>VDFB02058242.1:632647086-633045993 GCA_007258455.2 Sequoia sempervirens | reverse complement strand
CGTCTTTCCAGGAGACTTTGATCTCCCCTCTGATTTCGATTTGGATTTCTTGTCCTTCTTCTTTCCTTTCTCTTTCGGTCTTCCTCTGACAACAAGAGCTTCCTTCGCCATCTCAGAAGATTTCCTTCTCATCTCTTCTGACAACAAAGAACCAACAAATCTTCCATCTTGAAATTGGATGTTGTACTCCCAATAGCCATCACTTGATGATCCCATGAGTCTGGCAAAGAACACAATAATAGCATACAACGATCCTCTTCTTCAATTTTTACACCAACATATGTCAATTGAGCAATTATCATATTAAATGCATTCAAATGATCAACTACAGATCCTCCTTCCTGCATTCTCAAAGAATACAGCTTCTTCCTCAGGAACAGTTTATTCACCAAGGACTTCCCCTGATAAATAGACGCCAGTCTCTTCCATAAAGAAGAGGCAGTCTTCTCCTCATGCACATTCAGAAGAACTGAGTCTACCAAATAGAGCCTTATCAGCCCCTTAGACTTTCTATATGCAAGGTCCCAATCTTCTTGCTTCATGCCTATAGGTTTAGTTCCAGACACTGCAAGCCACAGATCATGATCAACTAGACGATCCTCCATCTTGAGTTTCCACAACTCAAAGTTACTGCCATTGAATTTCTCTATTTCAAACTTTCTAGACGTGCTAGCCATCTCAACCTGTAAGCAGAAATAACAAAGTCTACAAGACTCCCACTGAATAGAATTGACTCAAAAAACCCAATGTACCCACAAGGATAACACAACTGGCCGGGCTCTGATACCACTTGTAAGGAAAGCTAGATGCAGAAACAACTCTCCTAACATCAAAACCTTAGAGAAGAATGTAGATATACTTTTAATTTTTCAATTTCAATTCAATTAAGATGCACTATGAAGTAGATAACAGAAACAGAGTATTTGACAATCACACAGGAACACCAGATATACGTGGGAAAACCCTTATGGGAGAAAAACCCACCAGACCAAGAGAAATCACTTTGTATTACAGTAATGGAAATTACATACAAATGTCAGACTTATCTTTTTGGTGTCTGTTTACAACAACATTCACCATGAACAATCTTCTACATGAACCTTCAAATTATAGTCATTACAGATTAGATTACATTTACTAATCATACAACCACCCATCAATCCGTCAATCCAACCAACCTATCACAATCTGCAATCACAGAGTATAACCATGTCATTCCATGTCTGTCAAACTTCCTCATAGAACCATCACAACGAACAATCTTCCAACTGTTCAGATTCAACTTCTCCTATTGGTCCACGAGACTCCACATAGGATGGTGAAACGATCAAAAGAGATTCAAGCTTTGTTGGCATCTCGGTGAGACACTAATAGTGTCTCCCCGATGCCCAAAAGCTTCATATTGATGTCGCCAAGAATCATTTCCATCGGCAAGATGTTTCATCGAGCTTACAACTTGTATCGGCTTTAGTTTTCCTTTTGGCAAGACTATCGCTCTCGCCAAGACATCCCAACGAGCCTTCTTGTGTTACACTGAGTTCAGGAGACTATTGTTCAGCTTTTGCCATGTCGCCAAGACATATCGCTTTCGCTGAGACGTTATACTGAAGCTCCACAAGTCACATATACGTGAGTGTTCTCATCGGCTAGACAATCGACTTTCACCAAGACATCATACTGAGTCACCATGGGTTATACCGAGCTCCAAAGAATAGTCGGCAAGACATACCGCTCGCCAAGACCTTCCACCGAGTCTCCTTACATTACATCGAAGCATCCATTAGTCGGTGAGACTCATCGCTATCGTTGAGATGTTACTCTGAAACCCCTAGACATACCAAGCGCCAAATAGTAGTCGACAAGACTCTTGTCAATCGCTAAGAGATCTTCCCGAGATCCTTTGTGTTACTCTGATGAACCCAAATACATTCTTGTTGGCTAGACTTTAACTATTCGCTGAGACATCATAGTGAGAACTCTTTAGATATCCCGAAGACTTCAATACAAAACATACTGTCGGCGAGACTTAAACACATCGCCCAGACTTCTTCCCGAACAAAACCTTTCGGCCAAGGGTCTCAATGACAAGCGATTGAATGGCCTGTTGGCCAAACAATCTCCACGGTCGGTAAGAAGTCACCCCGAATGCTTCTTGTCACAACGATAGACTCCAAAGTGTAACTGTTCAGTGAGACTCCTCTGAGCTCACAATGACCTGTACAATACAACAAGATTAGAGTTGCTAGTCGGCCAGACATGATAGATGTCATACCGACTTTGCTCCAATAGAGGTTATAGCCTGTGATGATTGAGGCATATATTTCCAACACCTATTGATAGGAGGTAGGGTTCTATCAAATCTCTAAAAGGATATTTCAAATGAATGGTGAAGATGCCAAGATGATAGTTTGAATACAATTATGCATGACAGAGCTCAAGGTGAAGATAAGGAAACTAATCCAATGAAGACACGATGAGCATGCACAATACAATGGAAGGTGCAACGAAAAACCTATTTAGGGTTTTTGTAATGTATGGTGTAATGGTTTTTTATTTGCCTTGTATCCTTGCCAATATTATCTTGGTTCACAAGGTGAATTTTAAAGATAGTCAAAGAACAAATATTGTCTAAAACCCCCATTCTAAATATCTATAAGAGACAACATGCACAAAAGTTTCAATAGATTCAAAATACAGTGCTGCATATCAAGGTATAAAGCAAGCATGAAAGTCTTAAAGATAGTATACAGTTTTAAGATGCATATAAAATAGGATAGTGCTAGGAAAAGGGGCTATGTACAATAAAAAGAAAGGGTAGACTTGGTTTCATGTCTTGAGGAAGCACATTATAGAAGATAGGGTTTTCTTAACATGAAATAGATAACATTGTTTTGACAAAATTGATAGAGGAATGTGAGGACATTGAGGAAGGGTAAGTATGATAGTTTGAGAGTGAAAGAAAAATCCAAGAGGTTTAAATCAATACAAAGACCTATCAAGGGACCTAAACATAGAGCCTAATGATAGGGTAGCTAAACATAGAGAATATAAATTTGGTAGAGGTAGATTTGCATGCATGGATAGATGGTGAACAAGTTGTAAGACTGTGATCATAGTGATAAAGGGGAAAAATTGTTGATAATGTTGCCACCTTATTTCTTTAAAATTGGTGAGTTGGATCCCTACGTGGCATGCAGACGTTTGCATGGTGCTCTAGTGTCTTGGAGGTTTTATGAGTTTGAAATGAGGAATCTCAAAATCTTGACTCATGACACGTGTCCCTGTAGTCAGGGTCCTGAGTGTAACGACTCCTCTCGCCCTTGCAAAAATAAAACTCCCTTTCTTACTCTTATTTTGGGGGTTCTCTCACATTCTAAACTTCTCTCTTTCCATCTCACTCTAGGGTATGTGCAGGATCATCGTGCAAAAAATAGGCCCTTAAGTGGCACAAAATTCAGAAAAATCAGTGTTAGGCAACTTGACGTAAATATTTGAATAAGTTATCTATATTATTTCAAAAATATGTAAGAATAGAATTTGTAGAAAATTGAATGTAGTTTCTAAAATACTAGGTTTATTTAAAAATAAATAAAATCTATTTAGTGAAAATTTGAAATTTCAATGCAATAGTACTTAAATTTCAGGGAAAAAATAAGAATAGGTGTCTGCTGACCACCCTAACCATAATAAAATGATAATATTTTTTGTAGATTTTATATAAGTAGAGGACTCATGTCCTGATGTGATGCATTTTTTTGTAATTTTTTCCAAGTAAATAATTAATTATGAATTTTTATTACAACTTTTAGAAAATATAAAAATCGCCTGCCCCACCACCTTAACTTGGTCAAAACTTCATGAAATTTATTTTTTATTTTTTTAATCCTATAGTATGTGAATCATAGAATGTGACGCATGTTTTGGATTCAAAAAATATGATACCGTTTGAAAGTTATAGATGTTTTTAATCAACCTATCGATGAGGACATTAGTCGTAATTCTAATAGAAAATGAATAATAATTATTTATTAAATTAAAATTATATCATAATTTATATTTTTGGAAAGCTGAGAATCTCCTCTAAAAACCCTTTTCGTTTCATTAATTTTGGGTGAAAAAAAAGTCGTCAGCCACATACCCTACAAATACCCATAATATTGCCACTTTTTGGTGCACCATGATCCTGCACATACCCTCTATTCTTTGCTTCTCCTTCTTGCAATATATCTTCTACAAGTGAAGCTCTACCGGACTGAGGTCCCTCCAACAGTAAAATCTCTCTTTCTAGCATTCAATGGTGTGTCTATGTGTTCAAGAGGGAGTCTATGACTATTTGTAATGCTATCTTGTTCTTATCTATTTGCGAATAGATTACTTTGTTTACTTGATATCCTATGGTGTGGGTTCTCCTCCTTGAGCGGGGATTGTTTTCACCACTTTCTATTTGTCTACTTTGTTTACTCTCTTTATCTATCTAGCTATCTGTGGAGGTGGGAACACCAAAACATGGGTTTGACTGCGGTAAGCCCCAAAATAGCCACAAAATTTTTCCTCATTTGTCTTGTGTGCAAGTTGTCGAAGTGAGGCTTGGAGAAAGGTTTCAAGCACTTAGTTTTAAGTTTATCCTTGACTCTCTTTTGTATTTTATATCATTTCCTACTTTCTATTTATCTATTATGTTGAATATACCTCAATTTTGAGCACGTTAGTAGGACTTTAGCATTTATGTTCAAGGTTCTAGTTCTCTATTTGGCTTGGACGCCAGCGTGTCCTTTGGACTCCAGTGCGTCACGCTGGCGTCCTGATACCGCATTATAGTCCTTTGGTCGAGAGTTGTTCCTTCTGAGGCAGAGATCTTGAAACCCTGCTCTCTCAGATTTTGAAGCAGTCTTCTTGAATAATTATCCTTGATACAAACTTCTTTGCAACTTCTTCATTTAGTAATGCTTGAGGTAGTTTAGGGAAGCTCGCTCCTTGGGATTCTCTTGAGAACAAAGAGACTCATGAGCATTGAATCCCCCTTCTCTTACAAGGATAAAATCCAAAACTTGAAGATTATTGTTTTGAAGAAGATTAAATATTGGTTGGGTGAGGAGGAGGATGCATATCACTAGGAGCTATTGTGAGGCATGGCTTAAACCTTTGATAATTGGGCCAATCCGGAAAAAGATGCTGGGGAACTTAAAAATTCTATTGGGTCTCTTGAGGAGTGTGCAAGCTTGAGAAATGATGTTTCCAAACTCCATTGCAACCAAGAAAAGATCCCCCTCTATATGTAAATTGAATACAACAAGGAAACTGTGAAGAATATGGTAGTCATAATATAAGTGTTTCAATAGGAACTTAAAATTTTTGATGCTAAGAGAGCTATGGAGGAAAATTTGAATGCCCCCTACTAGCTTCAGCAAAAAAGGAAAGACTATGGAGAAAGTTTCACCTACTTCTGAGGACGACACTAGTAAGAAGAATTTGAAAGCCTTGTCATTTGAAGATAAACTTCAGTTTCTCACCAAGGATTGCCAAGCCATAAAAGGCCTCCATCTTTTTGGTGAATATTAATTGGCCCCTTTTAGTTGTTGGTCCTTAGTTGGTCCTGTATCGGTATCTATTGGTTGCTAGTTTTTGGTTTTTAGCCTCCTTTTTTCTTTTTCTTTTCTATTGTCTCTCCTCTTGTGAGACCCCTTTGTTCTTCCTTAATGGTTTTTTTGTAATGGGTTTAGACTCTTCCTAATTTATCTTTATCAAAACAATGATATTTGTATAATAAATTGAAGCATCAACATGCATTCAAATTATTTATTTTTATTTTATTTCAAAATTTTGAAGGTTGATTTTTATTGAACATATTTTTCCAACACTATGTAATTTACATGTAATGATCACTATTTTCGTTGATAGGTCAAAAGCCAAAAAATGAATCTAAATTTTCTCGTTACTTGAACAAGCATAATTTAATTCAAGAAAATCTATATCCAAGGAGGTAGAATGTATCTTATGTATAATATAATATATATAGTACATAATTTTGATATAAAGATAGAGAGAAGCTAAGGGAGTGAGGTATAGATGGAGAGAAAGAGACAAAAATAGAAATAGAGAGGTATAGAGAGAGAGAAAGGGGAGAGGGACAAAAAGGAGGGAAGGAGAGATATAGAGAGAGGGAATGAGAATTGCAAAGAGAGTGACAAATATATAGAAACAAAGAATTAGAGACATAGAAGCATATATAAAGAGAGCGAGGGGGATAAAGAGAGATAGAGAGATGGAGGGGAGAGAGAGAGAAGATAGAGGAAGAGAGATAGAGGGGGAGAGATTAGGAGTGAGAAAGTTATAAAGATAAAGGGAAGAAATATAAGGGGAGATACATAGAGAGAGATAGAGATGCTTTCTTAAATCAATGGTTGAGAATTGACAAGGATGTAAAATAATATAAATCATCATTAGATCAAACATGTGCTAGTTTTTAGTTTTACTATTTTAGCAACCAAACACTAGATAGGGAGAGAGTAAGGGGATATAAAGAGGGAGAGTGAGATATATAGATATAGAGAGAGGGGGAGAGGGAGATTGATAGAGAGCATAAGAAAGAGAGATAGGTCGAGGAGACAAAGAGTATGAAAGAGAGAGGGGGGAGATATATACATAAAGAGAGATGAAGTGAGAAAGAGATATATTAATATAGATATATAAGTATGGAGATAAAGAGGGGATAGAGAGATGAAGGTAGAGAAAGATACAAAGATATATATAGAGATCTAGAGGACACATAAATATAGAGACACGTAGAGAGATAAAGATACAAATAGAGAGTAAGAGGAATAGAGAGGGAGAGATAAAGATATAGGGAGAATGATATTGATAGAGAGGAAAATAGAAAGAGGTAATAGGATAGAGAGAGAGATAATAGGTATAAAGGGAAAGAGAGATGAAAAACTATAACTTGAATATTAGATCGATAGTTATGAACATGGAGGCCTTTTAATTTTCTTTGTAGTCCCTTATAATTTGTGGGACTCTAAATTGGGATGTGATATAAAAGAGGAGAAGATTCCCTTTGGAAACAAGATCCAACATCCACAATGAGGAAAAATCTCACAAATTTTATAAAATTACCTTGACATTAATAATAGGTTCAAATGGATTTCCCCTATGACTACATCTATAGAGGAAAAATGATAAAATGGAAAAAAAGAAATAGGTGGAGGAAATACCATTAAAGGATTACAAGGCATGAATTTTTGGGTTGTCCATTGTGGCAAATAAAATTTCCTACTTGAGCTCTACTATTCAATAGGATTTCAATTTCTCTAAGTGAACAATAATTTCTTCAAATTTGTATAGTGTAAATAAATCGAACCACTATAGCCATTCAACACATGGTATATTATAGACTTTTAATTTTTAGATTGTTGATTTATATTTTTATCCTATTATGTTGAAGATTATACATATCTTACAATCATTATTTTTTATGGGATGCCATCTCTTTGAGGATCTTGCCAAACAGTTAAAATACCATGTTTACTATTCCACATTTTACATACATGTCCACCAATTCAGTTGCATCTATAAAATGTAATGAAAAATCCCCCTTCCATTATTCTTTGGTAGATTACATACCCTATTCTAAAGCTCTCAATTTGGCATGGGCAAGGAGAAACCAAAAAAAGGCTATTTGAGACTAAATTTATACATGCCAATTGCATTTTCTTGAAAGTTTCTAATTAATTTTTAACAAATCCATCTTTTGCATATTTTGCAATTGCATCTTTGGGGAACTCTATCAAATAATTTGCATACCCTGATTATGCTTCCATAGGTTGGTTAAATGTCTACAAGGGAAGTTTTAGCTATAAAATATTACAAAATTTCTCTATCCTTTACTTTTGATGGATGTTCATACCCTTTTCCAAAGCTCCCATTTTGGTACAAGGAGGATGCTGGAAAAGGTTGTGTAAATTTTCTTCATGGTCTCCAATTATATTTTCTTAAAGAGAGAGATGGAGAGGGAGAAAGAGATAAAGAGAGGTAGAGAAATAGAGGGATAAAGAGAGAAAGAGATAGACACAAGATATATATATATATATATATATATATATATATATATATATATATATATATATATATATATATATATAGAGAGAGAGAGAGAGAGAGAGAGAGAGAGAGAGAGAGAGAGAGAGAGAGAGAGAGGTGACAAAGAGAGATAGGGAAAATAGAGAATGGGAGATAGAGATACAAAGATGAAAAGAGAGATAAATAGAGAAAAAGAGAGATAAAGATGAGAGAGAGAGAGAGAGAGATAAAGAGGGGGAGATAGAGTGACATAGAGAGATATGGGTAAAGAGATAGATCCCCATGTATATGTGTCATCTTTGGATTATTGGCACAAAAAAATGATCAAAATTTAGTCTCTTTTCTCTATCTATCTTTCCCTTTATATCTCTTATTTGTGTCTCCTACCCTATCTTTATTCCTCTATCTCTTTATCAGACTCCCTCTCTATAAATCTCTATCCTTCCCTCTATATCTCCCTCTATCCCTCTTTATCTCTCTCTTTAATTTTCTTAATATATCTCTTTGTCTCCTTCATCTCTCTTTTTATCTTTTTCTTTCACCTCCCTCCCTCTCTCTCTCTCTCTTGATTTTCTCTATCTCCCTTTTCCTCTCTCTTTTATCTATATCTCACTCTTATGCATTATCTTTTAGTTTATATTATCCTCTATATTAGAACCCAAAATCATAGATCCATGATCCTAAAATATGATTGTCACACCTTCAAGTTTAGGGGTGTCTTCAAGAGGGTGAGATAGATATTCATCAACAAATTGAGGATGACCAAGGGCCTATAATGAGAGTGGATAAAATCTCCTACACTTTGGGCTCAAATTAAACCCAAGAGAATGTTCCCAAAGGTATCCTTAATAATTTTTTTACATCAATTAAAATATAATAATAAATATATCAAACAATATCCATACCGAACTAGACAAGTGACCCCAAATTTTGTCACTATATCAATTACAACTAGCTGCAAAATAAATTTATATAGTTGACCACGCACCTTACATATGCATATGCATATAACAAAAGTGTTTTAATTCCTTCAAATGGTTTTATTTTTCATCTCTCACACAATGGCAAGGAGCAAGCATGCATATTCAAGTTCTTTGATGATATACTATTTTGGTTTGCTCATATTTTTTCCCTAGTTTATAATAATGAGCCATAACTAACATTAATAGAACCTAATCTAAACCTACAACTAACTAGAACAGATATGTTGATTGAATAGATTATTTGATCTTGAACCATAAAGGGTCAATGCCTGATCCAATGGGAAAGAAAGTCTTCATAAATGAAGTGGAAAGAGAAAATACTTAGTAAAGAAGAAGTAGAACTAGGATTACAATCATATAGAAACCAAAGTTCATATTTCAACAATAAACATACTTAAAAATCCATAATCAAAACTACAACTTGCATGAAATTAAAGAATGGTTATTAGAAAATATTTTCAACACATTAGGTGTTGTCACACATTCACCAAACCCTCAATACATTCATCCTAGAAATGTGGAAAAATGAAATACCTAACTACAATTACAATATTTCCCTAAATCATTCCAAACAACCATGGAGATATTCATTGTTAAAGATGTACAAAACAAAAATATTAATATATTATTATAAAGCATAGCTCATCATTTATAGTTTAAAAACTCAACATTTGGTGCCCTAAAAAAATTTACAAACCTTTCTTGCCCCAAAAATTGGTTCAACAAACAACCATTACAATAGAAATGAAATTCCCTTGCATACACATGCAGCTAGGGAATGAAAATTTTGTTAGATAAAGTTTGCAAAGGATAAATATGTTGCACACATCATAAACATGACATCGAGGCTCAATAATACCATCACATGATTGAAGAACACGCCAATAGTCAATAAAATATATCCTATAGATATTTGCAATCGATTCATCCATCAAAAGCTCAAAAAGCTATGTACGATGGGGTGATATGAAAACTATTAAGAAAATCACCCCAAATGGCATAAAAGATCCATCCAACAAAAATATAACCGCCAACAATCAATTATGCATGGCCATGTCATCCACCTACATTGAATCCATGATAATCAAGGTGAAAAAGGTAGTTTTGAGTGTCCTTAAGTAGGAGCACGACCAAATCAAGCCATAAATGAGATCTTAATCACCATCTGGTTTTTGTTGTCAAAAAAATTCTTTCAATAAAGTGTCAAAACCATGAAGAAAAATCATTGGGTGGTAAAATGCAGGTCTAATGATTTTCAACACTCTCAAGACATGTCAATGGCCTTTTGTGATAAATTGGAACCTTTTCTAGCATCCACATGGCATTATGATTTGTTCTCACAAGTTAGTGAGGAGTCAATGAAAAATAGGAAAGAGTTTTGAATTACCAAGGATCGAGGATAAACCATACCTCATCGCTTTGATTGAGAATTCAAGTTGTCAGAGGTTAGAGGTCAAACATACCAAGGAATGGGTACCAAATTTGAGATAGTTTAGACATGGGAATGAAATTAGGATGTCAAGGGAGGGTATCATGCATACCTCAAGAGAAGTATCAAGAGAATAGAAACTCCAATAGCCTAAAAAAATTAATTGTGTAGCAAGTAGGGTTTGTGGTGCCAAATAGGTGGAAGAAGTGGTACCATTTGATGACTCATTCTAACAACCTGTTGAAGGAAAAAATTCTAAGGAAAAACTCATTCTTTTTAGACCTTGGATGGAAGTCATGATATCTACGATAGTCCGATATCTTGAAAAAACTAACACTTAGAATTTTTTTTAGAATTTTGGAAACTTCAACACATTATAGGCATGTGGAGGGTAGGAAAAAACACACTTAAGTGATTTTAACAACCCACACAAATTTTCTCAAATCCATTATCGATAATGGGTCAAATAGGGTTAAAATGTAGACAAAGAGAAGGGACTCAGCAAAATATGACATCATAAGATTAAAAGTCCCAACACTCTCTATGTTGCATGGGTACTAATAATGAGAAACCAATAAAATGTGAAATTTGTAGTAAACAAGCACCTTCTCTTCAAAAGGACAAGTTGGATCTACTTTCATGGTCATTAATTGTCTAACAATTGCTTTGGTCTCAGTAATTTCTAATACATGTGGATTGTGTATATCTTGAAAAATAATAATTTTTTTAATACATATTAGTCAAGATACAAATGTATCAAAATTTAACATACTAAAAAATATGAATATTCATCTTATTACATAAGAAGGGCCCATTTCTACCATCACAAAATCATATCAGTATCAAGTTCAAATGTATGATGCAACATAGGTTAACACTAAATTTCTTTTTGAGAAAAGCACATCTACACCATATAGTATCCACCATAACTACATTTCAATCTATATTTAAGTCCTTGTAAATGAATCAACTACAAAGGACTTCGCCCATCATTTTTTTGGCAAGAAGTAATGAAGATTTATAACCTAAAACTTGCACTACTTAAAGTGCAATTAGACAATCCACACTATGAACCTGAATCTAATTGGTGACATTTGGAGCCTAAACCCAAAGTGATCAAATTTTGTTTGCACCAAAAATTCAAATTACTACATTTCCATGCAAAGGTATGTTCAATGTAGAACATCATATACTTAATGACCTACCATTTGGACTTAAAGACCTGGAAATGGTACTATTCACATAAGTTTAATGATTTAACATACAAATAAACTCCTCCTAAACATACAAGCTTAATGAAAATTCAAAATTACCACAAGTAGACACAAGGCTAGGTATAGAATAACCACAATAACATAAATTGAATAGAAGAAGCATACAACTACTAAGAAGCCACAATGAGAAGCCAACATTTTTGCTTATTTTTTGTTAATTGGTTTTGTAATTGATGTACTACTAATCTATATAAATAATAAAACTTATTTAAAATTAACCCTCACTAAAGCCTACCAATGTACATTATAGTAAAAAGAAAGTTCACTCAGTAAAGAAATCATTGAGAAAAGTAAGATTATTAGAGAATAGTGTTATTCTTGGCCCTATATTTTCAAGCAATTATGTAAATTTTGTTTTGACAAATGAAAAAGTACAACTCCACATTAATTATCCTTGTGTAAATTATGTTTTGATCCCTCACGTTTCTTCTAACTTGAGAAGGATAAGGGGATAAGGGCAATAAAGCATAGTGCATATGTGACTCTAAAAATCAAGAAAGGGACATGTAAGTCAATTATAAAGAAATTGATATTGCATTATAACAATTATCGAGCTGAGTTCAAACTAGCATTTAATGCAATTAAAATGGCATTTGATAAAGGTTATAGAAAGGTTTGGATTGAGGGGGACTCTCTTAACATCATTATGTGCCTACAAAATCTAAGAAAACCTAGCCAGACCATTGAAACGACCATCCATGATGCTATTGTTATGATCTGAACATTTGAAGATGTCAAAATTTCTCATATATATTTGGAGATGGGAACTCGTTGGCAGATTTTTTCACCCACAAGAGGGTCAAATTAATGAATACCAAGATATGGGATGGGTACAACTCAGTACCCGATGAAGCCTTGGCCTTACTAATTAATGATAGCAAGAACGAACTATGAGGAGAGATGGGATGAGTGTTTATTAAGTACCCATTGCATCACACATTTTGTGGGAACTTTTGAGCCCATTTCTATTTATTCTAATGTGATAGAAAAAAGGCTCTAGAACTTACAATGGAAGAAACACATTGAGAAAATGGGAGGTGACTGCAATAGAGTAGAGTTGCTCTCTTGTGATGGCTTGAGAAATAAGAGCAAGGTGTTGAGAATTTTGGAAGGGGGCCTCACCCCGTTTATGGAGTGATTTCATGGTTTTGACCATGAAACTTCAAATCTTTTTGTGAGAGGATGGAGAAACAAGACTCTCACGATGAATGATGCAGATTTTTCAATTACAGAGGAGTTTATTGCCCAAATTTCTAGGTTTCAACTACAAGGTCAAAAAAAATTCAAGGATAGGAAAGGGAATGAGAATGCATTGAATTAGTTTTTTAAAGGTGATGAAAGGGAGAAGTTAGTAAATCTCTCTTCGTGGGGTTATGATAGATTATCTATCAAACCCATTTGGGCTTAAATTTTTGAAGTGATAATGCGGTATATCACCTTGGATGGGAAATTTACTACTATTCTAGGTCTGCACTTTAATTTTCTCAATCACTTTAGGCATAAACTCCTAGTTTCTTTTCCCTTCTATTTGGAGGTTAGGGTGGTAGCAATCTGAAAGAGCCACCAGCTAAAGAAAAAGGAAAAAAGGTTGTGATAGAAGAAGAGAAGGGTCCAAGTGCTAAGACTCGGGGAAATAAGAAAAAGACCTTTGAGGAAGAGAAGAATGAACTATTGTCCATGGTCAACCTTCACTATAGTTAGGAAATAGAGGTAGCAAACACCTTGAAGAACATGAAATGGGCCCTCAACTATTGTTTTGCTATTGTTTTGTGGTTGGTTGGTTGCTGCTAGTCTATGTTATCTTTAGTTTCAACAAAGTTTTGCTGTAAAGGGTTTTGGGTCCCTTCAAAACTTGATTTTCCCCTTTAATCAAAACAATTACCATTGGTCCAAGATTTATCAAAGGTTTAGCCACCATACTAGGTATCAACCTGTGTCAACATCCTTGTTGATGTATTGACTACTAATTGGTCCACATCTCCATGTGGATATACTCAAATGCTTGCAAGCTTTGAATGTCATAGATTGGGGACTTTGTCAATTTTTATGTAAGAAGACATGAAGATGTGAAGCTTGTGCTACTTAAAGTGCAATCAAATGGTTTGCACATTATGAATGCACATCTAATTGGTGGTACTTGGCACATAAATCAATCACTCTTTATATATGAGAGAGAGATAGGAGGATAGAATAGAGGAAGAGATGAAGAGAGAAAAGCAAAGAGAAATAGAGAGAGGCATACATAGAGAGGAGGATATTTTTACCTAATGGCAAACATAATTTACTTAATGGCCTACATATTGATCTCATGCATTGTATGAATGTATGTGAAAAAGAAAAAAAATGCAAATTGACCTCCCACGCCTCTTCAACATACCCATTTATACACCAAGGTGTGATTGTTAGTTTGCATTCACACAAATTCTTAACAAATTAATATTTAAAATAAAGACAATACTAAAGGGTTGTGGCTTAATTGGTTGAGCATAATTGGTGAAGGTGATGGTATTTTCCTTGATTACACCATAAACTAAGGTTCAAATCCCCACAACTATAATATAATTGCATATTAATTAATTCCTTGCATGCTTGGTAGTGCATGCATATATTATAGTTTAATGGAAAGATAAATATTTGACACAATTTAGATATATCTTCTTGATTTTAATATATTAATAAAATATTTACAAAATCACAGTAATATTAATTATTATTTAAATTATGTTAATTATATATTAATCATTATAATGTAAAGTGTAGGATAATGCATGCCTATATTCTAGCTTAATGGCACAAAAGGGTAGGTACATGCATTTATTAATACTCACGTTGTTATATTATAATTATTTAATATATTATAAGAAGTGAAAACATAAACATATAATGATAATTATTTTTTAAAATTATTATTAATAATTTAACTTATATAATTTTCAAAAAAAAGAAAAAGTTTTAAAGTAAAATAAATATAATAATAACATATTTTAAAATTTTAAATGTATATATTGATAATATTATTATTATAAATATAAATTAAATTGATTTTATAATTGTATATTTAAGATTTATAAAATAATATTATTTAAAAATATTATAACTCATTTAATAAATGATTTTTTATAACAAATTTATGAATTATCATTAAAATAACTTTATTTTAATTATTTTATTTTATTTATATATATATATTTTAAATAATTTTAGTAAAATATAAAGACTTAAAGATATTTTTATTAAAAAAATATATTAGTAGTATACTACTAAAAAAATTAAAATACAAATTAAGAATTAAACATATTAAATTTTTTGCATAAACATTATATGACACATTAATATCAATTATTAAATATACGTAAATCATTTTAGATTTATAAAATAATATTATATAAATATATTATTAGACATTTATTATTAAAATAAATCTTTTAATTATCATTAAATTTATTTTGAATTTAAATAATAATAAACAATTAAAAAAATACAACACTTATAAAATACAAATATATTTTACAAAATTTGATTTATTACTATATTATTATATGTATATTTCTCCCTTATTAATTATTACACATTAATACAAATTTGACATAAACATACAAATTAATATTAATAATTATTAATTTAATGAGACAAACAATTGCATATAATTTACCTATTTTTTATAACACCTCAAACCTTTTAATCAATCATATTCAAGAAAAATAATTTATAAAATTTATAAAATTAAATATTTAACATGTTTACTTTATAAAAATTAAATTTTATTTGATTTTTTTCGGAAAGTACTAATAAATGCAACAATATCCTCCGTAAGCGTCATTTTCAGCGTTACAATCGTACCATAAAAGTATTAAATATCGTTTTCCATTTAATCGGGAATTCCACGGACAAATACAAAATCGTTTTGGTTTTTATAAGAAGCCTGCATTAAAGCCAAGTACCTATCAGATATGTTTGAAAACATTTCAACCCTCCAAAGTAAGCAAGAAATGGACAAAATAAGTATTTGAACACCGCCCCCCAACCCGCCCCCCCCCAACCAAAAAAAAAAACCCTTCATTTTCGAAATTTTATGAGGGCCACTCCAAAGATTTTATTTAAATCAAATTTATTTTCTTATATTTAATGAGTTGAATGATTATAATATTGAGATAATGTTTCTTTGTATTTTTATTTTGTCTAGCGGAGTCTATAGTGGAGCGGGGTCTAATAGTGGGGATAGAAGTAGTCCTCAGTGAGTCCCATAGTGAAGCACCTTAATATCCAATTGCAAAACACTTTTTTATCCATAAAGTACACAAACTGACAAATTGTGTGATGCCACATCAACACACCAATAAAACATGACCTTAGTGCACCACTATCAGTCTCACTTTAAGGGATTATTTTTATGAGTGTATTTTAAAGGCTTTAAGAGATTTTATAATATCATTTTATTTATAATTATTTGTTAATATATAAAAATGATTTTTATGTAGAATTTTTAATTTTTAAGTGAGTTTTGAAAGGGTTTATTAAATTTCTCTATTAAAAACATGATTATATAATTGTCATGTAGATTTACAAGCCTAACATTTAATTGATGATTAATTCAAATATTTAATATTACGCACTCTTATATAATTTGTAAGTCACATTTAACATATGATTCAATTTGTATATTTGATATCATAATTTGAAATTTTGTCCCTTATTTATTATAATTATTGTTACAAAATGTAATATATGTTAAACTTACTTAGATGTCACAGTTGTTTTCAACCATATCAATAGGGTTTATATATGTAAGTGATATGTGAAAAGTTTAAATCACTATACATATTATTTGAACTATTACTTGTTGGCTAGTTGGAATAGATTAATATAGATAAATTAAAAAAGACTTCAAGATTTTCAAAGAGTTGCTTGTAATGCACAACCTCGTCAAACTTAGATTCAATGTCCTTTCTTTAATAAATTTATATGGCCTAAAAAGATTCAAATCCAAAAATATGTCAAGTTATTTGTAATGCACAATCTCATTCATTTATCAAGCTTGTATCATATAATATGTCCCTAAAAAATATAACATAAAAATAAGCCCACTAAATTTCCTCACATAACGATATTAAAAACAAGAACTTAGAATTTTATTTTACATTGATAGGTGTTCCCTTAGTGAGGAGCACCTAAATAAATACATACATAGATAGGTAAGATTAAGAAGGCTACCATTAAAAAGATTTAGAACATAGAATTTATTGTAGTGAAGAGCACTTGAACATGTAGGTTTATGGATGATTGAGAGTGAAAAGAAGACCATAGAATTTATCATAGTGAAGAGCACATGGACATGTATATTTATGAATGATTGAGAGAAAAGAAAACCATTCATAAAATAGTCATTAATAAAAAGATGGTTTATATCTCCCTATGAATTATTTTATTGATAGAATTTAATTTTCAAAGCTTGAATATTTATTTGTGTGTTATATTTATTACTGTCTCTCTATCACTTACTTACATCTCCCTATCACTTCATTTGTTTGGTTGATACATCATTCTTAAGGTGAACACATCTTGTAACTAAAAAAATGTCAGTCTTTGGTCTTATAAAAAATATTTTTACTTATTTTTAGAAGTCTAAATATTGCTAACAACCAATCACATTTATCGAAGTTGTCATCTTATATTCTTCTATTTTAAAATAATTATCATCTTTTATTTTTAAAAAACGATTGAGACACACATATCTTTAGTGGTTTTAGTCTTACAAAAATCAAATATAGTATTCCAACGTACATGTGTTATATTATTGTATTATGTGTTGAATTTAATCCACTGAAGCAACATATCAAACCTTTGTTTTAGCACATAAATATTCATGGAAATTATTGATCGCATTAGCCTTTCTATCACGCCCTTTAGGGTTTATACAAACAATATGTTAATGCAAACATCATTATTATTACCACAAGGGTCATGACTAAGCGGTTTGATTTTCTTGGTGTCAATTATAAGCTATGAAATCATAATAAAATAAACAAGCATTGAAAATAATAATTTAAAAAACACGATTATTCTAAATCCACGGAAACCTCCAATTGAGTCTTTAATGTAGAGATGGTCTCATGATACAATCATTTCGTCAACATAACCTTAGCATTTGTTAGATTATCAAACTAACAAAATATTGTTGCATTAAAGAGTGACAATGAATTGATGAATACAACACTAGATTTATAGATTTTTGAGAAGATAAATGGATGTTTGAGATTAAATATTGGATTGTAAAGTGAATATGGAGAGGTGGTAGTCATGGAAGAGTTGAGATTTTTTAATTTCTAATTCAAATAATGATTATTACTCAATTAAATTTGATAAATGAGTTAAAAGAAGTTAATTATTTACAAAAAATAGTTAACTAAGTGCATGGAAGAGTTGACTTATTGCATCAAGAAGTGGACTGATTGCATGAGGGAGTGGACTAATTGCATGAGGTAATTAATTGATTTTTCATGAAAAGAAGATAATAGTATGTGAGGATTTTAATCAATTATTTTTATAATTATATGTACATCAAGATATTTGAAGAATGTATGAGAGAATAACTAATTAATTATTTTTATAATTAAATAACTAGCAATCGCACCTTGGTGTGTAATGGGTATGTTGAAAAGGTGTGGAATGTTAATTAGGGAAAAAATTGATATATATTTTTTGCATAAATTTGTGTAGTATATAGGTTTGATTGGTAGGCCATTTAGAAAATGATGTTGTTTGTGCAAAAATGATTTTAACATAGAGAAGTGATAGCTTCAAATCAACTATGCATCCACTTACAGGGGTCCAAAAATGACTAAAATAAAACCTTTAATCGAGAAGATAATCAAGATCCATTACTAACAGGCTCATGTTATGTTTGCAATAGAGAAATAGGGAAAGAGAGGGAGAGATCAGAACAAAAAGAGTAAGAGACATAGGAGGGAAGAGTTTGAGAGAGAGAGATAAGGGACTGAGATAGAGAGGAAGATAGCAATAGATATGGTGATGGATAAGGAAATGGATATGGATAGAAGGGGAGGGGAGATAAAGAGAGAGAGGAGAGATAGATATATACAAATGGAAGAGATAAATATATAGAGAGGGAGAGATAGAGATAGGAAGTGATACACAAAGAGAGGTAGAGAGGGGTAGATTTAGGGGTAAAGAGAGATGGACAGATAATGAGATAGAGATAAAGGGAGAAATAAAAGAAGAAATATGGAGAGATATAGATAGAAAGGAAAAGAGATATTGATATAGAGGTCTAGGAAGAGGGAGAGGGAGGTAGAGAGAAAGGGAGAGAGATGGATGGATAGAAAGAGGCAAACATATCTAGAGATAGAGGGGGAGAGAGAAAAATAGAGGTATGGATGAAGATAAAGGGAGAGAAATAGATAGCTTGGTAGAGGGAGAGATAAAGATAGTGAGAGATAGGGAGATAGAGAGATATCGAGAGGAGGATATAGAGAGATATAGAGGAAGAGGGAGAGGGAGAGGTAGAGAGAGATATAGACAACAAGATAGAGTTATGGAGATATATATATATATATATATATATATATATATATATATATATATATATATATATATATATATATATATATATATATATATATATATATATATATATATATAAGGAGATATGGAGAGAGGAGGAGGGGAGAGATAGAAAGAAAAATAGAGATACATACAAATAGAGTGAAGTAGATAGACAAATAGAAATAGAGAGAGGGAGAGAAATATAAATATATATTACTAAGTAGTGTTTTTATTATAGTTGATGAGTATTATTATAATCATTCTTGTTTTCCTCAAGAAAGGATCATCAAGAAAAGATCGATGAAATATTTGGTTTCTCAATTCAAGGGTTCATGGGTTTCATGCATAGATATATCTATCAATATATTCAATTGTATTTTCCATTTATTGAAGGTTATTCCATTGTATTTTTTTAAAGTTAGGTGCTTCCTTGAGCTAGAGGAAACCATTGATATGTGTAGAGCCTCTATACTTCCACTCATACCTAGCAAAAGGGATTGGTGCTAGATAATAAAAGTAAGAGGTTAATGTAAGATTAGGAAGTCATATGGTTTATACTTGTACTAGTAATCAATTGCACCAAGAATTTTTTTCAAGACCTCTCCCTAAATGTAGTAAATTTATGGTGCATGTAGAGTGTAGTAAGGTGTGGATTCTAAACTATATTTTGTAACTGTTAACACAAGGATTTACACCCAAAGTTAAGCTGAAAAACTTGATAAATCCTGTGAACATGGGACTATTCTCAGGCTGTGGGTATCCTATGGTGAGAATAGACCTCCAAGTTTTGGGCTGGTTCCCTTTGGATTTTCTTATAAAACTGGTTTTTCTAATAGAGGTAAAGGATAGAAGGATAAAGTAAAAATAAAATAGGAAAGTAAGGTGATTCACCAATTGTCAAAAAGACTTGCAACTTTGATAATCTTACAAAAAACTCAATAAAGCTATGTGATCACAACTCAAAAACTTATGCCTGCGTGAATGATTCTAAGGTAAGGCTTAAATTTATGCTAAGAGTAAGGAAAACAATAATGTTTTCACAGAATCCCTAAACATGAGACTTAAAGCACAAACTGAGACCTGCACTATGACATAATATCTTATGCATTAAGTATTGGAGGAATTGATAAAATAATGAAAGAATTTAATATTTAATCCTGTAACTCACAACAATTACTAAAGAACACTAAAAAATAGAGAAGGCAATAAGCTTCTTTATTGAGAAATAAGAAGTATCTGCATTACAAATCTGTAGATCTCACAAGAAAATGAGTTACAAAATGTGAATAATGCTCTTATAGCAATCTCCAAATCAAGAACTAACCCTCTACTGAAAGAAAAAAAAGACTTATAGAAAGGTTCTTCAAAATTCGAAATTGAATTCTGGCTCCAAAATCTGATGTGTTGTCAATGTATCCTCCAAAAAAGGCATGCAATTGCCAACCAACTCCAACAAGAGTTGTCAAAGTTTGAACAACTTTGTGGGTCGTATACAAATGAAAATTCCTCCAAATCAGGATCATAACTGAAAGTAACAAAGGTGTTTGTACCTCAAAACACTCCTTGACTCAAGTCAAGTCAAAAAGAACTCATAACTGAAGTCAAACTCTTGATTTAGTGCTCAAAAATCCCTGATTTTCTCAACATGTTGGCTCTGATTTCTCAATCATCTCTATGACTCATACAATTCATTTAAAGCTCAATTTGAAATCTTTTTGACCAAGTTCAATAATTTGAAATTACATTCATTTGCATTTCATGATATCATTTATTTAAAAATGATTTATAATATCATTTTAAATAAAGATTTACAATTTTGAAATTTATGCAAACAAAAATCTATTATCCCCTCCTTATTTTGCATTTATAAAAATAACTTTTATTAAAATGATTTTATGTTATCATTCTAATAAAGTTTTACAATATTTGACACAAATGCAAAAAATGAGGGAAACTTAAAAAAATATTTTAAAAAAGAAAGTGTTAGAAGATAATAGATTTTAAAAGAAAAATCAAGTAAAGAGCCACGACATCTAAAATGAAACAAAGTTTTTAATAAAACTTAAGGCAAAAGATTTCCTTTCCATCGAACTTTTCCATCAAACTTTGTAAGGGTTATAACCCTAAAATGAATAGGATGATATTCATTTTACTTTGTATTATGTTCATTTTTTCTTGCACTTCAAGGAAAGAGGCCGCCATGAAACCCTACTTGACTTCTGTGATGGAAAATTTTGTTGGAGATCTCCATCTTCTGGCGCTTGTCTCTGAAGGTTATGAAGATTTCAGGCCACTACTTTGTTGCTATTCTAATGGTTTCTTCCTTTGTCAAACTTTTCCATTGTTTGCTTCTGTTTAGCCGCCATGAATCTCTATATTTCGAGCTTTGAAATATTGTCTTAAAATCTAGAAATTTTCTGTATTTCTAAAACCTTTGAAAGCTAAACTGGCCACGACCATCTGCTATTCTTCTGTGAACTGCTTTCTATTTTGGCCGCCATGAATGCCTCTAGCTGAGCTTTTTGGAGAAAGAAACTTCTGAAGATTCTCCTTTGAAGAAAATGTGGTAAGTTATTTTATTCCAGATTAGAAAGATTTAAGTAATTTTTTTAAAAAAAAAAAAATTCTGCAAGCTTTTTGGCCTCTGAGATTGCGGCTGTATTGCTACTTTGTGATTGTAAATTTGTGTCTGAAAATGAATGAAATAATGAATACCCAGATATGCATTTTATTTTTCCTTTTTTGCAAGAGTTCTGGCTATGGAAATTGGTTATTCTCTCACCGCCATGAAGTTGCTTGACCTTTTCTTAATTTCTGGAAACTTTCCAAGCATTTTTTTATTAAAAGCTCGTATGAATGTCACAGGTCGCCATAATTTAGATTTTTGCTTTAGAAAAAACCTCCATGTAGCTTTGGGATGAAAATCGCTTATTCTATACTTTTGTTTCATGCATTTGTATCTGGCTGCGATTGAATCTTTTCTGAAAATGGGTATTTCTATATGAGCCATACAAGGAATAAAAACAACCATTCATTACCTCTTTTCTAGCTTGTAAGGCGTTGTCACCATGAAATCTTATTGAGCAACAAATAAATTTCTCTTCTGTGTTTTTCTGGAAACTCTATGCTGAACAACACGGCTTTAAGCATTTTATGGAGTATTTTTTTGTATTGGATTTTCCTGTAAGTCACCATGAATGGACTCTCTGGCTAGGAGTTTTAGCTCTATTTATATGAGAAAACCTTACCTTTCTATAAAACTTCTGAGGGTTTACCATACTGCTCACATGCTACTCTTGTTTCATTGCTGCTTTTCATCATTTGATAATGATTTTTCTATTTTATGCTCTTTTGATGATGTCTCTTGATTATTAGTGTGATAATACTCTGTTTTATCAAGTTGATTGCTGCTTTCCAGATATATAGGACTGTTATCTAATTTTTTGACTATTCTGTTAAAGCAAGCTATCACTATTAACTGCTGAAAACTCTATTTTCATGAACCTGTACCTTGTATTCATGGTTTTTGGCAATTAATAACATGACTGCCCTGCTAATTGTAGCTCATTCAACTATTTCTATTTTGATTGTTCTTGCTGATTGTAGATACTATCTCCATTTGAAACTGTTATGAATGATTCATTAAAGTAACTGGGCACAATGTTGATCTCTTTTGTTCTATAATGCACAAAGGTATTAGAATGAGCTGGGCTCAACCCTTGTGGGAGCCACATTTTACACCACTCATATTGTAATTTGATAATCAATAGCAATGTTACATTTCCTGTTTCTACACATGACACAAACTAGTTAGTAAAAACGATAGATTCAATGGTTCCTTTTGATGCTTTGTTTCTCAAAGTTAATCATTTGGCGAATCCATAATATAATGTAAATTACATTTCTGTTGGTAATGTAGGGATAAGATGAAATGTGATTCCTCATTGCTCTAACATTACCCCTTACAATTTTACAGGTAAACCTTGGAGCTGGAGTTGAAATTGATGTTGGAGCTATAAAAGATCAACACAAGAACGACAATGATTCATCATTCCAGGCAATGACGAATCACCTTCTCATATTATTGTTACATTACTTCCAATTGTGTAATGCATGTTTTCTTTCATTTAGCATTTGATTAAGAATCAAAACAGGCTACTCCCACGGCTTGTGTGGGATCACAAAACATATTTCTCTTAATAAATCAATTGTTCATGATATTTTATGGCTTATGAACAACAATCTAAGTTTTTTCCGATTACATAATGAAACAATGAAATTGCACTTGTTCCGAAAACATATTTTGTAATCAAAATGAATGATTTCTTGCATTCCTGTTTTTATATCTGCAATGCCCTTCTAATAATCAAAATAGAAATCATTGTGCAATGAATGATTCAGCTTGAATGTTGTTATTTGAATGAAATTTGTTAAGCGTTTTCTTTGTTAGGACTGTTCAATCAGTTTAATTCAAATTGGTTGAATGATTTTGACAAATCAATCCTAAACATGCTTTTATTCTAAAAACAAAATTTCAATGGATAACTTGACATGAAATTTTTGTATACCCCAGCAAGTAATTGCTTCCAAACTTCATTAATTTATACAAGAAGCAAAAAATTAATAACATTTCTGGCGACCTCTTAGGGGTGTTTGCCTGCTAAACATAATAGGCCAGTTGCTTTGCTTATCCATTGGGTATGGAATCTATTTATGCCTTTTTCTGACTCAAAAAATTTTACAGAATGACTTCTGCTGTAAGTGCTTGTAACTTTGCTGTTATTAGTTACAGTCCCATGGGGTATATACTTGTTGTTGATGACATTGAAGTTCTACTCCATGTTATGAATAGGAAGTATCTAGTTCATTGAACTATAGCTAGTAACATCAGATTTTAAGCTTATTCCTCCACTTAGCAAAATAAAAGTAAATTGATAACTGTGCTCAACAACACTTAGAGGAAACTTAAGATACAACTAAACTATGTGCGGAAGCACTTATTGACATTTAGAATCTAATCAGCTATGTACAGATTTAGATCAATACCTCAAAAGCAATGTTTGAGGTGAATCCCATTCACTAGGATTGATTCGACTTCACCATCCAATTTAGACAGCTAGAAAGCATTATGCTGTTTCTTTTCAGTAATGATGTAAGGACCACTCCAAAATGCATCAAATTTGGAGTGTTTTCCAGGTCTTCTTTTGAGTTCATCCCATTTTAGCACTATGTCACCTTCCTGGAACACTCTTGGAGATGCCTTTTTATCAAATGACCTTTTCATTTGAGCTTGATGTTGCTCAATCTTTTTCATTGCTTCAGCTCTAACCTCTTCAAGTTCAATCAACTAAGCCAACCTTGCTATCATAGGCTCTTCCTCAATCATATCAAGCTGGTTTACTAGATCAAGGGCCGGGAGTTCAATAAAAATGGGCAGTCTTGCCTCTTTTCCATACACAAGCATGTATGGGGAAAATCCAGTTGACCTTTTTGATGTAATTCTATCAGCCCACAAAGCTGATTTCAGCTTAGTTTGCCAAGCTCTCTGATTACCATCCATGGTCCTCTTGATGATCCTCAAATTTTTTTATTAGTGGATACAACCTATCCATTCCCTTGAGGATAGTAATTAGAAGATGTATTTAAGTAAACACCATTTTTAACAGCGCAATCAGATACTCTAGTTCCTATGAATGCAAGTGCAATATTAGAAATAATAGATTTAGGAACTCCAAACCTGGTTATCAGCTCCTCATAAAAGTTTAGAACAACAGACTCATTAGCTTCTTTGAGTGCTACAACTTCAGTCCATTTAGAAAAATAATCAGTGGCTGTAAGCACCCATTTATGGCCTGCGCTTGATGTTGGGTTTATCACCCGAATGAAATCTAAGCCCCATTTCATGAAAGGCTGCTCAACTTGAATTGGTTGAAGTGGAAGGGCAGCTAATTTCTCTTTTCCTGCAAAGATAGCACATTCTTTGCAGTTTCTTACCCATGCATGGGCATCTTTGAATAAGGTAGGCCAGTAATAGCCACCTTTCATTATTTTAAGAGCTGTAGCTCTTGGTGAAAAGTTTCCACCAGCTGACCCTTGATGAAATTCATGCAATACTCTATCAACCTGATCAACTTCAATACATCTAAGCAGTACACCATGAAAATCCTTTCTAAATAGTAAACCATTTAAGAGAATATAAGGTATTGATTGTAATCTAAAGTACCTTCTTTTAGATTTAGTCAAACCAGGAGGACACTCACCAGTTAATAAAAAATGTGACATTTCTTTCACCCAACTTGTAGAAGTTACAGGTGCAACAATTATTTCCTCATCTTGATGAGCTAAAACAATAGTTTCTTCTTCTTCTATATTGCTATCATTATTCTCTGTAAGCTGTTCACAGAGACCTTTACCTCTTATTAGCTTGGTAACCTTGACCTCAAGGTGATATTCCATTACTTTAGTCACCCAACTAGCTCTTTTGCTATTCAAATCTTTATTCAGTAGAAATTCTTTGACTGAAGGGTGAGCAACCAACAATTTAATTCTGTTATTAGACAACATATGTCTGAATTTCTTCAAACTCCTGATAACAACTAAGACATGTTTTTCATCAAAGGAATAGTTAAGCTCATAGTCTTTAAGACTTTGACTGAAGAAAGCTATGGGCTGCTCTAACTTTTGATCATTTTCTTGGACTAGCATGGCTGCAATATTATCAATATTACCATATGCATACAGAATAAAATCCTTTGAGAAATCAGGATTTAACAAAGTAGGAGTAGCTGCAAGTGCTTCTTTAATAAGCTGAAAGCTCCTCTTTCCTTCTTTCGTCTAGCCAAAAGAAACATTCTTTTTTAACATTGAAGTCAAAGGCACTAATAATTCAACAATATCTGGAATGAATCTTCTTACAAAGTTGATTCTACCCAGGAAACTTTGAAGACCTTTTTTGTGTGCTGGTAAAGGAAGTGAAAGGATTGCACTTACTCTTTCCGGATCTATCGAAATACCATGTTTTGATACAATGTATCCAAACAATTTACCTTCATGAACAACAAACATAGATTTCTTTGTGTTAAGAGAGACACCAAACTCTCTACATCTTTCAAAAATCTTTCTTAAGTGGTCAAAGTGTTCATTTGAATTCTTTGAAAAAATAGTTATATCATCTAAATAAACTAACACTATCTTATACATCAAACCTCTGAAAGCCATATCCATAGCTTTCTGAAAAGTAGCTCCAACATTAGATAAACCAAATGGCATCCTCTTGTAAGCCATTGTACCCCATTTAGTTGTAAATGCTGTCTTAAATTGATCTTCTTCCTTAACCAAGATCTGATTATATCCTGAAAAACCATCTAATAAAGAAAATATTTCAGAACCTGAAACAACTTGAAGGATTTGTTCCATGGAAGGCAAAGGATGACGATCTTTTAGGGAAGCTCTATTAAGATCTCTGAAATCAACACAAAGTTTGATTTCACCACTTTTCTTTCTTACAGGTACGAGATTTAATACCCAAGAGGTATGCTTAATTGGATAAATAATACTACTCTCAATAAGTTTATTCAACTCTTTGACCATGAGGGGCTCAAACTTGGGATTGAGTGGCCTCTGTTTTTGTCTCATAGGCTTGGCATTTGGTTCAAGTTCAATTGTATGCTGGGTACTAGAAGGATCAAAACCTTTCATATTTGAGTATTCCCATGCAAAGACATCACTGAATTCTTGACATAATAAAATAAAAGCATGCCTTTCTTCTAAAGTGCATACCTTACCAAGCTTTAAAAGCTTATCTTTGAAGATCTCAACACCTTCATAATGGTCTTCTTTAATCTGCAAATTGGATTTCTCCTTTCTGACTTGATCATCTATATTGAAAATGGACTCCAAAGTAACCAAGCATTTGGGCAGTTTGTTGGTTTTTAGCTGTATGATCTGATCTTCGTATTGCTATTTGAGTTTCTCTTGATTATCATTAGAAAACTCCACTTCTTCTCTCAAGAAATTGATAATCTGCTGGTCACTATCAAAAACTTGCCAATGTTCATTATTGTTAGGAATTGATGACCTAACAATAACTTTTACATACTGCTGTTCTCTTGAATTACTGATATCATTTGGGATATCATACTGAGCACCTATGGCTGCTAGTCTATCAGCATGATTATTTTTAATTCTAGGAATTGACAAAAAATTAAATGCTTGAAAATCTTCAATGAGATCCCATACTCTATGCTTATAAAACTTGAGGAGATCATTTTTAGTAGTATGGATACCTCTAACTTGATTAAAAATTAGTTATGTGTCACCAAAGACTTGTAAACAACAAATACCTCTCTTTTTTTCCCATTGAAGACCATGAATCAAAGCTTCATACTCAGCTGTATTATTGGTGCAGCTGAATGTGAACCTGAATGTAGAATAATACTTCTCACCAGCTAGAGAAATAAGCACACAACCACCTCCAACACCATTTCTACTCCTTGAACCATCAAATAATAGCTTCCAAACTTCATTTGTTTGCTGATCTGTTTGCTATTCAATACTTTTTTCCAGATTAGGCATAACAGAATCAGTTTCATGCATCATATAAATTCCTAAATTTACCTCTTCAAGCTGTTCATTTGAAGAACTCTGATCATTTTCTGCTGCCCAGTCATCCAATAGAATATCCAGAATGTCCTCTATTTGAGTAGTAGTTTCATTAGCAACATTAATGTCCTCTTGATCAAACAGAGCACAATTTACAGCAACTGCTGCATTAACTACACTTGGATTATATGGTTCAATATGATTTTTAGCAACAGGTTCAAATTTGATAGTGACTTTGGTTCCATACTTGGTCCTAAATAACATATGAGACCAATCAGAGGACAAGTATCCTCTAATATTAGCTGTGAAATCATGAGATAAACAGATTGCGAAGTATGGAGGCAACTCTATGACATAAACATCTTGAGGTATTGAAAAGTTTGGACATGCGTGCAATGTAAGACTCATATTTTTAATAACTCCAACTTTTTTAATAGCAGTACCATCTAGTTGGACTACCCCTTTTTCTAATGGCTCATACTTAATTCCAAGCTTGTCTACAATTTGCTTGGGCATTACAGAACTGCTGGCCCCAGAATCAATCATACAGTTATGAACTAAATGTTGACCAATAATTAATAAAACATAGAAAGGGGGTGGTTTAACTACCTTGGTAGGTTGTTCTTTATTTTCAGGTGAGTCATTAGTAAGCACAACCTTAGCAGGTTGCTGATCAGATACATCATCAGACAGAGAAAACTTTGACAAAGCTTCATGTAAGAGATCCTTTTGTCCATGAAGAGCTAATGAATCCCACATTGAAACACTAACATTAGTCTTCTTCATATGCTCTAAAATATTAAAATTCCCAACACTAACCTTTTGTTGTTCTTTATGAACAACAACATTCTTCTGAACTTGTGCTAATTGACCATGTTGATCTTTTCCAACCATAGACTGTGCTCTTGGCAGAACTTGACCATTTTGTGAACTTGTAGAAGGCTGGTTTTTGTCTCCATCAGTCTGGTGCCCCAAATCAACAACCCTTTTGTTACTCCTTGTGTTGGCTGCTATAGGGTTACTTGACTGATTCTGATCATTATTGACCCCACAAATCTTCTCACCTTGCCAGTTCATGAAAGTGACATCTGGATTCCCTTATTCTGCATGAGTGGAGTGCTGATCATGAGCCTCCTGTGATGAATTCTTTGGAACAACAACACTACTTTGCACCATTAGTGCTTGATTAAGAATTCCATTGGAACAGGTAGATTGGTTATGTGGCTGATTACATGGAAAACACCATTCATAATTAGCAGCCATGTTATTTTGTACAGGTACTACCTCCTTAGATGAACTAGGAGCACTAGGGTTGTAAGGCTGGAAAGGCCTTTGATTGAAATTCCTTCTTTGAATATGAGGATTGGACTGATATAGAGCTTGGTAAGGAGTTTGGTATGGTGGCTGACTTTGCTACTTCTTGATATTAACCAACTCATTACCAAAGGTCTGTAAGGTCTTTTGAATATTCTGATTTTACTCTTTTATGCTAACTAGTTCCTGAAACTGGTTAGGAACAACATGCTCTTGAACTGCTACTTGTGAATTAAAGGATGGAAATACAGGAACAACAGCTACAGTAGGTGGTAAAACTGGGATAATTGGTTGTATGTCAGCAAAATAAGGCATAGGAGGCCTAGGGGCTAACTTTCCAGCTTGAATTAAATTATTTTCTGCTCTAACAACTATATCAAATGCTGTTGGTAATGTATCCCCTCCTAAAGATTGAATCAAAAGTGCAATTTCGCTATTTAATGCTTTCAAATAGTACAAAAAGGCATGATCATTAGATGGCTTTATTGTGGCTATAATTTGATTCTAGGTCTTTATGAACCGATAGTTGAAGTCCATCAAAAGTTCATGTGGTGCTCTCTTGATAGTAGTAAGCTGCTCCACCAGTGACAGATGGTTTGATTTATCTTCAAACTGTTTGTTCAGCTTCTCTCCAAGCTGATCCCATGTTGTAATTGAATTCACTGGTTACCCTATAAACCACTGAAATGATTTACCCTTGAAAGAGGCTGCTAAGAGCCTTACTACAACATCTTGCTCAGTTATATGATGTAAACCAAACAACGAAGCCACATCTTGAATGTGTTCGATTGCTGTTGTGTGATCTTCACTAGTAAAGAATGGTAAACTTTTAAGGGCTGCAGCTGGAATATCATTATGCTGGGCTAAATTCAAGGGGCTTCCTTGATCAAATAAAACAAAAGGTTGATTCCTACGTGGAGGATGAGCCATATTGATGATTAATGGTGAAGTTGAACTACTAGAAATAATAGAATTAGCAGAGATTCGAACTGCAGAACTTACAAACAGTGGATTGTTGAAGGACGAAACAGGGCTTATTGATGTCCTAACAATTCTGGTACTTCTTGCTGGTAATTCTAAATGTTCTACAAACTCTCCTCTTGATCTTCTTTGATAACTTATCATATGCTTCCTCACTAATACTGTTGAAACTGAGATCCGGAGTCGCCAAGTGAATTTTTTTCCTTCTTGAAGGCTGAAAAATGCTGCTCACACTATTACAGCAACAAATTAAGCTCTTTTTGAACTGATAAAACAGTGCAATGTCCCACCGGTCGTGCCAAAATTGTTAACACAAGGATTTGCACGCAAAGTTAAGCTGAAAAGCTCGATAAATCCTATGCACATCGGACTATTCTCAGGCTGTGGGTATCCTATGGTGAGAATAGACCTCCAGGTTTTGGGCTGGTTCCCTTTGGATTTTCTTGTAAAACTATTTTTTCTAACAGAGGTAAAGGATAGAAGGATAAAGTAAAAATAAAATAGGAAAGTAAGGTGATTCACCAATTGTCAAAAAGACTTGCAACTTTGATAATCTTACAAAAAACTCAATAAAGCTATGTGATCACAACTCAGAAACTTATGCCTGCACGAACACTTCTAAGGTAAGGCTTAAATTTATGCTAAGAGTAAGGAAAACAATAATGTTTTCACAGAATCCCTAAACATGAGACTTAAAGCACAAACTGAGACCTGCACTATGACATAATATCTTATGCATTAAGTATTGGAGGAATTGATAAAATAATGAAAGAATTCAATATTTAATCATGTAACTCACAACAATTACTAAAGTACACTGAAAAATAGAGAAGGCAATAAGCTTCTTTATTGAGAAATAAGAAGTATCTGCATTACAAATCTGTAGATCTCACAAGAAAATGAGTTACAAAATGTGAATAATGCTCTCACAACAATCTCCAAATCAAGAACTAACCCCTATACTGAAAGAAAAAAAAGACTTATAGAAAGGTTCTTCAAAATTTGAAATTGAATTCTGGCTCCAAAATCTGATGTGTTGTCAATGTATCCTCCAAAAAAGGCATGCAATTGCCAACCAACTCCAACAAGAGTTGTCAAAGTTTGAACAACTTTGTGGGTCGTATACAAATGAAAATCCCTCCAAATCAGGATCATAACTGAAAGTAACAAAGGTGTTTGTACTTCAAAACACTCCTTGACTCAAGTCAAGTCAAAAAGAGCTCATAACTGAAGTCAAACTCCTGATTTAGTGCTAAAAAATCCCTGATTTTCTCAACATGTTGGCTCTGATTTCTCAATCATCTCTATGACTCATACAATTCATTTAAAGCTCAATTTGAAATCTTTTCGACCAAGTTCAATAATTTGAAATTACATTCATTTGCATTTCATGATATCATTTATTTAAAAATGATTTATAATATCATTTTAAATAAAGATTTACAATTTTGAAATTAATGCAAACAAAAATCTATTATCCCCTCCTTATTTTGCATTTATAAAAATAACTTTTATTAAAATGATTTTATGTTATCATTCTAATAAAGTTTTACAATATTTGACACAAATGCAAAAAATGAGGGAAACTTAAAAAAACATTTAAAAAAAGAAAGCGTTAGAAGATAATAGATTTTAAAAGAAAAATCAAGTAAAGAGCCACGACATCTAAAATGAAACAAAGTTTTTAATAAAACTTAAGGCAAAAGATTGCCTTTCCATCGAACTTTTCCATCAAACTTTGTAAGGGTTATAACCCTAAAATGAATAGGATGATATTCATTTTACTTTGTATTATGTTCATTTTTTCTTGCACTTCAAGGAAAGAGGCCGCCATGAAACCCTACTTGACTTCTGTGATAGAAACTTCTGTTGGAGATCTCCATCTTCTAGCGCTTGTCTCTGAAGGTTATGAAGATTTCAGGCCACTGCTTTGTTGCTATTCTAATGGTTTCTTCCTTTGTCAAACTTTGTCATTGTTTGCTTCTGTTTAGCCACCATGAATCTCTATATTTCGAGCTTTGAAATATTGTCTTAAAATCTGGAAATTTTTTGTATTTCTAAAACCTTTGAAAGCTAAACTGGCCGCGACCATTTGCTATTCTTCTGTGAACTGCTTTCTATTCTGGCCGCCATGAATGCCTCTAGCTGAGCTTTTTGGAGAAATAAACTTCTGAAGATTCTCCTTTGAAGAAAACATGGTAAGTTATTTTGTTCCAGATTAGAAAGATTTAAGCAATTTTTTTAAAAAAATAATTCTACAAGCTTTTTGGCCTCTGAGACTACAGCTGTATTGCTACTTTGTGATTGTAAATTTGTGTCTGAAAATGAATGAAATAATGAATACCCAGATATGCATTTTATTTTTCCTTTTTTTGCAAGAGTTCTGGCTATGGAAACTGGTTATTCTGTCACCGCCATGAAGTTGCTTGACCTTTTCTTAATTTCTGGAAACTTTCCAAGCATTTTTTTATTAAAAGCTCATATGAATGTCACAGGTCGCCATAATTTAGATTTTTGCTTTAGAAAAAACCTCCATATAGCTTTGGGATGAAAATCGCTTATTCTATACTTTTGTTTCATACATTTGTATCTGGTTGCGATTGAATCTTTTATGAAAATGGGTATTTCTATATGAGCCATACAAGGAATAAAAACAACCATTCATTACCTCTTTTCTAGCTTGTAAGGCGCTGTCACCATGAAATCTTATTGAGCAGCAAATAAATTTCTCTTCTGTGTTTTTCTAGAAACTCTATGCTGAACAACACGACTTCATTTTATGGAGTAATTTTTTTGTATTGGCTTTTCCTGTAAGTCACCATGAATGGACTCTCTGGCCAGGAGTTTTAGCTCTATTTATATGAGAAAACCTTACCTTTCTGTAAAACTTCTGAGGGTTTACCATACTGCTCACATGCTACTCTTGTTTCAGGGATGCTTTTCATCATTTGATAATGATTTTTCTGTTTTATGCTCTTTTGATGATGTCTCTTGATTATCAGTGTGATAATACTCTGTTTTATCAAGTTGATTGCTGCTTTCCAGATATATAGGGCTGTTATCTAATTTTTTGACTATTCTGTTAAAGCAAGCTATCACTATTAACTGTTGAAAACTCTATTTTCATGAACCTGTACCTTGTATTCATGGTTTTTGGCAATTAATAACATGACTGCCCTGCTAATTGTAGCTCATTCAACTATTTTTATTTTGACTGTTCTTGTTGATTGTAGATACTATCTCCATTTGAAACTGTTATGAATGATTCATTAAAGTAATTGGGCACAATGTTGATCTCTTTTGTTCTATAATGCACAAAATTATTAGAATGAGCTGGGCTCAACCTTTGTGGGAGCCACATTTTACACCACTCATATTGTAATATGATAATCAATAGCAACGTTACATTTCCTGTTTCTGCACATGACACAAACTAGATAGTAGAAACGATAGATTCAATGGTTCCTTTTGATGCTCTGTTTTTCAAAGTTAATCATTTGGCGAATGCATGATAGAATGTAAATTACATTTCTATTGGTAATGTAGGGATAAGATGAAATGTGATTCCTCATTGCTCTAACATTACCCCTTACAATTTTACAGGTAAACCTTGGAGCTGGAGTTGAAATTGATGCTGGAGCTAAAAAAGATCAACGCAACTACGACAATGATTCGTCATTCCAGACAATGAGGAATCACCTTCTCACCTTATTGTTACATTACTTCCAGTTGTGTAATGCATGTTTTCTTTCATTGAACATTTGATTAAGAATCAAAACAGGCTACTCCCATGGCTTGTGTGGGATCACAAAACATATTTCTCTTAATAAATCAATTGTTCATGATATGAAATGGCTTATGATCAGCAATCTAAGTTTTTTCCGATTACATAATGAAACAATGAAATTGCACTTGTTCCGAAAACATATTTTGTAATCAAAATGAATGATTTCTTGCATTCCTATTTTTATATTTGCAATGCCCTTTTGATAATCAACAATAGCAATCACTATGCAATGAATGATTCAACTTGAATGTTGTTCTCCGAATGAAATTTGTTAAGCGTTTTCTTTGTTAGGACTGTTCAATCAGTTTAATTCAAACTGGTTGAATGATTTTGATAAATCAATCCTAAACATGCTTTTATTCTGAAAATAAAATTTCAATGGATAACTTGACATAAAATTTTTGTATACCCCAGCAAGTAATTGCTTCCAAACTTCATTAATTTATGCAGAAAGCAAAAAATTAATAACAATAACCCCCACTTAGAAGCCTTGCAAGTATTTTTAGGTGTAATGGACAATGTAATGGTATACAAGTCTGGTCATTTTTTATCTTATCCATTGACGGTGATGAATGATGTTGGGCAACTAATGTAGGAGCACTTGGGCAAACGTGCAATCAACATCACCCAAAAAACAATTGTTTTGAGGGTAAAAGCACAAAGCTATGTCACACTTTCAGCCAACTTATCAACACAACTAAATTTAAGTATTTCTAACTAAAAAATATTTTTTGTCAAACATATGATCTAGTAAGATTCATTCTAGCTAAGTTAGATACTTCCACAACTTTTTCAGCTAAAATTGTTGGCTAATAATATATGGAGCACCACTTTGAGTCCAATTTACCAAAAAATTAAAATTATTTGAAAAACTTGAAATTTCAATAACTCCTACTAATGTAAATAACATTTTTTTTAAAATATAAAAATACCCTTTTGTAGATCCATAAGTGAAGTTTTCAAAAATATATTTATTTTAATAGTTTAATTATTATTTATATTTTATATTTTATTTTTACTAAAAGTAGGTTATCAACACAAAATATTAGGTTGATTACCATGACAAGGAAAAATACTAAAAATTATAAAAATATGATGCACTAGATAAAAGAATCTATTTCAAGATGGTATAATTTTTCTTCCATTTTAGATAAATATTTAATATGAAAGTTGACGTCCAATGGAAACAACTTTTTTTATTCACACACATTTTAATATTTATTTAAAAATATATATTTATCAAAATTGGAAAAAATATATCCATGCACAAAGTTTCAAGTTATAAATACACACAAAATTGAAAGAAAAAAACAAATTTACTATAAAAAGTTTACGTCTCATGCAACTTCATTTTTCAACATTTTATCAAAGCAATTAAATTATAGTGTTAATTTATTAAAAACTAGTTTAAAATATATTTTTAATTTAAAAAAAAAAATACAAACATAAAGTATACTAATATATATATTTTACTAGTTTACATCATTTCAAAATTTAAAACATATATGCCCCTTTTTAGTGATTAAAGTTTAAAAGTTGGATCAGTGTTGGTTGTTTCCTTTATAAAGTGACACAACTTTGCGTTTTTATGTAATGTCCCCATTTTGGCCATACACTCTTCTATGACTGATAGCATATTTTTGGAAATCCGTAGGTTGATCAGAAGTGAAATTAGGGTTTCCTTTGCTTAGTGGTTTTTGGCATTTCTCGGGATTTACTATTTTTAGTAAGTTCTAATTTTGGCAGTGGTCCAGTTGGTAGCTCTTTAGTAAGTTTCCTTTTTAGTTGGAGCAGTTGTTTGGTTTTGATTCTGGCTTTTTGGAGCAATTTTTGGAGAAATCTTTTAATTAAAGACAATTAATGTTATGTTTTAATATTGACCCCTTGGCCTAATGAGATGACTTGAAGTTGTGTTAAAATGGTGGTCATAAAGGGTGGAGCCTCATTAAGGAAATATTTAATATTTCATAGTCTTTAATGCCTTGGAATTTGGACGCCAAAAGGTGATGAAATAAAGTGTTTTTAAATTGAAAAATATTTCTAAGGTGAGATGGGTGTTCCCTTTCTTGGAGAGAGTTACAAAAGTTGAAAGGTCATCTCCAATTCTATAAAAGAAGGCTTTGCTCCAACATTTGATTATCCATTGTTTATGCTAAAGTTATGCTGTCAAAATGACATTGAGAATTTAGCTTCGAGGAATGCTTACCTCCTAGCCTCTTGTCCAATTTCATGTTTGAAAGATAACACCTAGCTGGATTATTTGCTACTTCTCATCCAGACTAGTAGATTGAGATTAATAGCTAGAGAATTTTGGACTTATATCAGATTTTTGGTTTGTTGGTTGTACCTTGGCTGAAAGACGTTTTCATTTGTAGCTTTTGATATGAATTTATTTTGGTTATGGGTGTTGGCTCACTTCCTTTTCCTTTTTAAGCACATGGTGACCAATCCTGGAGAAGATCAGATTTTATTTTGAAGTGTATGAATTTATCAAGCAAAATCACCCTTGCAGGCAGGCCGTACCTTCCAGGAGCACATTGGAATTTTTGCCAAATTAATAGTTAGGTTTTGATGCTAGTTTTTCATTGCAATTGGGGTGCCAACCTTCTAGAGAGCTATTGCATTTCATTTCAATCAATTCAAAGGTATATTGATGAAGTTGTGAGCATTTATTTGGTTTTCTGTTTGCTCATAGACATGTCTAGATTATAGATTTTTATATCAGATTGTTCTAGTTTTCTAATTCTGGCTTCCAACATCTTTGTTTGAGAGATTATTCAGTGAAGAAATCATCCTTTTAATTGTATATTGTAATGATTGTAAAAAAACTTGAAAATTGTAGTTATTCTTCAATTGTAAACTGAAAAAAGTAGTACTGTTTTAGTCCTTTAATTTGTTGCATTTTCTTGTAAATAATTCACATCATTGTAACCCCTAGATGGTTTACCACCAATGTGGATAAAGAACATTTCGAGCCTTCATTTATCACCCAATGGAAAGTGGAGAATTCCCACTATTGAGTGGATGCCTACCGCAGCGGACAAATTGTTTTAATTTGTAATTTCCTTCCCCCCACTGAATAAGTGGAAGTGTGAAAATCTCTCATGGATGGTTCATTGCCTATCTTCATTTAAGTTGTAACTTCATTTCCAATTATATTTCAGTTTTCCTCTGCCATATGTTAGCACCTCCACTTCAAAAGGATCTTGTGTGCACATTCTTGGCGTTGAGTGCTTTCCATTGGATTCCCTTTTGAAGCTAACAATAATCAATTGTCGTAGTGTTGGTTTGTGTTGTGGAAATTCCAAGAAAAAATTAAGGGGCATATTTTAGTGGTATCAGAGTAGAAGATCTTTCCATCCTATGAGAAAGATAGATTCATTTGATAGATACGTGACAGAGGAATTAGATTCTTCACTAGAGGTCAACCCAGAGTTTAGTTTCAATGGATTGAGATTGATGCTTTTTTAGTGGTTTTGAGGAACTGTGAAACTCATTTTGCTCTAGCTATAGTGCTTGTAAAGAAGAAAGATAATTCTTTGCGTGTATGTTTTGATTATCGTGCATAAAATCGCCAGTCATTAAACCTGTGGGTAGTTTTGAGTTCAATTTTGAAGTTGGCAGTTAGGCATGGCTAATGAAGAAGAGATGACGTTGGCAGAGACTCTCTATATGGTTGGGAAAAGACTTGACAAATAATTTCAGTCAAGGAAAAATGAAGAGAACATTCTTCATTTGTTAGAACAATATTTGAGACAAGTAAAGCAATCATCATCTGAGGAGATGCAACTTGCATTGGCACCTATAGTAACCTTTTTGAATCAGCCCTATTGGCTGAAGCATCCAGATGAAGAAACCAAGTTGCTGATTTCTTCTTGCTTCATGGAAGTGATAAGAATTGTGGAACCACAATTGCCCTATGATGAAGAAACCATGAAGATCATATTAAGTATGATTGTGGAGAGTTTCCAAGATTTGGATGATACTGGGAGTGGATTATTTTTGAGAAAAGTTGTTTTAAAATCATTTTCAGAAGTAAGAACTTGCATCCTTCTGATAGAATTGAAGATGGAAAATTAGATTTACCATTTGTTTGATTATCTCTTCACTTTGACTTGGAGTGAGCAGGAAGAAGAGGTGTTTGTAGTTGTCAAGGATATTCTAATTGACTTCATCAAAGAAGTTGATTCTCTTCCCGAAAGTGTCCAATCCTTTCTTGAGAATGCTTATGAATGTGAAGAGAAAATTTCTTCCACTGCTGATTTGCTAGTCAAAGAAATTTTCAGTCAATGTGAAGAAAGGTTGAAGTCATTTTTGAATATGACACTTCAGAATAATGTGGAGATTTCCTTTGCCGAAGAGAAGAATGATCTAAAATTAGAAGATTGTTTGGTTTCCTTTCCAATTCACACACAAGAAGAGCATGAGAATGTGAAAGGTCAAGATAGAGATACTAATGCACTTGAAAATGATGGTGGAAATGTCTTTGGTGATGAAGAGAAAGTTCCCAAGCTAGAAGACTATCAAATTGGCTCATTTGAGTTTACAGATAAAGAAGATGTTGAAATGGAGAGAGATGAACTTACAAAGCTGTTATTTGAAAAAAGAAATTTCATTAATCAAGAGGAATGTATGGTAGACCTTTAGAATGATTTATTTAAAGGAAATGTAGTGATGAAGAGTTTGAGGTTGTTGAAAATCTCAAAACAACAACTAAGTTGGAGCATGTTCATCATTTTAATGACAATTTAGAATATGAGTGGGACTTTCCCATGCCAAAATTACTTCAGAATGACTTTGGGGCAGATTTTGTTCAGTTAGGTGTTCTTAATGATAGATCCCATTATTGTTATAACTGCAGTGTGTTTGGTGTAGATGTTTCTAAAGGTGATGTCTTCAAGAGACCAACCATCCATGAAGATTTTGTTGGGCATAGCTGTTCAGAACAAAATCAGATATTCATGAGACCATGGGATCTTGGCATTTTGACACCGGAATGCTTAGGGGAGCAAGCAAGGGAATCTTTTGATGATTTATTGCTTGAAGATATGGTTGAAAAGCCTTCTATTTAGAAATTATGTAGTGGAAAAATAAGAGAGGAAGCTGATTTTGAAAATCATGACAATGAAAACAAAACAAAAAGGTTGATGGTTGATAAGCAAAGCCTCTTTGTTGATTGGGATCAAGGGCCTAAAGAGCTGAAAGTTTTGAAGGATAATTTATTGGTTTCAGAAGAGAATATTGTTAAAATGTTATCAAGATTTGATAACACACATAATTTAATTGAAGAACTCTATTGGAAGTCTCAATTTGAGGAGAAATCAAATGGAGTTAAAGATAGAGTCACTCTTTCCAATTTGCAAACTATCAAAGAAGCATTGGAATCATTAAAGATAGATTATTTGCAATTGCTCTCAGATAGGGATAATTCCATTAAGTTTGTAGAAGAGACCTATGATGCCTACAAAGAAAAGGAGAAAGAGGTTGGAAGTCTTTGCCTTGATCTTACCTTAGCTCATCACTCTTTTTGCAAAGTAGAAAATAAATCATCAATGGAAACCACACTTATGGAACAAGAAGCTAATACAAGGCTAATGGAGATCAAACAAATAGTTGAAGGAATAAATGAACTCCATAATGTTGAAACAATGCATAATGCCAAAGAAATTCAATATGTTGATAGTGATTGGAAGGTAAATCAAGAGTGTGAACTCTTGAGTTGGGAAGAGAATTTGCCTCAAGAAGGGATAGCTTGCAACCATGAGCTAGATGTGATGACTAGTAATGTGTGTGTTATTTATCACGTTACAATTTATGGATCAACAACTAATGATGGGCATCCTCAAGTTGAAGAATATGTGCACGAATTCTATGAAGACACCAACGAAAGGGATGAAGGAAATATTGTTTCTATGATTGTGTACAATAATCCACCATCTTCACATAATTTGTTAAATCATAAGGTGATTGACAATTTCTATGTGGATGATGTTGGTAAGAGGTTTTATGTTTCTGACATGCATGATTTTATAGTCAAGCATGAGATAATGTTGGTGGATCCAAGCTATATGTTAGGAAACACTCTCTTGGGATGGTTATTAAATGAGCTTTTGATGATGTCCAAACTTGAACTTGCTGGTTTTCACTCAACATTGACCAATGCAAGAGTACCACCTATCTTAAGATGGTTGATTTGGTCAGGTCTCAGAAATATGCATCAAAATGTGGGAGAATTTTTGGACTTTCCCCTTTGGTTTCTAGATTGTGCATTGTTGATGAGTGATTATTCTAAAATGTTGGTCATGAAAGGTTCAAAATTTGCATTGATGGTTGCAGCTGATTACATGGATTTGTGTGCTCGAGAATTTCACTATGGCTCTTGGAGATATGTTGGGAATTCTTCCCAATGTGTTGGAGATTATTTGTGGTTGAGAATTCATGCTTGGAATTCTCAACATGGCTTGATGGAGATTGTTGCAAGTAGAAAAAAGGATCTTTGGAGAGATAAGGATTCAATTCTCAGAATCTTTGATGTTGCCCCCATCTTTACCAATCATTTGATGATTCTTTTGGTTCATCTATTGGTGGATTGGAGAGATACTTTGAACAAATGATGGTTTTATTTTGGGGTGGAGTTTCTAGAGAGGATGTTTCCAGCCTTGGGCATGAGCAGTTCTGATATTATTGATGCTGATTTCCAATTTTGCAGCAATTGTACAACTTCTTGCATGCTGATTTTCCTAAAATCAGACTTTAAGTGGTTCATTTCAGTTTTCATAGGCAGTTGGTACAATCATTTTTCCTTTTCACAATCTCTTTTTAGTGATGGTTTATGGTCTCAAAACTGGGAAATGATGTTTCATAGGGATTCAGATCAGAATTGGATAGTGTTCAAATTCTTTTCTAGTGGCTTTCCTTGTACAATCTCTTGCACTAGTATTTGGGGCAACAAACCCTTGCCAGATTTGGTTCAACCTTTTGAGACTTTAGTGGAGAGATTAGTGGAAGTTTTTAGAAATTTTCTTGAATATGTCAAAATTACTCAGGGGAGGCATTATACATCCTTGTGGAGTTTTGAGGATGCGACTATTATGATTTTACAAAGAGTTGTTTTTCCCTTTGCAATTAGCTATGATGGAGACACACTTGCTGTGGTGACTCAGTTTGTTGCTTTGAGGAGTTATGTCAATGAGAATATTTTTGAGTTTGGTTCACAGAATGGTGATTGACATTAACATTGCAGATGTTAACTCCTTAGAGTTAATGGGGCATGAAATGCAACTTGATTTTGATTCCATTCCTTCCATGTTTTTCAGTTTAAATTTCAGGCATGATATCTCTTTGAGGTTGCAGGGATGGTTTATGCAGCTTTGGTGCAATGATTCCATTTGTATGATTAGATTAGTGCAACATCAACATGGTGGGGTTTGTCAGAGATGGACATGGGACCTTGAGATCCTATATGTTTGGTGGGATCAGTTTGGAGTGTGGTGGCATTGCTTGAGGACAAGCAATTTTGGGAAGGGTGGATTGTAATGTCTCCATTTTGGCCATACACTCTTTTGTGACTAATAGCCTATTTCTAGAAATCCATAGGTTGATCATAAGTGAAATTAGGGTTTCCTTCGCTTGGTGGTTTTTGGCATTTTTCGAGATTTACTATTTTTAGTAAGTTCTAATTTTGGTAGTGGTCCAGTTGGAAACTCTTCAGTAAGTTTCCTTTACAGTTGGAGCAGTTGTTTGGTTTTGATTCTCACTTTTTGGAGCAATTTTTAGAGAAATCATTTAATTAAAGGAAATTAATGTTATGTTTTAATATTGACCCCTTGGCCTAATGAGATGACTTGAAGTTGTGTTAAAAAGGTAGTCATAAAGGGTGGACACCTCATTAAGGAAATATTTAATATTTCATAAAGTCTTTAATGCCTTGGAATTTGGACGCCAAAAGGTGATGAAATAAAGTGTTTTTAAATTGAAAAGTATTTCTAAGGTGAGATGGGTGTTCCCTTTCTTGGAGAGAGTCACATAAGTTGAAAGGTCATCTCCAATTCTATAAAAGAAGGCTTTGCTCCAACATTTGATTATCCATTATTTATGCTAAAGTTATGCTGTCAAAATGACATTGAGAATTCAGCTTTGAGGAATGCTTACCTCCTAGCCTCTTGTCCAATTTCATGTTTGAAAGATAACACCTAGTTGGATTATTTGCTGCTTCTCATCCAGACTAGCAAATTGAGCTTAATAGTTGAAGAATTTTGGAGTTATATCAGATTTTTGGTTTTGTGGTTGTACCTTGGCTAAAACACGTTTTCATTTGCAACTTTTGATATGAATTTATTTTGGTTATGGGTGTTGGCTCACTTCCTTTTTAAGCACATGGTGACCAATCCTGGAGAAGATCAAATTTTATTTTGAAGTGAATGAATTTATCAAGCAAAATCGCCCTTGCAGGCAGGTCATACCTTCCAGGAGCACATTGGAATTCGTGCCATATTAATAGTCAGGTTTTGATGCTGGTTTTTCAGCACAATTGGGGTGCCAACCTTCTAGAGAGCTATTGCATTTTGTTTCAAAAAATTCAGAGGTATATTGATGAAGTTGTGAGCATTTATTTGGTTTTCTGTTTGTTGTTAGACATTTCTAGATTGTAGATTTTTATATCAGATTGTTCAAGTTTTCTAATTTTGGCTTCCAACATCTTTGTTTGAGAGATTATTCTTCAATTGTAAACTGAAAAATAGTAGTACTGTTTCAGTCCTTTAATTTGCTGCATTTTCTTGTAATTAATTCACATCATTGTAACCCCTGGATGGTTTACCGCCAATGTGAATAAAAAACATTTTGAGCCTTCATTTATCACCCTTTGGAAAGTGGAGAATTCTCACTATTGAGTGGATGTCTATCGCAACAGATGAATTGTTTTAATTTGTAATTTCCTTCCCCCCATTGAATAAGTGGAAGTGTGGAAATCTCTCATGGTTGGTTCACCACCTATCTTCATTTAAGTTGTAACTTCATTTCCAATTATATTTCAGTTTTCCTCTGCCATATGTTAGCACCTCGCCTTCAAAAGGATCTTGTGTGCACATTCTTGGCATTGAGTGCTTTCCATTGGATTCTCTTTTAAAGCTAACAATAATCAATTGGTGTAGTGTTGGTTTGTGTTGTGGAAATTCCAAGAAAAAATTAAGGAGCATATTTTATTTTACCCATGAGAGATTGGTGAGGTTTCATCGAAAGATTTATTACTGGAAAAAAATTTCACTCCATCCTAGATTTGATCTAGCTAAAGTTTCAAAGTCATACAGTTAACAATTTTAGAGATTTAATCGTCAGGGAGTGATTAGGTGGTCTAGGGGTAGTCCAAAGTCATATATGCAACTCGACTGTGTTTTACTTGTCACAAAAAGAATATGAAAAAAAAAAACAATTCTAGAGATTTAATTATTTACTTCGGTTGGTAATTTGGAAAAGTTTTAAAATTTCAAAATCCATAAGGTTTTAGGCAGAATGGCTTGGTGGGAAGTTAGATAATGTTGATACACTCATCTCTACAAATTTCTAGAAGAATCTGAGCTCTTGGTAAGAAATTACATCAAAAATCAGTTTTGTTTCCTGTATTCATTTTATTAGCGACAGGTTGGTGTTATTAGTATGTTGGCATTAGAAATGTTCTTAACCTGTATATATGATATGTTTTGATGAGCTCTTTGCATATGAATTCCTCCAAATTGAAGTGGTTTAGATTTTGTCTTGGCTTTTTCTTCTTACTTCATAATCAGCTACTATTGGCACTAATTGTTATAAAAAAAAGAAAGATAAAATAAAGGTTATGGAAAATAAACCAATAGACACGAGAAGTTAAAGAGGTAGAGGCATATTAATTAAAAATGGAGCCAATTTAATACAAATGAGGGTAGCGCCAACAAGGGAAGATGTGTGGGTTGCGTAGGGGAGGCAATGTGGGTGGAGAGAAGCCACACCATGAATGGACACAGAGAGTAAGATCCATGCACAACCTAAGGAGGAGATATTGGTGATTAAAGATGATTTCCATGGAATAGGAAGAAGAGTGTAGCCACCAATAGAAAAATATTAAGGTAGATTGATAGTTTGACACACATCTAGAGAGGACGGTGGGAAAATGAAATGCCAACACAGATGAATTGTGAAGAAGAGGGTAGATTTGGTGTGGATAGGTAAAGGAATCTTGTACCTCCAGAAGGAAATAAAGGATGGTTCTAAAATGTCACGCAAGGAGGATAAAGCAAGTTAGAAAGAGGAAATAGCAAGCAAGTAATCATGTTGCATAGGATTTGAACAATGGTAGAATTAATACATGAGCAGTTTGTTGGAATGGAAGATGAGGGTAGAATACGAAGAGGCCTTGTTATTGAGAAGGGCACTAGCCAAAGAAACCAATGTGGGGCAGTGAATATGAGGAGAATCGAGCCGATGGGAGGAGGAATAATTAAATGCAAATCTTAATGTGCAGGTTGAGGGAAGTCGTGCTATATGTTATGACATAGGAAAATTGAAATGCATTAGAGTGTTCTTTGAAGGTTGGAGACATGTCGACATGAGGGAGGGATTGAGTTTTTGTGTAGAATATAGAGGTTGCATTAGTGAATAAAGGATGATTAATGGTGGTAAGACAACGATCTGAGAGGATAGAGAAAAGACAGAGGTAGTAGGAAGAGGAATACATAGGGGCGATGGAGTTGCCTAAGTAATTGTAAATGTATGTTTCATGAAATTTGAATAAATAAAGATATTTGATTTGCTTTCAAATTTGAAAAGTAGTAATTTAATGCTATGCAATCTCGAATCAATTAAAATTGAAAAATAAAATTATCAATTTAAATGGTAATTGACTATAGAGTCTTTTGTAATATGTGATTTTGTGGAAGTTGGGTTGAGCCAATGGAAGAGCGTTTTTTCTGTCTTCATAAAATGGTATCAAATCCAGTGGTCTTGAGTGTGTGGATAGATCATCAAACGTGAGGTAGCTTGCACCACAACCTGCGGGTGGAGAGGTAAGTGAGAAGAGGTTCTAAGCACATAGGTAGAGTGTTGATTGTGAGGTAGTCCATGCCATAACCTATGGATTGAGGAAGCACGACTGAAGAGCTCGAAAGTATCATTGTAGGTGTGTGAAGTCTTGTGTGATTGAGAGTTGGAAGACACAAGGAAATTGTTGTTGTAGTGATAAATTACAATAGACAAAGTGGGTATACTTGTGAGGGAAATCTTGAGGATCACGAATGTAAATGCAAGATAGATTGCAAGCTATGTAGTGTGAAGAGGTTGCAAGGGATAATTTGCAATAAAGACATGCCATGAGGAAGGCATGGAGAAAAGAAGAGGAAGTGTTTGGCGGAGGAGGACAGTTCATGGTGGACATGAGTCCATGAGGGAGAAGGAGAAAGGGGTGCAATAGGAGAAGGGTTAACTTTATGCACAAAATGCAGTGATGGAGTTCATTCTAGATTGTTCACAATATCGAAGGGTGATTCTATCACCCAACTCCACCTTTGTGAGCCTATGCTCACAAATTTCTTACTTGATGTGTCTGATACAAGAGCACTCAAGCGAACATGTAATCAACATCACCCAAAAACAATTGTTTTGAGATATTGGTTAGGTTTCATGGAAAACCTTCTTACTAGAAGAATTTTGACTCCATCTTGGATTTTATGGAAAAAGTTTCAAAGTCATACAGTTAACAATTTTGGAGATTTAATCATTTCATGACTTCAACTAGTATTTTAGCGAAGTTTTAAAATTTAAAAATCTATGAGGTTTGAGGCATAATAGCTTGGTGGGAAGATAATTTTGATACACTCAACTCGACAAATTTTTGGAAGAATCCAAGCTCCTAGTAGGAAATTACATCAAAACTCGATTTTTTCCATGCATTCATTTCATTGGCGACGAGATGGTGTTATTGGTATGTTGGCACTAGCAATGTTCTTAAGATATAGATAATATGTTTTGATGAGCTCTTTGCATATGACTTCCTCCAAACCGAAGTGGTTTAGATTCCATCTTGGCTTATTTTGCTTACTTCATAATCAACTACCGTTGGCACTAATCATTTTATAAAAATAAGAAAGATAAAATAAAGGTTATAGGAAATAAACCAACGGACATGAGAAGTTAAAGAGGCAAATGAATATGAATTAAAAGTGGAGCTGATTTAATATAAAGGAGGATAGTGCCAAGAAGGGAAGATGGGGGGTTGCGTAGGGGAGGTAGCATGGGTGGTGAGAAGCCATGCCATGAATGGACACAGAGAGTAAGATCCCTGCACAACCTAAGGAGGACATATTGGTGATTAAAGATGATTTCCACGTAGCAAGAAGAAGAGTGTAGCCGCCAATAGATAAATATTAAGGGAGATTGATAGTTTGTCACACAGCTAGAAAGGACGATGGGAAAATGAAATGCTAGCGTAGAAAAATTGTGAGGAAGAGGGTGGATTTGGCGTGGACAGGTAAAGGAAGCCCGTGCCACCAGAAGGGAATAAAGGATGGTTCTAAACAAGGAGGATAAAGTGAGTTAGCAAGAGGAAATAACAAGCAAGTAATCATGTTGCGTAGGATCTGAACAATGACAGAACTAAGACATGAGTAGTTCGTTGGAATGGAAGATGAGGACAGAATATGAAGAGACCTTGTTATTGAGAAGGGTGCCAGCCAAAGAAACTAGTGTGGGGCAGCGAATATGAGGAGAATTGAGCTGATGGGAGGAGGAATAATTAAATGCAAATCTTAATGTGCAAGTTGAGGAAGTTGTGGTATATGTTATGACATAGGAAGATTGAAGTGCATTAGAGTGTTCTCCGAAGGTTGGAGACAACCCGGTGTGAGGGAGGGATTGAGTGTTTGTGTAAAATATAGAGGTTGTATCAGTGAATAAAGGATGATTGATGATAGTAAGACAACAACGAGAGGACAGAGAAAAGATAGAGGTAGCAAGAATAGGAATATTAGTTTTAATATTCATATGGATATTAGTTTTAATATTTATATTAATGGATAATATTAATGATGAAAGGAGTTTTATTAATTGCATTAACATTAATGTATAAAATTAATATTAATATTTTTAATGATGAGAGAAAATTTAATATTAGTGTTAAGATTAATGAATAAGATTAGAATCTGTACCATTAATAGTAAAAGCAATGTTAATAAGTACTATTGACAAGAATGAAAAATATTTCTATTAATATTATATTAGTATATAAATATTAGTACTATTGTCATTAATTAAGAAAGTGCTGAAATAAAGAGTAATGAATATTATATCTACTAATAATATTATTGTTGTGATTTATAATCACAATGATATCACATAGACAATGTGAATGATATGAATATTAACATTGTGAGTAATGGTTGTTAGCGTTTAAATAAATTAGTAGTTGAGTAATTTTGATTTCAAGAATAATATTATAAATGTATTAGTAATAATAGTAAATGGTAAGTGGTAAAATTTAAATTGTTGGTAAAACTATTAGTAATAATAGTAAATATATATATTACCCCATGAATAATGATGTTAATTTTATTAGAAGTAAATTTAAAATCGGTAATTTTCATTTTATTTGTAATACACAACCAAGGTTGCATGATTTATATTAATTTCAAAAAGATTTTACATAACATTGTTAATCATAGTTCAAGGGAAAATGAGAAATGCATGATATGTAGCCCTGATCCAAAACATAGACATTGCCCAACCCATATAAAAAAGCATTATTATCACAAAACGAAGTGCCCCCCAACCTTGAGTCAATCAACATCATCATAGAATTTGTCTGCCTCAACCACAGTAGCAAAATCCCATGCCTATTGCAGCCCATTAGGCTCCACCATGCCCAAACAATGACAGAGAAATTCAAAGCCCACTTGATCCCAGTGCCTATGTCGAGCTAGGCCTTGGGTAGTTGCATTTAGAATGAAAGGCTGCCTCACCATGTTCACACCCTGATGAAGTAGGCATCTAATATCATCTGCCCAAGGTATGCCAACACCAAGCTCTACCACTGTAACAATGTCCAAATCATCAACGAGAATAACTTCCTTAAACACTTGCCTCAGTAGCAACAAACACTGCACCTTTGAGGTTCCCAAGTTTAGTAGAGTTGCTAGAAATATAGACGAGATATCAAAATTCACTTGATATCTATTTGTAGAAATGGAGAAATTGTTGGACTCAGGGAACACTGAGAGGGGGGGTGAATCAGTGTTCAACAAATTCAACAATTAAATCCAGATCTTAAACTATTTATACCACATAAAGATGCAAGCACATGAACAAGATAATCAAAGCACCATAACACCAATATTTTTACGTGGAAACCTTGTTAGGGGAAAAACCACATTGGAGATTAATCCACAATTATACTCTGTTAAAAGTATGAACAAAAGGGAATGCACTTGCATTCAGGCACACTACCTAGAGCTCACTACTCAAAATAAGGAATGCCTCACTGCCTTACAAGGTATTTGTGATTACAACAAAAATTGAACTGAGAAGATAGCATCTACAAATGCCCAGATTCAGTTCCAATGAAGCACATAAAATAGATTCTGAACCTTTGGTCTGATCCTGCAACTCGCTCTGCTCTGCTATGCCTTAATTCAAAATAATCTTCTTCTGCACAAGAAAAATTCGCTCAACTGATCTGCTGTTATTCACACATATGTGACTGTTCTGCTCTTCACACAACAACACACTCTATTTCTCTACCTACATAATGAATTACCGATCTCATATATATATCCGCTAGCAAAGATTTTAATCACTTTAGTCGGCTTCAACAAAACATGAAATAACCTGCAACAGTCGGCTCAAATCACAAGTTATATTTAATGCGCACCCACAAAGGTCGGCTAAGACATAGCTGAGACCCAAAACAATATTCTAAAACTTAGAAACAATTAAACAACTATTCCTTATACATCTGTGACACACTACATTCATTGACTCAGCCATAATGAGCAAATAAACATAAAATCATCCTACCAAAGCATTCAATTAGATCTCCTGACACGTACGCCAATTGCTGCAACACCACAAAACTTACTAATAAGGTAACATACATGCTTAAAAAACTTTCTTGGGGATCCACAACACAAAATTATGATCCAGTGAAGCATACAGATCGACTAACTGACCAGATACCCTGTTCTTCATGCTTTCTGCCGGTAACACATTATCTTCTACAATTCCTGCCGATATAAGTAGATCCTAATCTGCAGACCGAAATAATGACTTCAGTTGCCATCAATGAAAACACTAGAAGCCATAAACAAACTCCCTAATCCATATTCCAACAATCTCCCCCTTTGGCATTGATGACAACACTTAGTGAAAAATGACTAAGTGTCAGAACAAAAAACTCAAAATTTCAAAACATAACAAAAAATTGCCCACCCTTAGAATTTCAAGACATTTTTCACTGCTCTCCTCCCCCTTTGACATCAATGAAAAAATTTACTACTTACTCTCCTTTTAAAATTTACACTGCACTCTCTCACCCTTTATTGATGCAAAAATTGATCAAAAATTTGAGAAATTACAACTGTTGCAGAAATCAAAAAATTATTTTATACTTATCCTTTATCTTCGAAAGAAATTTCTTCCAAGCATCTACTGCAATCCCAATAATTATTAATAGACTGTTGTTTTTTGATGTCCTGTTGATGATCTGAATAAGGGATTTTGGAATTGTAATCACTTCTTCCAACTTCTCTCCTTTCCTTAGGATCTCAATTTGCTGCTCCAATTTGCATTTAGTTAGATCCTTCACTTTCCAGAAAGTGTCCATAAGAGTGTTTCTGGAAAAGTAAACCTTTGCACGCTCAACCTGCAACTCATGAATCTTTTTCTTGACTGCTCCATCCTGGTCCTGAAACATATTGTAATCCTGACCAATTTTGTTCAACTCACTCTCAATCTGCTCTAGCTTGTCCTTGTATTTACCAACCACATGAGGCCACCGAAGAAAATAATTGTAGACCTTATTTACTGAGTCAATGCATTTCCTTAACACATTCATTTTCTTTTTCAGTTTAGCAAGAGATAGCCTAAACTGCTCCTTTAGATGTAGAATTACTTCTTCCTCTTTCATGTCCTGAGGTACAATGGCCATAGCCTCCCTGATACATTCGATCAACTCTTCTGGAAGTACATTATGCAAAATTTCCAATTCAATGTTGTTGTGCACAAAGTATCTGCCTAAAGTGTTCTCAATTAAGTCCTATTCATATGATGGTCCATTTAACCATATGCCAGCAATCTTTTGCATTCCATCTTCCTCCTGAATAATCTGCAGTATCTTTGTTTTGAATAAAGCACCTTCTTCATCGCTTTCTTATGCTATCATTACATCCGGTTCAATTGATTTTGGTTCATCTCTTGGAGTGTAATCATCAGAATCTTCATCTGGTATGTCCATAATTACTTTCTCTTTGCCTTTTTCTTCAGTTCTTGGAGATCTGTGTGCTGGAGGAATGTCATCAGCAAACTCTAGAGCCCTTTTCTACTTCTTCTCCACCTTACTGGAAGAGGACCCAACTTCAACTACTCTTATCGGAAGAGAGATGCCAACTATTCCAAACTTTCCCAACAACTCTCTAAAGAAAATTTCGTGAACTTGCTCATGATTTTCCAGAGTATTGAAATGTTTAAATTTTTTCTTACAAATAGGTTCATTTTCCTCCCATACCACATTATCATTATGAGGTGAGAAATTCAGAAAATACATCATAATAAATTTAACTAGGGTACCAAACCTGAAGGGGTAATCTGAATCCTTTGTCAATTGCACATTTTCCATCAATTGATCCTTCAACAATCCACATAGATCAAAGTCTTCATATTCCATTATCATTTTGTGTGAAATGTTAACTACACCTGCCGAGGTTGATCCTTCCCTGTTTTTGAAGAAAATTTTGTATTAAATTCCATGTGCAATGTACCTTGTTATTGGATATTTGATCATCGAGATTACTAGAGCCCTCTGATCTCCTGTCACTCTAGTTAGGGTTTCGACCACTTGATTATGAATCAACTTCTTTTTCAGAACATCTCCAATATTGCATAATCCTGTTAGATTTATGATCACCTCTTTTGAAATTTGATAGGGTTTATCTAGAGTAAGGATATCATCATCCAATTTGTTCAAGATAAACTTGACCACTTCCACGTTGACAAAATAAGGAAATTCATTCCAAATGTCCAAACTTTTATGTTTCACACATTCAACCCACTTCAATTCACCGACTGGAAAAAAATTTCTTACATCCTTGATCTTCCTAGTACTATATTCATCCAAAGTCATTGTTCCTTTGATTTGCTTCATTTTACTTTCCATACCGAACAAGGTTTTCTACCAAGCACAATATTTCAAAATTATACAAGCAACTGAAATACTTGAAGAATTCACCGCCGAATTTTCTTTACTCCTTTGAGATTTCATTGCAGAGGCTCTCCTTTTGTTCTTCTTCAATGCAAGGTGACAAATGAGGGTTCCAAATACCCTTTTATAACTTTGCGCACCTAACCTTTTCACCACATTAAATACTTTTCCCTAGGAGTTATGTGTATTCTGTTTTCTCAGACAGCAAAAGAATTTTTTTCTGTGAACCTTCTACTTCTCATGTTCCTGCATAAGTGATCACTGATGCATTTGCAAACTTTTATCACAGCTACTAAAAATTTCTTGCATTTCGGTGCCAGCTACAGATAGGGGGTTGATGGGAGATATGAAATACTTTCATTTAAAGATTTTTATGTTTAAAAAGACTTGTTATTGTTAATTGACATGACTGGCGGTAGACAATAGATTAACATATTGCTTATTTTACCTTATGTTTAGCTAAATTAGTGAATATATTAGAAATGATAGCTTATGTTAAATGCGTTGCTTTATGCTAATTTTGGATGAGATAATTATGCTGCGTTGATCTTTATTACCATGATTGCTGTCCTTTTCTTAAAGGTTTTTAATAGGGTATCTTAAAGATTGATGATATGGTTAAAATATTTGTTTAATCATGTGGAATGACTACGCCATAGATGGGCCATAGATGGGCCCTGCTGGATGATGAGTCACTCAAAGTCCGAATCAACCTCCTTAAAGTAGGTTGTGGAAATTTTTACTTCTAGCGCCAATCTGGCATAGTTCTGGCATAGTCCTCCTTAGTCCACTTCATTTCTATTTAATTTTTATTTGTAACTTTTAGTTGGCCGCCTTAAGTTTTGGAAGTTAACGCCATGTTAGAAGCTAATAAGGATACTATTATAAATATCCATGGTTCAGTTTTAGTTAGGAGTTAGATAATTTGCAATCAGAATTTCTGTAATTACAAGCAATACTTTGTTCTGCATTCTACCATGATCAATGAGAAGGGAAGCAAGAAGTTAATCAATTCACTGTGTTAAAGGATCTTACCTAAGGAAGAGCAGGGCCCGCTCAACCTTTGGAACGATCTTATGGTATTTTTGTTAAGTTATGCTATTTTCTGATTCATTAGTATTAAATCTGTAGTAGAAATTGATTTTGAATTGTTCAATTGTTGAGATCATCTTCTACCTTAGTGAATGTTAAAATCGTATAATTACTTTTGTTTAAAATTATCTTTCAAGGTTTCAGTTTATTATGGTTAGATTAAATTGTCAGAATGGTTAGATTCATTTATTAGAATCGATTGGATTGAATCATTTGAATCAATTAACAAGTTTCGTAGATAAATTAGTTTTAGATGTTGTTTGAATTAGTTAAACCTGATGTTTCTTTGTTAAGTTTCATTGAAGAAATGTTAGGAACTTATTGAAGGATGGAGTTGAAGTCTGTGTTAAGAATCTGTTCATGGAGATTAGTTTTTATGCTTTCTAGAATAATCATCATTTTCTTGCAATTCATTCCTGCTCTTAAATTAGTGTTTAATTTCCAACAATTAAATTATGGATTTCTTTTAAAGTAAAATATAATTAATTTGGATTCCATGTTTTAGATTAAGGATTAAAGTAATCATTAATTACCTCCATGAATTGGTCTAAATCGAGTTCAATAAAGTCATAAATAAGTTAACATGATTTTAAATTAGAAGATAAGATAGACTTAAATATTAGGAATTAGTCGCTACAGTTTAGCTCATGAGAGATCCTGAAGTAGGTAAAACAATACCTGAAGTCATTGTTTACAGCACAAACCCCCCCAAAAGAATCTATGACAACTATCCTTATCGCATACTGCTCTGAGACACACCTGGTTCGATAAATAAATTGATTAAATGATGCAAGTTGTGACATCAATGACCTTGCCCATCTTTTTTGGTGCCATTGACGGGGTCACTTAAATGATCTAGATATTTAGTGTGAAGCCTTAGTGTTGATAGGGAAGAGAGATCTGAAATTGTGGATGAGACGAAACTGAGACCAACTAGGAAGGTTTCTTCCACTAAGCATTGACATTAGAAGAAATATTAATTTTGATCAAGAGGATATCCAACAATACCAGATTGAAAATCAAGAAATTAATCAAGAACACCCCCTTGAAAATCAAGAAGAGAACATAAATCCATTTCCAGGAGAAGAAATGGGTGACCAACCAGTACTTCCCCCAACAAATTGGACCTTTTCAAATCCTATCAATCTTTAAAGACAACTTGATGAACCTCCTATGAAAAACATTTCACCCTCGGTACTACCAACATTTAGGGGAAAGATTACAGAAGAACCTGATCAATTCCTGTTTGAATTCAAAATTTTATGCCAAACCTATGATTATTCAATAGATAATCAAAAGTTGAAGTTGTTTCCTTCTACTTTGAAAGAATCAACTTTAAGATGGTTCATGGGTTTAGGATTAGGAATGATTAGGATTTGGCAACAGATGGAGACTGAATTCTTGGAAAAATACCAAGATTACTGTTGAGTGAGGGATAGGAAGGAGGAATTGTTTCGCATGAGGCAACTGGAAGACGAAATTCTAGAAGACTGCTGATAGATTCCAATTTGTGCATCAAAGGTGCACTAATGGGCTGGATAATGAAATCAACAAAACAATTTTCCTGAGAGGGATTGAAGATGAGTCAAGAGAGTCCTTGAATTTAATGGGAAAGGGAGACATTAACAAACTTTCATTGGACGAGATTGTGGAAATCTGTAGGAACTACTCTAGAACTAGAGTGGGGACTAGGAACTCCAGAAGGAACAAGGCTCACACCATTGACCTATCAAAGGTAATGGAAGAATTGGTGAACATGAAGATTGATCTACTTCTGCATCTTAGCATGCAAGGAGATAAAAAACCACTGAACCATTGTCAATTTATTGCTCCAAATGTAGGGGAAAACACCTTTTGAGGGAATGTCCATTAAATTAAGTTGAAATCTGTGAGATTTGTGAAAAAACACACCTGACCAATTCTTGTAATCTTTTAGCAGGGATAAAAATAAATCTCAAGAAACCACAAGTGGTAGAAGAAGAGCTCAATTATATTGGCCAAAGACCTCAGAACCAAGGGTATAACAGAAATCAAAGACAATATGTTTCTCAGTCAAACTAGAATCAAAACCCATGGCATAACCAAAATCAATGGACCCCCCAATATCAACCACAAACCCCACCTACATATTGGGGACAACCAGAATGGATGAATCCCAATGGAACCAATCCCAGTGGTAGGCTACTCAACAACCACAGTGGCAAGCAAATCAATCCTCATGGAAAAAAAATCAAAACCAATTCCAACCATGGCAAAATCAAGGACAAAAATGCCCCTGGGGACAACCGCCTCTAGCCCTTAATGCCCCTAATGCTCCCAATGATCAGGTGAATCAAACCCAAATGCTAGCTCAACCAGTTGCCAATCCAAAAAATGCACAGACTGATACAAACAACCCTAATGTAAATGTTATAGATGTTAACGACATACAATTGCGAAGTCAAAATGTGCAAACTACACCAACTGAGAAAATTCCAGAAAGAGGGGAAGAAAATTAAAATACAAACGAAGAACAAACCTTGGAAGGGGAATAAACTGTCAATCAAGCTCCCTATCCAGAGAGATTAAACGAAGAGAAAATCACTCCTCAAACCTCTTCCCCCAATTACACGAATGTAGTCGATTCTCAACTTCTTAGAGATTTGAAAAAGATTAACATTGAGATACCTCTGTTACAGGCAATCAAAGACATACCAGAGATAAATTACTTAGTAAAATCCCTTTGCATGAAGACGCTAGGAAGGAAAAAGAAAATGCCTTCAACAATTCAAGTAGGGACTAAAATTATTGATGTGTTATCAGGAAGACTGCTTCCACAAAAATATAATGATCTTGGTAGCCCTGTGATAACACTTAGTATCAATGGAATTGAAATACCAAATTTCCTAATTGACTTAGGAGCTGCCATAAATGTCATTACATTTGATACAATTGAAATGCTATGGATGACAACAATTCAGCCAACAACAACTGTTTTACAGTTGGCTGACCAATCAACTACAAAACTAGAGGGTATAATTAAAAAGATCATGGTCACAATTGATACGTGGGATTACCCAGTTGAATTTTTAGTTCTCAAGGCCCGAAGGAAATATTTTGGATATCCAATCATATTAGGCAGACCATGGTTGGCTACTGCTACAGCCTTAATTGACTGTAGATCAGGAAGCATGATAATATCAAATGGACAAAAACAAAAAGAATTTTCACTTTATCCACCTGCACAACCATCAATTCAAATAGACACTCAACTTTGGGTGGATGATGATTTAGAATCAGAAGGTGATGGCATTATGGAATTAGCAATGGTAACTATAAGTGAACATATTCAAGAATGTGAAGAACAAGAGTTAATTTCAGAAAATGAACAAGAAAATTGTCAAACAACATTACATGGACAACATTGTTGCCCCCTGAATACTCTTGTTGAGAACTCAATAAATTCCAAAATAGACACAAAGGAGATTTCAGTAGCTGGAGATAAACCCCTCAATATCAATTCAACCTTATCCCCAACGCAAGAAGAAAAATTGAAAGAAATTTTAGAAAAACACACTGAAGCATTTGCTTGGGAATATACCTATATGAGAGGCATCCATCCTTCAATATATAGTCATCACATCTACACAGAAGATGTCGGATTGATAAGACAAGGACAAAGGTATATTAATCCTGTTCTTTGAGACACTGTTAAAAAATAAATTGAGAAGTTGCTTAATGTAGGATTCATATACCCAATATCTGATAGTCAGTGGGTCTCTCCACTGGTTATAGTTTGCAAGAAGAATGGAAAATGGAGAGTCTGCATAGACTATAGAGAATTGAATAAGGCCACGAAAAAATACCATTCCCATTGCCATTTATCGACCAAGTACGAGACAACCTAGCATGCAACAACTACTTCTCATTTCTTGATGGCTTTAGTGGATATAACCAAATCCAAGTAGCCCTTGAAGATCAAGACAAAACAACCTTTACCTGTCCTTGGGGTACGTACGCATATACAATCTTACCATTTGGACTATGTAATGCACCAACAACATTCCAAAGAGTAGTACTTATAATATTTGCAAATTTCACCACTGCTTGTGTAGAAATCTATATGGATGACTTTATAGTTCATGCTAAAACATTTGATGAAGCATTACAAAAATTAGAAAAGGTTTTACAACGCTGTAAAGATCATAGGTTATCACTCAATCATGAAAAAAGTTTTATTATGATGATGAAGGGAATTGTTCTAGGACATCACATCTCAAAAGAGGGGATAAAGGTTGATCCCAAGAAAGTTGAGATCATATAGAACATTGAAATCCCTAAGAACCAAACTAGAGTACAAATTTTTCTTGGGCATGCAGGGTATTACAAAAGATTTATAGAAGGATTTAGTAAAATTACATCACCACTGTTTACCTTGCTCAAGAAAGAAGAGGAATTTGTATGGAGGATTGTCATAAATCCTTTGAAACAATTAAGATAGCCCTAACAACTTCCCCCATTATCAAAGGACCAGTTTGGGGAGAGCCTTTCCACATTCATGCAGATGCATCTAATTTGTCCATTGGAGCAGTATTAGGACAACAAGATGACAATGATGCTATGCATGCAATTTACTATGTTAGCAAAAACTTAAATCTTGCTGAAAGAAACTACACAACAATAGAAAAGGAATTCTTAGCCGTAGTATATGCAATAAATAAATTCAGGCATTATATTACAGGCTATAAAATCTACGTACATACATACCATGCTACAATCAGATATCTAATGAATAAAGCTATAGTAGGTGGATGCATTATCAGATGGTTACTCTTATTGCAAGAATTTGACGTAACTATCATTGATAAGCCTAGAAAAGACAATGTTGTTGCTGAATTTCTTTCCAAAATTGTTATGCAGGATAACCAAGAACCGGTGGATGATACATTCCCAGACGAACACTTATTTTCTATATCAATTCATCCACCATGGTTTGCTGATTTGGAAAATTAACTTGTTACAGGAAAATGTCCAAGTCAATTCAGTCAAAAGCAAAAAAGGAGGTTAATCCGTGAAAGTTCCAAATTTCAATGGATTAATGGTCTTCTATTTAAATTGTTCCTTGACCATTTTTTACGTAGATGTGTAATAGAGTTGGAAGTTTATGATGTAGTACATGCCTGCCATCACGAACCTGAAGGAGGACACTATTCAATTATGAGAACAATTCACAAAATTTTAGGAGCTGACTACTTTTGGACAACAATGAAAAAGGATGTTTCATTCTTTGTCAAACACTGTGATGAGTGCGAAAGAATGGGGAGGCCTACACCAACCATGGAGATGTCGCTTCAACCACAAATAGCTCTTGAACCATTTGAAAAGTGGGGCATCAATTTTGTAGTGCCAGTAGATCCACCTTCAAGAGGGCATTGATACATCCTTGTTTGTACCAATTATGCAAAAAAATGGGCTGAGGTGATGACATTACCAGCGACAAAAGAAGATAAAGTTGCAAACTTTCTGTACAAGCAAATTCTCCAAAGGTTTGGTGCACCTAGAAAGATTTTTTTAGATCAGGGACCACAATTTGTGTCAACAATGATGGAAGCATTTTTGCAGAGGTACCAAATAACTCACAGAAAATCTTTGCCTTATCACCCACAAGAAAATGGACAAGTAGAGGTCACAAATAGAGAGTTAGAGAATATTTTGACAAAAATAGTTTCTCTAAGGAAAACTGATTGGGTAGATAGGCTAGATGAAGCAGTCTGGGCCTATAACACCACTTGGAAAATAGTGACTCAGTTCTCCCCATATGAAATTGTGTATGGAAAGAAACCAGTCATGCCAATAGAATTTGAGTTGAAAACATTGAAGACAACAATAGAAGTTGGGATTGATCTTCCAGAAGCAGAGAAAAGAAAAATTTTGCAGCTTAATAGACTTGATAAAATGAGAATGGAGGCACTTCAACATACAAAAGTGATTCAAAAGCAAAGGAAGGAATGACACGATAAAAATATTGTGTCTAGACAGTTCAAAGAGGGAGATTGGGCATTGTTATTTGACTCCAAATTTGAAGAGTTTAAAGGGAAGTTCCATACCAGATGGTTAGGACCCTATGAGATACAACAAGTGTTCAAGAATGGAGTTGTCCAGTTGGTTCCAATTGATGGAGATAAGAGAGTTATGTTAGTCAATGGTCATCGACTGAAAACTTATCATAAGACAACAACAAAGGAGGAATTTCTGGATGAAGTGCAACACAGAATTGAACATTTTCTCATGGAAGACATTTCTTCCATGAGAGATCTTTAAACTTTGAGGAAGGCATGAATAAACAAGGTAGATTGAAAACCAACAAATGGCGGTTTACTTTCAAAAAAAAAAAATGATGACTAAAAACCAGAAATGGCGGTCTATCTAGGTTAACTTCTGAAAGCTCTTGAAGGCTCGTGAAGAGCTCCTCAAAAGCTCCTAAAGATCTTGAAGATTGAAGACTCTGAAGACTCTGTTTTGCTCGATAGCTCTTGAAAAGCTCCTGAAGACTCCTGAAACTCCAAGCTCCTGAGAGCTCCTAAAGACTCCTGATGAACTCCTAAAGGCTCGTGAAGAACTCAAAGGCTCAAAATAAATTAAGGTGCGCATTTAATGTAAATATTATTTTCAAAATTTATTTTCTAAGGTAGTTAGACTAATTTAAAATAGGTAAATATTTATAAATCTAGACATCTTCGCCATAATGTTAATTAATGATGGTAATAAATCAAATTTTAATCATTTCAAAAAGCGGCAGATTGTCGATATAAGGAATGATGTGACATGGATGATGTCAGTCGATGATAAAAAATCTTTTCATGATTCGGTTGTCTTTTCAAAAATCCTCCCAAGTACATGATGACATGTGTAATAAATGCCACCAACCTTGCAAATTGAATTGCAAGCTTCAAGTTGTAGCATGCAAATCGTCCGAAGTAGTAAAGGAAATAAATGCAGGAGGTTAATGGCACATCATGTTATTTTCAAAATTGGCTGCTCCCAAATCAAGAAACAAATTAATCCGCATTTTTGGTAAGTAATTCAGACTGCCAACTAAAGTACGTCAGTGAAGTCTACCATTTCCAACAAAGAAAGATGGGGAATAAGAGAAATTCTGAACCAGAGAACTTCAATCTTGATTCAAAGACCAAAAGATTTCTTGAAGAAGCTGGGTGGCTAAATTTTGTGATGTAGTAGGAAGGCTTCCAGCCGGAAATGATTTTGGAATTTGTGACAAACTTTAATGTGAATGTCACCAGGGTAAGGGGAGAGATAATTGAAGTCACCCCATAAATTATAAGTGAAATTTCTGGAATCCCAGCTGAAAGAAAACTGGTTAACAAAGGCTGGGTTAAATTTGAGAAATTAGTGGTTGTGTTTCATCAGGAACCAGAAAGAAGGCCAGAAATTCAGATGCATAAAGGGGACCAACACGACATTGCTCGTAACAATTTGGATGAGCCTTGGAGAATTGTTACGACGTGGCTTATGAAGTTCTTCACCTGTGAAGGATAATATCTCACAATATTGGGTCCAGGAATGTGACTTTTAATACATTTGAGGTATGGTCAGACAAAACCTTCATCTAGGATAAATTTTTCAGCATTCTTGTTTCAACAAATTTCTTCCATGATTTTGAGAGTAAAAGCTATGGGGGAATCTTCTATAAAGTACTAGGGATTGATACACTTGATAATTAAACACCATTTTCTAAAGAAAGAATCTGTGAAACAAGGTTGGTTAGAATTCTTGTTTGCACCTATAGAAAAACCAAAAGGGAAACCTACAAGGCGATCGACGGCTAAAAAGTCAAGAATTGAGAAAGGGGAGTCTTCTAAGAAAAATGGGAAGAGAAAATCAAAATAATTCTCTAGGGTAGGCCGTACCAGTTCTAAAAAGAGGAAGCAAGAAGTACATGAAGAAATCCCTAGCCGTGTTGAGACCATACTGTCTACCCCTGAAAAGAAACCTTTAGTTCAAACCCCTATTTTCAGAAGCCCTATTAAATCCCCTGAGCATGAAGATACCCGTACCCCTGTACAATCTCCTGAGAGACCTCAAAGTCCTCCTGAAGGCCCAATGTCGACTCCTGAAGACAACCCTATTTTTGAAGTCCATGACTCTGCTGAAGAGTTTGGCGCACAATCTGAAGAGCAAGAGGCCTCCGAAGAATTTAAACAAGAAGAAACTGTGAAATCTCCTACACCTTCCCCACAATATGAGAAAAGGAAAGGGAAAGAGCCTTTAATTAAAGATGAAGGACCCCATTAAGAATTAGATAGAGAGGAATTAGAGACTGAAGAAATCCTGAGGACAATGAAACTATCTCATTTGGAGGCTGAATTAGAACAAGAAAGGAGAAATATGCAATTCCTTGAGGAGAAATTAAGAAGAAAGGAAGAAGAATTGCAACAGTTTGTTAGCAAAAATCAAGAAATGGAAAAGCAAGTTGAACAAAATGATGCAAGGTTTAGAGAACAGTTAAGTAAAACAGAGGATTCCCTGCAACAAGCCAGTGTGCAAGCACTAGTAAGTGCTGAGGAAATTTCAAGACTAAAAGAAGAGTTGCAATGGAAGGAAGAAGAGCTAAAAAAACAATCCATGCGGTTCTATGCGCAAGAAGCCTCTACTTCCACAACTCCTCCACGCAACCTTGCTCTGCCTTCCATTATCCCTCATATTCCTCCCACTCCAATGTAGCCTAGTCCAGTTCAGCCTAGATACCTCTCATTGGAAGCTTTGAAATATAAGGAAGAAAACAAAGTATTAAAAGAGAAAATACAAAATTTAGAAAAAGAAAAGAATGATATTGAGAGAAGACTTGAGCAAGTGGCAAAAGTCAGTTCCGCCATGCTTTCCATGAGAAGACCAGCTGGAATGTATTCCTTGTTTCTCAGAGAGAAATTTTTAGAATGGAAACTAAATTAGTTAGTCTTGGGAAGGAGCTTGGATTACCATGAGGATCATGATTTCCTTAAAGATTAATTTAACAACCACCCTGACATTCATAATTTAATGTGTGAGTTTTACCAACATGGATTTTTAATGGAAGACAATGATGACTCAATGTTGAATATTTATGTTGGTGAGCTTCAAATTAGATCGTTTGTTTCTTTAATGCAAAATCAGGTGGATTGGTCAAATAGAATGGATAAGTACAAAGAAGCTCAAAGAAAATATGGGTTACCAATGAGACCCGAGAAGCCTCATGCTGAAGTATATATCAAAGCTGTAAGATCAGTGGTCAAGTTAAATCAAGTCAATCCACTCTATGTCTCAAATTTTTTTGATAGTATTACAGCATTCTAAAATGTTGAAGCAACACTCCCTCCTTCAGCACTGCGGTCATGTGAGGAAAGGTACCAGATCATTCCAGAAATAGTCAGAAGAAGGGAGCCAATAAGCCCAAATAATATCAGTTGGAGTTTAGTCAGAGTCAGGCATGTCATCACTTTAATCCAACAACAAAAAGAATTCTGGGTAGGCATGAGATTCAAAATGCCGATCATTATTATGCCAGCACTAAAGCTAAAGGAAATGATAAATATACCAGCTGGAGTAATGAGACCGTGGTTTGAGAAACTGAGACAAAACCATGGCTATGCACTTAATACCAGATTACCAGAGCAGTACAGGGAAGGTGTATTTGACTAATGCATTTGGATGGAGGCACTGAACAAAGAGAAAGAAAACACCATAGTTTTGGATGAAGAACCATGAGGACATGGTCCAGAGCAAGTAGGGGAGAAAATGATGGGAGATATGAAATATTTTCATTTAAAGCTTTTTATGTTTAAAAAGACTTGTTATTGCTAATTGACATGACTAGCGGAAGACAATAGATTAACATATTGCTTATTTTACCTTATGTTTAGCTAAATTAGTGAATATATTGGAAGTGATAGCTTATGTTAAATGTGTTGCTTTATGATGATTTTGGATGAGATAATTATGCTACGTTGATCTTTATTACCATGATTGTTGTCCTTTTCTTAAGGGTTTTTAATAGGGTATCTTAAAGATTGATGATATGGTTAAACTCTCTGTTTAATCATGTGGAATGACTACACCATAGATGGTCCCTGCTGGATGATGAGTCACTCAAAGTCCAAATCGACTTCCTTAGAGTCGGTTGTGGAACTTTTTACTTCCAGTACCAATCTGGCATAGTTTTGGCATAGTCCTCCTTAGTCCACCTCAGTTCTATTTTAAGTTTTATTTTTATCTTTTAGTTGGTCACCTTAAGTTTTGGTAGTTAACGCCATGTTAGAATCTAATAAGGATATTATTATAAATATCCATGGTTCGGTTTTAGTTAGGCGTTAGATAATTTACAATCAGAATTTCTATAATTACAAGCAATACTTTGTTCAGTGTTCTACCATGATCAATGAGAAGGGAAGAAAGAAGTTAATCAATTCACCATGTTAAAGGATCTTACCTGAGGAAGAGTAGGGCCCGCTCAACCTTTGGAACGATCTTATGGTATTTTTGTTAAGTTATGTTATTTTTTGATTCATTAGTATTAAATCTGCAATAGAAATTGATTTTGAATTGTTCAATTGTTGAGATCATCTTCTACCTTAGTGAATGTTAAAATCGTATAATTACTTATGTTTAAAATTATCTTTCAAGGTTTCAGTTTATCATGGTTAGATTAAATTGTCAGAATGGTTAGATTCATTTATTAGAATCGATTGGATTGAATCGTTAGAATCGATTAACAGGTTTCGTAGATAAATTAGATTTAGATGTTGTTCGAATTAGTCAACCCTAATGTTTCTTTGTTAAGTATCATTGAAGCAATGTTAGGAACTTATTGGAGGATGGAGTTGAAGTATGTTAAGAATCTGTTCATGGAGATTAGTTTTTATGCTTTCTAGAATAATCGTCATTTTCCTGCAATTCATTCCTGCTCTTAAATTAGTGTTTAATTTCCAACAATTAAATTATGGATTTCTTTTAAAGTAAAATAGAATTAATTTGGATTCCATGTTTTAGATTAAGGATTAAAGTAATCATTAATTACCTCCATAAATTGGTCTAAATCGAGTTCAATAAAGTCAGAAATAAGTCAACAGGATTTTAAATTAGAAGATAAGATAGACTTAAATCTTAGGAATCAGTCGCTACAGTTTAGCTCCTGAAGAGCTCTTGAAAGCTCCTAAAGTAGGTTAAATGATACCTGAAGTCATTGTTTATAGTGCAACCCCCCACAAAAGAATTTGTGACAACTACCCTTATCGCATATTTCTTTGAGACACACCCGTTTCAATAAAAAATTTGATTAAATGATGTAAGTTGTAACATCAATGACCTTGCCCATCAGGGGTCAAATGGTTTTTCTTGAAAAGACTCCCCCTAGGTCAATGGCTTGAGATCAATTTCTGGAGGAATTACTGGAGGCTACTTCTGGTACAAGATTATTTCCTTCATCAAATCCACTCTTCTTTACCCACATTTTCTTCATCTGATCTCTTATCTCTTCCACTGCCACTTTTCCTTTTCCTTTGTTATCTTTTTGCGAAATTCTTCCTCTATTTACCGGACCTCTTTTGTCCATATTTTTGTTCTTGCAGAATCTTGCAATGTGACCAAATCTATTGCAATTGTAACACACCAGATTTCTTTGTCTATACCATTCATTCCATTGAACTTCCTTTGATCTACACTGATTAGTAGCATGCCCAATTTTTCCACAAGTGTAGAATTTAACATTCCTTATACTGACAGACATACTTCTGCATTCAATAGAATTGTGACGAAGCTTTTTGCAACTAAAAAACTGACCGAGAAATGATGGACTGCTTGAATTTATTTTACTTCTACACTGAGAAGCCATATGACCAAACTTATTACAAGCAAAGCAGTAACCATTAAACTTATGAGCATTGGGTTGTCTTACCAGATGCCTTCTACCTTTGTTCATCTGATTTCTTTGTCTGGAATCCTTATGTTTAGATTTGGAGCTTTCTTCCTTCTCATATCCAAGTCCTCACTTATCATTTTCATCCTTTTGTCCTTTATTTAGTTCATCAAACTTAGCAGAACTGATCCTGAACTTCTCCTTGCATTCGTTTGCAATAGTGAGTTCATCTCTAAGAATAACTATATGTCTTTCAAGCTCTTGTTCATTACTTCTGGATTGTTGCAGTTCAATCTCCATCTGAATGAATCCACTATTTTCTCTATTGCATTCTTAAGATTTTTCTTTTAAGGACTGGGCCAGATTCTCCTCATTCTTCTTCCTTTGTTCAATCTCCTTAGTTAGCTTCATTGCCATATATTCCATTTCAAGCTTTAGAGTAGCATTGAACCTAGCAAGTTTTCCACATTCTTCAGTTATCTCTTTTAGGGTATGGTTCAGGTGGACATCTTCCAAGTTTTTATTTTCTTTCTACTTCAGCTGATCACAAATTTCCTTCCTCTTTTCTCTTGACTCATTGATTTTATCCTTCAATGATTGAATGAATTTATCAGCATCCACAAGATTTCCTTTTAATTCCATGACTTCTACTTTAGACTGATGAAGATCATCAAGTGTCACCATCAACTGCTGTTGAAGACCACCAGAGTCCATTGTATTCCAAGACCCACCTCAAGCTGTTAAACTTTCTGCAGAGGAACTGTGCTCTAATACCAATTGTTGGACTTAGGGAACACTAAGAGGGGGGGTGAATCAGTATTCAACAAATTCAACAATTAAATCCAAATCTTAAACCATTTATACCACATAAAGATGCAAGCACATGAACAAGATAATAAAAGCACCATAACACCAATATTTTTATGTGGAAACCCTGTTAGGGGAAAAAACATGGTGGAGATTAATCCATAATTATACTTTGTTAAAAGTATGAACAAAAGGGAATGCACTTGCATTCAAGCACACTACCTAGAGCTCACTGCTCAAAATAAGGAATGCTCACTTCCTTACAAGGTATTTGTGATTACAACAAAAATTGAACTGAGAAGATAGTATCTCCAAATTCCTGGATTCAGTTCCAATGAAGCACATAAAACAGATTCTAAACCTTCTGTTTGATCTTGCAACTCGCTCTGCTCTACTTTGCCTTAATTCACAATAATCTTCTTCTGCACAAGCAAAATTTGCTCAACTGATCTGCTATTATTCACACATATATGACTGTTCTGCTCTTCACACAACAACACACTCTACTTCTCTACCTACATAATGAATTACCAATCTCATATATATATCTGCTAGCAAATATTTTAATCACTTAAGTCGGCTTCCACAAAGTGTTGGTTATGAGCCATCAGATTTTAAAATCCACTGCATAGACCATGAATACCATGGTGGAGAACCTGGAAAATGCCCATCATGTTAAAACTAGTGTGTTTCTTGATTTGAACAAAGAGGAAGGGCAATCAGATAGTGGGGGACCGAGTAACAGGACCATAAAAAATCTAAAAAGGAAGGAAAACCAAGCTTTAGTGAACATCCAGGAGATCAAGAAGTCTGCACTTAATATGAACAGGTTGGAGCAGGAGGTGGCAGAGATCCTTAGGAACCTGGCCTAGGGGCTGGCTGTTTTGTGGTTTTTTGTCAATTTTTTTGCTGTGCTGCCTTGGTTTTCACTGCTTTCTTCTTAGTGGGCAGTGTTTTGTTTTTGTTTATACTCTATCTTATGCTATCTGACTGTTAAGGGTTTCAGGATCCCTTTAAAACCTGTTTGTTCCATAATAAAAAAAAAACATGAAATAACCTTCAACAGTCGGCTCAAATCACAAGTTATATTTAATGTGCACCCACAAAGGTCAGCTAAGACATAGATGGGACCCAAAAAAATATTCTAAAACTTAGAAACAATTAAACAAATATTCCTTATACATCTGTGACACACTACATTCATTGAGTAGGCCACAATGAGCAAATAAACAAAAAATCATCCTGCCAAAGCATTCAACTGGATCTCTTGAATCGTAAACCGATTGATGCAACACCACAAAACTTACCAATAAGGTAACATACATGCTTAACAAACTTTCTTTGGGATCCACAACACAAAATGATGATTTGGTGAAGCATACAGATCGATTAACTGACTGAATACCCTGTTCTTCATGCTTTCTGCTGGTAACACACTGTCTTCTTCAATTCCTGTCAGTATAAGTAGATGTTGATCTGCGGACCAAGATAATGACTTCAGTTGCCATTAATGACAAGACTAGAAGCCATAAACAATCTCCCCAAGCCATATTCCAACAAAAATCTCAACCAATTATCATCCTCACGACCTCTAGACAAGAATATCTTTCACACGACATAGTTTCTAGAGCCTTATGTCTGTAATGAAGCCCAAGAAGGCCGATTGTCTCTTAGAGCTTTTCAGTCTTACTAGAGTTTGCATTGTTTTTGTTGTGTAGTACCAAGTGTCATCCTCCATGCTTAAATAAGACCTACATTTAATTCACACGGATTGCCAACTTTGTGCAACAACTGACAAAATGTGCTAAGCCAAACATGTCCAACACTGGCCACTGCAACCAGGACATACCATTAGTGGCAATGGTACTTGATATCTCAATATTTATAGGTGCAATCTTGGCTCATGATATGATCAAGTTCCTCTATCCTATCACACACACCACATCAAACCAAGGTGATCCAGAGATTTAATGTCCCTGACATTAGTCCATCGCTGAGTACAAAGCATACAACTAGGGGTATCATAATGGGGGCATCGTCACATAATCGCTTCCAAACTTATAGCCCATGTTCTGGATCTAACCCTATCTGGCATAGACAAAGGTACCCAAGTGGCACATGGGCCTTAAAATTGGTAATATTAGTAAATATGTATAACTAATGATAATACTAAGAGTAAAATTGGTAATATTATCTTTAGTGCTACAAGCAAAGATAATATTAAATATAAATATTATGAGTGGCATTAATATCAAACTTGGTAATTAATAGGGTGGTTTTAAGAAATACAATATTAATATTGAAGTATTAAAGATAATATTATTATAAACATTATTTATCAAAAATAGTGTCAATAAATTAATAATGTTAGTAAATATAAATATTAAAAAGAATGGAATTTTGTTAAAATCAATGTTATTAGGGATATTCAATATTAACCTTATCATTAGTATGTTACCATGTTCATGTGTGGTAATAATTATTAATGTTTATACATATTTATTCAAAAAATTGGTGGTTATGTATTGTTTAGTCGTGTAAAAAATTTGGGGCATGACATAGTCTATAGACAAATATAGATGTTGTTTCTTGGGTTCGATGATACATAAATATATTAATTAGGAAGTACCTAAATTATAGGTGTTGGCTAAACCAATTATCATGCTACCTTAGAAGAGGGAGAGCATATTCATGTAGCTTACCTTCTTTCATATGTTTTTGTTTAAATGTGACTATGCCATTTGCAACCAAAGTGGGAGGTTTCGTTACAAATAATCCTTCAATGGAGTATTCATTTATGTGAGATGGAGAAATGGGTTACCATTCTACAGTAGGAGTCAGTTGTCCTTTCCCTAGTTGTAGTAAAGAGTGCACCTTTTCCACCTCTCTATATGCATGTGGGAGATTTTCCACACATGAAGTTGTGGTTTACTTGTTCTCTTACAATGGATCATCCCCTACAACCTTGTTTGCATGAAGCCCACATCTATAGAATTAGTATTTGAATACCAATGATTCTCATATGAGTGTCTTAGATTTAGTGAATTATTTATCTATCATTTTAGATCATTTTTATAATCATGAATGTAATTTGACATGCAAACTTGATCTCTACTAATATTTAGAATTCCAATTTTAGTTCATTTTGATGTTCTTGGTTTTTTCCTACATAAAAATTGGTATACACTAATTTTTAGAATGTAAGTTTAGTTCACGTTGATGTTTTCAATTTATTCTTATATAAAATCTAATTCTTGTGCCTATTGGTTTGTTCATGTTAGGAATAATGATTGTCTTTTTTTAAACCATGTAAGGATATTGACCCAATAGCAAGATATAAGATCAAGTAAAAAACACTAAAACATGCAAAAATGACCTAGACCCTTGTGCAATGCATATATTATGATAAGGTGCTCTTGGTAATGGATGCAAATAGTAAATGATAGCTCTAGGAAGCAAGGTATCTAGATATTTCTTGATGATCTAAAATTAACTAGGGTACATCTTTAAATATAACACCAAGACTCACTAAGAAAATGTTTTCATGCCTTGAATTGACACACGATAATGATAATGATAGGTCAAGAAAACCCCAAATTTGAATTTGAATTTTAAAAGTAAAGGGGTCATTTTAGCGAGTGTGGAAGTGATTGAGATCACTTCTACAACTACAAATCCAACTTGGGATAGGAAAGGGATAAAAGTGAGGATCAATATCGATCACTAAGAAAGAGGAAGGACTCTAGAATTTGGCTATGAAGGTAGGGGGAATCAAGGAGGATATCTATGAATTAGGGAGGAGATTTTTAATTGAAGTTGACTCCAAGTCAAACAACCATACTCACCAAGGAATTTGAACCATGATCTTGGTTCATGATCTATTGCAAGATATATTGATTGATCTCACTTGATCCATTTTAATATACTCGACATATCTATATAAGATCAAGGATTGATGCTTTTCTATATAGAAGGTCCAAATTATTTGTCCACTCTTTGATGAAAAAACACCATTTATATACCTATTATTACATAAAATTATTTCTAATATAAGTTAGCCATAAATATAAAAGAAAATAGCGTAAATATACAAATTCACCATTCAAATATGTAAAATAAATATTAAAATTATGAAGAAAACATATTTTCTATAAATAGTAGCTATACATTTTTTACCCTAGACTCAAAATAAAAAAAATTAATATTATAAAAAATATAATAATTATAATGCTATTATAACAATAATATAATAAAATAATAGTAATATAATGTATATTAATAATAACATATTAATGGAAAAATGGTGAACGCGCTTTACAACAGTTATGGAGGTTAGTAATGGTTGGATGAACTTAGGCGTGGGGGGAGAGGACAAGAGGGTCCCATAGGGAATCAAAGAGGGAATAACAAGCATATTTGGAAGGAAGAGAGATGGGACCGACCTTAGAACAATGCTCAAAATGGTCTCTTTCAAGAAGAATAGGCTCATGGGTATCACCAACTGAATAAAGGGGAAAATGTTTCTTGAGGGCACCAAAGGAATGGACAATATAGAAATGAAGCTTTTTGCCGACCACAATAGCAGAATGGTGGAAAGAGAGGTCAAGGAGGTCTCCCATGGCTGGGTGTAATGTCCTCATTTTGGCCATACACTCTTCATTTGGATTTAGCCTATTTTTGGAAATCCGTAGGCTAAGCTGAAGTAGAAAATTAGGGTTTCCTCTTTCAGATACTACTTAGTTGGCGTTCAGAGGATGTTGTGCAGACTTACTATTTTTAGCAGTTCGCTATTTTTAGCAAGTCTATCTTTTAGTAGTATCTATTTAGTAGTAGTTCAATCCCTTGCAGTTCGGTCGTTCAGTTTGGATTTCTGATGGTTTTGAAGCGAACTTACTATTTTTGGCATTGGCTATTTATAGTAAGTCTAAATTTGGTAGTAGAATCATCAACAATTTAGCTCAAGTCATCTTGCTATCCTTTAGTTTAAGTTTGGCTTTGGTTATCTCAATGGACTAAGTTTATACTTAGTCAATTTTATGTTACTCAGTTGTACCCCATGCCTAGGAGTGATAATTTCATGTTTTTAAAGAGGGGACATTATGGGGTCAATTGTGCATTTAATGATTTATTAAATGCTTTATTATTGCATTATTAAATTGGACACCTAAAGGGAGGTTGAATAAAGTTTTATTATTTCAAAAAGTAAAATGCTTAAAGGTGGCGTACCTCTTGGAAGTTGAAGTGATTCAACTTCTTGGAATTTGAAGTGATTTAGTTTCCAATTGAAGCTTATATATTGAGGCTTTGAGAAGAGTTCTTTATCTTTGGAAAAATATAACAAAATGTTGCTAGATTGAATTCAGAACTCGGCTAAGGGGAAGCTTAGCAATTCTAATCCATTCTTCGGGCCTGCAACTATGGTTCCCTAGATGGTGGATTGAGGGTGTGCTTCATTCAGAAGTGCATATTGTGCATCAAGTTGAAGATTTTGGTAATAATTTCCAGTTTTGTACTTGTTGGTTTATACATGGTTGTAGATGATTTTCATTCATAACTTCTTGAGAGATTTTATTCTTGTTCTGGGTATTGAAGCAATGGATTTCTAGTACATGGGCGACCCTATCTGCAAATTATTGGATTTTAATTTTTAGTTTTGGAATTTCTAGAGGAGGCCATACTTCTTCTTGGCCGTACCATTCTAATGTTGTTTTCCTTGGGATTCGAGCTTGGTCTATGGTGGCTTATTTGCATTGCTACATATTTATATGTTGGAAGTATTGACCTTTGGGAGATGTGATCAAATTTTGGAGAGCTTTGTTGGAGATTTGGTGAGTGAAATAAGCATTTGAATGATTGTTTGCTTGCTAGTTTGCATTTTGGTTCATTGGAATTCTAGAACAGACTTTTCTCTTTCCAAGTTATGCTTAATTATTGGGTGTTTAAGCTTCTAGTTCATGTGTATGCAATTTGAAGGAGATAGAAGTATTTTGGAAGAAGTTTTGAATAACTTAGTGAATGGTATAGTTGCTGGTCTAGTTATTTTAGTTTGATGGTTTGGAAATCGGACCTGATTATTTCACTTATCATGCTTATTTCTTGGTCATTCAACTCACATTTGCAATCAGAGATACAGTATAACCTTTGCAGAAGTTTGGAGCAGATTTCTATTCAAAATTCATTGTAAGAGGCTCATTGTAAGTTGGTTACAGTAGTATTGTATCAACCTTTTCTATCATTAGCTTATCTTTAATTGTAACACTTTGTAAATTGTAGATAATTTGCATTGTAAGGCTGTGAATTAGTAGTACTAATCTAGTCAATAATATTGTTGCATTTACTTTGTGATTCTTATGCAAAACACTATAACCCCTGAATGGTTTACCACCAGTGTGGAGAATAAAAAAATTGTATCTTTCAATTCACACCCACTATGTAAGTGGAGAATCCCCACTGTTGAGTGGATGCCTGTCGCAATAGATGAATTAGTTTGTTTTGTAATTCTTCCCCCCCACTGAATTGGTGGTTGAGTGGAAATCTTCATGGATGGTTCACCGCCTAAGTTCTTTCAATTTTGTAATAAGTACTCCGCCATATGTTAGCACCTCGCCTTCAAAAGGATCTTATGTGCACATTCTTGGTGTTGAGTTATGTCTTTAACTTTTTAGTTGTAATCAATTTCAGTATTGAGTTATTTAGATCCTAGTGATCCTCTGACCATATGCCCGCCCCTCTTCCTTCAGTGGTTTTAGGGCTCATTCTTGGTTAGAGTTACTATTCCACATCATTTTGGTTTTGGAGCTAACCTTAATGAGTATGTGTTGCATTGTAATCGATACTGAAAATCAAGAAAAAATTAAGGGGCATATTTCAGTGGTAACTTCATGTTGTTTTTATGTTACTTAGTTGTACCCCATGCCTAGGAGTGATAACTTCATGTTGTTTTAAAGAGGGGACATTATGGGGTCAATTATGCATTTAATGATTTATTAAATGCTTTATTATTGCATTATTAAGTTGGACGCCTAAAGGGAGGTTGAATAAAGTTTTATTATTTCAAAAAGTAAAATGCTTAAAGGTGGCGTCGCTCTTGGAAGTTGAAGTGATTCAACTTCTTGGAATTTGAAGTGATTCAGTTGCCAATTGAAGCTTGTATATTGAGGCTTTGAGAAGAGTTCTTTATCTTGGGAGATAATATAACGTTATGCTGCTAGTTTGAAATCCAGAATCCAGCTAAGGGATAGCTTAGAAAATTTACTCCACTCTTCGGGCCTGAAACTATGGTTCCCTAGGTGGTGGATTGAGAGTGTGATTCATCTAGAAGTACATATTGAGCATTATTGTGGAGTTTTGGTGAGATATTTCCAGTTTTCATCTTGCTAGTTTTTCAATGGCTGAAGTAGAATTTCAATTACAACTCTTTGAGAGAATTTTATATCATTATGGGTATTTGTTATAATGTTTCCTATGTTCAAGGCACCCCTATTGGTAGAGTTTCAGATTTTATCTTGTAGCCATCATTTTTCTATGGAAATCGCCCTCTTCTAGGGATGTACTTCTTCATAAGTTGCATTGATTTTTGTGCTGGGTATCTTTGGAGTTGTTGGTGCCTTGCTACTTGGTGTTTTCTTGGACGCTTAGCAATTGGAAGGTGTGTTTTAAGTTTCAACTGTATTGGTGAAATATGGAAGGAGTTTAGAGATTTTTTGGTTGAATACTTGCTTGCTGGTCTGAACTTTAGAATGTTGGTATTTCATATCAGACCTAGTTATTTCTATATTATGCTATAGTTTTGGGGTGTTTATGCTTCTAGTTTCATGTGCATTCAAATTGGAGGAGATAGGAGCATTTTGGGTGAAGATATGAACAATATAGTGATGGCTAATTACTGGTAAGAAATCTCAGTTTGCTGGTTATCTTTATCAGACCTAGTTATTCCATCTTTCAGTAATATTTCTTTCAAGTTCTTTCCCATGTTTGTAATCAAAGATTTAGTGGAAAACATTGTAGAAGTTTGGAGAAGATTTCATAGCAAAAATCATTGTATTTGACACTTATTACTTGCAGATGTTTTGCATTGTAAGACTATAAACAATAGTACTATTCGAGTCCTTTAGTTTGCTACAAATTTTATATATTAATCTCTCATATTTGTAACCCCTGGATGGTTTACCACCAGTGTGGAAAAAGAACATTTTAATGTTTCATTTATCACCCATTGTTGAGTGGATGCCTGCCACAACGGATGAATTAGTTTTCTTTGTAACTTTTCCCCCCCACTGATTAAGTGGTAGAGTGGAAATCTTCCATGGTTGGTTATCCGCCTAGTTATTTCAGTTGGTAATACTTACTCCGCCATATGTTAGCACCTCACCTTCAAAGGGATCTTGTGTGCACATTCTTGGCGTTGAGTTTATTTTACACTTCTAGTTGTAAGCAATTTCAATTGTTGAGTTATTTGATCCTAGGGATCCTCTAACCATATGCCCACGCCTCTTCCTTCAGTGGCTTTAGGGCACATTCTTGGTTAGATTTTCTTTGATAGAGATTTGGTTTTGGCGCTAATGCTAATCAAATTGGCCAAGTGTTGGCTATTATGTAAAAATTTTGGCAAAAAATTGGTTAGCATATTTCATTGGGTAGACAGGGTCCTAGAAGAAACCCTAATCACAGAAATGGTAATGGTGGAATGGTATGAAAAAATAATATACCTATTAAGGAATGGGAGGAAGAAAGGGAAGAAGACTCAGTCAAGGATAGGGGTCAGCATGGCTCACAATCAGATAATGAAGCAAAAGGAGAAAGAGCCAAAGTGGTAATCAACTCTTTGAAACTTCAAGTGGAGGTATTGTGCCTAGAACAACTAGGAATAATTGGAAAATGGTATGGAGCATATTTTAATTAGGACTACCTGGTTATATGGTGGAAAGAGCGATGGGGGCCTGATTTGCAGTTTAAAATGCTTAAAAATAGATTTTTTCTGGTAACCTGCCCTTCCAAAAGTATAGGGGATGAAATTGTTAATGGTGTTTGGGTTTTAGATGGGTGTGGTTTCTACCTAAGGCAGTGGAGGGTTGGTTTCGACCCAGCTAACCACGTGGTTGAAACCCTTCAAGATTGGTAAAGTTTACCTAATCTTCCTTAGGAATACTAGGCTCCCACTATCTTGGAGGAAATAGGGAATCAATCGGGCACCTTTGTTTGCATAGAAGAAAGGAAGCAAGAAAATAAAAACCAAACATATGTGTGAATCTCCGTGGAAAATGCACCAAATAGGAAAATTTGGGGTGAGATTGCAATTTTAATAGACTATGTAAGCTGGGTTCAAAAGTTGGAATGAGATTCCTTTATGCATAATAATTTGGTGCGATCTTTGGGGTTTAGGAAACCTAAAGACGACGCAAGAAAATCCAATTCCTTGGAAGTTTCAGAAGAGCCTCTTAGGTCGAAGGTCACAACTTTTAAAGATGTCACAACCTTTTATGTTTCTCTAGAAGCAAGGGTTTCGAAGATGCAGTCCAAGTTCATGAGGGATTCTTCAACACCAACTTCTGGAAATGGGCAACCCTCAGTTGCTGCTTCTCAACATGTTGTGACAAGTCCGTTGATAGCGGAAAAGTAAAAAGAGGTGGAGGAGCTGCAGGAGGACCATGAGGATTAGATTGCAGATCTAGACGACAAGATTTTTGAGACTCTGGAATTACTGGGGGGTGACTGCCGAAATGTGGAGTTGGACTCGTTGATAGAGGTGGGGAGGGAACTTGTGGAATTAGCGGTGGCAGATAAAGCAAACTCAGGGGCGGTGAAAGCTGGGTATGACTTTGAAGGATTAGAGAATATGATGGTGGAAGAAGGGGAAGAAACTCGAGAATTGCTTAGTCCACAATCAGGAAAGAAAAGGAAGTTGTCTAAGGATTTGGTGGCAGCTAAAACTAGATTAGGAATTCATAAAAGGGATTTTTTCAAATTAACACCTGACTGTGGTGAACAGAAAAAGAGGGGTAGAATTCCTAATCAATAGAAGATGAAATGGGATGGGGACGCTTGTGGTCAGCAGAAGATTGACTTAATGATTAACGTAGGGAAGGGTGGTGCCCTTCCTAAACAACAATGAAGCTCTTAACCTAGAATGTTAGGGGCTTAAATGCCCCTAACAAATGGAGCCTCATCAGGCGCCACTTAGAAGTTTGTCAAGTAGAAGAATGTCTTTTTCAAGAAACAAAATTAGGTGTCTTGGACTTGGTTAATTTTGGAAAAAGCTGAAGTTGTGGAAATGGGCTGCTGTGGAAGTGAAGGGTGCTTCAGGAGGCCTAAAAATCATTTGAAAACCTCAATCATTTTTAGTAGAGACCTTGAAATTGAGTCGACACTGGCTAGTTTGTAAGGTAAGGAGTCTGATCTAAAACCTCCAATTTAATTTGATAAACGTCTATGGACCCTCTTTGAGTATCCAAAAAAGGATGGTTTGGCTTGAACTGGATGGGGTCCTGAGAGGGTTGAATCATGAATTTTGCATCCTTGAAGGATGAATTTAATGCAATTCTCTGGAAAGAAGACAAGAAGGGCAGCTTAGGGAAAATCCTACAATCTCAAATCAAATTTTGTAATTTTGTGGAAAAGAATTCATTATTGGAGATTTCAATAGGCAATGGTTGTTTCACATGAACGAATCACAGGAAAGGGTTTGGTTGCATAGCAGAGAAGCTCGATAGATTTTTCTTCAAAGGAAACTTGAGCCTCTTCTCCTTTACCTTTAAAAGAAAAATTAATTTTGGAAGTGGTTCTGATCATTTTCCAGTGCAACTCCAAATAGTTGGGGAGAAGGGTCCGATTCACTGTCCATTCAAATTTGAAATGATGTGGTTTAAGGATCCTCAAGTCTTGGGAATGATGGAATCATGGTGGAAGGAATGCTCCCCGGGGGGATCAAGTATGTTTAATGTGGTTACAAAGCTAAATTTTTTGAAACAACAACTCAAACAATGGAATAAGGTGTGTTTCAAGAATATTTTTGTAGAGAAACTTCAAACGGAGAATTAGTTGGATGTCCTGGCTAAAGAAATCATGAACAATGGGATGAATGATGCTTGTTATATGAAGGAATAGGTGCTCTCCAAAAAATTAAATGACATTTTGGCTAAAGAAGAGATCTTTTGGAGGAAAAAGTCCAAGGAGATCTGGTTAAAGGCATGGGACCGTAATTCAAAATTCTTTCACAACTCTACAAAAGCTAGGAAGGAGTACAATAAAATTTCTTGTATTAAAGATGCAGATGGTTGTCTATTGGAAGACACTATGGAAATTAGAGACTCAGCTATTTCATATTTTCAAAACTTGCTTAATGATTGGGAGGGCTCAAATTTGGAGCCACAGAAGGCTTCACTGCAATCCATTTTGAAGCTGATCTCTCATGATCAAATGGAAGTATTAAATGCTAAGTTATCTGAAGCTGAAGTGAAAGAGGAAGTCTTTGAGATGTAGCCAAAGAAGGCTCTTGGGCCGAATGGGTTTCCTGCAGCGTTTTTTCAAAAATGTTGGGGTTTTGTTGGAAAGGATGTTTGGGAAGCATTAGAAGACTCTAGAAGTAATAGAAGAGTGTTAAAGGAAGCTAATAATACTTTAATTTCCCTTATTTTGAAGGAGGAGAAGCCAAATACATGGGAAGATTTCTGCCCAATTTCCTTGTGCAATACCATTTATAAAATTTTGGCTAAAGTGATAGCCAATAAACTAAAGAAGATTCTTCGCCTAATCATTTCCAAGGAACAAACAAGCTTCGTTCCTGGCCGTTCAATTTTCGATAGGGTAATAATTGCTCAAGAATTCATTCATTGTGTCCATAAACTTAAGAAACCGATGATACTACTGAAATTGGACATTAAGAAAGCCTAGGACAGAGTAAACTGGAGATTATTTTCAAGGTAATGGAAGCCTTAGGCTTTCAAAAGGATTGGCGAGATTGGATCTTTGGGTGGGTGGCTAGCCCATGTTTCTCTGTGCTGGTCAATGGTTCCCCAGAGGGTTACTTTACTACTTCAAGAGTATTGAGGCAAGGGGATCCTTTATCTCCTTTCTTGTTTATTATAATGGTTGAAGCCTTGGGGAGGTCGCTTGAAAACACACAGAGGTTTGGATGGATTGAGGGTTTGCAAGTAACTAGTAGCCTTCCCAATATTACTCATCAACAATTTGCGGATGACATGATGTTGTTTGGTGTTGCTTCAGCCATAGAAGCGCAAAGATTAAAAAGTATTTTAGAAGATTATTTCCGGGCTTCTGGCCAGGAGGTAAGTAAGGTCAAATTTGAGGTCTTTTTCTTTAGTTCAAATTGCCCCTGTGAAATTCAAATTTTGTGAATCTTAGGATTCAAGAAGGGTCAATTACCATGTAAATATCTAGGGCTCCCATTGGATAAGGGCACTCAAAGCAGTAATTTATGGAATTCTTTGGTGGAACGTTGTAAGGAATGGGAATCCTCTTGGAAAAATAGGTGGTTGTCTTGGGCGGGAAGACTAACATTGTTGAAATATGTCATTTCTGCTCTTCCCATTTACATGATGTCCTGCCTATAGCTGTTAGTGGGTGCGAGCAAAGCCTTGAATCGTGTAATGAAGGATTTTTTCTGGAAAGGCAATTCAGATCAAAAGAAAATTCCCCTTATAAAATGGTAGAAGGTTTGTGAGAAACGAGGGCGAGATGGTGCTGGTTTGAGGAATGTTCTTTTCCAAAATAAGGCGCTAGGGGAAAAATTAGCTTGGGTTGTACACTCTTTCCCTGATCTTAAATGGGTGAAGATAGTTAGAGAAAAATACCTGGAAGCAGACCCCTATTGCTTTTTGGTAGTAAGATCTTTGCCAAATGGGTCCCACATATGGAATTTCATTAAGAATTCTAGGGATCTTATCACATATTATTGTTACCCAATTTTCACCTACAGGCTAAATCAGTTGGGAAATCTATGTTTCAAGTATTCATAAGGGCCAAATGGGACATTTGCATCGAGGGTTAGGTCATTCATCTGATGACATTTCACAGGGAGCTCAATTGGAAAGCCTCGCCTCAGTCAGATTTGGCATAAAATCCATCAGAGATGAAAGCCGACAAGACCCCCCTGTTGTCTTGCTGACTAGCATTGCCCTCTATTTGTTCGAATGCACCAGTTGCCAGGACATTCGGGTCGCCATGACTCTTTATGGGTCTCTCTGCGTGGGATGTCCCGCCGAAGGTAGCTCACACAGTTGTTCATCGGGGAGCTCTCGACATAAGGTCTTGTCGCCCGTTTTGAGGTCTTCCCAACCGGTGGTTGTCACACCGACAACTATTCACCAGGCCAGCATCGGGGAGAATGGTTTGTGTTCGGTTTGAGGTCCCGGTGACCAAGTAGAGTCTCGCCGAGGGGGGTTTCACCGTTGGCATAAGGTTTTTCCTTCGGCATAAGGTCTCGGCGACTAACAGGGGGTCTCACCGATAGCGAGCTCGCCGAAGGATTTTTCCTTCGGCATAAGGTTTGGCTGACCAAGAAGGGGTCTCGACGACAAGAAGTGAGCTCAGGCAGAATGGAGTTCGCTATGAAGTCCCGATGACAAACGAGTGGTCTCGATGAAAAGAGGTGTCAATGGGGAGACAAAAAGGACCTCACTGTAACGTCTCGGCGACCAAGTGGAGTCTCCTCGACAAGAAGTGAGCTCGGCGAAGGAAGGTAGAGTCGTCGTGATGTCTCGATGAACGAAGGTGGTCTCGTCGAGAGAAGGGGTCTCAATATGTGTTTTTCCTTTGACAAGAGTCTCGCTGACAATAAAAGGTCTTGCTGAGAGAGAATGACATCAATATAACCTCTGGCTGACAGGCCAAGGTCTCGGCGACAAGAAGTGAGCTCGGCGAATGGTGATGTCTTCGAGGAGATGTCTCTCCGACCGAGGGTGGTCCCGCCGAAGAAAAATGAGGATCGACACAGTGTTTTGAGCTCAGCGAGATATCTTGCCAACCTGTGGGAGTCTCATCGAAATATGATCAGAACTCAAGGAGACCAGGGTGCGCTCAGAGAAAGGTCTCGTCGAAGGATGGGGGTCTCAGCGAAATGAAGAGGGCTTAGGGAGAATGAGGGAGCTCGCTGTAATGTCTCGCCGACATAGGGATGTCTCCTCGAAATGAGGTGAGCTCTCGGTGAAGGAAAGTGAGCTCGCCGAGAGAGTTTGACATCGATAAAAGGTCCTACCGACAGGCGAAAGTCTCCCCGACCAGAAATGAGCTCGCCGAATGGAGGCATCATCGCCATAAGGTCTCACTGACCAAGGAAAGTCTCCCTGACTAAAGCAATGGGAGCTCGATAAGAGTTCTCGCCGAAGCAGGGTGGTTTCGGCGAGAGATCTCATTGATCGCCGACAGGAGGAGTTTGATAAGATGTCTTCCCGAAAGGATGGGGTCTTGCCGAGATGAAATGGGCTCGCCGATAGTATATTGCCTTCGGCATGAGCTCTAACTAACACATGAATGTCCTGCTGATGGAGGAGCACAGCGATATAACTCACAAGGAGTGGTATGACCTCCTGCCGACTGAAGGAGCTCTTGCCGAATGCGGATGATTGAGTGATGGAAAGGGATATTGGTATGACTCCTGAAGGGCTCGCTGTAGCATCTTGCCGAAAGTGATATGTCTTGCCGATGTTCTGGGCGATGGAAAAGACAATTTTGATATAACTTTTGTGGCTCGATGAGAGTGCTCAGTGACAATTATTTTCTATGCCGATAGCTACAGAGGCACCAAGATGTGATTCTGATGAAGAGCTTTGACCGCTCGAAGCAGCTTGTGTGACATCTGTTCAACTAATCTGGGGGAGCTACAGGCGGACCATTGGCAGCTTGATCGATGCCAAGAAGATCAACAGGGGGAACACAACGTGGATCTGCCTTGAGCTCAGAAGCATTCAAAGGAGCTCGGCAAGGAGATTCGAAGACGAGGGACACGAAGACCAGAAGTGAATGTGGTAGTTGCAAAAGATCAAGGAGGCCATTCCTTGAGTGACTCCACACCGACATGGCCATGGGGATGCAACATTAATTTCATCAAAAGATCTAAGGGCAGATCTTTCTGAACATGGATATTTTTTGTAAGCCCTAGGGAGGCCGTTATCTTTTATATATAGGGCATTTTTTCCTCTTTGTAAAGGAGTTCAGATTATGCATTCCAGGGAGTTAGTGATTTTTCTTAAATCCTTTCTCAGCTGATGTATGTTTTGTAACTCAACTGGAATCTGGAATATAGCATATAGAGATTACCTTGGAAACCAGTGTTGGTATTTCATATTGTTTTCATTTCTTTTCTGATTGTGTAAGTTTTGAACTGTGTTTTCTAAGTCTGCATTTGAACTTTGAAGTCGTGAAATCCATCTTTCCTTCTTAAAATATATATGTGCAGATTAAACATCTTCAAGAATGATGCATAAGTTCATAAAGTTATGTTGAATAAATGAAAGATCTCTCATTAGTTTCTCAGTGTATGTTCATCTTGTTCTCATTCCATGATTTTTGTCAATTTGGTGTATCACCGTAGGTTTAAGTTTCAATTTTCATGTATTCCTTCTCCATTTACCTCATAAATTTTTGCAGTTTAGGTGATAACACAAAGGAAGCTGACCTTCTCTGGAGGATCATTTCAACTTCAGGTGACCCACAGCCTTGAAATGATCCCATGTTTTCTCTAGAAAGCTTAGTTTCCATCACTTTGCATAGGGTGCATTTCTAGGTGTAACAATTATCTCACATGGGAAATTAAGGACGAAAAAGAGGCATTATTCTGGGAAGACTCCTAGGAAGGTCTCCCAACCCTGGCAAGGAACCCTGAGCTTTCATAAGGGAAAAAACAGAGCAAATTTGGGGCTCGAAAGTTTATGATTATTTAGACCTCTTTGATAATCCAACAAAGGGTCTTCTTGTGTGGAAATCTGTGAGAAATTTGGATCTTGAAGTTTAGGAAATGGAAGCCTTTGAGAAAGTTTTATCAAAAAGAAGGATTTGGTGTAGGAAGGGGAGCGATCGCTTCCACTGGGATGCCTCCCCAAGTGGGATTTATTCAGCCAAAATAGGATATGCAATTCTGTCATCTTCAGGTGATGAAAGTTATGTTGTTCCAATGAGTTTATGTTGGAATAAAGTATGCCTTCCAAAAGTAGGGATTTTTGCATGGGCAGCAACACAGGGGAGAGTTCTTACTGGGGAATGGTTTATTAAAATGGTTTATCATGGTCCCTCTAGATGCCCACTATGCCAAGAGGCTGAGGAAACAATGAACCAATTGTTTTTAAATTGCAAATTCACATATCAGATTTGGTGCTGGTTGTGCACAAAGTTGCATTGGTTTACTGCCTTCCCCAATACGCTATTAGAGTTTCTTAATGCCTAGCCTAATTTCTATTAGAATTCTCTCTTTGGGGATTTATGGGTGATTTCTCCTTCAATGTTAATTTGGGAGGTGTGGAAAGAGAGGAACAAATGTCTTTTTTAGGATAGGGAGCTTTCGATTCCAAGACTACAATGTAAAATTGAGGTGTGCATTGTAGCACTCTTCAATGCACATTTGGAGGATAAGAACCCAAAGAAAATTAATTTTACAAAATGGGATGCCTGGATAATGAAACAATGGTTTGGGATTAAAGACCTTCCTTTTGGAGGATCAATAAATGCGGCATCTATTGATATGCGCAACAAAGGACAATGGCACCCTCCTGAGTAGGGTTGGGTCAAACTAAATTTCGATGGTGCTTTAAAAGGGAATCTGGGGCCATTTGGGGCCGGTTGTATTGTACGATCCTCCACAGGTTTGATTTTGGGGAGATTGGCTCAGTCCCTCCCGGATGGTACCAACAATGTAGCTGAATTCCAAGCCCTTCTTCTTGGATTGAATCTTTGCAAGGAACTTAGAATTAAAAACCTGGTGGTGGAAGGGGACTCAACTTTGGTTATAAATGCTCTTAGAAATAGGAAAATTCATAATTGGAGGTTGGGGGTTTATTTGGAAGCAACACTAGAGAAAATAGAGTATTTTGAACAAGTGATGTTCAATCATACGCTGAGGGAAGGCAATACTGAAGCTGATGCTTTATCAAACATGGGAGTAATTGGTCCTGGTTTCAAAGAATGTAGTTTAGTGTGAAATTAAACACTGTGGGTGGTAGGGTGCCTCCCCCCTTCCTTCTCTCCTTCACCCACTCACACGGCTAAGTGATTTGGTGGAAGATATGGTGGTGGAGTGAGAGGACACTGGGGTGTTGATGGGGGTGTGAAGGATGTCAGACACGTGGTATGGCCACATCACTTCTTCCTTTTTTCTTGCGGTAGCCCAAGGCATCTTGGTCTGGTGGTCATCGAAAGTGGAATTTCTGAGGGGTCTGAGTCAGCTCAAAAAAGGGAGCTTCATGGAGGTGGCCGCCATTTCAGTGAAATGCGATGGCCTTGCCAAATGGTGAGGCATGAAGGGTGTGAAGTTTATGGTAGATCATGCAAATCGGCTTGGTGGCAGCCAGTCTTTATTACAAGGTGATGTCTTAGTTAAAGCCTATTTTTGGAGGACGAAAACCACATGCAAGGATGGATTGCCTTGCATTTTCATGATTCCTCGCTCATGTTTCTTGGATCGGCCTTGTTTATTGCGGGCTTTATTAATGTTGGTGGGTGGTGGCAGCTCATTTGTGTGCTTTTCAAAATTTGTTTATGCTGGTTGTCTTTGTGTAGGTGGTTTTTCGGCTGGGGTGGCGATAATGGCGAAGTTGAGCCATTCAAAGTTCATTATTTTAGTCTTAGTGGAGGGGCTGGAATGTTTCGATGCGGATACTCCTATTTCTTCGGTGGTGACGAAGAGGCAAGCAACGTTCATGGAGATAACAGATCAAAGGCTTAAACACATTTTTCTCGTGGGTGATTCCCTAGTCTTGGTAGTGGTTAAAATGGTTTTAGGAAAGGGTCACTTGGCCGGAAAGGAGTATGCAAGGGATAATGCTTACATATCCTCACGGTTCTTGGTTGCTATTTTGGATGTTGAAGTGTCCAAGGCAGATGCTAGAGAATTGATGGTGAACCTATTTTGTGGAGAATTTTTGGGCAGTCTAGAGGAGACCTTGAAAGCAGCCTTCATGGGCAAAGGGATTATGTGTCCCTCTGACTTGGAGCTCTTGTGGAAGACAGACAAAGTAGCGAAGATCTACCCCTTTCTCTTAGACTTAAAGGGGGCTATGCTTATAAGGCACCGAATGGTCTCGGAAATGGATGTTGAATTTATGAAGCGAAAGATAGGGTTGGTGGCAGAGGAGGGCTTGGAATGGGTAGAATACTTCTCTACGTTTGCAGACTTGAATGGGTTCCTTTGAGGTTCGGCCTCTGTGTCTGAATTTTTCTTGTTTTTTGGCTATAGTTCTGGTGCTGGGTTTTGTAGTGGGTAGGGTGGCTGTCAAATTTTCTTTGGTTGTGGAGTGTTTCTTGGGGTGGTAGGGTTTTTAGTTTTCTTTGGTGGTTCAGTGGATATTCCCTGCATTACAGATGATATGTATATCTTTTCTAATATATTAAAAAAATATACAAGCCTTATGTATCAAAAAATAATAATAACATATTAATAATAAAGTAATACTAATATTAATAATAATATAAAAATAATGGAACAAAAGCTGAAGATGTTGAATTTGTTGCAGCCTCTGCTCCTATCACTTTCATCGCCTCTCCTTCGCTGTGTTTTGATCACCTCTCTACTGTTGGTGCTAACGACTCTCCATGTCCTCTTCATGCACACAGTGAAGGTTTGCAACATGCTTCCGATGTAGAGGTGGCTTCCATGATACCTCCAAGGGTGTGCGCTAGCTCGCTAGGGTTCCGCATATGTTGTGCTCAGATAATTTTGTGGCAGGGAAAAATATAGGCTTTATAAATCATTTGTTTGGCTTTGTGGTGAGGTCTCCTGGCTCAACCAATTTAAAGAATGAGTGTGGCCCCTCCTTTAAGGATGTCATCACTAGTTCAATGTAGGAAAGGAGGTTCAAATACACTATGTGGGATGCTTTCCCATTGAATGGTGGCTCGGTCAAGGAAGCGCATGGGATCTCCTCAGACAATTCAAGATCCCCTCTTAAGAGTGCTCCCTCCCTAATTTTGGTGTTTTCTAAGAAGCTAAGAAAGGAGGTTGTTGAAGGGGAACAATATTTTGCTTCCAATGGTTTTATTGATCAGTTTAATCATCTTTGGCCAAAACTACCAGATCTGCATGACTGGATCACATCTACATGGAAAACCATGCTCAAAGGTAATGTAGAAGTCTACCCTTGTGCTCAAGGATTTTTTATTGTGGTGTTTGATTGCAAGAAGGGTAGGGATGCTATTCTACAGGAGAAATTGTGTTGGAGACAAAGTCTACTCCTTCTCAAACCTTGGTTCCTAGAATTTAATCTTGCTACTGAATCCTTCTCCATGAAACCAGTATGGATCCGTCTTTCAAAACTTCCATTACAGTTCTAGTTTGTGGACTATTTTTAGGCGATTGTCGATTCACTTGGATGCTTCTTGGAAGTTGATTCAAACACTCATAACTTCACCCATACGACTTTTTCTCACATCCTTGTGGACATGGATGTCATAAAGGAACTCCAGATGATATCACCTTCAAGTTTTCTAATCATAGTTGGACTCAACTTGTGGACTATGAAGGCTTGCCATTCCCATGTAGGAAATGCTTTGAAACTGGCCATTTGTCCAATTCCTATTCTAGAATCACAAAAAATTAGAATAATAATCTTGGTGGGTTGATTCCCTTCCCCATCATTATTCAATCAAAGCCCCTTCAAAGGTGAAGGTGGAAGAACCAGGCTCTTCCAAACAACATGTTGCTTCACCAAAGGATGAGGTTGGGCAAGACAAAGAATCTCAAGCTAAGGGGCACTCTGCTGAAGTGAACTTGGTCCTAAAGTAGTCCCAACAATCAGCTAAAGAAAGTGTAAATGCCTAAATATTTGATTCTCAGATTATGACCTTAGAGCCTATTGCCATTTCTCCTACAAAATCAGTGGTGGGTGGAAAGTGTTCTCCCTTGCTAGATGAAGACAATATTTCACATGCTACACTCAATGACTCCATTAAATTGCAAAATACTAAGATTGGGGAGGAGTGGAAAGAAGTGCAAAACAAGAAAAAGAAAATTCTCAAGATTGAGCTAAGCCGGATAAGAATGCAATTGCGATCCCACACCAAATATGGTATCTAGATTGTAATCTAAATGATGAATAATCTACTATCCTCAGCTATTGAGAAAATTACTTTTTTGATGTAGGCATCAGATTCATGTTGGAAATTTGTAGGTTTGTTGATGCAATCTATTGCATGCTAACCACAGCTGGCATTTTTGTAACTTTTCACTTTGATTAATAAAAAATATTTGTTACTAATCTATATATATATATAATGAAATTATAATAATATAGTATTTAAATAATAAAATTATAATAACTATAATATAATTATAACAATAATATAATAGTAATTTTGTATATATTAATAATAACATATTAAAAAAGGCAACCACCTTTTAAATAACAACATATACCAACAAATCATTTTTAATTATATGCCTTTTAAAATTATAATCTTAAAATTTTATGATTAATATAAAATAATAGTACTTCCACCTAATATTGAAATAGACTAGGAAGATGTTAGGTTTAAAAGAAGGCCTAATGTGATAGTGCTCATGTTCCCATAGACGAATCAATCACAACTGGGTAATTAACACAGGCATAAAGAAAACAATATATAATAAACCATGGCATGTGACTTACCTTAATGTTTGCAGAAATTATGTCATGTTGTCAACAATACTGATAAAGAAAAATGGGTGGAGTTTGTAGGAAAACTATGATGAAACCCTACCAAAGTAGATTTTTTTCAAAACAGACGAACCAAAACCAATCTCCTCGTACTTGTTTCTCCAAGCTATTCATAATAAATGAAATATAGGAGTGGGATGAAAAGTAAGTGGAAAATGTTGATTTTTATGTAGCTTGGACAGGTGTCTCCATTCCCAAGAAGTGCTTATTTAATTATTTAATTATTTTCTAGAGACTTCCAGAAAGGGCTGAGTTGTCTAGATAATTATGTAATTAAATAAATTGATTCCCCTAGAGACTTCTAGAATCCAGTTAGTTAGGGTTTTTAGAGTCTATTTAATCTTAGCCATTGATTGAGATTAAATCATGGCCATTGGTTTTCCAATGAGAAAAGTATAAAAGGGGATCAATGGGCATTTGGAGAACACACAAGTATAGAGTTGAGAAAGACTTGCAGTGATAGCAAGTAAATTTGCAGTGAGAGCAAATAGTCTTGCAGTGTTAGCAAGGGCGCAGTGATAGCGTTGGGGATAGCAGCTGTGGAATTTCAGCAGGAGAAATTGAGGGAAGAATTTCCGGAGAAGGATATTGCCGGAGCTCTGCCAGTAAGAGGCAAGCAGTTTTGTATTCCTTAATTTGCTGAAGTTTAATATAATTCCTCATCTGCAGTAGTGGTTTTCCCTTCGGGGTTTTTCCACGGACAATTTGTCCAAAAATATTGTGTTCATTATTGTGAATGTTTTCTTCTCTATTCTTGTGAGTTTTATTGGTGAAGTTGCAGTTGTGTTATTTTTCGATATTTGCTGAGAATTAATTTTTCAGAGTCAAATAATCTATGTATTAGATAGGAGATTAATAATCAGTAACTGCAATAGAATTTTCACATGGTATCGTGCGAGGGGCGCATTACGCCGAATAATGAAGGAAAGATCCTGCCTCTTCAGAATTATTATTATTTGTTTTCTTTTATCTTTTGAGATGGCCTCAGCAGGTTTAAGAGATCAGGACAGATTGGATGGAGCCTCAAATTTTGGTGTCTGAAAAGCCATAATTTCTTTGTTGCTGGAAGAGAATGGGATCAAGGAATATGTGACTAGTGTTGTACCTGTACCTACAGATCCAGCACAGCTCTTAGCATATAAGAAGGAAGATGCCAAGGCGAGGAGGATGATTATTGATGGTGTCAAGGATCATATTGTTCCACATGTCGCACAGTTAGATACAACGAAGAAGATGTGGGATGCCATTCTAAATCTGTACCAGAATGCTACCACTAACCGGAAGCTGATTCTCAGAGAAAAGTTGAGGAATACTCGGATGAACAAGGGAGAGGACGTGACAAGTTACCTCACCAGACTCAGACTTGTCAAGGATGAGTTGGCTGCTGTTGGAGATAATCTAGGTGATGATGAGCTAGTGCGGATAGCCCTAAATGGGTTTACTAAGCAGTGGGATGTCTTTGTTCAAGTTATTAATGGACGAGACACCTTGCCGAGTTGGGATCGACTTTGGAGTGACTTCACTCAGGAGGAGCTTAGACTAAGTCTTGTCAGTAGGACCAGTAGCAAGAGTCAGCAAAGTGAGGCGGAACAGGAGAACGTTGCCCTTGCAGGAAAAGGGAAAGCAAAGAAGGGGTCAAGCAAAGGATCAAATTCACAAGGTGAGAAGAAGAAGAAGGATTTATCCAAAGTGAAGTGCTATGGCTGTCACGAGTTTGGCCACTATGTCAGTGATTGCCCGCAAAGGAAGAAAGGCAAGAAGCAGACGACAGCTTCAGCAAGTGCAGATGAGCTCTCTAGTAGAATGGAGGATGAGTTCGCTCTCATAGCTTGTATGGCTAGCTCAACCTCACAGGGTGTTTGGTATATAGATAGTGGGGCGTCATTTCATATGACAGGAGTTAGAGAGTACTTCTCCAGCTATAAGGAGGAGGACATCAAAATGCAGATCTCTATGGGGAACATGTCCAAACTCAATCCAGTTGGGAAAGGGACTGTTCTATTTCAGAGGGAGAATGGTAAGCGGATTCCCATTCATGATGTGTTGCATGTGCCAGGCTTGGGTATGAATTTGATTTCCATATCTGTCCTTCAGGATAAAGGTTACAATGTACTCTTTAGAGGGGCAAGTGTGTTAATCAAGCATAAGGATTGGAAATTACCCATAGCTATTGGAGTTAGGAAGGCCGGCTTTACAGGTTGCAGTTTGATACTCATAAGGCACTGATGAGCAGCAGTAATTCTAGAGATCAAGGAGAGCTATGGAATAGGAGGATGGGCCATATACATCATGGAGCACTTAAAATGATTTGTGAGGTTGTGACAGGTGTTCCTGAGGTGAGCACAGAGCATGATGATGTATGTAAGGGATGTGTGTTGGGGAAGTTTGCGAAAGAAAATTTTTCAAGGAGTGACACTAGATCCAAGGGTGTTCTTGATCTAGTACATTCAGACATATGTGGACCAATGTCGACGAAGTCTCTCAGACGATATGAGTACTTTGTTACTTTTATTGATGATTTCTCTAGGAAGACCTGGATATATTTCTTGAAGACCAAGGATGAGGTTTTCAGTCGCTTCCAAGAGTTCAAAGCTCTTGTGGAGAATTCGACAGGGAGGAAGATAAAGCTTCTTCGGTCAGACAATGGTGGCGAGTATAAAGGGAAAGAGTTCCAGGAGTTTTGTACTAGGGAAGGAATCAAGAGGACCGTTCCTTACAACCCACAACAGAATGGGGTTGCTGAGAGGAAGAATCGGTCTATATCAGAGGCGGCAAGGGCTATGCTGTATGAACAGGATATGCCACGTTACTTATGGGCAGAGGCATGCAGTACAACAGTGTACATACAAAACAGGGTTCCACATAAGGTATTGGGCAAGATGACACCAGAGGAGGCGTTCTCAGGGAAGAAGCCAGATGTCAGCCACTTCAGGATATTTGGGAGTTTGGCATATTGTCACATTCCAGGTGCGACACGTTCCAAGTTAGATCAAACTGCAGAGAAGGGGTACTTTGTGGGGTACAGTGAAACCTCAAAGGCATATCGGATATTTATTCCAGGGACCAGGAGGACTATAGTTAGGCATGATGTCAAGTTCATGGAGGACAAGGCATTCAGGAGGTCCAGAGATTTGCCAGCAGATGATCAGAGTGAGCAGTTAGTGGAAGCTCCAAGGATCGTTCAACCAGATCAAGGACAGCGAAGCTCGAGTACAGTTACTAGTACATGCACAAGCTCAGGTGCTGAGAATTCGCAGAGTATGGAGCAGCAGATGCAGCAGATCCAAGAGATGCATCAGGGTGATATGGAGGTTGATACTTCATCCTCTACAGTTGGTAGCAAGAACCACAGTCACAAAGTGATACTCAAGAGTTTGTGGGAGCTCCTAGGATGAGTAGTAGACAGCGGAGACAACCAGCCAGGTATGATGACTATATGGCATTAGTTAGTCAGTTGGTAGATAGTGAGCCTTCTAGCTATCAGGAGGCCGCACAGCAGAAAGTGTGGCAAGATGCAATGGTTGAGGAGTATACCTCAATAGTGCAGAACGATGTGTGGGAGGTTGTGCCTAGACCAAACAGATAGGGCAGTGGTTGGATCATCTTTGGATCTATAAGATCAAGCACGCGCAGATGGTAGCATCGAGAAATACAAGGCAAGGTTTGTGGCCAAGGGGTTCTCAGAAGGAGGGAATTGACTATGAGGAGACATTTTCCAGTGGCCTGTATACTTCTATACGAGTCGTGATCTCTCTTGCAGCACAGATGGGATGGCAGATCCATCAGATGGATGTCAAGATGACATTTCTTAATGGTGAATTGAAAGAGGAGGTATACATAGAACAACCAGAGGGCTTTGTAGCACACAGCAGTACAACCCACGTGTGCGATTGAAGAAAGCTTTGTATGGACTCAAGCAGGCTCCCAGGGCGTGGTATGAGCGCATTGATAGATACTTGCAGGGAATGGGCTTCGTGAAGAGTGAAGCGGATGCTAACCTCTACTACTTGGTGGTTGGGGTGAGGTTCTCATTCTTGTTCTTTATGTGGACGACTTGTTTTTAACAGGTTCACTAGGGCTCATAGAGGAGTGCAAGAGGGACCTTGCAGCAGAGTTCGAGATGAAGGATTTGGGGCTTATGCACTACTTTCTAGGCATGGAGGTATGGCAGACAGATGGAGAGATTTTCCTTGGACAAGGGAAATACTGCATCGAAATCTTGAGGAGGTTTGAGATGGAAGATTGCAGAGCCATGTCTACTCCTATGATCACGAATTGGAAGAAGGTAGAGACATCCAGGGAGAAGGATGTAGACCCCACCTTATACAGGCAGTTGATTGGGTCTCTCATGTATTTGTTCAACACCAGGCCAGATATATCCTTTGCAGTAAACTCTCTTAGTCAATTCATGGTCAAGCCGAAGAGAGTGCATTGGACGACAGCAAAACATGTGTTGCGGTATTTGCATGGTACAATCGAGTATGGAATCAAATATGCTCGAGGTGATGGTATCAGGTTGATAGGCTATACTGACGCAGATTGGGCAGGCAGTACAACGGACAGGAAAAGCACTTCAAGGTGTTGCTTTAGCTTGGGATCAGGAGTTGTCTCTTGGTACAGCAGGAAGCAGAAGTCTGTGGCTTTGAGTTCTACAGAGGCAGAATACATAGCAGCTAGCATGATGACGTGTGAGGCGATATGGCTTCGAAAGTTGCTAGTGGCCTTGTTTGGTCAGAGGGTTGAGACTACGGTGATACACTGCGACAATCAGAGTTGCATCAAGTTGTCTGAGAATCCGGTGTTTCATGATAGGTCTAAGCATATAGACATTAGATATCATTTCATCAGAGATTGTGTACAGCGCGGGATTGTTCAGCTACAGTATATACCTACAGATCAGCAGGTAGCAGACATTTTGACTAAGGCATTGGGGAAGGCGAAATTCATCTTCTTCAGAGATAGGTTGGGTGTCATGCAGAACACCTTCCTCGCTAAGAGGGAGTGTTGATTTTTATGTAGCTTGGACAGGTGTCTCCATTCCCAAGAAGTGCTTATTTAATTATTTAATTATTTTCTAGAGACTTCCAGAAAGGGTTGAGTTGTCTAGATAATTATGTAATTAAATAAATTGATTCCCCTAGAGACTTCTAGAATCCAATTAGTTAGGGTTTTTAGAGTCTATTTAATCTTAGCCATTGATTGAGATTAAATCATGGCCATTGGTTTTCCGATGAGAAAAGTATAAAAGGGGATCAATGGGAGTTTGGAGAACACACAAGTATAGAGTTGAGAAAGACTTGCAGTGATAGCAAGTAAATTTGCAGTAAGAGCAAATAGTCTTGCAGTGTTAGCAAGGGCGCAGTGATAGCGTTGGGGATAGCAGCTGTGGAATTTCAGCAGGAGAAATTGAGGGAAGAATTTCCAGAGAAGGATATTGCCGGAGCTCTGCCAATAAGAGACAAGCAGTTTTTGTATTCTTTAATTTGCTGAAGTTTAATATAATTCCTCATCTGCAGTAGTGGTTTTCCCTTCGGGGTTTTTCCACGGACAATTTGTCCAAAAATATTGTGTCCATTATTGTGAATGCTTTCTTCTCTATTCTTGTGAGTTTTATTGGTGAAGTTGCAGTTGTGTTATTTTTCGATATTTGCTGAGAATTAATTTTTTTAGAGTCAAATAATCTATGTATTAGATAGGAGATTAATAATTAGTAAATGCAATAGAATTTTCACAGAAAATGTGTCAAATAAAACCATGAACTAGAAAATTTGGTGCACTCCTAGAAAAAAACGTGGGCAAAGACATCAATAACACATGAAAAGAGTGAACAAACAATTGATGAATATATGGCGAGAAGGAAAAATGGTGACAACCAAATCCAGTGGTAAAAAACTTTTGATCATCTTGCATGCCTTTTAGCCACTACAAACTGTTGATCCGCAAAGTCAGCCTGCTCTATTCAAATAGGGAATGCCTTCAGTGTAATTATGTGTGCATAGACTTGAAAATAGATTAATTAATAATAAATTATTAAATAATTTAGAAAATAATGCTAGAGGATAAAGATGGAGATTAACTGAGAGGATAATGCTGAGAATTAATTGATAAATAAATTAACTAATTAAAAGGAGATTAATTAAGAAGAAATTAATTAACTACTGGAATATGATGATGGTGAATTGATTAATTAATTAATTAATTAATCAATATGGTGATGTAGGGAGAATTGAATAGGATGAATTAATATGTACAAGTATTGCTAGAAAGGGATATAAGTTAGGTGCCTACATGTCACCCCTCTTTGAGATAGAGTTTGAAGTGACATTGTTTTAAAGAAAAGAAAATCACATAGAAATAAATGGATTAGGTGATAGGAAGAAAGTGATGAAATAAATGGATAAAGAAGATGATGATACACCCCAATCAAGTGGAGGAAATAATGAAAAATTAGGTGGTAAGATGATGCCCCCTCAAGAGGTTAGCCATGAAATATTTGCATGAGTGAGCTCTCAAAAGAAGAATGATGAGAACAAAGTCAAATAGAAGATAGAAAATGATGGAAGAAAATCAAATGAGGAATGGAGAAATGGATATAAGAAACATGATGTGTGGTGAAAAATCTACTGAGGGTAAATAAATGCATGCTTATGGGTGATTGATTATTTTTGAATGTTTTGTTATGCTAACATATGGAGAACAAACTTATTTTTGATATATCAATGGATGTTATGCACCAGAGTATATAATACCAAGGTGGTAATATATAATTCATGAACTAATTCATAAGAAAACAATAGACAAGAGGATTCCCAAACACTTGAAAAGCATTTGATGTCTTGGAAAGTCTATAATAAGACAACCAATAGACATAAAGAGGAGTTCCTATCACATCTCAAGGTGTTTGACCTTGGTGAGTCTTGTGAAAGAACAACCAACAAACATGGCACCTAGAAAAAATATACCATGCCCCAATGTATACTATTCAAAGCACATCATGATATATAATGATCATGGTGATTGTGAGTAGTCATAGTATGGGTCAAAAGATAAATCAAATACTATAAAGATTAATTGTCAACATACAACAATATTATCTCTTACCAAGATGCTAATAGAATAAATGGATGAGGATTATGCCTAATTTGAGGATTGTTGCATCCTATGAAGGAAAGTGATAGATAAAATAGGAAAAATAATGATGGAAAATGATATGACAATTGTATATTATGAAGATTGATTTTGAGTTCTTAATTTGATGTTGAAAGTGTAAGGTTTCAAGTGTGTAGTTTGTGGGTATGAAGTAGGTGTTTCTATTTGATATTTGATTGATGGGAAATAGAAATTGTTTTTTATCAATGGGATAATAAATATATGAAACTTTTTTATTCTAGAAGGCATCAAGATCACTAAGTGAGCTAGAAGATCACTAAGTGAGCTAGAAGGCATGTGTCAATATTTATTCCAAAGTAGGATGTAATCACCTGCCTTACGTGTAAAATAAGGAAAGGAATGTTGTGGATGGAGGAGTGGAACACTATGATGGGAATGAAGGAATAAGTGGGGTAAATATACTCATGAATAGGTGGTGGTTGAGGACCTAAAGGATGGTAAATTTTAGTTTATTATTGTTGGTGTGAATAGGTATATTACATAACTAGTTCATCTCATAGATCCTATTCACACTTGTTAGTTAAGTTTACTTAGAGTACGTGTAGGATACTTATCACTTTATGTATCATATCTTAAGATTAAGAAAATTTTCATAATATTATGATATCTTATGTCTCACCTTGGCCTATATAACTAGGTGGTTCTATTTGTAATCTTAATCATTCCATCATGTTCATTAATATAGCTTATTTTTCATATTGATCTTCTCATTTATTTGTGCTTTCTATTAGGCCTCTAGATCTCATGTGGCTATCTCCATATCCAAACCTTACATGGTATCAGAGCTTGTTGAGTGCCTTTGGTTAGCCTTTTTTGAGAAATTTTGATTGTAGAACTTGTATTTTCTTAAAAATTTGAGTATGCTCTTCTCTTGCATTAAATGATAGTTTGGAGAATAAAATAATAAAAATACCAAATTTTGGGGGTTTCCTCTTTTTGACTTTGTATTTCAAGTTTATATTAGACCATTTTGGTGCAAATTTAAGCTCGCCATTGAGTTTAGAGTGTCCAAGAAAGTTATTTTATCCTTGTTATTTATCCAAGTCAAGCATGCGAGTCTCGATCTATAAGGGTTTGAAGTGGGGAGGTGGTTGCCAGATCCATAAGGTAGCTACAAATTTGGATCATTTTAGTTTAAATACAACTCTTCCTTCATGTCTAGAAGGCCCAAGAACCTAAGGACCAATTTTCAATTCATCAAAATTGGTCACTTTTCTTAGAGCAATTAGAAAAAAACCTTCTACCATCAAATTGATTTCTATGCAAAATATTCCACAAAATCTTTGCTAGTGTCACCCTCTATGCAGGCCCTATACAATTTATACGGTCACAGGTAAATAAAAATAAATAAGTAAAATTTTAATCTATTTTTTAAAAAATAGATTTTTCACCAAAAAAATGTATTGCAGAAGCATGTGTCGACCTATGCCAACGAGCCCAAAAGGTGGCACTTGGTGGCCTCCCATTGGCCTCACAGGACATGCTTGTCCTTGAAAGAAAACCAATATAAACCGTTGAAAATAGTAGAAACTAACAAGAAAAAACTATTAAAAATAGTTTTATCATACCACAAATAACTTTACCATTTTTCCTAACAAGTGGTTTCGGGAGTCAAAAGGTAATTTTTAAAATTTTGATAGTGATTTTCAAATTCAAGGGAATATTCCAGAAACTAAGGAGTATATTCCATTTATGTGATTGTTGACATAAGCATGACATCTATAGTTCAACCCCCCAACTTTCCCTCAATTTTTTTATTTTGGTACCTAATCTTCAAAAGGTCATGAATCAATCATCCAACCTCCTTTTTGTGATCAATTTTTTTATTTGACGTAGAATTTTTTGAGATTCTTAGTAGTATAAATATTTTTGGATTTTGGTGTCTAGAAGATTCTTGTATGTGTTGATAAATAGTTCTCATTTTGGGAACTTCTAGGGCTTCATTTGGGCTCAAATTGTTGTTGTACTTTGTAGTAGAGTGTATGTTCATTCTTATAGAAAAATTTGGAATCTATGATAAACTAAGATCAAGACACTTTGATGTTTTGGCAAGTGGTACATGTAATTGCACTACCTATGAAGTACCAAATCATACTTTCTTGGAGGGTCCTTAAATTGAGTTAAAAAGGGAGAATGTTTTGTGTGTTTTCCTTCTCACTTTTCTTGCACTATAATAACAAATTAAAATAGATAGATATATTCCTCTACTCACACCTTAGAATTAATTTGAGTGAAAAAATGAAATGGAACTTCACTTGAGAAAGTTGAAATTGTTCACAATAATAATGGATATTGAGAACCTAAAGTTAATGAAGAAAATTCTAAATGATTTAACAAATGTGATGAAGCTTTTGGCAACTTGTGTATGGCTATATCTCATGATCTATGTTTTTATATTATGTCTACAAAATTACCAAATCAAGTGTGGACTATAATTTGAACACTCTCTTTAGTACACAAGATGATTTGAGAGCCCATTCATTGGAGAACAAGATCATAGAGATGAACCCTTGTAATTTTGACACCATTTAGGATTTATTCACTAATTTGAATTACATAAGATTTCAGTTCAAATAATGTGGAATGAAAAATGATGACTCATAATTAATTTTAAATGTTCTCTCCAAAATTTGTTCAAATTGTGTAATATTTGTTTCTATATTTTATGCAACGAAAAGAGCCTTTGGAAAAAAAAATAAGATGCCTTCTCTTAATAATTTTTTTACAAATATCACAAAGGAATAAGATAAATTGATTCAAATTAGAATTATTTAATCTTCTAAGCCTCAATCCTTGACTGAAAAATAGGGCACTACTAAGAAAACTAAGAAACAAAAGAACCAAATAGAGAAAAAGAATGATTCAAATGAATATTTATCTACTTCTAAAGTAGACATTAAATCTCCTTCAAAGAAGGAATCAACTAAGAAGGAGAATCCTACTTTCACATATTGAATGAAGGTTGGACATGACAAACTTATTTTTATAAGAAGGAGATTGATGAATTGAAACATATTCTTGAGAAGAACACAAGCAATTTTCCTTCCAAAATGTTTTCTTTAACTTCTTCCAATTCAAAACAATCAAATTTTGATAAGGAAAAGGGTCATACTATTAGAACAAGTAAAAATAAAATTCAAGATCTTTATGCTTCTACAAGTCATGGATTAGGGAGATGTCCTCTAGATTATGGAGCTTCTCATCATACAACTTCACATTTTACGTTCTCTTCTTTTGAACCTTTTGTTATGCCACCTATTTTAGTGGGTAATAATGCATACATGAATGTAATTAGGATGGGATCTACTAATATTTGGGATTAATCTTTCAATGATTTTTTATGTGTACCCATTTGTCAAACAATATCCTTTCCATCTATTAGATCAACCATGGTGGAGTAGGGAAGAATGTGGAATTTACTCCTAATTTAGTTATCATTAAAGATTTGGAAGGTAGAGAGATTATTACTATTGGGATGTTTGATCATGCATCTTGGTTATACACCTTTTCAAACATTTTAAAGATGATAACTTTGACCCTTTGGATGATGATCCCACTTCTACGATAGACTTTTATTTTGAGGAGAATTTTGGTTACTTGAACTTGGGTATTCTCACATGTGATCCATTTCTTGAACCTTATATTCCATTTCCTTGATCTATTGTTTCTTCCAATGAGACTAGTATTTCTAAATCATGGCTTCTAATGATTCAATGTAGCAGGATATTCATTTTCTTCCAAATATAATGACATGGGATGAGTACTTGATAGAAATTGTAGGTTTATTTTATGAGTCCTATCTTGCAGACTTGGAGGACACTATTGAGGATATTCATATTCTCTTTGATGTTATCTCTCATGGAGTCGCATCATCTTCTTTATATATTGTGTAAGAACATTTAGACCCTCTTGTTATTTCTTGATATGATCAGGTCATAGTTCAGATGACTTTGGCTTGGAGACTCTTGAGTAGTATTTGGAGGATCCAATTTTTTCTTTGGATCCTATTCTATATTCATCTCTACTAGATTATGGATTGGAATATTCATCGGTGTGGCCTAAAAAAACTAACTTGGAAGCAGAAAGTTTCAACATTGACACAAAGTCACATGAACAGAGTTCAAATACTTCATACATTTTGATTTTTCTTCCTTCATATTCCTTTCAAGAATGAGAAGACAACATAAATTCACCTTTGGTTTTTCTTTCGAAGGGGAGGAACATTGATTATCATGGACCATCTTCTGCTTCCAGTTTATAGTATCTACCATTGGCACATGAGATTCTATATTGAGGGGGGGTTGCATGGTCTCTCTTCTTCTCTTTTATGGGGGGATTTTTCCTCACATGGGTTTTTTTTGCTTTTCATACTTTTGAGAGTATTTTGTATTTTGTATCATTTGGGGATGGGTTTTTCTTCTTTGGGTTTTATTTTTTTCTATATTTGTGAGATATTAATTTGTACATGGGTACCTAACATGGCCTAGTAGCCAAGACACATCATTGCATCTTTACATATTTTCTCATTCTCTCTAATTGACACTTAAGGGGAGGTGTTGGTATGAATAGGGATATTACTTAACTAGTTCATCTCCTAGGTCTCATTCACACTAGTTACGATTACTTAGGATACACATAAGATACTTATCACTTTAAGTCTCATATCATAAGATTAAGACACTTGTCATAATCTTATGATATCCTATTTCTCATCTTTGCCTATATAACTAAGGGGTTCTTTTTGTAATATAAATCAATCCATCACATTCATTCTATTTACATTATTTTAAATAGGAATAGAGTTTATTCTTGTCATATTGATCTTCTCATTTCTTTTTGCTTTCTATTAAGCATCTATATCTTGTGTGGATTTCTCCATAGCCAATATTATAATGACACATGATGCATGCAAGCATTGTTTTACTATGATACTTGTCCAAGGTGCCACCAAAATTAGTTTTCACTATAGGATGATTTTAGCTTGATTATTTTGATTATTTTGTATTTTTCTTCTTTTTTAATTTTTCTATTGAGATATTCCTCATATTAGGAATGAAAATGATTGAAGTGTATGCTTTTTTATGGGCTCGTCAATCTCTTCACCCTTGGGGATAGCTATCTAATATTCTTCTAAACCATACTTAACAATGATGACATATGGGCCTAACCAATTAGGCTCACATTTACAATTCTTATCTTTGTCCTTTATTTTTTATTTTCCTTGAGCACAAGATCACCAATCTCAAACTCATGGGATATAATTTTATTCTTGTATCTATAATGGAGATGATTCTAGTATCACTATAAATGTTCAAGGGTGTTTGGGAACTACTTATAAAGAATTTCTTAACTCATAGTATAATCTGATACTCCTTATCATCAATGAGATTATGCAAGGAAACATGCAATGATGAAATTTCAATCTCAATAGGTAAGATGGCTTCAAATGAAAGGATGAGTGAATAGGGAGTCACACTAGTTAGTGGGTAGATTCTAGTATGATAGGCACAAAGGGTAATGTTAAATTGTAGGTTCCAATTATGGCCAACATCATTGACTATCTTTTTGAGGATTTTTAAGATGTTTTTATTAAAGGCCTTTGCTTGATCATTACTTTATGGGTAATATGGGTTGGACCAGTACTATTGCATGTGGAAGTGCTCACAAATATTATGGACTTAGTTAGTTTTGAATGACTTACCACAGTCAATAGCAATGGAAAAATGGATGTCGTAGCAACAAATGATGTAGTGGAAGATGAATTTGAAAATATATTCACTAGTGGTGTATGTAAGGGGAATAGCTTCAACCCATTTGGTGAAGTACTTGTTAGTGATGATGATAAAATTATGGAAATTAGTAGAAGATGGGTGAATCTTACCAACAAGATCAATACCCCACTATGAAAAGGGCCAAGGAATGGTGATTCATTACAATGCCTATGAGGGTGCATGACTTGGGTCTCCATGTTGCTAGCAAGCTAAACATTTCTTTATATACTAATAGAAATCTTGTTCCATAGTGGTCCAACTATAGTATTTTCTCATGATATTTTAGGCTAGGACCATATTGCTAGTGTGTGGACCATAAATACCATCATGATGTAGTGCCTCTCATATTTTGTGTTCTTTGGTTCATATTTTTTAACTTGATTTATATATCGATACCTATATATTTTGATTCAGGATTATTTGTACCATCATTCTTCTCTATTGTCATCAATATGGGATGCACCTTTTGATATAGTCATAGTATTATTGTGTTATGATGGATTATATTGTTGTATTTTTTTATTATACACATATGCTTGGATGATTGTTTCATGATTATGTTGTATATCGCATTCAAGAATTGTATGTGCTTTGGCTATTATGTATATGCATAGGTGTAAATGAGGGCATTCATTATCCTCAAGATGACGGGGTCTCAAGGAGAAAATAGCCCTCAATTACCTCAAAGAACAAAGCTCAAGTGATGAGATAAATAATAAAATAATGCATGCACAATTTAATCAGATAAACACTAAACTACAAATGACAAGAATAAAAAAATTACTTAATTATAGGAACAAATGACAGAAATAAAATCTCTAATGCACAATTTAATCAGGTGTAAAGGAGGGGATTTGCTATCCTCAAGATGGCGGGGTCTCAAGGAGAAAATAACCCTCAATTACCTCAAAGATCAAAGCTCAAGTGACGAGATAAATAATAAAAGAATGCATGCACAATTTAATTAGATAAACACTAAACTACAAATGACAAGAATAACAAAATTACTTAATTATAGGAACAAATGACATAATTAAAATCTCTAATATACAAAATAGAAAGTAAATAAACTACATATTTTACCCTTAAGAGGATTATCTCTCAGCCACTGATGATAGCGCATCACAAGGACATCGATGCCTTGTGTTTTCATCTCTGATAAAATAGAGAGTATGTGTCCAAAATCTGAAATATCCAACTTGTTAAACCTGCTCATCTACACACAAACAGAACGAGAAAAATTTTGGGGGTTGTTTCATGGATTTCCTTAGTCAAACCCCTATTTTGATGTTTCCACCTCCATAGACAGCTGGATAGGATTGAGATAGATAAAATACATAAAAATAAAAGACATGTGATAGAAACAAACCCCATAAAGGAGAAGAACCCCTATCACAAATATAAAAGTTGTGTAAAAGAAACAATCCCCGCAAGGAGGATAACCTCTATCATGAATGTAATAGATGAGATCAAATAAACTAGATAAGATAACAAGATAAAATTACCAACAACCTGTGGCTCCCCTCTTGGATTGATAGACGTGATGGATTTGCATACAAGAGAAGCCTTGACTATTTCTTGAAAGAGTATTTCAGAAGAGCTTCGATGTGAGAGTGAGATCAAGAAGATGAAGAATAGAATGAGATAGAATGAGAATGAGAGTGAAAAATGATTTTTTTTGAGGCTGCATGGGTGGGAGAAGTCATTACACACATGTTTCTACTGTAATGACATGTTCCATAAACATAGAACATGAAATATTCACATTAGGATTTCAAAAAATTTAGGGACGTTGGTGGGTCGCAAAGACATATAGTGCATCACACAAGTGTCCTACTTGAAAATTTACACAAATTAAGCATTTAGGCTACTAGTGTTTCATCATTGTTGCCTATGAGGTCAGAATTGTGAAATTTTGAATTATAGGCTTTTGTTATAAATGAGGCGAGCCTAAATGTGCAAGTATGAAATTGCCACAGGGTGCAATTTTATGACACTACATTTCCCCCACACTTTAGTGAGCTAATTTTTGGGAAGAATCAATTATATTAAAGTAGCTAGGAAGACATGAATGTTAACTGTTACACCCCATAGTATATCTACCTAGTTACTTTTACCAAGCTAGATGAAATACTTGTATGTGTGTGTGTGTTTGTAACTTTGAAGGAAATAAATGTGAATGTACTTTGTTTATATGAATCATTGGAAATTGAATGAATAAATGGTTGATGTTATATATGTGTCTTAATCTGACTATTGAATATATGTTGTAAATGATTGTTTTGTGATCAATTGACTACCTTTGTAAATGTGAAAAGTTGGTTGCAGGTGTAGGTTCACGCCTTTGGAAGGGAGGGGAAGTATCACTCAAGAGAAGGATTTTGGTCTAGAAACCCTTAAGAGAGTATAAATTGAGCTTACACACACTCATTGATAGAATAAGTCAAGTCAATAGTTTCGGGTGCAGGTATGATACCTTGAAATGATTGTTAGGAAAGGTTTCATTTGTTTGTGAAGTCATGCTTGAATTATGTGTTGAACCCTTTGTATTTATGAAGTACTTTAAAATACAATTGATGAGATATATACATATGATGTATACATACATACATATATGCATGTCCATGACGAACTCATGCACATGAGTAATCGCGTACATAAGCATACAAAGGTAGACACATCTACGCATGCCTATGGGCGAGTTACCCATATGCATGGGAGCATCAAATGGATAAGGTGACATGTATATAGAATGTATAAATGTCAATCGATATATTGCTTTATGTTTGTTGATAATGTCTTATATTTATATATATATATATATACTCAATGGATATACATATATGTATATAAGAATATATAATGGTGTACGTGTATATAAAGACGTAAAGGTAAACGTCCATACAAGTACATTAATATATATACACATATGTATATACGTATATATATAGATATATATATAAACATATACCTATGAGATAATAGTTCAAGTATTAAATGGGTGTAAGCTAATATATTTATTGAATGAATTCTGTCGATAATCATATGATTTGATATATATATTTATATGTATATACATATAAATGTATATATATATGTAAATATATATATGTATATATATATATGTATATATATATGTAAATATATATATGTATATATATGTATATATGTATATATATATATACATATATATATACATATATATATATGTATATATGTATATATGTATATATATATACATATATATATTTACATATATATATATATGTATATGATGAGGTATAAATGACCTCATGAATATAATAAGCCAAATACCCTTCCTTATTTCTCCCAATCACTTTTACCCTGCCAATTGTTTATTTTTAGGATTAATAATTGCTTACTTTTTGTAAAAAAATGTATAAATCTTTATTTCCTAAATCGATTGAAATTAGTTGATTAACTTTGATATAATGGTGTAGCTTTTAGTCATTGTACAGGTCATTATGCATAGCTAGGTGGACTTTAAAGTGGACTTCAAACAATTGAAGATAGAGCGCCAGAAGTCTAGGCGCCAAAAATTTTGGAGTGCATAGTGGAACAAGTCTTTTTAATTCTTTTTGTTTAATTTATGTTTAAAAACTTTATGGCTCCTCTTCGATCCTTTAATATGTTTTATGTTATGGACCTCAGTTAGTTGGTTAGTTGAAATTCTATTAGAATAATTTTTCAGTGGTGATCTTCCACCGTCTGAAATTTAGGATTTTTTTAGCAGTTTAGTATATATATGCAACTGCAAGAAACAATGCATACTAGATATCGTTATGTTGTCATAATATTCTTTGAACTATGTCTCTGTGTTACACTTTTTCTGATATGAATAAAATAAACTTTTCCAGTCCTATTCTGAGTTACTAGTTTTGTGTAATGGAATTATCATGGATGGATTCATTTTGAAGAAATGAAAGTACATGTGGTTTGAGTTAAGCGTAGAAACGCCCAAGATCTGGCCACTCGAGGGAATCTTATAGAGTATAAGATAAGTATTTTCATTTCCACTTCTGTTACTTTTATGTTGTACATGATAGATGTGGATGAATGCTATTTATATGTGTCGAGCTCTATCAATTACTCCTGCAGATTGTAGTTCAAGTTTGCAATCTTTAGTTTTGTTTATTTGAAATTCTGGAGCACCCACTCTGGTTGTCAGTTACAAGTTGTCAAGTTCACTTTCTGTCAACAGTTAATTGTTAGTCATTAGTTGTTTTCACTTAAATTTTATAGTTTTACTGCAAGTGTTTCTTTTTAGGTAATTTATATGATTTTTAGTTTAATCATCTTATGCTTTCTAGCTTAACAATATCATGCTTTCTAGATTAAACAACTTTATGCTTCCTAGTTTAATTTCTTTCTGGCATAACTTTTGTTTAGAACTGTTTCAAGAATTCAAAAAACCTAGGAGAGTTAGCCAAGATGTCCCCTATTGCATACAACCTTCAAACACTACCCAGTCAATATAATTGATGCATTTTCAACTAAAGTGATAGGACCTTATGACAGCCTGTCAATTTTTGGCGTCGTTTTTGAGGAACTTCATTTTCTAGTGTTAATAGGAGATTGCTTGAATACCTATTTTAGAAAAAAATATAGTTTCCAGGTTTCTTTTTCTACATGGTCAAGAAATGAGGCCCCCACGAAAGATTCATACAACCCCCCCCCCCCAAAAGATGTTCCAACCACAAGCAGGGAGGAGGAAGTCTCAGCTGAAGAACTTATCGAATAATTGATCGAGTAGGATCAACCTAAGACCTCCCAGTATACCCCAGAAATTCACCCATCAGAATAAACATTTGTAGAGGAAAGCATTCCTCTACATACCCCAGAACCTCAATTTGTAGAAGAAAGCATTCCTCTGCATACCCCAGAACCTCGACCATTAGAGAATTTTTTTGAAGAGGAATGTATTCCTTTCAACGTCATGGGTGATCATAGAAATGGCACTAACCCAACAAGGGGGTGCATACATTTACTTATCCTATTGCTATCGATCAAGATGATGATACACCTATGAAAAACATTTCACCAGCCTTCTTACCAAATTTCAGAGGTTTATCCTCTGAATATCTTGACCAATTCCTATTTGAGTTTAAAGTTTTGTGTTAAACATATGACTACAAGAATGATAACCAAAAACTAAAAATTTTTCCCTCCACCTTGAAAGATGTTGCAATGCGTTGGTTCATGGGATTAGCTTCATGATCAATAACCTCTTGGGATGATATGGAGTCTTCCTTTTTGGACTTGAATACTAGAGTTATTGTAGAGTCAACAATAGGAAGGAGGAGTTGTTCAAACTAAGGAAAAATGAAGATGAAAGCCTAGAAGATTACTTGGATAGGTTCATCTTCTTATCTAAACGTTGTGGCGAAGAAGCCATGAGTCTAGAAATTCTGAAGACCACATTTCTCAAAGGACTTGATGAGGATGCTAGGAGAAGCCTAGATTTAATGGGAAAAGGAGATGTCTCAGGAAACTTGGACTCGATGATATCACTGAATTATGTTGGAATTTCTCTCGTACTTGTGGAGGTATCTGAAAGTCTACTCTTTTTAGAGGTTCCAATGAAATAGGAAAACTGTGTGAGGAGATAGAAAATCTTAAAACTGACATTCTCATTCAACTAAACACCACACTGGATGGAATACAAGCCAAAATACGTAATCCTGAAACCTTATCCATCTACTATTTTAGATGTCGAAACAAACATCTATTAAGAGAATGTACATTGGACAAAATTGAAGTTTTCCAAGTTTGTGAGAAGATTCATGCCACTGATCAATGTGAGACCCTAAATGAAATCAAGAATTCCAAGAAAAAGGCATCTCAGGTGGAGGAGGAGGTCAGCTTTGTAAACCAAAGATCTGGAGGGAATTTCTCTTACGGACAGAATTCAAATCCCTCATGGCACCCCCCAAACAATTGAAATAATAATCAATGGGCGACACCTTGGCTTCAAGCACCACCTAACTGGGGAGCTTACCCTTGGGGACCACCTGAATGGACAAATCAGTCTTGGGGAAACCCCCAATGACCAAATCAGACTCAACAACAATGGTATCCTCAAAATCCTACTCCTCAATGGAATCAACCTCAAAATCAGTTTTACACTAGGCCAAGGAGGATGCCTAATCTGCAGTAGAACCTTTTACCAGCTCCTCAAAACCCTCAACAAAATGACCAGTTCAACCAACCACAACTTTCAGCACAACCTATCCCTAATCCAAAGAATAATCGTCAAAATACCCCAGTGTATTCTACAGAACAAGAAAATGTGACTGGACACAATGCTATCCATTGTGGAAACCTGCAATTAAGGTCAGGAAAAACACTCTAGTAGCCTACTATAGTTGAAATCCTGGATGAGCAGATTAAGGAATTTACTGAAACGGCTAAAACATCTTCCACACCTTTAGAGAAAAACCCAGTGAGTAATCAAGACAAGACCCTTCCATAATCCTTATTTGGAACTTCCAAGTTACCTCAAGAGGAGGGTGGTCAGCGTTCAACTAATCCTATAAAGAATGAATCCACCTTGAAAGAGAAAACTCAAGCGCCTTTTCCGAAGCGTCTGAAACCAACCACCTTGAAAAATCCTCCATAAATGACCTTATCCACCAAAACCGCAATGATACAAGAGATTAAACAAATTCAAATCGAGGTTCCCTTGTTACAAGCAATTAAAGAGATTCTTGAACTAAACCAACTGATTAAACAGTTGTACATCAAAAAACCAGGAAGAAAACCAAAACGGATTAATACTATTCACATAAATGGATATCTAGCTGACTTTTTGGCTGGAAAAATCGTAGCTCCAAAATATGATGACCCAGGAAGACCACTTATAATAGTGACAATCAATGAGGTAGCAATACCTAATGCACTTGTGGATCTAGGTGTGACCATTAATGTAATGAAAATTGATGTTATGGAAAAGTTGGGACTCACTAATTTACGTCCCACAACTACAATGTTATAGATGGAAAATTAATCCATAGCTATTCCCAAAGGTGTCATAGAAAATGTTCTTGTTAAGGTTGATAGTTGGGAGTATCCAATAGACTTCCAAATAATTTAGTCCCTCACACCAAAGGACAATTATCTGATAATTCTAGGAGGGTCGTGGCTAGCCACAGTTGCTGCAGCCAAGATTAATTGCAGGGTGGTGGCATAAAAACTAACACCTCTGGAGTGCAGGTTTGTACAGACAACTATGTACACTACGCAATGAGTGTTCTTCAAATTAGGAGGGGAAGCTCCCTCGTTGTGCTTAACAAAAATGCTTGTAAAGGGAAAAGTAATCTAAACTATCTCCTGTCTTTTTGTCTCAGCTGTAGAGGTATAAGGCTTTCACGAAAACTCTATACGTTGCAGCTAAGTATTTTCTGGTTTCACATATCACTAACTACAACTAGGCTAATTGCTTAAATCTATCCAGTTTCCTCAAGAAAACAGAGCATGAGGAAATGGAGCAAGGTTGACTATCTGATGATAACAAGTGTAGATTCTCAACTTGAAGGCAAGGTGGCACATCTATCAACTCAATCTAGACAAGTTTATTGGAAACAACATCACACGATAAACTAAGTATAGATTCTCAACTTGAAGGCAAGGTGGCACGACTATCAGCTCAATCCGAATAAGTTTATTGTTCACAACAACACACGATAACCAAGTGCAGATTCTCTACTTGAAGGCAAGGTGGCACAACTATCATCTCAATCTGAACAAGTTTATTGAACACAAAACATATTTATCTAACTAAGGAAAGAATTCACCATTATAATTGCATGAAACCCTATGTGGCATAACAATTCATCATAATAGTAAAAACGCATGAACAGATACAGAACGAGCAATATTGAGGGCAAGGTAGGCACAACATATATTTCTCTCTCGTGCAAAAGTTATGTACAAATGAGAAAAAGCTCTTTTATAGACATCAAAAGGTGTAGGGAACCCTAAAATCACCTTGAGTCAACTACAGTCTTGCAATACATGCAAGATTTATTGCTAAGCCCTAATAAAGCAAACTATACAGTTAACTGGAAAACTACCATTAGTTAACCGAAACATCTAATCTAAAAATGGACAATTGTGCAAGCATGCACGTCCTTATTGAAAGCATGTTAACTGGAACACTACCATCAGTTAACGTAAACCCTAAATAAAAATCCAAGTAAATAAAGCTGATCTCAGAATAGATATGCATGTGATGAAATAGCGAGTTAACTTGAGAAAGTAACGCCAAGTTTAACTCCTATGTAAAATGTCTATTCTGAGAGGTAGGAACTGAAGTCTACTGGTCGTGATCTCAAACAATCAATCCCTCAACGAGGCTATCAACTGCATCAGCATCTGAATGTCAGCAACTTGAGCAATCTTGGCAATCTTTGCACACTCAAACTAGCATTTCACTGACTGGTAACTTTGGCGGCTCCATAACTGAAGTGATGGCGACTATCTCCTCTGCAGCTTGATGCTTCTAACACTTTTGCATGACGAAACTATGAGATTTGACTGCGCACACTCTGTTTGTGAGAAATGCAAACGAACTTGCTGCACATGCAAAATTCCAACGGTATCAACCCTCTAAACTGGCTTTGGAAGACAATTGGCTATACGAGGCATGCAACCATATGGACTTGAGTGACCACGCCTGTCAACCCTCTAAATGTGCTTGATACAAATCGGTCTTAGCTTTTATGATGAAATTGCGAATTAAGACCGATTTGGTCTTAAATTCAATCTACGTGAACTGCACTCTGAAAAACTCGCTTGTTGACTGTGAACACGGCTATATTTTGACAAGATTTCTGGAAAGCTAAAAATAGCCTTTTGAAGAGTTATTTTTGACAAAAAATCTAAGATATGGGTTTTGTCCAGAAAAAGATTCTAAGACAACCCAGAATGTCAAAAATGCGAAAATCTAACTTCTACTCGACCATGCAAAGAGTTTTCAGTTGAGAAAATTAGAAACTCGAGAACGAATGCTCTGGAGTTAAAAATTCCTAAAAAATCAAATGCACGATTTTAATTTGAGGAAGCTATATAGAAATGATCCAGATGCTGAGACTTGTCGAATTTTGCCAATTTCAGGAACATGCGAATTGAAATCTAAGAGAAATTTGAGAATCAAGGAGGAAAAAGACATTTTTTGTATGCTCTTCTTCAATGAAAATCGCCCTTGAATTCTTCAAATTGCTGAAAAAGTGAACTTTTAACCTACAAAAGAATGTGATTGGAGAAATCGCCTTTGCAAATAGATAAAGAATTCGCCTTTGCTTGCTAAAATTCGCCTTTACTTGAGAATTACGAATTTGCCTTGAAGATACATCTTTGCTTTGAAGAAATATGAATTTTTCTTGAAAAACACGCCTTTGCCTTGAAGAAAAATGAATTTTGTTTGAAAATATGAATTTCTCTTTAAAAATACGAATTTCTCTTGAAGCTTGGTGAATAATAAATGAAGGTGCCATGTTTAAATAAGAGAAAATTCGCACCAACTTGTGAACTGCAAGATTAAAACCCCAACTGAAATAGAAATCCTCTGATTGGACCTTCTTCAATTGAACTGCCACTGACTCGGAGTTTGAAAATAAATAATAATAAAATATTTATTATCATGCAATTCAAAATCTTAGCATAAAGAGGGCGCCAACTTTAGAAAATCGCCATTTAATGCTAAAAATGCAAGAATAAATATTAAATATTATTTAACTTCAGTTGACAAACTGAATGAAGCTTTGAGATTCACCGACGAACTTCACTGATTTTGAAAAGTCATCATTTGACCTCATAGGCGTCTATTTGCTCAAGTTATTACACTTTTTATTAACTTCCTACTTTGTAGCTGACTACAAGTTACAACTGGCCAACTTCAACACTGATTTCTGAGTGACCGGGTGAGACTGTGACTGAGCTAGGGAATTGAATGCGAAGCCTGCTGAGCAAAGAAGAAATGTATGCTGGGAGTCATCACTGCAAAATCCATCATTTAACACCTTGAAAAATTAGGCGCCCTTGATTAAATTCATTTATAAGTGCCAGACTTACCATTTTCCTAAACTGTCATCTGACACTTCAAATAGCTGCTGATGGCAAATGGTGAACCCTGCTGACAGGAAACCAAGCTTATTGTGTGACTGGAGATATTCCGCATCCAATGAATATACGCAAGGCATCTGAAAAGTGCATTAAGGGCCTCAAAAGTAAAAGCGCCCCTGAGCTACAGGTGCACTGACACCATTTTGACGAAAGTGCAACTCTCAACCAGATGCCCTACTTTGACCTCTGATATCTGGAGCTGGGATGACCCGATTCGAGCACTGTCTGTCTCAACGCGTAGCTAGAAGGATCTACGAGAGACATCTCTAGAGATGACGAAGCAAGAAAACTGCTTCTAAGACCTCAAAAATGCAAGTGCGTATTTAATTTAAAATATACGCTCCATACTTAGCCATTTTCCGGATGTCTTCTCTTTTCAACATTTCGCCAAAGACCTCGCACGTACGAGCATTTGCCAAATCCTGAAGGCTGGTGGCTGGGCTTGTTGAATAGATAAAGTAATTACGCTTGAATCCTGTGAAGATTTCGAAAGCGAAAAACTTCATCTAACAGGCCTAAAGGCTAGGCGCCTCTGGCCTACAGAAATACAATGAAATTTTTATTCCAGTCCACCCGTGAAATTACGTGCTTGGTAGAAACTCTGCCACGATCTTTCAGAATGTCGAATTAATAGGCAACTTGGTGCAACGCGAAGCTAGACTAGAGTAGTACTGATGTCAAGAAGACCTCATCAGCAAACTGGATCATCTCTAGGGTCATTTTTTCAAGCGTCCCTGAGCTATATTTGCACTGGAAACGCAATGAAGAAGCTCAAGGATGTGAAAACTCTATTATAAGCTCATCTTCAGACGTCGACTGCCAGAGCTCTGGGACTCGGATGACTGTGTTTGATAGCTCGTCAAATAAGCAGACTAGTCTGGAAGAGATTGACTGCATCATCCACCAGAAATACCAAGATCCAACACCCCTTTAAGAAGGGTGCCCTCAAGCTACAAGCGCGCTTAAGCTGGAAAAGGACAAGTTTCTACAATGTAAAACTTTGGAGATTTCAACTTCTATCACCAGTTGCCAGAGTTACGGGTCTCGAAAAGCTTCACTGGATAGCTCATCGGATAGCCAGACCAATTCTGAAGAGTTTGACTGTATTTATGAGTATTTTCAACAAAATCTTCACCTTCAAAAAGAAGGGCGCCCTTGGGCTACAGGTGCACTTTCTTGCTTTTCTCTAAGAAATCTCCATAATTTAATCACTAAAAACTCTGTCTTGATCATTGAAATGATCATGCGAAAGCATAGTTGTCATGAAACACTCCTTCATCGTGAAATGCTTCATTCTGAGCCTCTGATTCAGATTCTAATCAATGAAACTGCCTTTGACTGACAAACTATTGACAAAACTCCATGCTTGATATTGCCCAAAAACTGTACTTGACATCATTTTAGCAAGATTTAGACTCTTTTAAACAAAATGCCTTGATGAAGCAAAAATTTTGGTTTTGGGTACAACACAGGGAAGGAGGAATGACCATTTCACATGGTCCCAATAGTAAACATTTATTCATGTATCCTCCTGCTAAACCTATTGAACATAATAAAGTTTGGGTTGATGAACTAGATGGTCCCAACAAACAAGATAATCTAGCCTCACTTGCTATGGTAGTCATTAAACAACATGGAAAATCTTACCTTAGACTCAAGTGATGAAAAAATGTTAGAGGTAGAAGAGATTCTAGGACAACCAATCAATGTCAATCACACTGAATTTGATTACACTAGCTTCATGGGATTACCTTGTCCCCTAGCTAATATCATTCCAAAAATGAATCACTTCTTTAAAGATATTGTCAGACTCCATAGAACCATACCACATAGTTGTCCTCTCAACACTTTGACTAGAGAATTTTATACAATCACCTCCAACCATCTAGGGGTCAAAACCATCATGTTATTACCAGAAAAAACTTTGAATATCAACAGCTGGTTGATAGAGCCAGAAGAGCACAAATTGTTTGATGTTTTGGTGAATAGATCTAAAGCTATTTCTTGGGATTATACAAACATGAGAGGAATAAATCCAAGTGTTTGTACCCATCACATCTATACAGAGGATGTTAGAACTTTTTTTCAACCACAACAAAGACTCAATCCTACCTTGAAAGACATTGTTAGAATGGAAATTGAGAAACTCCTGCAAGTAGGATTCATCTATCCCATTTCTGACAACAAATGGGTTTCACCTCTGGTTGTGGTCCCAAAGAAAAATGGGAAATGGAGAGTGTGCATTGACTATAGGGAACTCAACAAAGCTACCCATAGAGATTACTTCTCTCTACCATTTGTAGACCAAGTCTTGGATAATTTGGCTGGAAGGAAGTATTTCTCATTCCTGGCCGGATTCAGTGGATATAACCATATACAGGTAGCAGTAAAAGACCAGGAAAAAACAACATTTACTTGCCCATGGGGAACATTCACATATCGAGTCCTTCCCTTTGGGTTGTGCAACTCTCGTACAATATTTCAGAGAGCTATCTTGGCAATATTCGCCGAGCTAGTGAATGACTGTGTGGAAGTTTACATGGACAAATTAACTGTGTATGGTTCAAATTTTGATGAAGAACTTCAAAATTTGGACAAAGTGTTGAAGTGGTGTGAGGACCATCAGCTATCCATGAGTCATGAGAAATGCCTAATAATGGTAAAACAAGGGATATTGTTGGGACATCACATTTTAGTTGAAGGGATAAAAGTGGATCCTAAGAAAATTGAGGTAATCCAACAACTTGAGACTCTGAAAAACCAAACTGACGTTAGAATTTTCTTAGGACATGCTGGATACTACAGGAGATTCATAGAAAATTTCAACAAGATTGCAGCCCCTATGTTTTCCCTCCTCCAAAAGTGTAGATTTTTTGTGGACAATAGAGTGTCAATCATCATTTGATATCATTAAGGAGAAACTCATCTCCGCTCCTATCCTACATGGACCTAATTGGAACCTTCCATTCCATATTTATGCAGATGCTTCTGATGATGCTATTGGAGCATTTTTAGGTCAGGAAGATGAGAATGGGGGAAAGTATGATATCTATTTCATTAGTAAGAATTTGACTCCCACTGAACGAAATTACACCACCATAGAGAAATAGTTTTTAACTGTAGTACATGCAATCAAGAAATTTTGACATTACATCACTAGGTACAAATTAATTGTGTTCATAGACCATTCCTCCATCAAGTACCTAATGAACAAACCTATAGTAAACAGAAGGATAATCAGGTGGTTATTGCTTCTACAAGAATTCAACATGACCATTATTGAAAAACCTGGGAAGTTCAACGCAGTTGTGGATTTCTTATCCCAAATCAAACAAGACAATGGAGATAATGCTCATGTGCAAGATGAATTCCCAAATGAAAATATGTTTTCCATCTCCATTGAAACCCCTTGGTTTGTTGACATTTCCAACTACTTGGCCACTTTAGAGTTTCCACCAAATTTTACGTCAAAATAGAAGAAACATCTCATTTGAGAAAGCGCTTCGTTCAAATGGATTAATGGAATACTATTTCAATGCGGTCCTAATATGGTTTTACGATGTTGTGTCAGGGAAAATGAAACATATAGCATCCTTAGAGATTGCCATGATGAACCCTCTGGAGGCCATTATTCTGCCAAGAGGACGTCCCATAAGATATTGGGTGTAAGATATTACTAGCCCTCTACGCATAAAAATGTAAAGAAATATGTTTGCCATTGTGATGAATGCCAAAGAGTAGGGAGACCCACTGCATCCAACGAGATGCCTCTGCAACCCCAGGTAGTTCTTGAACCATTTGAAAAGTGGGGATTGGATTTTATCAGTCCTATAGACCTTCCTTCATAAGGAAAAGAGTACATTTTGGTCTATACCAACTATTTGACCAAGTGGGCAGAGGTTCAAGCTCTACGAGTCGCTAGAGAAGAACAAGTAGCTGACTTCCTGTATAATAAGATTTTCTTAGATTTGGAGCCCCTAGAATAATTATCACATATCAAGGACCCTAGTTTATCTCCAAAGTTTTGTTATCCTTCACTAATCATTTCCAGGTAATCCATAAGAATTCATCACCCTATCACCCTCAAGCAAATGGTCAAGTAGAAGTCGCTAATAGAGAGCTTGAGAATATTCTAGCAAAAATAGTTTCATCGGGGAGGAAATACTGGGCTAGAAAACTACCTAAATTTGTTTGGTCTTATAACACAACTTGGAAATCAACCACCAGTTTTAGTCCATACGATTTAGTTTTTAGGAAGAAACCACTTCTACTCATTGAATTTGAACTTCAAACCTTGAGAACAGTAATGGATTTAGGCTTAGATCTCAAATGAGCCCAGGTTGAAAGAGTCCTACAGCTTAGTGAGTTAGATGAACTTCATTTAGATGTTGTCCACCAAACTGAGTTAGTTCAACAACAACAAAAGGCCTGGTATGATAAACACATAAAGGAAAGAGAGTTTCATAATGGGGATTGGGTTTTGTTATTCAATTCTCGATATAAAGATCATCAAGGGAAACTAAGGACTCATTGGCTGGGTCCATATGAAAATTTTGAGGTATTTTCAAACAGAGCAATGCAGCTCAAGCCCATTGATGGTGACACTCAAACTCTATTAGTCAATAGACATCGATTATGCATCTATCATAAACTAATTAACAGGGAGGAATTTACAAGGATGGTAGATATGCAAGGAGAAGTATAATGCATTGACTCTGTTATGACAAAGCTAATGGAATGTTCGAATTAATAGTCACTCAGTCCAACAAAAAAAAATTGCATGTGTATGTATTTGTAATTACTTCAAGGCATTACTTTTGAATTTTTCATCCTTTGGACTTGGCTAAATTCATTTATGTTTTGCAAGACATCATGATTAATCAAATATAAATTTTGGTGCATCTTGCTATGATGCTCCAAAACTTATTGGCCCAGTTGTTGTGATGCTTCGGAACTTGCATGCCTAATTGGTGTCATTCCCTATTTTGTTTCTGTAGTCTAGCACATCTTTCAATGATGCTCTAGAAATTTTAAGTCCAAAGTCCTTCATTTTTCTTCCTTCTTCCGATGGCATCTTTTGGCGATGCTCCAAAAAATTTCTTATTGCATTCTAGCTACATCATTTCAGTGATGCTCCAAAATTTTGTTGTTTCTTCCTTTCAGCGACATCTTTTGACGATGCTCCAGAAATTCTGCTTTCTTCTTTCGACGACATCTTTCAGCGATGCTCTGAAAATTCTATTGTTGCTTCCGGCTACATCTTTTGGCGATGCTTCGAAAAAAAAATTATTGCTTCCGGCTGCATCTCTCAGCAATGCTCCAAAAATTTTGTTGCTGCATTCCGGCGGCATCTTTCAACGATGCTCCAAAATTTTCCTCTGCATTCCGGTGGCATCTTTCAACAATGCTCCAGAATTCTCCCCTTCACTCCGACTACATGTCACAACGATGCTTTGGAATTTTTCCACTTCACTTTTTCATTTTGAACGTATTTCTCAGCATGCTCTAGAATTTTTATCTTCATCTCGGCCGCATCTTCCAACGATGCTCTGAACTTTTGTAAATTCCCTTCTTTTCCAAATGCTTTGATATTTCCAGCTTCATACACATGCCCATTATTAAATTTTTCCATTACCTTCAAAATCCACGCCCTACATCACCATCTCCTATCATAATAAATCAAAATTATTATGGCTACTTTTTCGTCATAATAATTCCAACATTAATTAGTTGTCCCATACTCATTCATAATAAATTCATTACCACCCTCACCATCCCATCCAATTATATTGTTACGTCAGCAAAGGTAAGCTATTTTCAAATTGGTGACAAGACGAAAGGTACGTACAACTTTTAATTTAAGTAGGTAATTATTGTGAATATAAATAAATAAATTGGCACGTACCACCACCCCTTTCCAAACTTAGTAAATTGTGTGGATTGTACGTTTGCTTGAGGTGCGGTAGTTTTTGCACTTTTTCCCATGCAAGGTAATAATGAAAGTACAACAAAGCTCAAATTCAACAATTAATTCATGTTCTATCAGTTGTATCAATGTACGAGTTCTTGAAAAGTTACATTTTCTTGACTTTGCATCTCAGTTTTGTTTTAAACAGTTTTTTAGCACCATGAAATTTCAATAGAAACTGAGCAGAGCCAAAAGAAAGACAAAATATGGGAGGAGCTAAGTGAAAATATGATCCAACTTTCATAGACAAGTTATTGGCACTAATTAATATTTTAGAACTATTTTAGAGGGTTGTGTGGCTAGATTTTATAAAGAAATTTGAGGGGCACAACGAGCAACTAGTAAAAGAATTTGTAGAGAATTTCTCAGATGGTCAGTCTATAGTACGTGGCAAGAGATTCAAGGTAAGTCCTCAGATCATTTCTTGTCTATCTGGTCTTAGAAATGATGGTATTAATTTGTCAGAAACCACCAATATTTCCTATCAAAATATGGTAGAACTTTTTAATTGAGAGGGAAAACCTAGTCCATTGCTTGTTGTTACCACCCGGGGGTAGAACAAGGGATTTCAAAGAATGTCAATTCTGGAACCATGGAGAACAATAGTGGCTTGGATTATTAAATATTTCACATGTGAGGGATAATGTGTTGTCATAGTAGGTCCACCTTTTTTCCTACTCACCCATTTGCGCCATGGCGCTGGAAACCCTGAATTTAGGGTTAATATGCCTGCATTTCTTAGTGATTCTATTGTTAACATAATAGAAAGATTCAAAATTGGTTCAAGGTCACTAAAAAATCATGGCCTCATCCACTTAATTTGTAAACATCATTTCTGAAGAAAACCAGAAAGGAAGTGGCAAAAATTTCTTCAAAAATTTGAACCCCTAGAGCCCATAAGACACTTTGAAGAAGGTGATTCATTTGGGCGGGCAACTCAAAATTTGGAAGAGCTTTCCTCTAAGCCTCAAGATGATTTTGAACCCCAACATTCCAAAACAACTCTTGATGGTAAAGTGCCAAAAGTTTCACCCAACATTTCAGAAACCCTTGGCAATCAAGAAAATGTAGACATAATAAATTCAAGAGATGAGGAAACTCCTCCTCGCAAGAGGAAAAAGAGGTCTAGAATAACATCACAAACACCTCCTACTTTAAGGAGAAGTAAGCGATTGTCTACTGAAATTAGTGGTGCAGTAGCTTGTGATCAATTGAATGCCCCTAAAAAGAAAAGGCATGACTAGAAACCACATAATATTGAAGTCTAATCATTAGAAATTGAGGTTCATCCTTGTGAAGAAGTAGCAAAAGAAAGTGAAAAACAAACCAGTAAATCCCCTGAGGCTGAGAGGGAGAATATTCCATTTCAGTTAGGACAAGTAGAAATAGGGGAACAATAGCCACAATATTTGGGTGTTGAGGATGAATCTACAGAACAACTGTCTCCCTGAGTTGCCAATGTTACTAAGCAAGGTTCATTTGAGGTGCATAATGAAGAAAATATAACTAGTAATGATGTAGAAATTCCTAATTTTCCTTTTTCTACCAATACAAAGGTTGAAGAATTTGATCAGAGAGAAACAGAGCTAGAAGGATTAAAAGCAAAAAATATTCAGTTGAAATGTAAATTGCAGAAAAATGAAGAAAAAATCAATCATCAACAGGAAGAAATAGATGTACAAACTGTAGTTTTGAAGAAAAGAGATCAAGAAATTACAATTTTTAAGATTCAATTAGAACAAAAAGAAAAAACTATTGAAGAACTACAATTTTAGGTGCAACAATGGAATGAGGAAGGTAAACGATATTTGACAAATTTGTTTGAAAAAGACAAAAAAAATAAAAGTTTAACTGATAATTTGATGCAAGCACTCACAAATTTTGTCAAGAGCAGGAAAAACATAAATCTAAGCTCAATGCATCCTTGAGAAAAATTGTTGAGTTAGAGCAATATTTTCAAGAAGTGAAGATAAAGCCAAAAATGGAATCAAAGGAAACTCAGACTGAGCTAACCAAGATGGAGTGGTTCCAAGTCCACATTCCCCTAATGCTAAAAAAATGGATGGAAAGGTGTTATTTCCTGAAACAAGCAGGGGCAAAAAATGTCAGGTTAAAGAAGGAAATAGTTTTATTAAAAGAATCATATGATAGGCTTTATCGGGCTAAAACAAATGCATGCCAAATTGGGAAATTATTATTAGCCTGTAGGAAACCATCCAAATTGTATTCTATGTTTTTGAATGATCAATTATTAAGATGGAAATTATTGAGAATTTCCTGCAATCTGTCTCATGATCCAAATGATAAGAAATTTTTAAAAGAATTTAAAGAATCAACAGCTGCTCAACAGAATTTATTGTGTGAATTCTTTGTACACAATTTGTTTCTGGAAAGACATACTGATTTATTTGTTAATCTCTTTGTCGGTGAAGTACAGATCAGAGCATTCATTTCCACCATGCAAAATTAGATTCAGTGGCAGGAAAGGACTAAAGAGTATTTGCAAGCAGAAAATACTGTTGGACTTTAGATGAGATATCCTAATAGAAAGCCCTCTGCCTTTAAGACACAACTCCAAAGAATTAAGAGCTATGAAGCTGTGAGAAATAAATATAATGATAATCTTTAGATCTGTTTTGAGAATTTCAAAGTCTAGGGCCCAGAATTGATAGAAAAATCTCATGGAGTGCATGTGAGGAGAGGTACACTCCTCTTCCTATCTACCTTGAAAAGAGGGGGGTGATTTCACCTACCAATATTAAGTGGTCCTACAAAAGGGTTGAGGCATTGGAAGATATACTACAACAACTTAAAACTGAATGGATAGGAATGAGGTACAAACCTCCATTACTTGTTCAGCCACCTCCTCTAGTACATGTCACTATAGAACAGAACCCTGAGAATTTACATTCATGGAAAGTAAGGGTTAAATTCAACGAGGGTTTCCTTAGAAGCCTTGATGATTGGGATAGAGAAGCAGAAGATCCATATGACCTCACTGCCAAATACAATGAGTTAAATAGGAACAGGGATATGGAGAGGTAGAGGACACAGCAGAGAGTAGGAGGACCTACTCAAGCCTAGGAGGGGGAGAGTGATGAGGTATAAATAACTTCATGAATATACTAAGCTAAATAACCTTCCTTATTTCTCCCAATCACTTTTACCCTGCCAATTGTTTATTTTTAGGTTTAATAATTGCTTACTTTTTGTAAAAAATGTAAAAATATTTATTTCCTAAATTTATTGAAATTAGCTGACTAGCATTGATATAATGGTGTAGCTTTCAGTCATTGTACAGGTCACTATGAGCATCCAGGTGTACTTTAAAGTGGACTTCAAATAGTTGAAGATAGAGCACTGGAATTCTAGGTGCCGTAAATTCTGGAGTGCATAGTGGAACAAGTATTTTTAATGCTTTATGTTTAATTTATGTTTAAAAACTTTATGTCTCCTCTTCGGGCCTTTAATATGTTTTATGTTATGGACCTCAGTCAGTTGGTTAGTTGAAATTTTGTTAGAAGACTTTTTCATTGGTGATCTTCCACCGTCTAAAATTTAGGATTTTGTTAGCAATTTAGTATATATATGTAACCACTAGAAACAATGCATACTGGATATCATTATGCTATCATAATATGCTTTGAACTATGTCTCTGTGTTACACTTTTGCTGATATGAATAAAATAAACTTTTCCAGTCCTATTCTGAGTTACTAGTTTTGTGTAATGGAATTATCATGGACGAATTCATTTTGAAGAAACAAAAGTACATGAGATCTGAATTAAGCATAGAAACGCCCAAGAGCTGGCCACTCGAGGGAATCTTGTAGAGTAGATAGATAAGGATTTTCATTTCCACTTCCGTTACTTTTATGTTGTACATGATAAATGTGGATGAATGTTATTTGTATGTGTTGAGCTTTGTCAATTACTCTTGCAGGTCATAGTTCAAGTTTGCAATCTTTAGTTTCATTTATTTGAAATTCTAGAACACCCACTCTGGTTGTCAGTTACAAGTTGTCAAGTTCATTTTCTGTCAATAGTTAATTGTTAGCCGTTAGTTGCTTAAATTTTACAGTTTTACTGCAATTGTTTCTCTTTAGGTAATTTATATGATTTTTAGTTTAATAATCTTATGCTTTCTAGCTTAACAATTTTATGCTTTCTAGCTTAAACAACTTTACACTTCCTAGTTTAATTTCTTTCTAGCATAACTTTTGTTTACAACTGTTTCAAGAATTCAAAAAACCTAGGAGAGTTAGCCAAGATGTCCCCTATTGCATACAACCTTCGAACACTACCCAGTTGATATAATTGATACATTTTCAACTAAAGTGATAGGACCTTATGACAACCTATCAGTATATATATGTGTGATAGAATATATATATATATATATATATATATATATTATTCTTATTGATAGCATATTATAATGTTTGTTTAAGCATTGTTTTGAGAGAAGCATTGATATTATTGTAAGCTATGTGCATATACTATGTAAGCATAGTGTAATATATCTTGCATTAGTGTTTGGCGCAACCATATAGCATGCAAAATGCAGTGCTAATATTATACAATATGAATTAAAATTGCATATATAGTGAACATCGAATATAATGATAAAGTGTGGCATTCATGAGACTTGGTCAACATGAAACATAACGTTGTTTGTAAATGATTTAAACTTTGACTTTTTCAAAGAGTAGCAAACACCAAAAGCCTGAATAAATGACAATGTGGCACCAAACTATGAATTTATGCATTGCAAATAGAATTCTATTGTAGAAGCTTTGTACAATGATGAAACCATGAGTAAATGGGAAGAATGAGTCTTGGGAATGCTGGTATAGAATAAGTTGACTTGTATAACTGTTACCTTGCATATCTCTGATGTATTCTTGTTGTACCTCAAAGAATTGATTTGTTGTGTTTATTTTGCTGAGTAATGTGCCTCAAGTCTAACACCTTTTGATTTCAAATGCTGAGTCAAAACATGCAATTGAGAAGTGTCGATCCAATCTCCTTGTTGCTAGCCTTTATAAGTTGAATATTTTGTATAAATAGAGGCATTCTATACCTCATTTGGATGCATAATTGCACTTTTCTATGTAATTTCTGATGAGATGCTCTATTTTTCCTAAGTTTTTTGTGAGAGAGTTTGTGAGTGTTTACAAGAGTTCTGCTAAGAGAATTTGTGAGAGTGTTTGGGGAAAGTATAGAAGGGATTTTTTTCTAAGTTGCAAGCTATTTGAGAAGGCTAGGATTGGAAACCAGCTAGAATAAGTGGAGCTTTATTCTTACAGGCATGAGGATTCTTACTCTTTTATGTTTTTTTGTTTTGATGTGATTACATTTTTCTTTATTATTGTTTGAGAAGTATTAAACCTTGGGAAAGATTATTTTTAGTAATTATGAGTAGATATTCATATGTGGTTATAGATTAGATATCTCTATTGTTTGAAGTGATTGTACGTACTCCATAGTAAGGAGTGTTTGTTTACGTAGTTATATAAATATTGTAGAAAGTAATCAATAGAGTGGGGTATTTTTAGTTTATAGCTAGACTTAAATAGATAGGTATTGGAACACTTGTTTAACCTAGAAGAGAATTCATAGATTTCTTAGAATATATAGGTTGTTCCTGGGGTTGTAGAATATCCTATGAAGGGAATTTCCTATGCATAGAATACATTTGATCTTAACCAATTGAGTTAGAATGGTGGATGAGTGTGTGACATCCATTCTAAAATAGGGGTGATGAATACTTTAGCCAAAGTGGTGTAATTCGCCTCTGGTTACATTGTCAATTCATTGTGTACCTTACTCATTCATGCTATTATGATATTTTCATACACGTAGAACATAAATGTGTCTTGTGATAAAGTTCTAGTATGCAGGCCACAACACTAGCTCATATTAGACTAGTATTATGTGGTTTCCACACCAAATCCCTTCGTCAAAGGGTATGGCCATCTTACCATATGTGATAGATGTGTGGGGGACTGCAGTTAGTCCATGGATGGCAGAAAAACACTTGAGTGATGCTTCTCCTCCTAGTTGGCAAGCCAAGGATTTGAAAGGGGATTTCTTGGATCATTTTGTATTTCTAGTGCTAATGGAGCTCATTTGAGTTGTGTATGTAACTTGTATATGTTTCTTTGAAATATCAAAAATGTATTTGTATATAGATTAAATGAAATCATTTCTTTGGAAACATGGTACTCAATTCATTGAATGAATAAGAAAGATATTTTGTTACTATCATGTGTGCATTTTATCTTGTATTTAAATTAAAAAAATTATTACTTTATGTTCAACCTTTAGTCTAAATTCACTTGTGATAAAACATAGTAAAAATTATTGTGTAGAACAAGGGGCATGTTACACATGGTATCAAAGCTACCAGGTTTAGCTCTGGAACCTATGTGCTCTCTATGTTTTCCCTTCCAACATTATGTGAATACTGATGTTTGGTAACTTCTTATGCCAGGATAGTGCGACTCAGGTTAACTATAAGAAATTCAGTAATCAAGAATGAGTGTTACCTGAGGGCCAAGAAGGAAAAGGAATCCCTTTTTCGTACCATAGAAGGAACTAACTATGATAACGCCATTTGGCTAAGTGATATCGAGATAATCATTCATGCTCTATCGTGAATTAGCCAAGAGAAGAGAAGGATGAGGAATGAAGCCAATTTCAACTATGTACCTCCTGCCTCTATAACAAAGTCGGACTCACTATCACTTTCTAGGGATATGCCCTCAGAATGTAGTATCAGTCTAGCTATGTTGTTTAGAGATCCTCATGTTTTAACAATGGATGAGATAATTGTAATTTCCTCAAGTGGTGAGTCAGATGGTTATGTACCTCGTAATTATGTATCAGAAGACAAATTTGAGGGATACTATCCTTTTTGGGATAGAGAAGATCAAATTAGAGATGAACAAAAGTCTGAAGGGTATACCCCATTAAGCATGTATTTGAGAGTGAATCTGATGGATACTCTCCTCTTGACTACTTGAACATTCATCAATGTAAATAAAAGGAAATTGAAATCTAATTGAATAAATGAAAAGTTATTTCTTATCAAACTTGTGAGTAAAATATTTTTTTTATGTGAATGTTTGCTCTTTTGAAAGTTGTTAATATGTTAAGTAAACCTTGATAGGATCTAATATAGATGAACCTTCAGGTATAATTTTTTTTTTGAAATATGGTGAGAATAATGACGAATCTTGGAGGAAGTCAGGAAATTGGACAAGGTCCAGAAAATACTGAAACCAAGTTGGATCGTATCTTGGCCATCATGGATGAAACTAGGGAAAGGTTAGAGAATCTTGAGAAATAAGTAAAAAGAAAAGAAAAAGAGGATCAAAAAGATCCATTAGGTGAAGAAGAAGAAATACCTAATAAGGATGAGGGAGAAAATTTTCATGATCATAATCAATCAAATCCACGTAGGGAAGAGGAATCTTTATCCAAATCTGGAAATAGCAAAAGAAAATGTGTGGCAACTGAGTTTTCAAGGGATATGAGAAAATTTACCCCGCCAATATTTGAGGGAAGCACCAACGGAGATGAGGTTGAGGCTTGGTTAATCCAAATGGAAAAATATTTTGAGATTAGGGACTATTCTAATGTTATCAAAGTTGTTTGGGGTGCATTTCAACTAACAAGGGAAGCTTCCAACTGGTGGATGAACAAAAAGATGGAACTTGGTCTTAGTTCTCTAACCTTAAATTGGAATGAGTTTGTTTAAATATTTCAGAAAAGATGGTTACCCCAACTCTTTTATGACCAAAATCTAACTGATTTCAAAATTTGAAGCAAGGTGAATTGTTAGTGAATGATTACTAGGATAAGTTCACTCATCTTCTGAAGTACGTGCTAATGTACCAAAAGGATGAACATTTTTGTATTAGAAATTTCATCATGGAGTTGAATAGTTCAATTGGTGGTGAATTGGATGTACACGGTCCAAAAACTATGGATCTAGTATATGAAAAGGTGGTCAAGCAAGACCAGAAGCTCAAATCCATTTCAAACTACCGAGAGAAAAGAAACCAAAAGAAGTTTGGTGGTTCTCAAGTTAATCAAGTTCCAAAGAAGTATATTGGAGCACAAGAAACTCCAAGGCAGGGTAATAAGGGATCTCATAACAATTGGAATGAATCAAGAAGAGATCGTCATGGAAGTAATAACAATTTCAACAATACTTAAAGGAATGCTAGTCAACTTGAAAAGTCTACAAAAAGGAAGGGACCTATAGAAGGATGCTTTACTTGTGGAGGGGATCATTATGGTGCTCAATGTCCCAACAGGTCTTTAGGATCTTAGGCAAATGGAAAATCTCTTCCTTCGCAATGAACTGCATTCTAGCAGAAGATCCATGTAGCTATGGAAAATCGACAATCCAAATATCAAGTCACACTAGTGGAACCTCCAGGTATTTTGTTTGGTATCCCTATATCTATACTTATTGATATTGGAGAAACTAAAAAAATTATTTCACCTGGAGTAGTTAATCAAATATCTAGAAAATTTGGATTCATGGAAGAGTCTTGGGTTGTGGAGTATGCAAACTAGACAAGAGCAATGGTGAAGCAATGCTTGTTCGAAGCTAGGGTAGAACTTCCTAGTTTCTCAACTAAAGTGAGCTTGTGTGTAGCACTCCTAAAATTTTATGATGTCATTCTAGGAATGAATTGGCTATGGAAACATAAATCCAAAGTGGATTGTCATTCCAAGGTAGTAGAATCTCTTGATGATTTAGGGAATTGGGTGACATTTCAAGGAACACCAAGAGAGATTAAGTTGTGAAATATTTTTGCCATGCAAATGCTTAGGGTGAAAAAGAAAGGTTTCCAACTATATGTAGTTAAAATAGAAGAACTTAAGGAAGTCACTCCGCAAGATAATGTCATGGATTGTGAACCACAAGTTTCTCAAGAAATTGAAGAAGGAGAAATGGTAGAATCTGGGGAAATGGATATAGAGAAGTATCCCATTTTACAGAAATTTGTGGATGTATTTCCAGATGAGTTACCTGTATTACCTCCCAAGAGGGTATTTGATTTCTCTATTGATCTTGTACAAGGATGTGAACCTGTTTCCAAAGTGTCCTATAGAATGACTACTATGGAATTAATGAAACTCAAGGCACAGTTGGAGGAATTATTATCTAAGGGGTTGATAAGACCTAGTATCTCACCTTGGGGAGCACTAGTGATCTTTGTAAAGAAGAAGGATGCAACACTACGCTTGTGTATTAATTATCTGATGCTTAACAAAGAAACGATAAAGAATAAATATCCATTGCCAAGGATTAATGATCTTTTCAATCAAATGCAAGGAGAATTTGTGTTTTCAAAGATTGATTTATGATCAGGTTACCATCAATTGAGAATCAAAGATGAAGACATATTCAAAACTGCCTTTAGAACGAGATATGGGAATTATGAGTTTATAGTCTTACCTTTTGGATTTACCAATGCACCTGTGACATTTATGAACCTAATGAACAATATTTTTAAGGATTTTTTGGATAGGTTTGTTTTAGGATTCTTGGATGATATCTTAATCTATTCCAAGGATGAAGAGGAACATTGAAAACATTTAGAGATAGTTCTCCAATGGTTAAGAGAAAATAAACTATATGGAAAACTCTCTAAGTGTACTTTCTTTCAGAAGAAGGTGCATTATTTGGGTCACATAAACTCAATTGAGGGAATTTCAGTGGATCTAGCCAAGATAAAAGCAATATTAGAATGAACAACACCTAAAAACGTACCAGACATTAGAAGTTTCATGGGTTTGGATGGTTACTATCAGAATTTTGTTGCAAACTTCTCTAAGATAGGATTTCTTATTACTTCTTTGCAAAGAAAAGGAAAGAAGTTCGAGTGGATGAAAAAATGTCAAGCGGTATTTGATCTACTCAAAGAGAAGTTGACCACGGCTCTGATATTAAAGGTATCAGATTTGGAGGGTAACCTCACTGTCATCACAGATGTATCAAGAGAAGGAATAGGTGGAATACTTATGCAAGAAGGGCAGGTCATTACATATGAATCAAGAAATTTGAAACCCTATGAGAAAAACTATGCATCACATGATCTTGAGTTGGTAGCAGTATTTCATGCATTGCAAATGTGGAGACATTATTTGCTAGGGAAGCCATTTGAACTATAGACGGATCACCATGGTCTTAAGTATTTATTCACTCAACCTAATTTGAATGCATGACAATGTAGATGGTTGGAGTTGATATCTGATTATGACTTCAATAACAACTACATCAAAGGAAAATAAAATTGGGTTGTAGATGCTTTAAGTTGTAGAAGGCATATCACCTCAGTGATATCCATTCAAAATAACTTCAATGGTCAAGTATTGCAGAAATCTAAGGGTGGCGAGTACTATGAGCTAGTCAAGCAAGCACTCGTGGATAATCCACAAGATGCAAGGGATGAAGGATTTCATTTTGAACCTAGTGGATTGTTACTGTATAAAGGAAGAATGTATGTACCTAATTCTGAAGAGTTGAGAAATATGGTATGGAAAGAGGTACAAGAAGCACCATATTTCGAACATCCAGGTGTGACAAAGATGTTGGCTGATGTAAAGCCTTTATATTTCTAGAAAGGGGTGAAAAGAGATATTGCTAGATTTATAGCAAGATGTTTAGAATGCCAAAGGGTGAAAGCTAAACATCATTTTCTCCTTCAACTCTTTTCTTTCATCTTGATGATGGATCACAGAGTGTGATCTGAAACATTGATGCAAAAAAATTTACGTAATCAAATATAGAAATCTGATGTAAAAGGAAGTGGAAAGTCATTAGTATGGAATTTGTGCAAGGTCTTCCTATGTCAAGGAATAAGCATAATGCAATTTTGGTGGTAGTAGACAAAATTACCAAAGTAATGCATTTTATTCTTGGGAATTTGATGGATGGAGCTCCTGTCATGGCTCGAAAATTCGTGTAAGAAGTGTTTAGATTGCATGGGATTCCTGAAAAGATTATTTCATATCGAGATGCTCGTGTGACATCTAGGTTTTGGAAAACCTTGTTTTCCTCACTTGGGACTCAATTGAATATAAGTTCTACATATCATCCAAAGACGGATGGACAAACTGAAAGGGTGAATCAAGTATTAGAAAACCTACTAAGAATGTATTGCATGGATCAACAATACAAGTGGGAAGATTACTTACCTTTAGTGGAGTTTGTGTATAAAAAATTCTATCATTTTGTGATTAAGATGGCTCCTTTTGAAGCATTATATGGTCAAAAATGTAGAACTCCTATAAGCTAGGATAAGCTTGAGGATAGGATAATTCTTGGACCAAATATGTTGTCAGAGATGGAAGAGAAATTCAAAATTATTAGGAAAAGGCTAGCTGAAGCCAATGATAGACAAAAAAGCTATGCATATTCTAAGAGAGTACCTAGGACATTTGAGGTAGGAGAAAAGGTATTGTTGAGAGTAAAAACTTAAAAGAGTTCCATCAAGTTTGGGAAGTTGTCCAAATTAGCTCTGCAATACATAGGTCCGTTTCAGGTCCTAGAAGAGGTTAACCCTATTGCTTACCAAATAGTGTTGCCACTAGCTCTTTCCCGAATGCATAATGTTTTTCATGTCTCATACCTAAAGAAGTATATACCAGGTGATAATCATGTCACTAATTGGAATGCTTTACAGTACAAGACCCTAGAGTAGTAACAAGCGAACCTATTAAGGTTCTTGGAATGCAAAAGCTTCTCTTGCATAACAGAGAGGTTCTATAGTGCAAAGTCCAGTGGGACCAATACTCAGAAGATTCTGCTACTTGGGAAGATTATGTTGAAGTTGAGCAAAAATTCCCACATGTTTTACATGTGTTTTATGAGTTCTTGAAAACAAAATTGTGTTGTTTTTTAATTATGTTTGCTGCATAAGATCATCGAGGACGATGATTCATAAGGGGGGGATATGTTACACCCCATAGTATATCTACCTAGTTACTTTTACCAAGCTAGATGAAATACTTGTATATGTGTGTGTGTGTTTGTAACTTTGAAGGAAATAAATGTGAATGTACTTTTTTTATATGAATAATTTGAAATTGAATGAATAAATGGTTAGTTTTATATATGTGTCTTAATCTGACTATTGAATATATGTTGCAAATGATTTTTTTGTGATCAATTGAATACCTTTGCAAATGTGACAAGTTGGTTGTAGGTGCAGGTTCACACCTCTTAAAGCGAGGGGATGTATCACTCAGGAGAAGGATTTTGATCTGGAAACCCTTAAGAGAGTCTAAACTAAGATTACAAACACTCACTGATAGAATAAGTCAAGTCAATATTTTCGGGTGAAGGTATGATACCTTGAAATGATTGTTAGCAAAGGTTTTGTTTGTTTGTGAATTCATGCTTGAATTATGTGTTGAAACCTTTGTGTTTCTGAAGTACTTTAAAAGTAATATCATTGAGATATATGTGTATGATGTATACATACATACATATACGCATGTCCACGATGAACTCATGCACATGAGTAATCACGTACATGAGCATACAGAGGTAGAAATGTCTATGCATTCCTATGGGTGACTTACCCATATGCATGAGAACATAAAATGGATAAGGTGACATTTATATATATATATATATTGATTATGTGTATGTAAATAATGTGTAAAGGTAAACATCCATACAAGTACATTAATATATAAACACACACATATGTATATATGTATATATATAGATATATACCTATGCGATAATAGTTTGAGTATTAAATGGGTATAAGCTAATATATTTATCGAATGAAGTCTATCGATAATCATATGATTTGATATATATATACACATAAATGTATATACATATATATGTGTGATAGAATATATATATATATATATTACTCTTATTGATAGCATATTATAATGTTTGTTAAAGCATTATTTTAAGTGAAGCTCTGATATTATTGTAAGCTATGTGAATATACTATGTAACCATAGTGTAATATATCTTGCATTAGTGTTTGGTGCAACCATATAGCATGCAAAATGAAGTGCTAATATCATAGGATATGAATTAAATTTTCATATATAGTGAACGTTGAATATGATGATAAAGTGTGGCATTCATGAGACTTGGTCAACATGAAACATAACCTTGTTTGAAAATGATTTAAAAGCTCTGACTTTGTCAAAGAGCAGCAAACACCAAAAGCCCAAATAAAGGACAATGTGGTGCCAAACTATGAATTTATGCATTGCAAATAGCATTCTATTGTAGAAGCTTTGTACAGTGATGAAACCATGAGTAAATGGGAAGAATGAGTCTTGGGAATGCTGGCATAGAATAAGTCGACTTGTATAACTATTACCTTGCATATCTTTGATGCATTCTTTTTGTCCCTCAGAGAATTTATTTGTTGTGTTTATTTTGCTAAGTAATGTGCTTCAAGTCTGCCACCTTTTGATTTCAAATGTTGAGTCAAAACATGCAATTGAGAAGTGTCGATCCAATCTCCTTTTTGCTAGCCTTTATAAGCTAAATATTTTGTATAAATAGAGGCATTCTATACCTCATTTGGATGCATAATTGCACTCTGCTCTGTAATTTCTAAAGAGCTGCTCTATTTTTCCTAAGTTTTGTGTGAGAGAGTTTGTGAGTGTTTACAAGAGTTTTGCTAAGAGAATTTGTGAGTGTTTGGGGAAAGTATAGAAGGGATTTTTTCCTAAGTTGCAAGCTATTTGAGAAGGCTAGGATTGGAAACCAACTAGAATAATTGGAGCTTTATTCTTATAGGCATGAGGATTCTTACTCTTTTATGTTTGTTTGTTTTGATGTGATTACATTTTTCTTTATTGTTGTTTGAGAAGTATTAAACCTTGGGAAAGATTGTTTTCAGTAATTATGAGTAGATATTCATATGTGGTTATAGATTAGATATCTCTATTGTTTGAAGTGATTGTACGTAATCCATAGTAAGGAGTGTTTGTTTACATAGTTATATAAATATTGTAGAAAGTACTCAATAGAGTGGGGTCTTTTTAGTTTATAGCTAGACTTAAATAGATATGTATTGGAACACTTGTTTAACCTAGAAGAGAATTCATAGATTGCTTAAAATATATAAGTTGTTCCTGGGGTTGTAGAATATCCTATGAAGGGAATGTTGCAAGTTGTGACCCTTGGCCTTCCTTGCAGCACTAGTGCTTGGGTTTGTGAGATGGTCTAACCGCCTCTTGTGGTTCTTAACCGAAGCTTGTATCGGACATTGACAGGTCAATATTTTAGTGCAATGACAAGTCCAATAGGGAATTTCCTATGCATAGAATACATTTGATCTTAACAAATTGAGTTAGAATGGTGGGTGAGTGTGTGACCTCCATTCTGAAATAGGGGTGATGAATACTTTGGCCAAAGTGGTGTAATTCGCCACTTGTTACACTATCAATTTATTGTGTACCTTATTCATTCTAGTATGAGATTTCCGTACACATAGAACATAGATGTGTCATGTGATAAAGTTCTAGTATGTAGGCCACAACACTAGCTCAGATTAGGCTAGTATTATGTGGTTTCTAGACCAAATCTCTTCATCGAAGGGTAGGGCCATCTTACCATATGTGGTAAGATGTGTGGGGGATCACAATTAGTCTGTGGATGGTGGAAAAGCGCTTGAGTGATGCTTCTCCTCCCAGTTAGCAAGCCAAGGATTTTAAAGGGGATTTCTTGGATCATTTTGTATTTCTAGTTCTAATGGAGCTCAGTTGAGCTATGTATATAACTTGTATCTTTTTCTTTGAAAGATCAAAAATGTATTTGTAGATGGATTATGAAATCATTTCTTTAGAAACATGTACTCAATTCATTGAATGAATAAGAAATATATTTTGTTACTATCATGTGTACATTTTATCTTATATTTGAAGAAAAAAAATGATTAATTTTTGTTCAACCTTTAGTTTAAATTCACTTGTAGTAAAACATAGGAAAAATAACTGTGTAGAACAAGGGGCATGTTACATTAATTTTGAAATTTTAACAATTTTACAAAAAAGGATACTATAGAGGCCACAAAGGTCGAGTAGGTGGATACTAGTGATGCCCCTAGTATATCCCAATGAGAAACTACAATATTTGACGTGAAATTCAACTCTGTAAAACTCAAGAATGGGTCAGTTTTGAAAATAGAAGAAACTACCACAACAAGAAGAATGCTTAAGGAAATTTTTCAATAAATCAAAAGAAAAAAAAGTGATGAAGAAGTGAGTATATGCCCCCTTCTATTTTTTCCCCTAGCTAGGTGGGTGAAAACATGAAGGTGGGAAAGGGAAATTTTGTCACAAAAAAAGGGAAAAAAAATTCCTATATATGCCCGGTGTGGGCCCATGGAAGGTCATTTTCACTATTCACTATGAGGATTTTCTTCAATTTTTGAGAGAGTTTTCAACAAAATGCCTCACAAACAAGACTTCCTACCTAGGATCAAGCAGCTATGGACCACTATGGAGAGGGTGAGCCACTAGATGAGGTACAAGATTGTTTTTCCCTAGTTTGTCATTTTTGTGTCTTTTTTAGTTGTAGAAAAATTATGACTAGCGTAGGCATCCGGTCAGCGCGTCAAAGTTTGTTGGCCACACTAGCATCTTACCTATGTGTTGTCATCAGTTAGTTAGGCCTCGAACGCTAGCATGCCACACAAACATCTGTGTGGTGTGTTGTTGTCTCAAAAATAGAAAAGGAAAATGTTGGAATATGTAGAGTAGAGAGGTAGAGTACAAAGGGATTTCCTTGACATGGTGTTTGTATGTTTTTGTAGGATTGGCTTGAGATCCATGAACACGACGGTGGATTTTTGTTATCACTGCTACAGAGTTGTAGTGATCAGATTGTCACTAATAATTATGGTTTGTTATAGTGGGTCGGGCTATGGTGGGTATACACCATGACTAAGATTCAATTCCATGCATTGATGCTAATGGAATTGATGGAGAGATGGTATATAGATACCTCATTGTTTCACCTCTTGATAGGGGAGATGACTATCACTCTCAAGGATGTCTACCACATCCTCTATCTTCCCATCTAGGGAGAGTGGGTTGCATACAAGGAGGAGCGTACAACGCGGGACACAAGTGATGGAGTAGCAGTGTATCAGTCACATTATCCCCTAGGACACCATTGACCACATCTACATGAGGTGTTAGAGTAGGACCGCATTGCAATTCCCTTGGTGCATCGCTTCATGATCATGATGGTGGAACTACGTGTCACCATCAATGGGAAAGTTTTCACCTTCACGGGGGCCTCATCCATTACATCAACGTGGTGGAGGAGAGGAGGATAATTTATGCCTGGGTTTGAAGTATGCTAGCACATCTCAATGCAGTCATGGTTGGAGGGTTTTCAGAGAAAATGATCCAACCATGCAATGAAAAACAACACAGCAGAAACAACACCAAATAATCAAAGCAATGCAGAATCAATCTTTATTAATTCAGATAATTCATATACATATTCACCAGCAACATGCCAATTTTGTTACAGATTCGGCACATTGGCTTGATTACATAGCTTAAAACCATATCCTAGACCTCTATCCACTCATAAACTCCTTATCGCGGCTTTTAGGATCTACCCGAATTTGTCTATCCCCTCCAAATGGAAAATAACATCAATTTATATAACAACTGGAACTTTGGAATGATCCGCATCAGCCATGGGCATAGAAAATCATGAAAAATGCAACGTATAGAAAATAACCAAGTCGGCCACATCATAGGAGATTTAGAAATGCAATTACACGGTGTGGACCCAAAGGAAAGATTGGACACAAGACCAAGAACATCAGAAAATACATCGATAAGATTCACAATCACAGGAAACGATCCACAATCGCTGAGGAAGAACATGTAACATGTAGAACACAGGTTGGCTTACACCAAGGATTTTCTTTTGGTGAATGCATAGAATGAGGTGCATACCCAAAGAGAGATTGCTCACCCACCAAAGAACATAGAATAATGTGCAAATGAGATCCGTGAACACCAGAAATGATCCACAAGCCCGAAAACATGAAACTGTAAGCCAAAAAGGAAATAAAAAAACAACTTGAATACTTTTGGGTGATGCAAGATTTCCACGACCCAAGGATGCTCCTGCATCAGACACCTTTGGTGAGAAAAGTTGTTCCTTGAGAGGAACTCATGACATCTGACAGGACCCAAGATATAGATCCCATGCTCATTCAGATCCAAATGTCTTCTTTGTCAGTACTTTTCTTCCTCCTAACCTCTTTTCTTTCCTCTGTCAGATCCTTCAAATTCTTCGTCTCTTCACCTTATTTTCCCTGCCTCATATCTGCACACGGTAGTAAGGGATATTTATCACCACTCACTTTCTTCATCTTATCTGATCTACCTCTTTTGTAGGAATCCATCTTATCTACAACCAAAGTCTTGTGTTGCATAACTTTACCCCTACATCCATCCAGTACCATCTCGCCCTCATATTTAGCTACAAGGTTCCTCTTCACATCCATGCCATCCTCCAGTATAACCTCTGCATCTTGCTTCTCAGCACTAAAACTCTTCACAAGACTCAAGTTCCTCACCCCCACATTTTTTATTCTTCAAGGAAGCAAAGTAAACTTTTGCCCATCCTTCTCTATAGTAATCAAATTCTTTCTGCAATCATACATAGCTCCTCTATCAAACTGCCAAGGTCTACCCAACAGAACATGGCAGGCACTCATAGATAAAACATCACACAAAACTTCATCTTTGAAGGGGCCAATATTAAAGTTCACCAAGCACTGATCTTTCACCTCCACTACATGATCATCTTGTAACTAACTTATCCTATAAGGACAAAGATACAAAAACCTCTTCAAACCAATTTTCTCCACCATCTCCTCAGATACTAAGTTATCAGTACTTCCACTATCCACAATAACCTTACAAAACTTACCTCTTGATTTGCACATAGTCCGAAAAAGATTCTTCCTTTGTGAAGTTCCAATCTCTTCCCTTCTCTTCCTCATCAAGACTCTCCTAAGCATACGATATTCTCCCTGCTCCGATTCTATCTCATCTAGCGCTCCAGTTACCTACACTTCATGTGCCATGAAATTATTTTTACCAACTTCTTTACTTGATCCCTCAGAACATTCAAAAGATCGATGTCCAGTTTCTCCACACTTGAAACATTTACCCAAGAATTCCTTGTTGTCATTTCCTCTCCTTTGTACCCTCTAATCTAGTTCTTCACTCCACTTAGATCTTGATTCTTCTTCAATTGCCTGCTTCTCATCTACTTCTTTTTCCCTCTGGGGTTATTCTATTGTCTTCTCTTTACTTTATGCTCCACCTTAAGAGCATATTGGAAGGCATCCTTGGCTATGGAAATCCTCAACATACTCATCTCATCCTAAATGTTAAATCTAAGGCCATTTATATACCTTTCCACTTTCTCTCTAGTCATCTCTCAGTGCCCAAATTTGATTGTCATCTTGTAAAATTCCTCGGTATACTCTTTCACACTTATGTCCTTCTGCTTCAGGTTCTACAACTTCTTAAACAATTCCAACTCATAGTCTCCTAGAATGAACTTATCCTTCAGCCTTGCAACCATCTACCTCCATCGAGTGATTCTTGTTTCACCATTTACCACTCTGTCCTTCTGCAACTCTTTCCACCATAAATCAGCATACCCTTTCAACTTAGTTTGTGCCAACCTAACCCTTAGTGGGTCTCTAATATCGTCAAGCTCAAAATATTCTTTCAAATCTCCTATCCAGTCTATGAATTCTTCTGGATTCAATGTACCACTGAAGTTAGAAACCTCCACCCTATGACTTTTACTTACTTGTGTCACTACTCTCAACAATCTCTCTTTGCTCTCATCTATCAATCCTTCAACCTCTTCAACCTCAAGTTCTTCTACAGCCTCTTCATATTCATCCTCTGGTTCAGGGTTCCTCCTCAAACCACCCAAGACATTCAGGATCTCATTCCTCATCTCATTTCTAAAATCCTCCATCATCTGATCTATTCTTCTAGGGTTCATCCTTCTCAGTGGCATCTCTTCCTTTGCTCTAGTGCAACTACCTCAACTTGGCAGTCTGGCTACAAGGTTTCAATTGCCTCTCTCTCGATGATCTATTGAACACACTTACAACATGCTTCAAACTGGCGATTTGTTCACTCAAGGAATGCCACAAGGACCGCAACCCACTCAAGATTCACAACCAGCCCTGATCCCATCTAATGCAGTCATGGTCAGAGGGTTTTCAAAGAAAATGATCCAACCATGCATTGAAAAAAAACACAGTGAAAACAAGACCAAATAATCAAAACAATGCAGAATCAATCTTTATTAATTTGGAGAATTCATATACATTTTCACCAGCAACATGTCATTTTTGTTACAAATTCAACACACTGGCCTGATTACACAACTTAAAACCCTATCTCGGACCTCTATCCACTCATAAACTCCTTATTGCGGCTTCTAGGATCTACCCGAATCTATATGTCCCCTACAAATGGTAAAAAACATCGATTTATATAGCAACTAGAACTTTGGAATGATCTGTGTCGACCACGGGCATAGAAAATCATGAAAAATGCAATGTGTAGAAAATAACCAAGTCAGACACATCATAGGATATTTATAAATGCAATTACACGATGTGGAACCAAAGGAAAGATCGGACGCAAGCCCAAGAACATCAAAAAATACATCGATAAGATCCGTAATCACTAGAAATGATCCACAATCGTCAACGAAGAACATGTAACATGTAGAACCTAGGTTGGCTTACACTAAGGATTTTCTTTCGGTGAATGCATAGAATGAGGTGTGGACCCAAAGAGAGATTGCTTACCCACCAAATAACATAGAATGATGTGCAAACGAGATCCACGAACAATGGAAATGATCCACAAGCTCGAAAACATGAAACTGCAAGCCAGAAAGGAAATAACAAAAATAAATTAAAAAATTTTGGGTGATGCAAGATTGCCATGACCTAAGGATGCTCATGCATCACATCTCTACCACAACCTCAGGTGTTATGTACACTACTAGTACCATAGTATTACTACCTATATGATTCTAAAAGTGTGGACGTTCAAGCATATTACCTGCATGTAGCCCTTTGGGTATCCCCAAGGCTTAGGGCAGGGTGACCCTTGAGTGCACACATACTCGTTGCTGCATGACTGTCGTTTCAAAGACCTATGTTTTTGGTGAGAGATTTTTGATAGATTGAGGAGCGGTGACATCCACTGGCAGTCACATAGGCATATAAGGACCTAGTCATCAAACAGGAGGCAGCTATAGAGGATGTAGTAGGAAAAACTCTTGGCTGGATGGTCAAACTATATTATTGTACCATATTATTGGCACTGGCTTGTATGACAGTTCAGCTAGGTGTAGGCCATCCACCAGCTACACCCATATACATACGGTTGCACTAGAATGTGGTCCAATTAGGGGATCTTCCTTGGCCTACCATCGTTGACGTCGCACTTCATGGAAATTATGTGGAGGATGATGACCTTCCCGAGGCCCTAGTAACTAATGACATTGACATGTCAAACTAGTGGATAACAACAGGTCCTACCCTGATTTTCCCAGCAAATTCCCCCATGAGAAATTTTGGTGCTCAGGGGTCTAAGGGCAGGGTGATAGGGAGTGGTGGAGAGGAGGATGATGTGACGATGGGAAGAGTGAAGGAGAGACCAAGGTATTGGCAGTTAGTAGCATCACCAATGCGTACTCATGTAGTTTCAGCCACACCACCAACATCTGGTCAGTCGTACCACCTTCTACGACTACCATAAGGCCAAGAATCACTTCTACCAATAGTGCTCCACCCTTAGATCCACAATGGTAGGCTAGGGACCCAGGTACAAATTTGATTTGGTAGATGTTAGTTCATTTCAATTATTTTATTACATTCTCATATATATACATATGTTTTGATGATGTGGTACTAATATTGTCCACTTTCTCTGTGGTTGCAGTGTTCACACAAGAGTGGCTCAACTTCTTTCGTTGATGCATTACAGAGGCGGTCTCAGCCATCTAAATCTAGGGGCCAATCCTCGATGCCTATAGGACACCCACAGCAGGGTGTCATTCCCAACTATTTGAACTTGTAGAGCGGTTGAGGATGACCTATGAGGAGAGTCGGGTGGAGGTGGTCCAACACACTGTAGAGCTATCAATGATGATCGGGTAGCATGATCAAAGGGGTGCAGAGCTTTGCACTATTCTTGTTGAGAGAGATTGGGTCAAGATGTAAGTTGAGAGTGCTAAATAGGAATAGTACACCCTACAAATCTAAGTTGATGACCTCATGAGATAGGTAGTGATTGTGAGGATAACACCCATTGATCTCTAGCATCCCCAGATGTGGTTGTCTAGGGATGAGTTGGCAGTGATGTGACAACAAGAGGGCACACTTATAGAGTGCATCACATCCCTAAGAGAGTAGGTGGGAGAATTTCTTAGAGAGCAGGTGCAAAGCTCCACACTATTCTCACTGAGAGAGACCAGGCCAAGACATGAGATGAGAGTGTCAAGCATGCATGTGAAACTCTATAGAGCCAGGTTGATGAACTCATGAGGTAGATAGTGGTTGCGAGAACACCCACTGATCTCCAACATCCCCAGGTGCAGCAACTAAGGGATGAGCTGGAAACGATGCAACAGTGTGAGGACACACTTACAGAGCATGTCACGTCCCTAGAGAGTAGGTGGGAGAGTTGCGTGGAGAGCTCCAGGGACTGCAGTCATGGAGCATGTCCATGCAATGATCACATTGATCTCACTCACATGATTTTTTCCAGTAGCCTCCTCTGCCACCACCAACAACAGAGGGCTTAGGGAGCCATGCCCCCAGTGGCTAGTTGTATCATATTATTATTGTATAGTATTGTCGATGTACAATTTATACACATATACAAGCACCACATTTTTTACAGCGGTGCAATACATGTACATGATATTATTTTGATACAGAAATAGATATATAACATTTTGGACCGACATTATGCATTCTTATGTGTATGCTTTATTTTCATGTATGGTTATGCTATGGATGTATGCTTAGATTAGATGCTATCATGATATAATTAAACACACATTGGATGTATTCTTAATTAAATATAATGATGATCTAATTGATGTTTAATGATATAGATAGAACATGTGATGTAGAATGTATGGATAAAATAATTAATCAAACACAGTGCACTTATACATAGTATAAAGATAAAACACATGTATATATAATTCCTAATTAAAGAAGTTAACTACATACACATGTTTACATTATAACACAAATTAAAAGGATAATATGTTAATGAAGGAATGTCATAGCGTAACAGACTACGATCTCTAAAAAGGGGATGAACATCATGTACATGCCACATAGATCTTATGCATAGTATCTGCGAAGATTTATTGCATTAATTGGTTCTTTTAGAGGAATACCATCCATAGATGACAATCCATATGCACTAGAACCATACATGAAGGTGATATGACAATCCATATGCACTAGAACCATACATGAAGGTGATTATGTAAGGACCCAACCAATTAGGGATAAATTTCTCCTTTTGATCAATTGGTGCATTTACATTTCTCTAATTCTCATAGAGAACAAGATCACCCACCTTAAAGGTATGAGAAAGAACACTTTGATTATAATGTTGAAGCGTCATTATAAGAGTGTGTTGGGATCCAAGTGTCCTATGAGGTCCTAGGTGTTGTTTTTCCCTAGCCTCAAAATTCTCAGCCATGCAAGGCCATGATTCCTATAAATTCAAGATTTTCATCTTTTGCAAGGGTTCTTTGGTAGCTATTTTGGATAACTGTTGTATGAGGAAACATGATTGTAATCTTTTAGTTTTGAATAGAGATAGAAATAGTTATTTTTTTCATTTCTAAGACCTTAGAAGGTGCCCCTCATGGGAAGGATTGAATATTTTGTACTTGAAACAAAGAAAAAGAGGAAATCCTAGGCTTAATGCGTAAACCTAGGATTCAAATTTTGTGTTTGTGTTTGTGAGTGGTGTCTTTTTCTAGTGTTACATTAAGATGGGGATCAACAAGGTGTTTAGATTGAATTTAAACCATGAAGTTGAGCTAATCATACCTAGATCTGTATCTTTTAGGGTCTTGGAATGAATTGGAATTGATTTTCTTTAATTAGCCTAATTAGACTATGTGACCTAATATGAAAAATGCAAGATACCAACAATTAACAGATTGAAATGATTTGCAGACAGATCTGGGAAAGGTAGAGAGTTGTGTACCTATCCTAAAAGTTGATGTTGGTCTGTATAGGAGGATAGAGTCACCCAAGGGCATCCCAGTCCTTGTAGGGGTGTCATGTTCTACTTTTTCAGTCCTCTGATGGTAGATCTAAGATCGTTGTTTCTACTTGTAGACTTGTTAGATCATTTTCAAATAATTTTGTAGGTGAGTTTCTGTGAGTTAACAAGGTGTAGGGTTTTGAATGCAACTATGGAAAAATATCTCCAAATTTCCTTCAATCCTCTCCAAACCTAAAATATATACATTCACAAAGAGAAGAAATGTTGTGTCATTTAGGGGCTTGCCTTAGTCAAACCCCATGTTAGTGTTTCCACTTCTACAATGGTAATGCTAATGATAAAATTGGATAAATGATAGAAAGGAATGATGAATCAACAAAGTGTTGCAACTCACCACCCTTCAATGGCTTCCTTGAAGGACTGGAGTCATGGACATCACTTCAAGGTCTTGGATCTTGCTTACTTGATTGCTTGAATTTATTAGAGACCTACAAAAAGGGTTAGCCTTCACAAACAATGATAACATAAACACACATAGGATTTGACATGATGCTTGGATCTTGAATTTTTATAATAAAGCTCTAAAATGCTACTCTTGACTTTCTCTTGACAATAATCTTTGCTCATTTTTTTTCCTTTTTTCCTTGTTAGATTTCAAATGATGCAATAACTAGGTATTTATAGGCATTTTTTTTAATTTCCCAAAAATTAGATCCCAATAGCTGACATTTGCAATTTGAATTTCAAATGTTAAAATTTTGACACTAACATATTCAAATTTGGATCCTGACAAAATAGGGGGCCTCAGACGCCCAAGGGTGTCCCAATCCTAGCCCTATTTTCCAAGAAATAGTGTGTTGGGGGTAAAACATTAAATCAATGCATTTATTCAATGCTTGAAACTTCTTGAAAAACGGTAAAAAAATGGGCTATATAATGCATAATTTAGGAAATTAGGTGCTTAATTAGTTCTAATAATTTAGTGGGAACAAAACATAGTATAAAATTATCAAGGGTGATAATTTACGGTGCTATAATATTGTTCCCTCAGGCCTTTATAATTTGTTCTCTGCACAATAATGATGATGATGTGATGTTCTATGTCAAATAGTGTGTAATCAACAGTTTTCTATTATTTATGTTCTTTTCTTTTGTCGAGTAAGCTTTTGATAATATTGTAGGCTTTAAATCACACAGTGCTCTTTTAAACTGTCTATAATGTTTTAAAGGTTTTAATCTATATTTTGTAAGTTAGGAGTGGATACAAAAGTAAATTTAGTGTATCACCTTAGTTAACTTTCATTTCATTTTTTCTTGCTTTTCCTTCTTCCCCTTTTCTCCCCAAAGCATTTGAAGAATTGTCTTCTAAAATCCTAGAGGTTACTTCACTACCAACAATTCTAGTCCCACATTTGTGAAACTTCCCATAAGACGTTGCTTGCCTAGAGTGAAAGTATTAAGCATCAACAAATCCAAGGGGTTTTGGGAAGGTTGTTTACACACCATCTCCAAACTTCTATTCTCTCTCTATAATCATTTGGAGCATATATTGAGCATATACCAATCTTTTGGTTTTTTCCTTTCCAGTGTCACCCAAAAACATCTATTACAAGGAGAGAAACAAGAATTATCAATGAATGGTTTCCACTTTGGCCCTATTAAAATTGCAATTCTACCTTTCCCTTTTTGATGGTTTGTATGAAATACAACATCTCTCCATACAAATCTCAAAGCACTATGCAGATTAAATTCTACAGCTTTGACTTCTTGCAATAGGAGGTAGTCCAAATATTTTTTACCATTGTAAAATAACCTCAAAACATATTTCCTCTCAAGGGATTCTAATCCCCAGATATTCCAACTTATGCAATTCAAGTTCATTTATCAGATGAAGGTTGAGGGAGCTTCTAGTTCTTATATGATATATCTATTGGGAGATTGTTGGATGTTGTGGATGTGTTGTTGATATGTGGTTTTCATTGATGTCAACGCTATTAGCATTTGGTGTATCTATTGTTGTAAATGTCGAGGATATTGAGAAAATTATAAGAAAAGTATTCTTGGTTCCTAGTGGAACTATGCAGGTCATGAAGGCATTTTTTTATGTACGTAAAATATTAGCTGATGTAGTTTAAAGTGTTTATTTTTGAATGTTTCTAGATCATCTACCAGAAGTTTCAGAGGTCCACGTAAAGTTTTGAGTATGTTGTGGTCTGACAGTGTTTTGTTGGTCTCTGTCAGTGTTCCTGAATGAAGATTATATGATTTTTGGTTATATCAGTTGTTGTGGATGCTTCTCTATTGTTTCTTGGTGTTATCTAATGTCTCTAGTTCATTATCTATCTTTTTGGTACGTCCACATTAATCGTTGAGCTTGTGGTTGAAAATATTTGTGTGTATGTTCAGTTTTTCATGTCTCTAGCCGACATGGTGGTAGTGTGTTGTGGATCTTCGAGGTGAAGTTAATTAAAGTATTTTTGTATTGGAGATGTTACTTTGGGTCTCCACTATGTTGTGGCCGACCTTGGTGGATATGCATTAAAAATTTATTTGTAAAATTGGGCCAATATTGCAAAAAAAAAAAAAAAAAAATTTGGCCCACGAAGTTGTGTTGGAATCTCTTGTAGCTGATATATAAGAGTGATTGTGTGATCGGTGGAAAGTATGCTTCATGTGCTCCTATGTGCGTATGTGTGAATATCATTACTGAGAAGAGTGTGAAGAAGATTGTGTGAAGTGTAAGGAAGTTGTGAGCTTAATTGGAACTGTAATCGGGCTTTTGAAGAAGCTATTTTCTCAGTTCACATCTTGGATGGTTTTAATCCAAACCCTATTGTTGGACAGTGAGTCCTCTTTTATAATTGAGCAGTGAGCTCTAGGTAGTGTGCCGAAATGCATGTGCATTCCCTTTTTTATTTCTTCTTATACTTCTAACAAAGTATAATCTTGTGGACTAACATCCACCGTGGTTTTTCCCCTAATAGGGTTTCCATGCAAAAATCCTAGTGTTATTTGTCTCTATGATGTATTGATTGCTTATGGTTAGTTGTTTATTCATCATATCTGAGATTAAGGATAAGTTAAGTTAGAAAAAGTTTAAATTTATGTGACAACTGATTCACCCCCCCTCTCAATTTCTATCCTTGTTTTTCCAACAATATCAAAGAAAGAAGGCATGCCTTCTCCTTTGCCCTTTTTCTTGGGCTATTGTGAGCTATTGGTTCTACTCACTTCTTTTCTCTTTTTTCTTTCATCAAGTCTTTAGCCTCTGATAGGGAGGGGTTGGAGGAATCACTCACTAATTCCTGCTCTGGGTCTTGCTTGCAAGACCTCCTTGGTGTCTTACTTCACCACCTTAACCTTTAGGACCTTCTTCATGTTTAGGTACCCCTGGTTCTCCTAGCCAACCCCACTACCATCACAATTCAACCTACCAAGTCAATCTTGGTGCAATATCTCTAACTCTTCCTTAGCCCTTAATCTACCCTAAAGACTAACATTCCCCAAGAACTAAAGCTTAGTTTTGCAAGGGTGTGGAGATGCTTCTACTGACTTCATTCCACCCTGTTAAGGCTCAGAAAGATCCACCTAACTCCATCTTTTCATCGCTTCCACCAAACCCTCATTTAGGGTTAAAAAGGCTACTAGCCTAGGAGCCCCAATTAGGTCTCCACCTCCGAGAAAATAGGTTGTCTCTCCTAACTTTCCCAAAGAACACATAATCTTTCCTTTGGATTCTTGGTCCTTATGCCTACCACTTGAATATTTTAAAGGTCTTAACCTTCAACTGACCGTACACAGGCCTAAACCACAATTTGGCAATAATTAGGTCTTTTTAAGCCATTTTCCCGTCCTTCTTGCAACTGTTAGAGATTACTAACACCAGACAGTTAGATGGAGCTTCCTCCTACATTCAATACCTTTTCAAGGCTCATTTCTACCCTCTCCACAGCGTGTTTTTCCAGGAGATGAACACCCCTGCAACCCAAGTGCTCTGCACTTCTTGTCTTCCCTAGCCAGACTCTTCTTAGCTCACCTAGGAGAAGACTCTCACAGTGATACCCTAACTACTAAAGACTCCTAACCCTACCATATTTACAATCATGAAGTCTAGCCACAATCCCAAAAATCTCGTACAATAGGTACAGTGGAAATGTGAACTAAACCTCCATTTTTCACATTCTACCAGTCAGAACAGCAACTAAAAAAAAAACAAACTAATTACACAAGATTGCTTGAAACGAAATAACTAGCGACCTATTGTTCCACACAATTCTTGGAAGATAAATTCACTACTTCCTACATGTTACATAGTGTCAGGATCACTCCATTAACACACAATTTAAAGCAAAAACAAAAACCAAAAAATTTACACCAATTTATCACTGTCTTCTCTTGTATTCATAAGTTTCCAATAATGCAAAAGCTTCCCACATTCTCTCAGGTCGAGTCACACCCTATATAGGTTCACAAGAGTAGTTATTCCTCCCCTTGGTCGGACATGTCAGTTACATTATGGAAAAGTTGCAAAATGCACCATTTTTCAACTTTTTCCAATTTCTAGTAAACTAAGTAAAATGAGTTTCCAAACTCATCCACCCTTCCTCAATTTCTATCCTAGAGATCAAACATATCCCTAAGCTATCTCCTCTACTCAATGGTCAACGTGACCTTCATGGTAACACATCAAAAAAAAAAAAATTCATCCTAGACTTCCTAATTGCCTAGTGTTTCCTAGGTGCTCCTGCACCATTCTTCCCCTCTCTGCACAAACACTAGGGGATGTGAGGAGAGATCAGTGACACATCAATGCCCTACTTCTTAAACTGAGCTTCATCTACCCATGTAGCCTCAGACTCTGGCTTGTCCTTCAACTAGATGAGGTGCTCCATGTACACTTTATGCCTTGTAGATTTCTTCACCCTTGACTCCAAGATTCTCTCTGCTTGTAGCTTATCTTGAGTAGGTAAGGCTATGTTGCTCACATCCTTGAAGATATCCCTGCTGTTCTGATCCATGTCAGTGACTGTTCCCTTATATCTGATCATATCAGCTACATTGAACACTGGAGAGATGCCTAAATCTATAGGTAATTCTACCTTGTAGGCATTCTTCCCATATTTGGCTAATACCTTACATGGTCCCACTCTTTTCATCTGCAATTTGGTTGATATTCCTTTCTACAACCTAGATTTGTTGAGGTGGACCATAACATAGTCTCCTACTGCAAATTGTAGATCCTTTCTAGATAAATCCACCTTCTCTTTCAACTTTTGAGTAGCCTCGGTGACTATCTTCTTCACCTGCTCTTGAATCTCCTTCATGGTCTGAGAGAAATCCTCTGTATGTCCACTCCTATGCTCCATAGCTCCTAGATCCCTGAGCTCACACACACCTCTTGGGTGCATTCCATACACTATTTCAAAAGGACTCTTCCCTATAGTCTTGTTCACATTGTCATTGTATCCATACTTAGCCTGTGATATGACCAAGTCCCATGTCTGTCCATACTCTTTGGTTAGGAATCTTAGAAGGTTACCTAACACTCTATTAACCACCTCAGTTTTTCCATCTGTCTAAGGATGGTAGGCTGATCCAAAAGACAAGTTAGTACCTAATCTGCTCCATAGAGTCTTCCAAAAATGACTCATGAACTTCACATCCCTGTCAGATACAATGCTCAAAGGCAATCCATGGATCCTTACAATTTCCTTGAAGAAAAGGTGAGCAATATAGCTAGCATCATGGGTGGTCTTACAAGGAATAAAATGACTCATTTTTCTAAACCTATCTACCACCACATAGACACTATCAAACCCTGTCTTAGTCTTAGGGAGACCTACCACAAAGTCCATGCTAATACATTCCCATGGTCTATTGGGAATGGGTAGAGGTTGATACAAACCTACATTGCTAGCTCCCCCTTTGGCTTTCATACAAACTACACACTGCTCCACATACCTCTTGATATCCCTTGGCAACTTGGGCCAATAGTAAAACCTTTGCACTAGTTTCATTGTCTTGTTGATGCCAAAATGACCACTAAGACTACCATTGTGCTTCTCCTAGATGAGATTCTCTCTCATTGATCCTCTTGGAACACACAAATGATTTCCCTTGAATAACAATCCACTTTGCAATGTATACTCCAAGTATTGACTATGAAAGTGATTCTCAGAGTCAGAACATACCTTGTATGCTTCTGAGAAGTCTTCATCTTCACCATAGAGATCCTTGAAACTATCTGTTCCAATGCTCTTTATCTGTATCTCTTGCACTGTCAGCAGCCTCCTACTTAGTGCATATGCCACCTTGTTCAACTGTCCCTTCGTGTGTTTAATGGTAAATGTGAAAGCTTGGAGGTATTCCATCCATTTCAAATGTCTATTGCTCAACTTCTCTTGTGTGTTGGTGTAGCTAAGTTCCTGGTTATTAGTAAACACTACAAACTCTTTAGGTAGGAGATAATGCCTCCACTTTCTAAGTGACTGCACTAGAGCATATAGTTCTAGGTCATATGTAGAATACTTTGTCTCAGCTTCATTGAAATTTTCACTAAAGAAAGCTATAGGCCTGCCTTCTTGGCTTAGCACTCCTCCTATTGTAATTCCACTAGCATCACATTCCACAGTAAACAACTTGTCAAAACTAGGTAATAAAAGAATAGGTTGAGTTGCCACTTCTTGTTTTAGTTTCTCAAAACCTTTCTCAGCTTCTTGAGTCCACTTAAACTTAGTCTTTAATCCACCTTTGATTGTATCTAGGACTGGTGCACATATGCCACTAAAGTTTCTTATAAACTTCCTACAAAACTGAGCCAATCCATGGAAACTTCTTACCTCTGTCCCGGTGGTTGGTGTAGGCTAGTTTAGGATAGCTTCCACCTTGCTTGATGGCTAACTTCTCCTCTTGCAACCTTTTAAGAACCAACTCCACATGCTTTAGATGTTCTTCTGCTATCTTGCTAAAGATGAGTATATCATCTAGATATACTACCACAAATAACCCTGTGAAATCCTTAAGCACTTCATTCATGAGCCTCATGAATGTGCTAGGGGCATTAGAGAGGCCAAATGGCATAACTCTCCACTCATACAACCCATCAGTTGTCTTAAAGGTTGTCTTCCACTCATCTCCATCCTTGATTCTAATCTAGTGGTATCCACTTTTGAGATCCAACTTGGTGTAGTACTGAGCTCCTCCAAGACAATCCATCAAGTCCTCAATCCTAGGAATAGGAAACCTATACCTGATTGTGATTCTATTTATAGCTCTAGAATCAATGCATAACCTCCACTTACCACCTTTCTTGGATGCTAAGACCACCGGTACTGCACATGGGCTGATGCTCTTCCTAATTAATCCTTGATCCAACAACTCCTGCACTTGTCTAGCTACCTCTAGGTTCTGATCCGGTGTAAGCTTGTAAGCTGCTTTGTTTGGAAATGAAGCTTATGGTATGAAGTCAATCTAATGGCTAATGGCTCTCTTTGGAGGTAAGGTTGCTGGTACACCATCACTCACTATGTCCTTATACTTCTCAAGCAACTTCTAGACTGCTCCGGGTATGACTGTTTTCTTTGCTTTGTCTTCTTCCTTGGGTTGCACCATAACCACATATCCTTCACCTCCTTGATGTAGAGTGTTAAGGAACTCCTTTCCACTACTTAATAAGACACTAGGGGTCTTTGACTGTCCTTCTTCCTCATCTGACAGTGACTGCAGTTTGAATGTCTTTCCATCCTTCTTGAATGAGATAGTGTTCTCCTTTCCATCATAGATGGCACCTCTGTCATACTGCCATGGTCTGCCCAATAGAAGATGGCATGCATCCATGGGTAACACATCACAAATTAACTTATCCTTGTACCCTCCAATGGAGAACTCCACCGTTGTTTGCTCATTGACAAGAACACTCTGTCCTTTGTTCAACCATGTCACCTTGTAGGGATTAGTGTGGGGTATTCTCTCTAATTTCAACTTCCTTACTACCTCCTTAGAGATTATGTTATCAGTAGACCCTGAGTCCACTATAACCTTGCACACCTTTCCCAATATTTTGCATCTTGCCCTGAATAAGGATCTCCTTTGCTTTGGCTCTTCTTTGACTGGTTGTCTGATTAGAACCCTATTAAACATCAAGTTCTCCCCCATTTCTGACTCAATGTGACTAACCTCTAGTGACCTGGCACTCATAGTGTCTTCTTGAGTATATGCTACTCTCTTTTCTGTATTAGAAGAAGATGCTTTCTCTGGGCACCTATAAGTTGGATGACCTACTTGACCATAGTTGTAACACTTCATACTAACAAAGTAAGAGTTACTTCTACCTGCTCCTCTTCCTCTATTTGAACCTCCTTGAGGTCCTCTACCTCTTCCATAGCCTCCTCTAGAAGTTTTTTCACCTTCATGCTCTGTGAGTTTAGACTCTCCCTGATTTCTTTTTTCAGTCCCTCTACCTTGATATCCACCTCTATGTCCTCTTTGATCTCTGCCTTTTCCTCTACTCTTAGAGGCCTAATCTTGTTTCCTCTTACTCCTCTCTTCAATCTTTATAGCCAATTGATAGCATTGGTGCATTGTTTTGGGACTTAGAAGAGTCATCTCCTCTTGAATGTTCCACTTCAAGCTATTAAGATACCTAGCCACCTTGAGACTTTCATCCTCTATAACATTACACCTCATGCAAAGTTTTTGAAACTCCTTAGTATAAGAATTCACATCTTGATCTCTTTGCCTCAAGCTCTATCTTTTCTTGTGCAACTGAATTTCATAATCATTTGGCATGTATGCTTCTCTCACTTTGGCAACCATTCCCTTCCAAGTAGAAATAGGCTTCTTGCCTTCCTTTTCCCTCTCTGTCTGAATGAACTTCCACCATGTCAAGGCAGAACCTCTTAATCTTGACTTTGCCACCTTCACCTTATGTGCTTCAGTGACTCCATCACATTCAAAATGGTTTTCCATTCCCTCTATCCAATCCATGACAAGATCAGCTTCCATTTTCCCACTAAACAGTGGTATTCCTTCAAGTGCTTTTCCACTCAAAGCCTTCAATGCTTTCAAGAAGGGCTCTTCTTTCAAAATGGGGTTAGCTTCAGGGATCTTGTCTTCCTCTGCAACCTCTTCTTTCTTTGGTACCCTTCCTTCGAACTGTGCATCATTCAATGCTTGCTCAAGTTGGTCTATTCTTTCCCTCAATAGCCTATTGTCTTCCTCCTATCCTTCAACCATCTTGGCCAATTCTGAATTTGTCACCATGATGGTAGAACCACTAGACTCAATCTCAGACATACAATAGTCAATCCAAAATCTTTTGCTTGCTCTGATACCAATTTGATAGGGAGGGGTTGGAGGAATCACTCACTAATTCCTGCTGTGGGTCTTGCTTGCAAGACCTCCTTGGTGTCTTACTTCACCACCTTAACCTTTAGGACCCTCTTCATGTTTAGGTACCCCTAGTTCTCTTGGCCAACCCCACTACCATCACAATTCAACCTACCAAGTCAATCTTGGTGCAATATCTCTAACTCTTCCTTAGCCCTTAATCTACCCTAAAGACTAACATTCCCCAAGAACTAAAGCTTAGTTTTGCAAGGGTGTGGAGATGCTTCTACTGACTTCATTCCACCCTGTTAAGGCTCAGAAAGATCCACCTAACTCCATCTTTTCATCGCTTCCACCAAACCCTCATTTAGGGTTAAAAAGGCTACTAGCCTAGGAGCCCCAATTAGGTCTCCACCTCTGAGAAAACAGGTTGTCTCTCCTAACTTTCCCAAAGAACACATAATCTTTCCTTTGGCTTCTTGGTCCTTATGCCTACCACTTGAATATTTTAAAGGTCTTAGCCTTCAACTGACCGTACACAGGCCTAAACCACAATTTGGCAATAATTAGGTCTTTTTAAGCCATTTTCCTGTCCTTCCTGCAACTGTTAGAGATTACTAACACCAGACAGTTAGATGGAGCTTCCTCCTGCATTCAATACCTTTTCAAGGCTCATGTCTTCCCTCTCCACAGCGTGTTTTTCCAGGAGATGAACACCCCTGCAACCCAAGTGCTCTGCACTTCTTGTCTTCCCTAGCCGGACTCTTCTTAGCTTGCCTAGGAGAAGACTCTCACAGTGATACCCTGACTACTAAAGACTCCTAACCCTACCATATTTACAATCATGGAGTCTAACCACAATCCCCAAAAGCCCATGCACTAGGTACAGTGGAAATGTGAACTAAACCTCCATTTTTCACAGTCTGCCAGTCAGAACAACAACTAAAAAAAAAAACAAACTAATTACACAAGATTGCTTGAAATAAAATAAATAGCTACCTATTGTTCCACACAATGCTTGGAAGATAAATGCACTACTTCCTACATGTTGCATAGTGTCAGGATCACTCCATTAACACACAATTCAAAGCAAAAATAAAAACCAGAAAATTTACACCAATTTATCACTGTCTTCTCTTGTATTCATAAGTTTCCAATAATGCAAAAGCTTCCCACCTTCTCTCAGATCGATTCACACCCTATATAGGTTCACAAGAGTAGTTATTCCTCCCCTTGGTCGAACATGTCAGTTACATTATGGCAAAGTTGCAAAATGCACCATTTTTCAACTTTTTCCAATTTCTAGTAAACTAAGTAAAATGAGTTTCCAAACTCATCCACCCTTCCTCAATTTCTATCCTAGAGATCAAACATATCCCTAAGCTATCTCCTCTACTCAATGGTCAACATGACCTTCATGGTAACAGATAAAAAAAAAACAAAAATTCATCCTAGACTTCCTAATTGCCTAGTGGTTCCTAGGTGCTCCTGCACCAGCCTCCTTTTTTCCTTTCATTTTATAATCATGACTTACTTCTTGATACAGAGGATTAAAGCAATTTGTATCCCTATTTTCTTTTTTATACTCATTATCATAAGGGATTCTATTTAAGTCAATAGAGCTTACAACCTCTGAAGGGTTTGAGGGTCTTTATTCTTTTCTCCTTTTAATTTGCTCTTTTAATTTATCAAGCACAATTTCTTGTGCATTTTTCTTTCTAATTTCTATAGCTTTTTCCTCAATATGGAAAATTTCATTAGTTTTATATTCTCGTTATCACCATTATTCATTTCATATTGAACAACATTGTTCTTATTGGGATAACACTCAGTTTCACAACTTTCAACATTGACTTCCTCTAAACTTGATTCATTTTCAAAATTACTAGCCCAAGGGGTCCCATTTCATCATGCACATTGTCCTTAGGGAAATATTTTAGTTTTTTTTATGTGTTATGAATATGTGGAATAACTAAAAGGATAAATGAACACACCAATGTGACATTATATTGAAGAAAACTAATTAAAAGATAAACAAACTCTCAATAACAACAATTTCCTCATTGATTTCCCATTGTCCTCTATCTCCAAGGATGTATTGTAAGTTGTTGGCTCTCAATTGTTGTAAGTAGCAGCTTGGCAAAATGACAACTTAGAGAATGAGATTATGCAACATGCATGTCTATTTCTAAATGATGTGATATGATTAAACTAAGATATGAAACTATGATACATGAAACTAAAACAACTTGTGCAAGACTATTCTATCATGATTATTATGCTAAATGATGAAGCTAAAATGTTATGCTAAGCTTAAGAAAATAAGATGGCTAAATGCTAGATAGAATTCAACTATAGCAATCGCATTAAATTCACCAAATCCAGGATTGTTTCAACTCACAAAGAGGCTGTATTTATAGGGTTTTGGAGGCAATAATCTAGTTGTTAAAAATTGACGGTTGAAATCAAGCCTGTCAAGATGAACGGTGAGAGATTTTGGAGGATAAGAAAAAGATGGAAGGTTGAGAGAATAATGGAAGATGTTTCCTCCTACACAATCTTTTCCATTCAAATTTGAAAGAAAGTTGTCATTTGAGGAGTTAGTTGATAGTTGAAGATAAATCCCATAATTAAATAATTAAGTTATTTAATTATATGTGACAAGGATTTTAGAAGTTTCCATAATTAAATAATTAATATTTAATTATGTGTGAGAGATGAAAAAGGAAGGTAATTAAATATTTAAAATATTTAATTATGCGTGAAGTGAAGAAAGTTTCTAATTAAATATTTTAGAATATTTAATTATATGAAGAGAAGAAAGTTTCTAATTAAATATTTAGAATATTTAATTATATGTAGGGTGAAGAATTAGAAAGTGTTTAATTAAATATTCAGAATATTTAATTAAATGTGGAAAAGGAATTTAGAGGAATATCATTTGAATTTAAAATTCAAACTTATGATAATTAATATAAATAAATTATAAAATCTATTTAATTAATTAAGAGGAATATGGAAGATGGTAATAATTAAATAAACTTATTTATTTAATTAAATCGGAAGAATTAGAAAGTGAACGATATAAATAAATAATTAAATTTATTTATATGTAGATGACCTTAGAAGATTAATTAAATAATTTCTATTTAATTAATTAACAAGCTTGATTAACTGTGACCATTTTTGGATGTATACACTGTTAAATTATTAGCTCATGTTTGGGGGTTGAGGACTCCTTATGTACAATAGAATCCATATCTGCTCCTCTATCATCCTTTGAGGATTTTTGTGCATGTTGACTATTAAAGGCAACCCTAGGTGGTATGCTATTCCTTTTATTTACAATTTTTGGGCAATATATTTTCTGATGTCCATTAGTCTTACATAGAAAATAGGAATTCATACCCCCTAGGGCTTCTATTTCACATTTCTACATTTTACCTTTAATCTCAATCTGTATAATTTTTAGGATTTGAACCCTTGTATTAATCAGACTAATATTCTAACATTAATGTGTGGCAAAGTAGATCTAATATTTTCAATTTGCAAGGCTTTCCCAATTTGTTTTAGCAGTTGAGGAAAAAATACCCACATCTATGGGGGTACATTCTTTACATTAATCCATCTTGATACAGAGCAGAACATAATTTCATTTTGGGTAACCTCAAGAAACCATGCTACTACCTTGAAGAGGGATTTCCCAATATTCCAAAAATATTTTTCTAAGACCCTTTTTTGCATACTATTATTTTTTCAAAAAGATTACAAATAACCCTCTTTGAATCATTTTGTAAAATTAAATGTGTATTCCCATTTTCTTACCCCAAACAGTACCCAACCAGTTATCAAAAAATTCATCATTGGGAGTGTAGTATTAAAAAATGTACACCTTTACATTTTCACGCTATGTTTGCATCCCCTTTATTAATTGGACTTAATTAAGCCTTTAATTGGCCCAATTATGCATTCACAAGCCTAATTAATTTCATTTTTCGAAAGGGAAACCCACATTTAATCAATGTCTATACTTAATTACACATCTTGGAAAATGTGTGTTCTAGGTTTAGGGCCTAGGACTTATTCGCCCAAGGGCGAATGGGTCCCCCTTAAGTCTCAGAACCCATTTTTTAATATGTTTTTAGTGGCATTTTAATTATCTAAATTCAAATTGCAAAGGTTGGCTTGTGATGTTTAATTGTCGGGTAATTAAGGAAATACCTATAAATACAAGGTCTTTTTATTAATTCAAAACTAACACACTTTATGCAAGCATTATAAGAGAAAATATTATTGTCAAGAGCATTGGAGAGTAGATTTATTAGTCATTTATTACAACTTTCAAGATCCTATCATGATGTCAAGACTTATGTGTGTTCATGCATTCTTTCAGCTAATATTGTGATGTAGGTTTCAAGTTTCAAGAAAGCATTCAAGCATCAATATCTATCAAGCAATCAATCCATTTCTTGCAAGATCCAATCCTTAGGGAGATGTATTAGAATTCAGTCCTCTAAGGGCAACCATTAAAGATTTTGGTGAGGTGTAACAAGCTTTGTTCATTCATCAATTCCTTCATTTTTTCATTATTTCATTATCAAGGTTTAATTACCAAACTAGGGTTTGACCAAGGAAAACCTTTAACCACCAAAAACAAAAAAAAATCCTTTCTTTGTGTTTGAAGATTTTCAAATGAAGAAGGATTTAAATTGGATCAAAAGTGCAATTTTGCAAAGGTTTCAAGACATGGAAACACACCTACAGGTTTTATTTCTGACTTTCTGACAGTCAAACCTGGTGGAATCAGAAGCTTAGATCCAGGATTTGAGGACTGCAAAAAGAATTTTTAGACCCTTGTATAGAGATCCATTCACCCCTGGGTGAATATGTCCTTCAGCAAAGCCTTAAACCCACTTTTGGAGCTAGGTAAACACCATCCTAACCTTCTCAGATCTACTGATTAATGGTTTTTTTCTGATAGTATTATCATAATACTTCATATTTCAAATGTTAGACCTCATATATTTGATTGTTAATGCACTTTTATTCTTCTCCCAAAACTGTTGTTCAGCCATTTGTGTCATAAGGAAGTTAAGGCAACATAGTGTCCAAACCTAGGGTTGACTCACCTTGAGGGTTGCAAGTCAATTCTAATCATTTTTTGCACTATCCCTCTTCCTAATGAACATGGAAAGGTGGATTTATGATTGGGTGGACACCCCCTTTTTCTTTTGGCATGGGTCCCTCATCTCACATCTCATTTTTAGGTCTCCTATCCATCTACACCTCTTTTCCTATGTTTCATTTTGGTGAACTTGACATTGTACATCCTAAAATTTGATTTGGAGACATTCAAAACCCTAGATCTAGATTCAAATTAGTTTTTTTTGCATTAGTGTGCTTTTCATTATATTTAGGGTTTAGTTTTACATGTGTACATCACTTAAATTCATAAAAAAATTAAAAAATTACATTAATTTTGCATACATCTTACATGGTAGTTACATCAAGGGTGTCTTTTAGTCATTTAGATTCAAATTTCAATTCAAAATTGCATTCCAAAATTTGTCACTTTTCTCACTTTTTTCACTATTTGCACTTGCATTAAGACACCTAAAACTAGAAAAACCTGTCATAGAATTTGCAGTCTGCAACCTGAAACAAAGATCTCAAACATCAAACCTGAAATACAAACTTTAATTTTTTCAACCCTTGTACAAAGACCCATTCACCCTTGGGTGAAACTATCCTTGTATAGGTTCTTTTTCAAATTTATGAGCATCATTTTTTCTATGTTTGCTTCATTTCATTTTGTTGTTAGATCTGTGTCTCAGTTTCAGAAAGAAAAAAAGCGCTTTCTTGCATTAAGTTGAATTGGTCAAATTAAGTGCATTGTTTGAAATCAATATTGACATTAAAAAGACATCATTTAGGTTTTTGCATAGCATAATCAATGATTTATCATGTTTCAAATATGAAAATTGTAAAATCTTTTTACACACTTGCATTGTGATTCTTACTTTTGGGTGTTCATTACATTTGCATAGTGCCTTTTCTCCATTTTGGGTGCACTTTGGTTTGGTTAAACTTGTATGAGCTTCACAACTTGGTGTCCTATTGCCAATAATTTAGTGATTTATAGTTTGAGACTCATGACATCTATGCTAGTACATCTATTGTGGATCTTGAGTTTTCTAACTCTTTCACTCATAGTGTTGACACTAGTCAACCCATTATGGACCATAGCTTTGATACCACATTTCCCATGACTACTTTACCAACAACCACTGTAACTGATGTTGACACAATGGTTGCTAATGTCCCTCAAGAGAAGCTAAAATAAATGGATGAAGCCTTAGAAAAACTTCAAAATTTTGTGAGTGTTGAATACATTGTTGGTACTACAGTTCTTGTCATAGATAACATGAGGAAAATGCTTGATAATGAACAAGGAATAGAAAGCCCATATAATTAATAATCATGTTCCTACAATGGATAGTTGTGCTAAGACTTTTGGGTACACTCAAATTAAATGTGGAAATCAAATTCCCCCCTAAAACTATGGCCTCTATTCGTACATACACTCATCCAATTGTTACTACAACAAGGAAACCCACTAGCAATGTTAATCCCACTTTAGGTATTTCCACTGGGAATCCTTTTAGCTTTGTCAATTCAAATCTCATATCTCCTAACCCATCACCTCTCACAAACTGTCAATTCACTTTTCCTCCAAATACATATACACCTCCACCTTATTCACCTTCATCCCAAAACACAACCAATGATTTCATCCTTAACCAAATTTTGCAAAAAATTTCATCCCTCCAACAACAAATTTTCACATTGAACCAAAATCAAATGGCCAACCTTCACAATATGTCAAAAGAAACCTATTATCCTTGGAGATATTGAGAGCACAAATTCTAAAAGGTATAGGGATTCCTAGATTCGAGAAATATGGTGGTAAAGGAGATCCTAGTAACCATGTCTCGACATACACAACCTTATGTAGTGACTTCATCTTTGAAGACAAGCTATTTATAAACTTTTCCCTAGGTCTTTGAAAGATATAGCCTTGGAATGGTTTTTCTCTTTACTGAATAACTTAATTAGTTCATTCAATGAGCTTTTTTATGCCTTACTTAACCATTTACAAGTGTACATTGGTCCCAAGATGACCTTAGTTGATTTAATGAAGTGTAAACAAAAGGATGATGAAAATATCACTAATTTTATAGCACAATACTAATTTCTTTACTCGCAAATCAATATTAATATTTTCAATGTCGATCTTCAAAGAACATTGAAAATTTACAACAAAAAATCCAAGACAAGCTTGGGATGATTAAATTTCCCTCCTTTACACATTTGTGCATGGCTCTCCGTGAATATCAAAACTCGGTTAGCCATCGTGAAGTGAAAATTTCCTCTAACCACCCTAATAATTCTAAATTTGTGTCCCATAACAATTTCCAACCATTCAAGAAACAAAATAAGAGCTTCTTATAGATAAACCCACCTCAAACAATTCAACATGTTTAGTCTCAAGTGGTTTCCATAAAAAAAACAACTCCATATCAATTTAGAGAATGTAATAGACAATTTACCTTGTTACCCGATACCCTCCATTCCATCATGTTACAAATTTTGGTTAAGAACCTAATTACCTTACCTCTTGTTAGAACCATTGATCCTACTAAGCCTTTACCTCTGAATTATAATGCTAATTCCTTTTTCCATTATCACCGACAAAATGGACATGATACAAAACATTGTAAGCATCTTAAACACATCGTGCAAGACCTCATTGATTCTAATCACATCCAAATTGGTGGTGTTAATGATCAAGGAAATAAGTACGTTGCCCCACCCAACCAAAATTTGCAATTTTTTACTAATCCCATGCTAAATCATATTTCTTTTGTGAAAACTAGTGATACCAAGAATGATGTGATGAATTTTGACATGACTGATGATAACATGAGTGATAATGAGGATGATTCTACAAATACTATGGTTAATCTCATTGATGTTCAACCTCATAAGGTCCAAACCAGCTTGTTTATAAACATTTCTTTCTCACAAAATGACATAATAAACATGCACCTGATGGTCCTCTTTACATTGCTAGAAGAATAAATGACAAACCTACTAATGGGATATTAATTGATCTCGTGTGTGTAGAGAATGTGATTACTAAGGAATTCTTATTTGTGCATGAACTTTATCAAGATTCTTATGACAAACCGACATCATGGATCAAAACACATAATGGTTTTTCTTTCCCTACGATAGGTTCGATCACTCTTCCTTTAAAAGTTGGACTGAAGTAATTGAATATCTCATTCTCCATCATCTCATTGCCAAACCAATTCCATGTGAAGTTTGGTTATTCATGGCTACGCTCCATGGACATCATCCATTAGTAGTGCATAAATGCTTAAAATTTCCATTAGGCAATGAAATTTTCACTGTACATCATAGTGGCTTTAATCCTGTGTCTTGTTGTGGAAATTTCTCATTGGATTTTTTTTCGCCTGAACCTATGGAACCTATTAAACCTAATGAGGAATTCTTTTTCAAATCTTACCAAAAGTTCAAGGAAAAGCGCATAGCAAAATTATCCCTTAGCAACATGCCTCAACCCATGATTGAGCCTCTTTCCATTGATGAAGCCATGATATAACCAAAAATCCTTCCAAGTAACCAAGACAAATCCATGATAAATCCTCCACCTATTTCCTATAAGATACCAATAGATAACTATAAAATTATTGTTGTGCCTCCTAAGATCAAACAAGTTTATAAACCCAAAGAGAAAGTGGTTGACCAACCTTCCATGGTTTCTTTTGTTCCTCCCTTAAAGGAAGAAAAGAACCAAATGGTTGATAAACCCACTCCTACACAATCACAACTTGAAAATCGTGCAAGAAGAAACCAAAATGCTAAAGAGCGTAGGCATAGACACGTCGTGCTATTGCACGTCAATCATAAGAGAAGAAGAAAACAAAAAACCAAGATCAAACACCAACTCAAGAAGTACATGATGATTATCCACCTTCGCCACAACAACAACATAAAACTTCAATGGACATCATCATTAAGCATCCTATTATGATTAACTTGGATTATGATAAGACTGATGAGGAATTTCATAATGAGTTGAATTTATTATTGTCCTCTTCCATGAACTTAGATGATAACATTCATGACGATCCTCCAAACAAGAGTAAATCACCGCGTGTTGAACCTGTTGATGCTCCTAGTATGACACTTTTTGTTGTCCCTTTGGCTAGTTATCCACCTTCCACATATGATTAACAAGATTGGGATGTAGATGACCTGCTTAAGTTGAATCACATGTGCCATACTAGTATTTTCTTTGTCTTCTTTTTATATTCTTTGTGATTGCATGTGTGTAATGTGATCTCGTGTACTGTACTGCTTGGTGTGTCTTTATGTTTGTGACTCTACTTTGGATGACCCTCTTCACTCCTTTGGTGCAAGGATACAAAGGAAGTGAATCTATCATGACATTATTCTATTTGTATCTACATTCTTCTATATTTTGTCACCATTATCTTTTCATTTATCTTGTTTTTTTCCTTTTGGGGATGATGTAATGTGTTGAGAAATTTAGGTCTCTTCCATGTTGAACCAAAAAAATTTCCTTTGTTTTCTCTCTTTATGTATCATTCTTCCTTTGTGTTCATTGTTCCATGAGTTATTTTGGAAATGATGATGATTTCGAGCTCGATTATATCATTGTAGCAAAGACACACATTGACCCCAAATCTGTGGATCCCTTATGTGTTATCTTAGGATGCTTTCCAAATAATTCTCTCATGTATTAGCATTTATAATTTTTCTACTTTAAAGTAATTTCTCACATCACAGTGTTTAGCAATTTCCTTAAAGTGGGAGCATATGCATCCTCGCTCATTGTTTGCATGTTTCCTTCAAAGTGTGGTCTTCTTACTTCATGTGATGTGTCTTCTTGGTGGTGACATTGGGTTTTATGTCCTTCAAGAGTGTGACCTTTCTTGTCATATGCCATTCTTCTTAGTGGCTTGCATTCCCTAAGGTGTGAATCCTTTATTCCTCGACTAGTCCTCTCTTGGTGACATTAAGTACGATGTTCCCTAAGGTGTGACCTTTCATGAACTAATAAAAACCCCTTTGACTATCCTATCCTATTGCATTTACAAAATTGTCATGGCCACTAAGCATAACACAACTTGCTTTGCCAGTGGTTCCTTTTTTTTTTTCATGAGAGTCTAGCATAATGCATCTTGCTAGCCTTGTGGAACCTTTGACAAAAAAAAATTTGGAACCTTATCAAAGTTATCAAGAGGTATAGCTTTTGGTATGGTTGACATATAGGAGCCTATAGACCTGGCATGAATTTCCCATCAACCACCCTTTTTGTCGATACATATAGACCTATTGTATGTTTCACTTTCTTGGAGCTCACCTAGTGGACACCAGATTTCACTAGCCCTTGTGATTATATTTTGTTTGCATAGTGGTTAGTAGGTTTTCACTTGTGAATGCATTTTATGGACAACAACACAACCATATCTAGTCCATCCTTCCTTTTCTTTCTTTTTACATTAATTTTTACATTACATGATTGTGCATCTTATGTTGATGTTGCATGTGTCCCTTTGTGCTTATGTTGGTTTTCCATGGGATCTTGATCCTGGGGGCTTGGTCACCTCCTTGATCTTTGTCATTGTATCCCATCGATATGTGTGCATTTGGACCCCTCTTGACATATATTTTTCTACTTTAGTGTGTCGAATACACCGAATACTGAGAGGGGGTGTGAATCAGTATTATGCTAACACAATTAATTACTAACCATCCAATTATCAATCCACATCTAGCTGCAAGAGTAAACCAAAACAAAAAAGAGATCATAACACATTGACACCAGGATTTTTACATGGAAAACCCAAAAAGGGAAAAACCATGGTGGGGATTAGTTTACAATATATTATAACCAGTTACAAGATATTACAGGACTTACTATCCTTGAAAGGCTTGTAGCCTGAATACAAAAATGGATTATTTCCAAGATACAAAAAGGTATGGCTCACTTCCAAATAGTGAACTAAGTAAATACACCTTTAATGTGCAAAGATCAGTTCTGGTTAGGCTCTAGAATACCAAAAATTCCGCTCTAGTCACTGGAAAACAACAACTGTAAAAAACCTTGCACTACAACATTTGTTGCATCATTGTATACCACACCATTCCTTCATTTATGTCCATATCTCATTCATCTTCATCATACACACACACACACATATATCTTTATCTTTATACATCAATTAGGTAGGCCTAATTGAATGCATAATACAAAAAGATTTGTCGGCTTAAATCAAAAGTCATTTTGGAACATTCAAAAAATCATAGTGAACACTAGTTAGGTCAACCCGGACCTAATGAATAACATTTTAAACATTTATAAGATAAACATTGCATAGCCTTGTCAACCAAAAGAATGACGAACTTTTGTCACTTGGATAACTCAACCGGATCAACCAAAATTGTTGAAAGCTCATTTATAGTTGTAACTGACACTCATGAGCAACATATCAAAAAAACTCATAGAATTTCCTTTAACTGAGAGGATTTCTGGATCAAAATACTGGATCATTATAGACACACAATTTACTTAGCTAGTTACCAATCAATATTGGCATCAATGACAACAAACCCGAAGGTCACCTTCTTCATTCTTCCAAAAATCTCCCCCTTTGTCATTGATGGCAACATGTGCCAAAAATGAGACTTGCTTCAAAAAAAATATTGTGCAACACTAATGTTCTCAACTCCCCCTATCATATATACAGGAACACCAAACACAAAAAAAATATACAATTCTTTCTTTATACATGATCTTCTCCTCTTCTCCCCCTTTGACATCAAGGACAAAGGACCGGGAAAAGATAAAAACTTCAAATCAGGAACTGGGGGCACCCTATTACTCCCTAAGAATCGCTTCCCAAGCCATCTTTCCATCATCCCAAACTCCTTTTGCCCTGGAAATAGTTTTGTGCGGAGATTCTAATTCCGCTAGGCATTCTTCTCCTTCTTCTGGAGTGGATGGAACAATGTTCATCTTCTCAATTTTTTATGCTTCCATCAATGCATTTGATGTAGAGACATGTCTAGACATAACCAGGTCTCCAAGCTGGGCATAACGTCTCATAGCATCTTCTTTCTACCTCTGCAGGATGAAAAATTTGCTTTGAAGATCTGCAATAGAAACCCATCCAACATAGTTTCTATTTGTATAGGAGTGAATTTGCACCCCCTATGCAAATTCCCCTTTTACACTACCTCACCTTAGAAAATCAAATCCGAAATTCCACATCACCCAACTTCCTTCCTTCCACTTGGCATCTATATATTGTGTCGGTGAGAGAATTTATGTCAGGGACGCACATGCGGTGCGCTGTCGTCCCTGACGGATTCCCACGTCTAAAATTAGCAAAGGCATTACACTTTCAATTGGGAATGATTTTTAACGTCCCTCTTTGACCAACCAACCTTGAAAAAGGAAGATTCTTCTCTCTTCTCCTTCAAATTCATCTATCTTCATCTCGTTTCATCCTCTCACAAGCTCTTGCATTTTCTCAAGAATTCTCTTAGCACTTTCAGTAGTCACTTCACTCTCAAGCAGCACTTCAACAGTCCATTACAACAACAACAACACTCCATCAACTCCATATAGCAAGTGTGAAGCAAGCCATAGCAGTGTGGGATTGGGGTCTTGCGAGACTTCCCTTTATCACAATTGCAGTTGTGGTGACCTTTCCAAGTCTGTATTCTCCTCCATTCGCTAGTGAGATTTTGGGTGGAGGTGGTTAAAGTACGTATGGAGCTAGCTGGTGAACAGGAACTTTTTGTGAGATTATCTTTGTCACCCTAGTTCTCATTTACTTGTTTTATCACCTTAGTTTATATTTTCGGTATTTACTTATTCTTTTTTTACCATCTAGACTAGTCAGCTAGGCTGTCAGTTTGTTTTTTGGTAGTTTGTATTATGTTCACTATTTTATAACCATACGGAAGCCAGCACACCCGAGAGATGCTAGCATGACTTGCTGAAATCCCAAAACTACGTTTCCATCCTCGGATAGAGAGTTGTCTAAGGCATAGTACAAACTTTGAAAACTAGCTCGCCTAGCCCAAACCTAAGTTTGGGACCTGTAGAGTGATTGAAGTACATTATAGTCCTCATCATTCTTGATCCTTGTCTCAAAACATCCATTTAGAGTGAGGTAAGTTATGGAATCCCTCTGCTCTTAGCTCTCTATGACCTGACCCTTGACGTAGTTGGTCCCGCTCTCTTACATTTTTGGTCAACCGACGTTAACCATTTTGGTTCCATTTGTTAGTAATGAAGGTCCCTTTCCTCAAATTCTAGTAGTGTTGTAGGTGTGAGTGTTGTGAGGCATTTCTCCTTACAACCCTACCTACGACCCTAGTAGGCGTAGTTGGAAGGTTCAGTACGTGTTGCAGAACGAAGCCTTAACTGGGTCACTGTCCTATTTTGAGCCTTTGGGAGATTTTCATGAGAGTGTCATTTCGTGTGTGTGATGGCCTCTTTTTTGCATCTACCTATCCCCTTTGTGTAGCCTATGAGTAGTAGTACAGGTATAACCTTCACCTCGCAGGACCTGTCAATGGGCTTTAATAGAGAACCATCTCCTCTTTATATCCCTATGCAAATCAACAGGAATACTATAGTAGGTGTTCTTGTTGACCCAACATCTCAAGTGAATATCATAACTGAGGAGATTGTGTTAATTAACTTCCTACATAAAGATGGGTACGACGCACCTATGAGCACCATTCGTACACATAACAGACTTTTTGTGCCTCCCCTTGGTAGCATCATTTTGTCGGTCCTTGTCAGACCTAAATCCATGAACTTTTTGTTTGACATAATCTCAAAGTCTGAACTCTTCAGAGTGAAGCTAGGTATCCCCTGGCTGGTAGCTATGAATGCAATTCCCTTGATTGTGCACAAATGTTTAAAGTTTATCCATGAGGGTTCCATGCATGTGATCCATGACACCGGTTATAGACCGCCTGTTGCACGTGGCAGTTATTCTTTAGATCACTTTTATCCTGCACCCATTTGTCCTCTTCCACCTAGAAAGGACCTCTTGTATTGGACATATCAGAAGTACAAGAAAGGGCACTTAACGCCTAGAGTGAGGTACCCTCCATCGCCTTATGTCGTTTCGCATAGGGCCTGTTTAAAAGCTTATAGTGATGCCACCAAGGCCCGTAGAAGAGAAGAAGAAAGGCCCCCTCAGGGTCCCTCTTCTTCTTATGTCGCTACTCAACCTAACGCTTCCTCTCACCCTGCTATGGTGCCATCATATTTTGTCTCACATTTGCGAGAGAATCCTATGGTGCCCGCTTGGTGAAAGCCCAAGCGTCTTGCGTTTGAGCTTCTTATTTTTCCCATGGATCCTAGGCCCATTCAATATGGTAGAAGAAAGGGTCCCCATGGGGAATCCCTTATGTCTCAGCCTCCACGGCCTCCCACCGCTTTTTCTCCTAAAGCAGTAAATGGGAAGAGGCTCATTTATGAGGTATTAGAGCCGACTCCCCTTGTTGTTCCTCAACCTGCTCCTCCTACTCTCATTCAAGAGTTTGTCCCTCTACCAGAAACGGTTGTGATGGACACTCCTATGGCTAAGCAGTAGCCTTCCATCCCTTTGTAGCTCCTGGTCTCTAGCTCGAAGAGTCGTAGAAACCACCTTGCACGTGAGCGCAAGCATCGGAAAAAGGCTCGAGTGGATGACTGGGCCACTTTGCAGAAGAAGGAAAAGGAGATGACCACCCTTGCTTTAGGGTCTCCTATTGTGTCCTCCTCTCTCCTCCCCTCTACTTTTTTTTAGTCTAGTTCATTCTCACTTCTAGCTCCCGCTGTGAGTACGAATGCACTTGACCCCAAAAAAGTGCAAGTGATTATCACTCTATCAGCTGAGCCTCCCTTTTTGATGTCCCTCCCAGAAATCCTATCATTCTCAAAACCCATGGACATGTTGAATACCTTGGTGGTGTCTATCACGGTTTTCTCCTCCTCCTCTTCCTTTGCATCTCTCGACTCGTCTGTGGGGAGTTCACATTCCCCTATGAAGTAGAAGGTAGAGGTTGGCCCTTCCATCAATGGAGGGCATAAGAGGAGTCTTCCTTCTCTGAAAGGTGGTCCTGCACTAGCTTGTTCCATCCTAGTAATGGAACGAGTATCAACTTCCCCAGAGTTTGTCACAACTCCTGAGTCACTCGATGAGCCAAGCGGTGAATCTTGGGTGCAGTCCTCTCCATCCATTGAGGTATGACATGGCACTCCAATAGAGTGCATGTTCAACACTATGGATGAAGTCTCAGCCTTGTTAGTGATCTTCGTGAAATTGCTGACCATAGCTCCACAAGAGCCTAGTGGAGAAGACCTTGTAGGGCCTTCTTCCTTATCCCTTGTTGTGGGAGGGTCGAAAGCTCCTCCCCTTAATATTCCACCACTGCAGGCTCATCCTCCTTCCCCTCATAATCATCTAGATTGGGAATCAGATGACCTCTTTTTCGATGAGTGTTAGGGGGAGGCCTCTTCTTTATCTTTAGATTAGATGTGTGTTTGTGATGTGTTCCCCTATGATCATGCTATGTGTTCCTAGATGACCCTTGTCACCCTTGTTGGTGCTTGGATACATGAGTGATTTTGTGTCATGAACCTTCTTCTATCTGTATCATCATTCTTCCATGTTTGTGTTTGATTTTCAGCAAATTGGGGATGATGCAAAGTGTTGGGGGAATTTAGGCCTCCCTTCCATGTTGACCCAATTTTTTACTTTGTCTTCCATGCATTCTTCCTAATCTAGTGGGGATTGATGATCTTTCGCCTTGCATCGCAGTTACCTATTATTTATATAGGCATGAGCATATCTAACCCCACGAAACCAAATCCCCCTGTTTCCTCTGTTCTTGATTTCTCTTTCGCTCTTTTCCTATTTGTCTCTCTTCTTTGCTTGAATTGTCCCTTGTATGTGTGATGTCTCTTTTATGATGCCTTGATTCTCACAAAATGAATTCATTTCCAACGAATCTTTTCTCGAAGATCTTGGTAAGCTTTTTTGAAAATCGCATTCTCGACTTGGACCCCTAACGGAACGTGTTTCCTTCATCATGGGTTCGCAAAGAAAGAGCTTGGAAAAATTTCTCCGAGGAGGGAGCAGCCTTTTCTTGTGGGAAAAGCCTCGACATTCCCCTCACGAGGGGGCATTTTATTCCTTTTGAATTCCTTGATGAAGTGAACATCTTTTGAAAGGATTCCTTGATGATGAATTGATTTGAGGAAAAAACATCTCTTTTGAACTTTCAAACAGTCTGTCCCTTGAGTTGACCCCTCTTCACGTCAAGTTCTCGAGGGACCCCTTTGAAATCCTTCCAAATTATTGACTGTCTGCGTGACCATCTACTTATTTTCCTATGTGGCTGCTTTGTTTTCTGACATGTTTTATCTGTGGATTAACATGTTGCTTTGCAGGTGCACCTGTGAGGCCGCTTTCTGACTCTGTTGAGTCCCCTTACATCTAGGTTTCCTCCATGTGAGAGATCTTGGGGGATTCCTCCTTACAAGTCTGCAGGCCTGTGAGGCACTTACATTTCTAGGTTTCCCTCATGAGAGAGAACTTGAGGGATGGCTCCTTGCAGGTCTGTGGGCCTATAAGGTGCTTACTTTACTGGGTTTCCCTCATGAGAGAGAACTTGAGGGATGCCTCCTTGTAGGTCTGCAGGCCTATAAGGCACTTACTACACTAGGATTCCTTCATGTGAGAGATCTTGGGGGTCACCTCCTTGCAGGTTTGTGGGCCTATGAGATGCTTTCATCTTGTGGGATTTGTCCATCATTGGTCTGAGGACCTTCGATGTACTTTGTGCAGCTTCATAGTTCTGTCGAGCTATGGAGTCCTTCTATTCAAAACTCCTCAGGGAGAGTACCTATGGAGTCCTTTGCCTACCTTGCACTTTTGAGTTTTTTGGATTACGGTCTAATTCCTCGATGGTTCAGGTATAAATTTCTAAACTTATTAACTCTTAAATCTACTTTACCGAAGCACTCATCATTACTCGTGCTAGCTAAAGTGGGGGGAAAATGTATAGGAGCAAATTTGCACCCACTACTCAAATTCCCCTTTTACACAACCTCACCTTAGAAAATCAAATCTGAAGGTGAAATTCCACATCACCCAACTACCTTCCTTCCACTTGGCATCTTTTTTTTGTTTCGATGGGAGAATTTATGTTGGAGATCCACACATGGCATGTAGATGTACGTGTGGCGCGTTGTCATCTCTAATGGATTCCCGCATTTGAAGTTGGCAGAGGCGTTACACTTTCAATTGGAAATGATTTGCAACGTCCCTCTTCGACCAACCAACCCCAATAAATGCATATTCTTCTCTCTTCTCCTTCAAATTTATCTATCTTAATCTCATTTCATCCTCTCACAAGCTCTTGCATTTTCTCAAGCATTCTCTTAGGACTTTTAGTATTCACTTCACGCTCAAGCAGCACTTCAACACTCCATTACAGTAGCAACAACACTCCATCAACTCCACATAGCAAGTGTGAAGCAAGTCATAGCAACGTGGGCTTGGGCTAGTGAGATTTTGGGTGGAGGTGGTGAAAGTATGTATGGAGCTAGCTAGCGAACAGGAAATTTTGTGAGATTATCTTTGTCACCCTAGTTCTCATTTACTTGTTTTATCACCTTAGTTTCTATTTCATGTATTTACTTATTCTATTTTTACCATCTAGACTAGTCAACTAGGTTGTCAGTTTGTTTTTTGGCAATTTGTATTGTGTTCACTACTTTCTGACCATACGGACGCTAGTGCACCTGAGAGACACCAACGTGTTGCACTGACGTCCCAGAACTACGTTGTCATCCTCAGATAGAGAGTTGTCTGAGGCACAATACTGACTCTGAAAACTAGCTCACCTAGCCCAAACCTAAGTTTCAGATCTACAAAGTGATTGAAGTACATTATAGTCCTCATCATTCTTGATCCTTGTCTCAAAACATCCCTTTAGAGTGAGGTAAGTTAGGGCATCCCTCCGCTCTCGGCTCTCTGTGACCTGGAGCCTTGACGTGGTTGGTCCCCCTCTCTTACACTATCATCTACAACCTTATAATCTATGGAGGCATCTACAAGTTGAGACTCAATTGAGTCCATTAAATCCTTGATACCTCAAGTGGCTTTAGGCCACTTCATGCAATATTCAAATAGCAGTTGGGCTTCCTTATCACATTCTTTTACTTCTTTGAAAGTTTGCAAAGCCCTATCACATGCAATTGTACACCTATCTTGTAGAAACATTAGTCTTTTCTCTAGCAAAGTTAACTCCACTTCTTTTGTATTTTGTACCTTGAGGTTATATGTGTACTCTTTGATTGAATCAACTATAAGCTTTAAATTTTCAATTGGATCTAAAGATTTATTTGTTATAACACTAGGGGTTGTCTCCTATAAAGCTTTAATAGCTTCATTTATTAATTCATTTCCATTTTGATATGACTCTGTAGCTTCTTGTGTGACAGAGTTAAGAAAAGTGCCACTTAGTTTTATTCTATCACTGAGTGTAATCTTGGTCAAGTCAACATAACCTGGATGTGATGGCAGCTTAACTAGTTGGGGTGGAAGCACAGGTTGAAGTAGAATTTTCCTTGAAAGAAGACCTTTAAGTGTACTTCCGGATGATTCTCCGGATGGCTTTAACAACACAGAACCTATGAGAATTTCTCCTTTTCTCTTCTCAACTAGAATGGATTTCTTGTCTTCCTCTTTCTTCTTTTCTTCTTCCTTTTCTTCTTCTTCTTCTTTTTCCTTTTCTTTTTCTTCTTCTTCTCCAGATGACTTTCCAGAGGACTTGTATTTTTTTTCTTCCTCCCTTCTATCCTCATCATCCTTGTCATTATTCTTCTTTGTTTCCTTACTCCGTTCACTTTCATCTTTGTTTTTCTCATCCCTATTTTTGGTAGATTCTTGATGTTCTTCTTGCTTATTACCAGAATGATCTTTATTTTGATTATCAAACCTTTTGTTGGTTGTCTCTTATGTATCAGTTTGAGGGGCAGGGGTCTCTGAAACATCAAGTGTCTCATCTACCTTTTCCAAAGATGGATTATCCATCACTTCTGCAATAGTAACATGTTCTTGTGCCTAAGTTGTGTGGGACAAAGAACTACTTCTTGCCTCATTACTCCTTGCTAATTTTTTGATTTTATCCTGAGTTTCTTGCCTTACTTTTTCCATATAGTCTTCTTCCTTAGTCATTATCATATTAACCCTCTGTTTGACTCTAAACAATGTAGAACATTCTTTTAGCATATTTGCAGCTTCTATTTCTGAAAAAGTGGAACTAATGGATTTAAGGCTTCATTTCTCATATTGTCTTCAGCATTTATAGCCTCTTTCCTTCTAAGTACTAACTCTTTTCACACATTTTCAATAACTTTGGACTGTATGGTCTCCATACTTACATTACAAATAACTATATACTGAATAAATGTATTTATGATGGTTTCCTTCCCTTCGTTTTGATTAGAGGTAAAAAATGGGTTTTGATGGGGCCCAGAACCCAATACATAGGAAGGCAGGCTTAAAATAAGATACATCATAAACCATCAGCAGCCTCAAAAGATAAGTAGGATTACAAACAAGCATGGGCCAAAGACCCTACAACATCCTAGTTTTAATCGGGACCAGAAACCCAATAAGTACACAAGAAACCCGCCTTCATCCACCAGGCATCAACAAACCATCCACTCATGGAATACATCACAGAGCCAAAAAAGAAGAACAACATAGTGGTGAAAGACACCACCAAACCCTTAATCAAAAACTTGAGCAAAACAAACCACTGGGCACAAAGCCACAACATGAACCAGGAGGGCAACACCAAAAATAGCCAGCCAACCTGTAAACTAGATCTTAACTTCATCAAACAACTTAGTAGTTGGCACAAGGTCATTGTCAATCATATTGTTTACTAAGGCTCCTAGATCTAAAGATGTTTGATCCCTTACCAGAGGAGATCCAGGCATGTCCTCCACAAGATCTGATGAGCCTTCTTCATTATTCTTATGCACATGAATCCTATAAGTATCCTCCTCTTCTTCTATCTCCTCATCCGTAGAGATATCAACTCTAGTTTTAGCTTCTTCATAGGAGGTACTACACTTTTTGTTTCTTTTTCAGCCGATGCTCTTCTTCTATGCCAAGTTCTATTTCTTCCTAAATAGCATCACTCAGACTTCTTTTCCAATCAGCCTTTTGTTTCACTCTTCTTCTTCCTAAAGCAACAGTTGGTGCAACAAGATGTATGTCCTTTTTCTTAGATGCCCTAGTACTAGGACTGGTAGGGGCAATAATATCATGAGATGTAGGGAAACTTTGTTCTTTCTTCTTCCCTTTCTCAATATTAACAACACTAGAGGTGGTAGTACTAGAGATAGGTGCTGGTGCGGCACCCAAAGATAGTCTTCCTAATTTCTTGGGTCCAGAGGGTAGTTCAGTAGATTTGGATTTCCTTTCATCAAGTGCCTCTTTCAACTGTTCTATATCATCCTTAGAAAAAAATTGTCCTTGGAAGAAATCTTCAACCTTCTTTCTTCTTTTAGATGTGGTAGCCTCTAAATGTACTTCAGTAGATTTCTCCTCATATGTTCCATGCCTAGGTAGAGAGGGGTCCTTAGGACTTTCCAATAGAATCTCAATGTACTTCTCTACCATTTATTCATCAATCTCATATCCCAGTGGTTCAATCCATCTACTCTGGGTTCTACAGCCTGAATGATACATTCATTTGTAGATACAAGAAAGTTTATCTCTTTTTCATACTTTTTCAACAAACTCCTTGGGATCTGGTCTCTTTCATGCATTTCATTCTAAAATAATACAAAGAAAGTAGTTAGGGCATTGTTTTGTGCCCTAAAATATCCTAGACTAAGCAAATGATCAAAAATATGATGAGAAACCAGCTTGTTGCCATCCCATATTATGCCTTTTCTTCCAAGAAACTCCCTTGAGAAATAAAATAACAAACAAACAACTAAGGTGCCAAATTTAAAGACATGCTTCTTTTCCTTATTCATACTTAGGTTTTCCATAAGTTGCAACCTAAGCAACTCACAAAGATCAAAATATTTTCCATTCTCCACCATTTCATATGCAGTGTGAATTGTCGTAGCAAATACTGAATTTACTTAGTCGATGAAATAGATTTTCTACCCAATCATGGTGGAAGCATACTTGATGGCAGGGTTTGTAATAGACTTTGTAATTAGAGCTCTTCCATCAAATGTAGCACCAGTCAGCCTTATGACTACATCATTTTTCACTGCCTTTAGAATTGGAATGGATCTAGTATCACAAAGACCAGTCATAGCTCAAATTTCTCCCTTGTTGATAGCCCTTGGTTAGTTTGTCCACACAAATTTGTTGTGAACCCTACTGAGGGCCATTCTAACAAACTTCGCCTCACTCTCACTGAAAAAGTTTGGAAACTAGTTCCAAATGTTTAGCTTCATTCGAACTAGGTTTTCATATTCTGGCTTAAGCAGTAGATCATCTCCCGTCAACTCACTATCCCACAAATCCTTAAGCTCCTGGTGATTGAATTCTTCTAGCTTCCCATGAATGCATGTTCTTGTATCTTCAGTGGGTAGCACATGACTTGGAATATGTGAGAACACACCCACAAGATCATTTTCATATTCTTTGCACAAATATCTTCTAAATCTGGGTTAGGGTCTCTCAAATATTTCCACAACAATAGGAGTGGCCATCTTCCTCACACAACTTGAATATGCTTTAACAAAAAGTTCCTTCAACTTAGAATCCATAGAATTCAAATAACAAAGAATACCTTTTCTGATTGTCAAGAACTAGGGTTTTGATGTACGATGCTCTGAATCACCTTGAACTCACTTTAGCTTGCACTACTCCTTCCCAATTGCACAAATGTGCCTTGCCTTAACTTAGTTTATTGCTTTATTACTGATGAATTTTTCCCTAATTTGCATTTATTGCTTTCCAGCTTTTAAAGTTGATAAAAACTTTATGAAACATATTGTAAACCAAAAAGGGTTCCGCAATTCTCTAGATCATCCTTTTTTCTACCAGATATTTCTCCAATACCTTCAGAATGATGACCTACATCACATATCCTTGTGTCACTACTTGACACCACATATATCAGGGGGTTTTTATATTTCTTTGTAACTGCTCCCACTGAAACCATTACTGGGTTCAATTTTTGGAAGAGTTATCTGCACCAGATGCAGATATAGATATATTTGACTCATCCTTTTTCTTAGGTTCTTCCTTTTTCCTCCAAATGTTAGCCATTTCTTTTCTAACTTTGGTAGGATCCACTTTGTTCACAGATTCGTTCTTTTGTTCTGGATTAGGTCTCTTCCCAATTTTGCTCTTACAAAATTTTGAGATATGTCCTAGTTTGTTGCAAGTGTAGCACACAACATATATTTGATCAAACTGATTTGCATTCATCCTTGACCTACACTGATTAGCCTTATGTTCGAAGATATTACATGTGTAACAGTAGCCTTGAAAAGACTAAATCCTTCTACTAGCATTAAATTTTTTCAGCATTATCTAGCTTCTACACTTGGTATCTCTATGTCCAAACTTATTGCAAGCAAAGCATTGTCCAGTAAAGAATCCAACATTTTGATTCATTTTATTTTGGTTCATCCTACTTCTACATTATGTTTCTCTATGAATGAATTTATTGCACGAGAAATAAAAACCATTAAAAGATGGGTACCTTTGAGCATTAGGTTGTCAAATAGGAACCCTTCTAGTATTGCTCCTTTGGTTCTTGATTTGATGAGTATTGCCTTGAAACTTCTTTTGATTGTCCACTTTGTTGGAAATCAGTTTTTCCTTTGAGCTTTGTCCTTCTTCAAGTCCTAGACCAATTTTATCCTTAGTAGGTTTCTGAGATGCAATTAACTCATCAAGCTTTGTAGAGCTTGTTTTAAATTTTTCTTCATAAGCTTTTTCTTTTTTCCAGATTTGATCTTAGGGTTACTACTTCTTGTTCAAGCTTTGTACATTCATCAATTTTATTCTGGATCTCATCTTTCTGACATTTCTCAATTTGTTTATTTTCTTCTTCTTGCACCTTCAGTCTAGCAATGTCTTCATTAGCATTTTTCAACTGATCACTGACTTCTCTATGCCTTTCTTTGAATTTTTTGATCTGCTCTCTTAATTTTATGATGCATTCATTTGCTTCTTTTAAGTTTCATTTTAGATTTTCCTTCTCATCTTAACTTTTTTCAAATTCTTCAAAAGCAACATTGATTTCCTTAGATGCGGATTTTTCTTCCAGAGGAACAAGATAGATTTTGTTAGCCATGTATTCAAATTCTGAGACCTTCCTCAAGTTGTAAGACTTCTTTAAAGGAACCAAGCTCTGATACCAATTGTTGAATACAGTGAATACTGAGAGGGGGTGAATCAGTATTCTGCTAACACAATTAATTATTAACCATCCAATTATCAATCCACATCTAGCTGCAAGAGTAAACCAAAACATAAAAGAGATCATAACACATTGACACCAAGATTTTTACGTGGAAAACCCAAAAAGAGAAAAACCATGGTGAGGATTAGATCACAATATATTATAACTGGTTACAAGATATTACAGGGCTCACTAACAGGACTCACTATCCTTGAAAGGCTCACAGCCTGAATACAAAAATGACTTATTGCCAAGATACAAAAAGGTATGGCTCATTTCCAAATGGTGAACTAAGTAAATACACCTTCAATGTGTAGAGATCAAATCTGATTAGGCTCTAGAATATCAAAAGGTCAACTACGGTCGTTGGCAAACAATAGCTGTCAAAAACATTGCACTACAATATTTGTCGCATCACTGTATACCACACCATTCCTTCATCTATGTCCATATCTCATTCATCTTCATCATGCACACACACACACATATGTATATATATACATCAATTAGGTTGGCCTAATTGAATGCATAATTCAAAAAGATTTTTCGGCTTAAATCAAAATTCCTTTTGACGCATTCAACAAATCATAGCAAACACTAGTTAGGTCGGCCCAAACCTAATGAAGAACACTTTAAACATTTATAAGATAAACAGTTCATAACCCTGTCGGCCAAAAGAATGTTGAACTTTTGTCACTTGGATAACTCAACTGGATCAACCAAAATTGTTGAAAGCTCATTTATAGCTGTAACTGACAGTCATGAGCAACATATAAAAAAAAATCATAGAATTTCCTTTAATTGAGAGGATTTTCGGATCAAAATATCAAATCAGTATAGACACGCAGTTAACTTAGCCAGTTACCAATCAGTGTTGGCATCAATGACAACAAACCTGGAGGTCACCTTCTTCATTATTCCAACATAGTGTGAGTCTAAGCGTAAGTTCATAATATCACTAAAGTGGGGGCTAAATGTAGTGTCAAAAAATGTACACCTTCACATTTTCACACTATGTGTCATGCCCTAAAACTTTCCAACTTAAAACAAGCACAACTACCAAAAATTCTCAACTTACAACCACTAACTGAGGAAAATATGAGTTCTACTATTAAACCTAAATGGATGACTTCATGTTTACAATGTCTTTATATCATTTGACTAACCTAATATACAATTTGTTTCAGTCAATTTCTAAGTTATAGAAAAGTTTACTCTTATTAGATTATTAAACTATGAACATCATCTTTCAACTTTCCTAACTACACACTGTCTTTTCTAAATGATAAAAGAAGCACATTATTGCATAATTAAAGATAATTTGTGAGATATTTAAAGGTAAAATGATAACAACTATATCAAATAAGGAGCTTCCTTAAGCATAAAGTAAGAACAAAATCCTAAGAGATAATTTTAACAATCTCATAACATTAAGGACAAAGGTATTTAGAACTAGGATTAAACAATGAAGAAAAGTATCCTATTGTTAAAATTTGAATACTTCATCACCTAGGGAATAGCTTGGAATCAAGACGATACATATATATTTAAATACCTTGAGACTAATTACTCATCCATTGTAATATCATATTTTAAATTTAAATTTAATGAGATGCTTAATATTAAACACTTTAATAAACTTTTTCCCCACAATTACCCAAAATCCCAATTTTTGGTAATTTTAATTAAAACAAACTATTATCCATTGTCCAAGTAAAGTTGCTAAATGATTTATTTCAAAATTTCATGGGACACTAGACTTAAACTGAAGGTAGGTATCACATACTTGGAAATGGCCCCTTGTAACTTATTACAATGGTTTACAATCTAATCTAACAAATCTTCTAATATCCATGCACAAATTTGAAAAGTTTATTCATTTCCAATTCCTACTATTTGATTTGTTTACATAACATAGCACAAATAAATAGTTAATTTCCTACTAACTAAACGATTTCACACCTATTGATTTGGATAATTATTATTACTTATCTTGATAAATTCAAAAGTTAGTATACATATTTATATATATATGTATATGTATATGTATATGTATATGTATATGTATATACATATATATATATGTAAATATATATATATGTACATATACATATACATATATGTACATATACATATACATATACATATATATATATTGTGGCACGAACATCAATTCACCTTTTGACTCACTATATTAGCCTTGTTTAACTTCCTGTCAAACAACGAGGTTCTATTAAGATTTAGTCATTTGAGAAATGAGATGGACTTTCTATCAATTTATCCTTCTTTACTATATATATGTACAAAAGGTTGATTTTTGATAATACATTAGTTTTTGTTTTAAGATACCTAATGGATTTTATAAGGGTCTCTTGAAGTATAATTTTTTTTACATAAGGAAATAACAATTTCAAAAACACAGAAAATACTTTGAATCCCTATTAGGTTTAATAACAACCTGAGTTGCTTATGTTACAATTTCCTTTGGATTAGAAATAAGTTTGGTTTTCTTTTAATTGCAACTGATTATTAGTTATTAATTGTACCTTCCTTGCACTAGATCATAGGTCGATCACCACCAAGCGAGGGTTCCTTTGAAACTTTTGATTATTCCCTACCTCCATTATTCATGCCCTTGATTGATATAAGGATCTGGCAACTATTATTACACTTTATAAACAAAAGGGTGAACTTTCAGGTACATTCATTTAACTACGAGGCAACCTTAACATGTTTACATTGGTCTAATGAAAATTGAATAGAAACTAACTTCTATCGAACAGCTTGGTCCCTTCCTTTATGGAGGTTACAAAGGATTGATTGCAAGTGCATCGATTATCTCAATTCTAATGTTTATAAGGTTGCTATTAAATAAGTAACAGAAGAATGGTCAACTACTTGCAAAATAGAGGTTCATCAATTTTTGAGCAAGCTAGTGTTATAGATGATCATAGAAGGTCTCAATTGTTGATTAAGTCAAGATAGTCATTGATCACCCCTAAAAATTTTAGCAACTAAAACCATTGTCGGTTACAAAAATCAAAGGCCAAGTGAAGACTTAGCAAGAGGGTAGTGCTGCTATAGTTGAATATTGATTGCCTAATTAAGTTCAGGCCCAAAGGAAAATTCAATGATTCTAGATACATAGAGCAACCACATCGTGCGACTTCCTTCAAATGTTGGAAACAAAATAGAAAATTTTTGGGGTCGATACCTAACTTCTACAATTCCCAACCAAAGGTATTGCTATTAGAAAAGTATCAAGATGAAAACCTTGGTTGAAGGCACATAATCAGTTTGGAGACTCAAGAAATTTGTTGGGGGGTGACACCACCCCTTGGGGTGGAGACCCCACAGTCGCACCCCCTCAAGAGTAGATAATGACCTACATGTACTCACTCCACCAAGCCACAATGCAACCATTCTATGCACTCAGTTTGTTGGTATCTACATGCCTGATCAACAATTGTAGTGTGTTACCTATGAGTAGATCAAGAAATGTAATAGACTATACATCTGCATTGAAGGATGACTCATAATGCTACACTTCCCATGGCATCTAAGACATAGTATGATAAAGGAAGTGAAATAAGATCTTATCTTAATCTGACCAAAAACATTGATCCTACAGAATTATAACTGATGTAAGATTGTTTGAGATTGATATGCACTATATTCTCTATTTTCCTTTTGGCTCTCCATTTATTTGCTTAAGGTTTGTCTTTTAATTTCCCTAATCGGATCTCAAGTTTTAGTTGAAGAATTAATTTCACACCTAAAACCATGAAAGGATAACTTCTTTTTTTATAACAGTGGTTCATTAAACTTCTTTTCTTGCTTATTTCAGGAATAAAATAGATTATAAGTTTCTTGGCAACCCTTTTTTTAAATGAATTGTATAACATAGGAAGAAAATAGTGGTAACCAATTTTTCTATTGTATGTTGCTAATGATTAAACTTGAAACTTCCAACATCATAGAATTATCATCCTTATGTAGTCCACACACAAAATAACTCTTTAGTTAACCTTTCAAAGGACATTTGCAAATGAAATAACTATGAATCCCTTTATGGTTAAAAATGACCCTTATTTTCTTTGATCTAGTTGAAATTTTCACCTAGAAATTACTTTCTTCTCACTACCAGGACACATTATACCAATTTCTTTGAAAGGAAATGCTACTTTCTACTTAATCATTGCAATCTATTTGCACATAAAAATAAACCTTTCACTTTATGTTACAAACGAGTCATGAAGTCCAACACATATCTTTGATCACTAGGAAAATCCACAGCATACGCTTTGCAATTTTACCCCAAACTTACTTTCTCTTTTATTGCACAAAAATAAGGTCCTTTTGAATTCACATCCTAGATCCAATAACCAACTAATTCTAACATTGTATTTCAAAAAAAATAAAAAAATTATATCCCTTTCCATAAGAACATAAATTTATGGAATGTTTCACTACAACTTTCCTTGTATTTTTCTTTTCAAAATCATTGCAAGTTGAATATGCAAGTATAGGATATAATGCAAAGATTCTCAACACATGAAAATTTTCTTTTATAAATTGTATTACAAGTTTTCCTAAAGAATCCTAGAACTTTGAAATGCAAGGTGCAAGGCCAAACAAGAACATCTTTTCTTGATTCCCACACATTATTTATTTTCTTTTCAAATAACTTACACATTTTCCACGGAATCCTCAAAGGCTCCATAAAATAGACCTGAAAAAGAACAAATATGAAAAAAAACAAGTACCGATGGGCTCTCCTCCCAACTATAGAGTTGTAAAAATAACTCACCCCTAAGCATGGGGTATTCACTCAGCCATTTAAATTAAGACTCAACACCTATAAACATGATGTAAGTAGGGGAGGTCATGTAGCACAAATCAACACAAAATCAACCTGCAACAACAACTCACAAGTCACAATTATTAAAATTCTTCACTTTTCACCAAATCAACCTAATTCCTTGTAGCATAGCCAACCCACTCAATCGGGTATACCATCACAAAGGGGTTCTTTCAGACCTGAACCAATACTATTTTAGGGACCCATTTAGGTGCTCTAAAACATATCAACAAATCACAATTGATTATTTTGCAACAACTTCAACCAAATCAAGTTTTTCACTTTGTACCCTTCAAATTAGGCCTAATTTCAAAAGGACCTTGCCTCTAAACACTTCCAAATTCACCAAACCCAATTGGGAAGCATGTATATTGTGTTCAAACTAAGGATTTCACAATTTTCTTACAGAAATTCATTCACCAAGTTGTGTAACTCCAAAACCCTCTTTTATAGGCAAGAACCTAGGGTTTTATTGAAAGTCTTACTTCCAATCCTTCCACAACTTAGAAACTGCTTCAAACAGGACCTATTTCACCTGCACAAACTCAATTCATCGAGACATCACACTGCCCCAACATAAATTTAACTTTTGTTTATCAAAACCTCACTAATTAATTGAGAAACCTCTCTTTTCACCATTGGGGCTCCATGCCCAATACCTTATTCGACCTCCCCTGCACCAAATAAACATGCACACTAGTATTTCTTAAGGATGTAGACCCATTCCACCAATCACAGTAGTCACAGGGGATGGAATGGGTGTGTTTGACATTTTAAAGCCCTTCCAAACCCCAAAAATAGAGTTAACAAAGCAATATGAGAAAATATGATATTAAACACTACCAATTCAAAATGAAACCCTCAAACCAACTACAAAGGAGGGCTAACACATATCTTCAAAGGTTTTCAAAAAATTTCAAGCATGGCACCTTTGTACGGTACCGTACAAGTGCTGGATGTAAGTGTGGAAAAAGTAAAGTAAATACAATTAAATACACCTCTTAATGAAACATTGTATCAAGATTAAACATAAATTAAACTAATTTAAAACAGAGAAAAGATTGAAAGCGTCTCATTGTCTCCTATCTCAAAAGATTTATGAGTCATAGAAAGGCTCTCAGATTTGATAAAGTACTGTGACTATTAAAATTCCTATTCAGAGGATGGAATGATGCTAAATGTTGTGATGTGATGATTGCTAATGATTACTGGATGATATGGAGCTACCGTAAACTATCCTGACATGAAACCTACTAAATGGAAGCTATAGTAAAAACTAATGATGCTACCATGATTCTAAATCTATTGATGTTATGATGCTATGCTAATATGCTAAATGATAATTTATGCTAATGACAATGCTAATGTTTAAGATGCTTGAGTGCTAAATCCTACAGAGTAAGTTTTCATAAAAGATGATAATGATCGGGTCCATTCTTTGCTTCAGAAGGCTGTATAGATTTTCGGCAGCAGTTTTGGACAGGGATAACACAGCAGAGGCTGAGATTCAATCTGGAGATTTGAATGGTAAGAGATGAGAAGGTGGAGTTGATCATGGGGATTGTTCCTCCCCATGAAAACACCAAGCAAGATGAGAGGAAAGATTTGAAGAAGAAGATTGAGAGGATTGCCTGCAGGTTTGTCCCCGAGGCTTTTCCCGTGAATGCCAGTTAATTTAATTAGATTTGAAAAATATAATTTTATTAGTGAGTGAATAGAGGGATTTGATTTATGCCTTTATTTAAATATTTTTTATTTATTTAAATTAGCAAAAAGGAAGATAAATAATTTAATTAAATAAACTATAGAAGTTTGTTTATTAAATTAAATAGAAGAAGTATGATAATTAAACAATAAAGTATAAAGCTTTATTTATTTAATTAAGATTGAATATGATGTAATAAATAAATAATGCCAACTATAAAGTTGTTTATTTAATTAAAACTAAAGAAATAGAAGAATTTAGAATGTGAACTATTTAAATAAAATGAAAATAATTGAATCAAGATTGAAGAATTATGATGAACTATTTAAATAAATATTTCCTATTTATTTAATAGTAGAGGATTTTAAGGATTAATTAATTAAATAAGTTGTATTTAATAAATCAGATTTCTCTAGACCATTTTTAGGTGTATACATTTTTCCCCTCTTTGAAGTGATGTGTTTACGCATTGCTTCAAAGAAAATTTTGTGCTGCTACTGCTGCTAGTATTGACAAGAATTTTTTCAGAATGTCCCAGACATGATTTTCAAGTGATTGATGGATATATGCCCCCTCGGGAGATAAATTAATTAATTTTTTTGAATTTTTGAATTTTTCAAAAAAAATCAATTTTTTATGATTTTCTAATGATTTGATGTAGATTCGATGAAGATTTGATAATGAAATAATTTATTTCCCGATAATTGATGTAGAAAGTGGCCCTGGATGAATTTCAATTAATCTCCCCTTTTAAAAATTAAATCAATCCCATAAAAATCCCTTTTCAAATAACCTATAAAAGGTTAAAAAGGTATTTTTCAACTTCATTTGTACATTTGACTTTGTGAAACTTTGTGAGAGAGATTTTTTTGTGGTACTTGGAGTGAGATGTCGATTCCATATCACACCCACCGTTTCGAGCGTGTTTGACGACATCAGCGGCCACCTACATTTGGACCTCTGGTACGACTATTGTTTTCCTTGATTTTCGTGTATTTTCCTCATTTTTTTGTGTATTTTTGTATTTTTTTATTTTTACTTCCTTTTAGCGCTTTTAAAATTTGTTGTAGCACTTTTAAGTTCTGTTGTAGCGCTTTTATAATTTTAGTGCTTAGGAGTTCTATTTTAGCGCGTTACTAGGCGAGATTAGCACTTTGCAAAGTTTAGCGCTTAGGATAATCGTTGTAGCACTTATGTAAGATACATTAGCGCTTTCGGATCTTTAGCGCTTAGGTTCAATTTTGTAGTGCTTAGGCTTCCTATTTTAGCGCGTTCAAGGTTTTAGCGCTTTGACCCAAAGTGTTAGCACTTTGACCAAATAGAATGGTGCTTTGTCTGTTTGTAATAGTGCTTTTGTCTGATGAAATGGCGCATGTCATTTTTTTAGCACTTTGAATGCATTTTTTAGCACATTCAAGTCAAAGTGTTGTGATTTTTGTCAATTTGTTCTTGATTTTGTCAATTTTTTATTGTTATATGATTGATTTGTCTAATCAAATACATGATTTTTCAACCTCATGAAAGGCAAGGTCTGATGTTTGTTTTGATGATAACTATCCTCATGATAGGTGAGGAATAATTATGATTGACATACCTCATGATAAGCGAGGTTGATTTGATGCATTGATGATTGACCTCATGATAGGCGAGGTTCAATGATGTTTTCTCATGAGATTTGATCAAAATTCTCACCAAGAGTTGATTTGATTTGATATGGTAATTTGATGTTTTTGATGATTGAAATGAATTTATTGACTTTGATCTTTTTATGATAATAGGAGCGATTACGGAACCTCCAGGTTTGAGAGTGTTTCCTTTGGACATTTGATCTTATACCACAGTTGGCACAGCCTGAGACGGCTATTATCACACATTGTGGATTGTCTCCCCTTCTATATATGCCCAGATTAGGATTAATCGGGGTTTGTTGACAGCGCTAGCTGAGAGGTGGCATAGCGAGCACAACACCTTTCATCTCCCTACTGGTGAGATGACAGTCACCCCAAAGGATGTCTGGCAGATTCTGTAGCTTCCGATTGTTGGAGATATTGTCACATATGATTCTACAGAGCAGGGTGGGACTGATGCCCTTCGTAGAGTGTTTCAGGATGATCATATTGTTGGAGAGTGGATTCCACGGTGTGAGATGGTTGATTCATATGCCACTTTTCCTACAATACTTGTTGGTTTCATCGAAGGATTCCTTAGTCCTGATCGCAAGTCTAAGGGATTCTCGGTTGGTTGGGGCCGAGTTTTAGAGAGTATGGTTGTTCATGGCACCAGATTTTCTTGGGGCATGTGTATGCTTTCCCATTTATATCATGATTTACATTTAGTTGTGTATCTCAGTGGTCGGAGTTTATCGGCCAACATTACTTTTCTTCAAGTATGGGCGTGGGAGCACATAGCTATCACACGTCCAGTTCTAGTTAGACAGAGGCCACCCATGAGACCTTATGTGTTTAGATATGTCAGTCAGCTTACTCAGTCTAGACTGGGTAAGTTAGAGTATTGGAGGTGAGTTATTGACGACATAGATTCTGTGACATGGTGTCCCTACCTAGATTGTGATCATTGGGATGATGATGATATTCAGCTACCATTTCTTTGTCATTCGATGATCCTGATTGGTCATACTCGTCGGGTATTGGAGAGATTCTTGATCAGATAGGTGTTCAAACAGTATGGGATGGTATAGAGTATTCCCCAGGGTGTTTCTCATTACACTCGTCATCAGTCGGATACTGCAAATTGGGGGCCTTATTTGTCGTATGTTGTTGTCATTCAGGAGTATCAGGATTTACAACCATTTGAGTGGGACATTCGGCTAGACATTGTCGAGCCTCCAGTTACAGCAAAATATGTTGAGTTTTTTGCTTTGCATCTCTTTCCACACCTTACCATTCTAGATGAGCCTACCCCATTACCTGTAGAGGAGGGTGTTCCCGTTGCGCATGGTTAGAGATGGAGGAGAGAGGATGTTGGAGAGGTTGAGGTAGAGGATGTTGGTGTGGTTGGTGAGGTAGATGTCAATTTTGAGGAGGATGTTGGTGTTGAGAGTAGCGGAGATGAGAGCAGCAAGGATGGTAGCAACGAGGATGATAGATTTGATAGTGGAGAGGTTGCAGGTGGGTCGGGCCCTATTTTAGATTTTCCAGATGAGACTATGCCTTGTAAGAGGCAAGCTATGGGAGGTGTTTCAAAGCGGTTGTAGATAGCGGATCTTTAGGTTTAGTTAGAGACTACTCAAGAGCAGCTTGTTCAGGCATAGGGTTTACTAGAGCAGACCCAGGCTCAGATGCAGGCACAGGCCCAATTGCATGCAGAGGCTCTAGCATCAGTGCAGGCTCAGTTAGCCACAACTCAATTACATATTGCAGCATTGACAGCCTAGAGGGATGCGGCTAGACAGACTGTAGGGGCAGCCCAGGGTCAAATTACTTCTTTAACAGTTGAGAGTGATGCGGCCAGGTTTGTAGCAGAGGGCGCTCAAGCTTCTGCCGATAGATTATAGAGACTAGAAGATGGTACCTCCCTGGAAGATTATATGCAAGAGGTTGCTCGTATTGGCGAGGAGATTGAGTTTTATAGAGCGAGATATTATGATGCAGTTCCTTCTGAGGAGAGATTCAGATATGCGCAGTCTCATTCTGTCAGGTCACATTCTAGGACTATCAGTGCAAGTGTTACACAGCCTCTACATAGAGATCCCAGGGATCCTGGTTCCTCTGGTGGTAGGGGTCCTGATCTTGTGATGCCTACATTGTCTGGAGCCAACAACACATGATTGTTGTCTATGTTACATTCGAGATTTGATGTACACTTCAATTTTTTTGATATACAGCCATTTTTGATGTTATATCTCTCTTCATTTCAGACATCATTATATACTTGACATTGTAATTTTGATATATATGAGATGCAGTGGATTCTTTGATCTATTATGTGTTCTATATGATTCTCTGATGGATGCATTTTCTTCTATGTTCTATGTTATGTGATGGTTTTATTGTTATGATGGTATGTTTTGATATGATGTTGTTCTATCTATGATGCACATAATGGTTATGTATGGATGCATGTTATATGGATAGATGATGTATATGGATTCATGATTATGGATATGATGTATTTAAATGATATACTATACGTGATGTAAATGCAAATATATGATGTAATAAAATGGATGAAAATGTTGAATGATATATGATGAATAAATTTGATGGACTTTATGATAAAATGGATGGATTATATATGAATGTGTGATATGTGATATAACAAATGGATGGATTTAATGAGATATGATGATGATGTATGTTTGTGAAAATTGAATGATAGAGATATATGTTTGTTGAGATTTTCGTTATGATATGATGAGAATGCAAAATGATTTGATTGAAATGTATGAATGATGAAATGATGATGTAAATGTTTTTAATGTATGTAAATGAATATGATGATGCAACTATATGATCATGATGATTTTTTTGTTAATGTCAAGTATACTCAGTCTATTATGAGAAAATCTAATCGTTTAATGAATGATTCACCAATTTTGTAACAAATACTCTGCAAATGTAACACTATTTAGGAATGCATCTATTTTACCATGCAAATATATATGCAAACATAGGAATTTTAACAGTACTTTTGTGCTTTGTATCATCATTGAGCTTTTAAAATATTGAAAGTGAGTACAAGCATCAAAGGTATAATGTAAACTGATGATGACCTGAGTACTACTTTCATGATTTTTGATATTGCAAGCGAACACAAGCATCAAGGTATAATTAAACCAAGATGACCTGAGCATTTCTTGCATAAACAAACAAGAATTAACCACTTTTCTATGTGAATTGGAATGTCATCCATGATACTTTGTAAAGCATTTCCCACGATGATTCACACCATAATTATGATTAATTCATAGATAGCAGACAAAGAAAATACCATTCTTCTTCCTGGCTTCTCTAGTTCAATACATCATTGAGTTGCTCCAAATAAATGATAACAATGATCAAAGTACAACGTATCCAAATTTTGCTTAAAGTATTTCAATCATTATTCAGATTAGATCATCCTTCCTGATTTTGTGATGTTTTTGTGTTTTCGAGATTTTGGATCAAACTAACCTAAATACCTATCCTAGGGGCCTCGGGGGTTTATCAAAGATTAGCCTTGCCTACATTATACATGCAGAGACCACGTAGTTTGACTGACACAGACTCATATTTTTGGCTTTTTGAGATCAACTTTTTGACTTTTTTTTGGTTTTTCTATTGTGATATGGATGTTTGATGTGTTTCCGATGGTGATTCATATTCCATGTTGGTTTGTGCTCTGATTGTTGTTTTTGTCTAACTGTTGTTTGTCCATTTGATTAAGCTCAATTTTATGTTACCCCAATGATTTTCAGATGTTTCCCCCAAGCTAGGGTGAGACATGATCACGTGTTATGATAGGATAATGGATGTAAAATGATGGTGGAAGTAACGACCATGACATGTGTCCAAATAGATGGGAGAGCTGATTTGAATCGCAAATAGTGCATGTTACCAGGTTTTCACCATATGTTTTATTGCACTTTTTCATTCTTCTTTATTTTGATTTTGATTTTTTATTTTATTTTTTTTGTCACCAGGATGCCTGTTTGCCAGGTTTTCATCAAGGTAACCATTTTGTGAAACTTAATTCATGCACTAAGTGATTCAGGTATAGAACTTTTTGAGATGAATATTGTTGATAGGTTCATCAAACAGATCACCTTTAGTTGTTGACAATTGATATGCTCTTGATCCATACACTGATGTGATTACAAAGGGACCCAGCCAATTAGGTTCAAAATTCCCTTTCTTTTCTCTATCCTGTTGATTCCTAGGGTTTTCCTTTAGGACCAAATCTCCCACTTGAAAGATTCTAGGTTTTACCTTGTGATTGTAACTTCTTGACATTCATTGTTGGTGGGCCTTCAAATGATTAACTGCTTGCTGACAACATTCATCCAATAGTTCCAATTCTTGTAGCCTAGAGACTCTGTAATCCTCATTTTCTATGATACCCTTCAGTGAAACACAGAGTGTTGGTATTTCTACCTCAATTAGTAGAATGGCCTCTAATCCATACACCAAGGAGTATGGTGTAGCTCATGTTGGTGTTCTGATGTTGGTTCTGTAGGCCCATAGTGCAAGATTTAACTGAATATTCCAATCATGTCCAACATCATTTACCATCTTCTTTAGTATTTTTAGGATTGTCTTGTTTAAGGCTTCTGCTTGGCCATTTCCCTGTGGATAGTACAGTGTTGAAAAACAATGTTGAATATGGAATTGTTCACATAATTCCTAGACATCCTAATTTTTAAAAGGCCTACCATTGTCTGTGATAATGGATTGAGGTACCCCGTACCAACAGATGAGTTAGTTGAGTATGAAAGATGAAATATGTTTTCCAGTGACAGTTGTCAAAGGAACTGCTTCTATCCATTTTGTGAAATACTTTGTTGTTGTGATGATGAACTTGTGCCCATTAGATGAAGAAGGATTTATTTTCCCTACTAGGTCCAGTGCCCATTGAAAAAATGGCCATGTGGATGTGAAAGGTTGTAACTCTTGTGCCGGTGCATGAATTAGATTACCATGAATTTGACATTTCTGACACTTTTTTAACATATTGATAGGCCTCCCTCTCCATGTTCGACCAGTAATACCCTAAACGGAGGAGTTTCTTAGCTAGGGTTAGCCCACTTGAATGGGTCCCACAAATACCTTCATGGACATCTTGTAAGGATGTTTCAGATTTGTGGTGCTCCAGACATCGAAGAAGAGTACCATCTAGACCTCAACAGTAAAGGATGTCAGCGATTAATGTATGTCGCATAGATTGATGGATAAAGTTACACTTTGGGTTTCAAAAGAGATCAAGAGAAAGAATGTTATCTTTGAGGTAAGTATAGATCTCTCCATATTGTGAGGGTTGGGTGTTGGTTATTTGGCATATGGTTTGTGAATCAGGATTATCGTATGCAGGATTAGATACTTGTTCAACCATAAACTCATATTGACCTTTCTTTTTTTATAATTGCAAAAGGGAGGCAATTTTCGCCATGGCATTTGCAGCTTTGTTTTCTACCCTTGGTATTTTCTCAAACTTGATATCCATGAAGTAATTTTTAAGATCGTCTATCATTTTCTTATAAGGCATGAGCTTCTCATCCTTTTTTTGATACTCATCATTTACTTGATAGCTGAAAAGTTGTGAGTCCCCATACACTTGCATTTCTGTGATTTTCCATTCAATAGCTACTTTGATGCCGATAATCAATGCTTCGTACTCAACTATATTGTTTGTACATGGAAACATTAACCTATAGGATCTTGGAATGGTGTGTCCTTGAGGTGTGACAAATAGAATTCCCGCACCAGCTCCTCTTTGTGCATATGATCCATCAAAATAAAGCCTCCATTGTTGTGTTGTAATATTCAGGATGTCGACATCTGGAAATTCAATGTTCATTGGATGATGATCCTGTAATGGAGCTTCAGCTAGTTGATCCACTATTACCTGTCCTTTGATGGCTCTCCTGTCGACATATTGGATGTCAAACTCGCTTAAGATCATGACCCATTTTGCAAGTCTCCCTATTAAAGTAGCTTTACCGAGTAGGTATTTCAATGGGTCTATTTTTGCTATGAGCCTAACTGTATGAGTCAACATGTAGTGTTGCAACAGTTGGGTTGCAAATACCACTACCAAACAAGCCTTTTCTATGAATGTATAGTTTATTTCATATCCGTTGAGAGTCTTGTTGATGTAGTAAACTGCTTGTTCTTTTCCTTCAGAATCCTCCTGTGCTAATAGAGCTCCTAAAGATATGTTAGTTGTTGTGATATACAGTAATAGTGGTCTTTCTGCTACGGGTGGCATGAGTATTGGAGGTGACACCAAATACTATTTTATCTGACTAAAATTTGTTTCATAGTTATGATTCCATTTGAATGAGACATTTTATGAAGTAGATGATTAAATGGGTGACTCTTATCTACCAGCTGGGAGATAAATCTCCTGATGGATTGTAACCTGCCTTGTAGGGACCGTAATTGACTGATATTTTGAGGTGGCAACATCTCCATTATTTCTTTAACCTTAGCTGGATCCACTTCAATACCTTTTTCTGATACTATGTAACCAAGAAGTTTTGTTGATGTCACCCCAAAGACACATTTCTTTGGGTTCAACCTTACATTAAATTTTTGCAGTCTAGTGAAGATTTTATCAAGTATTTCTAGATGTCCTTCCCTAGTGTGTGATTTTGCTAAGATTTCATCCACATAATCTTCCATGAAAGTATGCATCATGTCGTGGAAAATTGTGGTCATTTCCCACTTATATGTCGCACCTACGTTTTTCAATCCGAAGGGCATGACATTCCAGCAGAATGTACCCCAAGAGAAAGTGAATGTCATTTTTTCTTGATCTTCAGGTGCTATTTTTATTTGATTATATCCTGAGAATCCATCCATTATAGATAACATGGCATGTCCTACTATTAGATCAACAATTATGTCAATGCTAGGCAAAGGAAAATCATCCTTTGGGCATGCCTTGTTTAAATCCCTGAAATCCATGCATATTTTGATGCTATTATTAGTTTTGGATACTGGCACAATGTTTGAGATCCATTCTGCATAATCTATGGACCTGATAAAATATGCATCCAATATTTTCTTCAGCTCAGCTTTAACCTTAAGGGCGATGTGGGGATGCATCTTTCTCAATTTTTGTTTGACTGTTTTGATTCCCTTTAGTAGTGATAGATGATGCATTAGGAGTTGTGGATCCAATCCTAGCATGTTAGAATAAGACCATGCAAAATTTATATGTCGTTGCTCAAATAATCTGGTGAATGCAGGCTTCTCCTATTATGTCATGGATGCTGCTAGATGTAAGATCTTTACCTTTTCAGTTGTTCCTAGATTTATAGACTATGTCGGCTCTACCAGTACCAATGATCTGTCATGGTAATGCTCTGGGAGAGTGTAAAATCTTCCATCCTTTAGCGCCTCAGAAAGGTTTTCACTGTTGGATACGTTCTTTATTTTTCTCTTTTCAAAGTCTAATGCTGCCTCAGAGAGGTTTTCACCATTAGATTTATTTTTCCTGTTATCATTTTTGCAACTAAAATATTTGGCACCCTCCTATTGTAAAGCATCGATATGAGTGTTATGGATAGTACTTGTATCAGTTTCGTCACTGCAAAGATAATTGATGATGGTATCATCGTTTGAAAAGACTAGTATAAGAATAGGTTTGGTGGGTTCCCAATCAATAACTTTGGGGTGCATTAAAGGTAACAAGTCATCATATTGAATAAGGTCAATTGTTGTAAGTGTCATGATAGCTAGGTGGTCAAAGTTATTGGTAGGAAGTTTGAGGTCTATGACAGTACTCACCTCCAAGTCTTCTAATTCACTCAATGTCTAATTGTCCTCGCTTGAGTCATCAATATTTGTTGATCCCATAACAAATGTTCTATTTCCTGAACTTTGTCCCTCCTCTCGTAAGGGTGTATATACTTGGATAACATCAATCTCTTTGTCAGTATAGGATGTAGCAGACAGATTATCCCATTCATATTCGTTGGAGTCTGTGTCAGAGCCATCTCTCATTTGTAGTATCCTTTCTACTGCTTTTTGGGTTTCTTCCTCTTTTTGTTCAGTTATGTAGCCTAATCCTATTTTGTCTTTAGGCTATAATGTTAGAGGTTGAATGGGTTCAATAATACCATCCTTTCTCTTGCTAACTGATCCTTGACCTTTGTAGCCCATTTTCTCTAAAATGGCCTTCCCTTTTCCATACTGATCTATTTTGATGCTAACATTCGCTAATGTTGATGCTTCCTCGTCTTTGTATAGCCAATTGAGAATGGATTTGTCTTCTGACTCATCTTCGAGTGTACCTACTTTTATAAACCTTTCATTTAGAGTTGTGATGGGTTGTGAAGAACTTGGAGTATTTAATATGGCTTGTCCATATGTTTTTGGTGACGGTAGCAACTATGATAGGCACAAATTTTGCTCAAGAGAATATTTTCCTAAGCCCTTTTCCTTTATCTGAACCTTTTCTGAAATTTGTTGTGATAATTCATTCATAGGACCTTCGGTGTTTGATGTGGCTGCAACAGTCATTTCTTTCTCTAGATTCTTCTTTCAACCCATTTAGATATGAAATTGGGTTGGTTGTCAACAGTGGATGAAGTGGAAGTGTTGACTTCTTTGTTATGAGGTACCATAGTGTCTTGAGTTGCTTTTAACATGTTTTAAGTCTATGGATTATTGTTGTCAGCTGATATGGTGACCTCCTGTCCATTTACTAGAAATTTCAGACATTGATGGTATGTTGAAGGTACCGCTTGCATGTCATGGATCCATGGATGACCCAATAGTATGTTGTATGTTAGATCCTTGTCTAACACTTGAAAAATAATGTTTTTGACAATCGTCCCTACCTGAATTGGAAGTATAATAAGCCCTTTGGAAGACCTTTCCTCTTCATCATATGCCTTTATTATTATTTTTCTCTTGGAGTCAATGGCGTTGTCAGAATAGCCTAGTGCATGAATCAGTTTCAAGGTACAAATATTTAAACCAGCTCCTCCATCTATTAGAACATGCTTGACACGGTGTTTATGGATCAGAACTTCTATATGCAAGGCCGCATTGTGGAGGTGATTTAAAGATACATTATCTTGTTCAGAGAACGAAAAACAATGAGGTGTGGTGAGATGTCCCACCATGGCTTGGAATTGACAAGCATTCAAATTATTAGGGACCATTGTAGCTACAAAAGCCTGTTCCAAAACTTCTTTGTGTGATGGTGAAATTTTGAGAAGTTCTAGAATGGATATTTGTGCAGGTATCTTTTGTAATTGCTCCATGATATTGTATTGATGCGATGGGGGAGTATTGTTTTTGGAGGAAATTCCTTTCAGTATTACTCTGGACTTCCCCCTTGTCATTATATTGACTTGTGGATGGTCTTGTGTTTCCTTGATTTTTAGAACATTGATTTGATTATCAAATGTGTTTGTGCTTAGCATTATGTTCAGGGATTCAATGTCATTGATGTTTGTGTCATCTCTTTGATTATCAATGTCATTTTTCTCTACCTCGAAAAGGCAAAGAATGGTGGTGTCATAGACATAGTTTATATACTTTTTCCCTTACCACTAGAAGAAGACTCTCCTTTTTCATAGTTGGGTTATGGATTTGTAAATGCAGTGTGATCATTGTTTGTTTGATGCCCTTCGACAAACACCTTCTTGGCTTCGATCAAGTCTTGTATTAGATTTTTTAGTTGCATACAGTCATTTGTTTTATGTCCTTTATCTTATGGAAATTATAATAATCTGCATTGTTCCACCAGGATGGTTTTACCTTTGGCTCCCAATTTCAAGCTTTTGGTAAAGTAATAAGTATGTTTGCAATGAGTTCTCTCATTGTTGATTCCAACGTTTGTCCTAATGGGGTGAATTTTCATCGATTGGATTGTCTTTGGTATGACGGTCGAGATTCTCCATTGTTGGTGTTATTGTTTTGAGTAGTGCTCTGATTGTTGTTTTGGTTTTCATTTTGATTAGTTTTGACAGTTGATGTTGTCAAATTGAATACTGGTTTTATATTGTCAGTTGTAGGTTCATTGCTTCCAGTATTTCTATTTTTCTGCCAAAATTTTGGCTTTTCGTTGTTTCCATAGTGATTTGTGTTGTTAGATGTGTCACTGTAGTGCTTAATCACTCCTCATTTGACTAGGGCTTCTTCAATTTTAAGCCCATTCTCAATTACTTTTTCAAATGTTGGGGGACAGTGCAATTCGAGTCTATAACTCATCTAATCATTTAAGTTGTCTATAAATAATTCAATCTTCTCCTCTTTAGGTATAGATTGAGGATATCTAGCAAACAACTTTCTCCATCGTTGTAAGAATGATAAGAATGTCTCACCATTTTTCTATTTTAGGTTAGATAGATCCTTTATGGTTATGTCATGTGTTATGTTGAAGGAGAATTGAGAAATGAATTTTTTGACCAGTTCTTCAAAGGATCTAATCCCTGGTTGTAATTTTGAGAACCACTCCATACAGTGGTCCCCCAAACTCCTAGGAAATAACCTCATGAGGTATGTATCTTCTTGTGCAAACTCAAGGTTCATTGTTCTAAATTCCTGTACATGGTCAAAAGGGTCTGATTTTCCATTGTATTTGTCATATTTAGGAAACTCACAATGCTTTGGGAAGGGTATCATATCCACACATGGATGAAAAGGGTAAGGAAAAATGTCCTTTAATAAATATTTTTTTGTGGTTCCCGTTTGTATGTTTTGAATCTGTTGTTGTAAGGCTTGCATTTGAGTTGTCAAAGAGACCACTTGATATGTATCATGGGTGTGGTTTGGTTTTTTTTATTGGTTCTAGGTTTTTCCTTCAATGGATTGATGTCAAAATCTTTCGGAAGTTTGGCACCTAACTCGACTATCATCAAGAGGTATTTCTCCATGTCTTGTTCTAAGAACTTTTCCATAAATTTATGAAAATTTGGGTCTTGTTGAGCGTGTTGTATATCCTCTTGTGTTATTTCGTTGTTTTCATGTTGTTGGTATTGGAAAAAAGGGTTTTCTTCAGTCAAGTTTGGATTTTCAATTTCCTTCTCTCTGAGTTTTTTCCTTTGCAACCTTGTTAAGATTGGCATACAAGTTTTGGTTGTTTTTTCACTAAATTTAGATCTTCTATGTGGTCTTGGTGTCAATTTGATTTTAACGAAGCCAAATAGAATGATGTATTCTTTTGACGAGGCTAAGTTAAAATTATTGATTATTGAGTTTTGATTCGTGATGGTAGGATGTCAAAATCCTGATGAGGAAACTTTACTCAATAATCTAGGTTTTGTTTTGATAATTGGACACTTTGTATTTTGCAAGATCTGGGTTTTTTTTTAAATAATTTAACTTGTAAGAACCTACTTTGTTTCAGGTTTTTAGGACATTGTTTGATCTTTGAAATGTTTCTAACTGGTAAAATCCTATGTTTCTGATGTCAATATGTCTGACAATTGTTTCGGAAGATTCTTTATTTTTCTATTTTGTGGAAGCACTAATATAGAGCGAAGAAGCACTAAAATAGAATGCAAAAGCATTAGAATTTTTGGTAAAAGCGCTATAAAATAGAGTATACGTGCTAAGACAGAGCGCAGAAGTGCTAAAAGACTGACTGGTAATTGACACTGGTAATGTTTGATAATGACAGAGCACTATAAAATTAATCAGAAGTGCTATTTTTGACTGTGTAAGCGCTAAAAGATGGCTCAGAAGCGCTAGAATGGTGCTATGACACTTGGAATTTTCTAACAGAGTTTGGTTTGTTGTTGATAGAAGCATTGTAAGATTGCTCAGAAGTGCTAAAACAGATGGTGGAAGCGCTATAGTTTATGTTTAATGCCAAGCAGGGGGTGGCAATATGGGTCTCTCAAATGCTATGTCTCCTTTCTCTTCTTCTTCATCTAAGACTATGGAAGTTGTGTGGAATTGATGGGGTGTTCTGTTCTTTTCAAAAATAAATTCCCTCAAACTACTGATAATGTCAGTTTGAGTGCCTTCAATGTGTACGTTACTGGACTGAAATATTGGTGTGGTTAGCCCTGGTTGTTGAACGGGAGTTGTAGGTCGCCAAATGGTCATAAGGTATGTTGTATGATGGTTTCAATACCTTATTGTAATGTCATTCATTACCTATTGCCAGGCAGGAGGTAGTAACATGGGTCTTCCTACTACTATGTTTGTCTTTTCTTCTTCTTTGTTCAGAACGATGGATGTTGTAAGAAACTGATGGGGTGTTTTTTTTTCCTCAAAAATAAATGCCCTCAAGCTACTGATAATGTCGGTTTGGTCATTTTCAAGATGTATAAGGCTAGGTTGTATGATAGGTGGTATAAGGCCTAGTTTTTGAATGGGAGCTGTAGGTCACCAAATGGTCATATGGTGGTAACTCCTTGATTATGGATGTCAACCTAAGGTTTCCAAATACTTTTCTATTGTAAGAACTGATCAGGTCTGGTGGAGTATTCTATGGCGGGTTATGGAATGGAGGATTGATGAATACATTGACTATGGTTAGATTCTTGTGAAAGAGCGCTTCTCTTAATATAGGCTTGTGAATTCAAAGGTTCTACAGCATAATCGTCAGTGTAACCCCTATCGAAATCATGAAACCTATGGAGGAATGTTCTATGATGAAGCAAAGTCTTCCTATTTTGATACAAGAAATGTCTTCTTTGCAAAAGATGTATGTAACTAAGTGGTGTCTTGGATTTTCTAATTCTCTTGGAAAGAGATTTTCTGAAAAACTTAGTGGTTTTCCAATCTCTAATCATATATTCTCATTTTTGATTTCATCTAATTTGTTTTTATTTTTCAAGATGATCTTTTATCTGAATTTTAATGATTTTGGAATACACAGCACTCAAATGAAGACATTTGTTTTTAAGAATTGTAATCTATATACATATTGTATGGTCAAAATAACCATGCATGGTCCTATTTTCACTGGTTTGATAGCAATAAAGCACTTCAGACAGACTCACTCTTAATAGTCAAAAGGTCATCGTTATACTCAACAGCCCACATCTTAAAATTGTGTCGACTCACACATCTGTGTCACCCCCTAGAGGGCACCCGTGTTTTTGTCTTTTCCAGGCATGTACTCAAGGTTAGATTTCTCAATCCCTTGAGCAAATGGTCTGTGGCAATTATATGGTGACTGTCTTGGGGGCATATTCTTCCCTCCCCTTGCACTGCGAGTATTACAATGTCTGGTTACTAACTCGATTGGATACTACATTAAGTTCTTAGAAAGGGTTTTCATTCGGAGTGGAAATAATAGACTCCCTCAGGAGACCTCCCAACCTTTATAACAAAGGTTTTAGGTATGGTTATCTTGCACACTTTCGGGAAAAGTGGGTTTCCCCATATTTGCTTTAAATTTTATAGTGGGGTGGAAAAACCTGGCTTTGGTTTGAACCCACTTAGATCATTCCTATAGGGTGAGTACTTTTTCCCACTACGGAAGGCCTTCTAAAGGATGTAATAAAACTTGAAAAATGCATAAAAAGGATGAGTTTGGCTTTTTGGATCACCCAGTTAAGGAGAGAGCATATTCCTATCAACCATACAAACACATAAATCACTTGTTCAATTTTATAGCCCAAACGAAAACTTTCTAATCTATGTGAAGATGTTGCTTCACAAAAATACATGGTGTTCATTTTTAAATCCCAAATTAAAAAGTCTGGTGACTACCCTAGATTGATAAATTTTTAATCCTAAATGAAAATGTGACTATCCTAGGATTGATTCATTTTTAAACCAACTGAAGAAGTGCCTATCCTAGATTGATTCTTTTTAATCCAACTGAAGAAGTTCCTATCCTAGATTGATTTTTTTTAATCAAACTGAAGAAATGAAATTTACTGGCTGCGGACTTGTCGGATCTAGAAAATAAATTACACAAAAGCGCTATGGAAGTGGTCAAAAGCGCTATAGAAATAGCCAGAAGTTCTACAGAAATAACCCAAAGCCCAATAGAAATAGCTAGAAGTGTTATAGAAATAGCTCGAAGTGCTATAGGATTTTACAAACGCGCTAAAACAGATGCTATATGTGAACTGTCAGCTTGTGCTGGAAGGTAATGATCGAAGTGCTAAAACAGTCCTTCAAAGCGCTATACTTTTCTTTGGAAGCGCTAAAACAAGCAGATGCGCTATAGTTTGTCTTAGAAGTGCTATAGAATATTTCGATCGCGCTAAAACAATTTATGCCAGATTCTTGTACGAAAGCTTTCTAGAAAAACTTGTTAAAAACATGGGGTTAAGCCCCACAGTGGGCACCAGAATGTAAGTGTGGAAAAAGTAAACTAAATACAATTAAATACACCTCTTAATGAAACATTGTATCAAGATTAAACATGAATTAAACTAATTTAAAATAGAGAAAAGCTTGAAAGTGTCTCATTGTCTCCTATCTCCAAAGATTTATGAGTCACGGAAAGGCTCTCAGATTGATAAAGTACTGTGACTATTAAAATTCCTATTCAGAGAATGGAATGATGCTAAATGTTGTGATGTGATGATTGCAATGATTCCTAGATGATATGGAGTTATCATAAACTATCCTGACATGAAACCTGCTAAATGGAAGCTATAGTGAAAACTAATGATGCTACTATGATTCTAAATCTGCTGATGCTATGATGCTATGCTAATATGCTAAATGATAATTGATGCTAATGAAAATGCTAATGTTTAAGATGCTTGAGTGCTAAATCTTGCATAGTAATTTTGCATAAAAGATGATAACGATCTGGTCCATTCTTTGCTTTAGAAGGCTGTATATATAGATTTTTGGCAGCAGCTTTGCACAAGGGTAACGCAGTAGAGGCTGAGATTCAATCCGGAGATTTGAATGGTAAGAGATGAGAAGGTGGAGCTGATCATGGGGATTGTTCCTCCCCATGAAAACACCAGGAAAGATGAGAGGAAAGATTTGAGGAAGAAGATTGAGAGGATTGCTTACAGGTTTGTCCCTGAGGCTTTTCCCACGAATGCCAGTTAATTTAATTATATTAGAAAAATCTAATTTTATTGGTGAGTGAATAGAGGGATTTGATTTATGCCTTTATTTAAATATTTTTTATTTATTTAAATTAGCAAAAAGGAAGATAAATAATTTAATTAAATAAACTATAGAAGTTTGTTTATTAAATTAAATAGAAGAAATATGATAATTAAACAATAAAGTATAAAGCTTTATTTATTTAATTAAGATTGAATATGATGTAATAATTAAATAATGCCAACTATAAAGTTGTTTATTTAATTAAAACTGAAGAAATAGAAGAATTTAGAATGTGAACTATTTAAATAATTATTTAATTTATTTAATACTAGATGAATTTGAATATGATATTTAAATAAAATTTGTTTATTTAGATAAGATGAAAATAATTGAATCAAGATTGAAGAATTATGATAAACTATTTAAATAAATATTTCCTATTTATTTAATAGTAGAGGATTTTAAGGATTCATTAATTAAATAAGTCGTATTTAATTAATCAGATTTCTCCAGACCATTTTTAGGTGTATACACTGGAAAAACAAAGAAATAGAAAAATCTAATAAAAAACAGAGTTTCTAATTGATGTTTCTTATTCAAATCTCCAAAAAGTATGAGTACATTGATGTATCCAACCTTTATAGGCCCCTTACAACTAAAATCAACCACCATACCCGCAAAAAATTAATTTTTAGGCTTCTTGACCATTGACATTCCTTACATAGTGTAATTTTGCAATTTTTACTAACAACTTTACAACTTTTTAAACAACTCTTCAATATTTTGCATTTTACCAAACCTATCCTACTAATCACCTAAACATCATCAAACATGACTCAACTACAACTAATTACATGGAAATGTAGTCCTCAAGATCTTATTTTTAGCATATACTCCAAAATCCTATAGCCTACATCTCAAAACCTTAAATTGACAAAAATCATTAAATGGTGCCCCTGCACCATACACCCCAAGTTTGAAATTTTCCAAGTCTCTTGGAAATACTTCAAAAATTTGTTCACCTCTACACACTTCATGCTTCTGATCTCCTTGGTTTCTTTTAACAAGTTCATCTTTCTCTAGTTTATCATTGTACTTAACACCTTTGCCCTTGTCAACTTCTGTAACATACTCCAACTATGCATACTGCTTTGTGGGATGTTTCTCAACTTTCCTATCAACAAACTCTGCTATCACATTCTCTTTTACCTCTGTATTCAATCCTCTATCAACTGTCCTTCATGTACCTTTTTCCTTTTGTTCAAATCTTTGTCCAATACTCTTTTTATCTACACCTTTCTCACTGTTGATTGTACCATCACCCTTATCAGCATCTGTCTAACCTGCCAGTACCTTGTTCACTATCTTATCATCATAAACCACTGTCCCATCATAGAATTTTGTCCTCTTATCATCCTTTCCAATCTTGGTATCAACTCCTCTTAACTTCCTCTTCCCTATTTTCACAATTACTGAGCACTTAACTATCCCAACAAGGATCTCTCCACTCATTTCTTGTTTCTCCATAAGCTCTACACTCTTGCTCTGCTATGTCTCAATCTGAGACACTTTTCCATCTTTTCTCTTCCATATGGAAGCTTTCTTTTGTACAACTGGCTGCATATTTCCTTCATTTCTTTCACCTACTGTCCCAATATAGTCAAGCCTTGAAATGGCTGCCAATTCCACATTCTTACTCTGCTCAACACTCACATATTCCTTCATCCCAATCATAATGATCTCACCATGCTCTTTTTCCTCTTCATCCAATGGTGTTAAGATTATTTTCCTACCATCCTTCTCAATTGTGTATGTGTTTTTCCTCCCATTATATATGAATGGCCTATCAAACTGCCAGACCCTTCCTAGCAACATATGGCAACAATTCATGGGTAATATGTCACAAACAACTCTATCCCTGTATTAACCAATCTGAAAATCAACTATTGCTTGTTCACACACCACCATAGACTTATTATCACTAACCCATGAGACTTTATATGGATTTTCTTTAGGCACCCTTTCCAAATGCAATTTATCCACCATTTCATGTGATACAATGTTATCAGTACACCCTGAATCAACTATTACTTTGCATACCTTATTTTTTCATCTGCAAGTCATCTTGAACAAGGCTCTTCTTTGGATTTTCTCTTTCTCCTTAGAGGTCTTCAACATTTTTCTTTGCATCATCAGCGTCTCTCCAACTTCAGCCCTTGCAATCAATCTATTTGAACTTGAACTACTTTCAACTTCATCTTCTTGAACTATTTGTGCTCTTCTATCAGGTTTTATTTCTCCTCCACTTGAAGTTGATGAACCAATCTTCTCAGGGCACTTCCAAGCAAGATGACCATATTCTTGGCAATGATAACATCTACCAGCAAAAGTATTAGAATTCCTTCCACCTCCAAACCTACCCCTTGTACCTCTATATCCTCCTCTTGATTTAGGTGCTTGTTCTCTACTCTTATCAGCATCTTCATGATCTTCTTTGGAATGTCTTGTGCCTCTTCCTCTATTCATATTACCTCTTCCCCTTACTTGTCTTTCTTGTCTTCTCTTGATTCTATCTTCTACCCTTACTGCCATTTGGAAACATTCCTCTATTGTCTTAGGAGGATTCAAACTGATTTCATCTCTTATGTTCAATCTCAAGCCACTTAAATACTTGGCCACTCTTTCAACCTCATCTTCATTGTGACCTACCCTAATGCATAATCTATGAAATTCCTCAGTATATGACATTATATCCAACTCCCTTTGCTTTAAATTTTCAATTTCATAAAATTTTGTATGACATAATCTGCTGGTAAAAATTGAGCCTTTACTTTTGCTACCATCCTATCCCAATAGCTTATTTTAGACTTACCTTTCTTGACCCTATCTTCTTGAACAAAATTCCACCATGTGAGGGTTGGACCCTTCAATTTTGTCTTTTCATATTTCACCTTTTTACTGTCCTCTATATCTTCAAATTCAAAAATGTTATCTAAGGCATCAATTCAAGCCAAAACCCCTTCACTATCCATCTTACCTCCATACATTCACACTTCAACCTTCACTTTTGAAGTGTTGTCACCTCTTACTTCCTTTAGCATCTTGATCATTCTCCTTTCATCAGGTTCTAAGTAATCTTCATCATTCTGGACTCCAACTAGATGGTTTCCTTCTTCCCCTTCATCTTCTTTATCAATCTAGTCTTCATTCACCATTCCTCTTCTCTGGTTCTTCTCCAAAGTTGCTATCCTTGCTAAGGTGGCTTCTTGTGACTCTTTGTAGAGCCTTTCCTTTTGATACAACTACTCTTTCAATTCTTTTATCTCCTTTGCCATTGCACTGGCCTTTGGAGGCATCTTCACAATCTGGCCTCTTCACCATCCAATCACAAACTACAACTTTCTTTTTCAAGGAACTACTTCCTTGCTCTGATACCACTTGATGTAAATCAACACAAAATCAACCTACAACAACAACTCACAAGTCACAATTATCAAAATTCTTCACTTTTCACCAAATTAGCCTAATTCGTTGTAGCATAGCCAACCCACTCAATCGGGTATACCTGAACCAATACTATTTCAGGGACCCATTTAGGTGCTCTAAAACATATCAGCAAATCATAATTGATTATTTTGCAACAACTTCAACCAAATCAAGTTTTCTCGCTTTCTAGTCTTTAAATTAGGCCTAATTTCCAAAGGACCTTGCCTCTAAACACTTCCAAATTCACCAAACCCAATTGGGAAGCATGTCTAGTGTGTTCAAACTAAGGATTTCACAATTTTCTTGCATAAATTCATTCACCAAGTTGTCTAACTCCAAAACCCTCTTTTATAGGCAAGAACCTAGGGTTTTATTGAAAGTCTTACTTCCAATCCTTCCACAACTCAGAAACCACTTCAAACAGGACCTATTTCACCTACACAGACTCAATTCATCAAGAAATCACACTACCCCAACATAAAGTTCACTTTTGTTTATCAAAACCTCACTAATTCATTGAGAAACTTCTCTGTTCACCATTGGGGCTCCATGCCCAATACCTTATTTGATCTCCCCAATACCAAACAAACATGTATACCTATATTTCTTAAGGATGCAGACCCATTCCACCAATCACAGTAGTCACAGGGGGTCGAATGGGTGTTTTTCACATTTTAAAGCCCTTCAAAACCCCAAAAATAGAGTTAATAGAGCAGTCTAAGAAAATATGAGATTAAACACTACCAATTCAAAATGAAACCCTCAAACCAACTACAAATTAGGGCTAACATATATCTTCAAAGGTTTTCAAAAGTTTCCAAGCATGGCACCTCTGTATGGTATCGTACAAATGCTGGAAAATAGAGAAACAGAAAAATCTAATAAAAAAAAGAGTTTCTAATTAATGTTTCTTATTCAAACCTCCAAAAAGTATGAGTATTGTTGTGCAGTTTTTCGCACACACGCCCCGCTGAAAGGAGGGACCCTCTTTTGCTTTCATTTTTGGTGTTTTGGCCCCTAGTTTTTTGAGGTTCTGTTGCCTTGGTGCGTGCTTGAATTATTATCTTATTCATGCAAATGCCCCCCTTCTAGGAAGCACTTTGAAAATCTAATGTTCTGAGCTTATTTCGGGTTTTTGGCTCTTTTTGGGAAAATTCCCTCCTAGCGGAATTTCCTAGTTTCCTTGAAAACCCTGTGGTGGCTGTTTTGCACTATGATCTAGAGATTTTGGTCCTTCACGGAATTCTTTGGTGACCGTATTTCTTCAAAATTCTGTCCCTTTGTCGAATTCCTGGGTTTTGGTTTGGCATGTCTTGTCGACTGCATTAATGCTCAGTGGTACGATTTCTGTGGCAAGTATTTAATCGATTTTGGGGAATTTTGTGCCATTAAGTCTTTATCATTTGCTCTCTATTGATCTGAAGTGCTTGATCTTGAGTGTTGGGCTTGATTTGGTGTTTGAATTCATGGATTTTTGGATTTGGTGGTGATTTTCCTGGGCATCATCGTAACTGTTGTTGTTTGCTGGGGCACTAAAGATTGTTAAATGTCATTGTTGTAATTGAGTCTCACTTCATCAATGGTATGTACGCATTGCCTTTCTTTTGATTGTTGAATGTGAGTAATTCTTTGGCATCCTGAGTGTGTTTGGAATCCGAATTTCTGCATGTTTGGGCATTGAACATATTGAAGCTAGGGTTGTTCGATTTTGTTAGACTGATGATCCCCAAGTGAGTTTTTTCAAGCTTGTTTTTTTATTGCATTATGAGGTAGCTCACTTTTGTATGCCATAAAGAACCTTTTGAAAACCTAGAAAATGAGTAAGCTGAGTCCAAGCTTGTCCTATGCATTCATGGCATAATTTTAGGGTTTCGTGCTTACGGCATCATCAATTCCTCTCGATTTATTTTAGGATGAGCCTCAAATTTAAAGATGATCTGTAGGAGGTTCAAATCAAGCTAGTTTTAAGCCCATGATCCTCAAATTTTTGATCTTTCGATCAATTTGAGTGAGGTCGTGAGACAACGTCAATATCCGGAAATTCGAGTTTTCCTTCAACTTAGGGATTTTCCTTCGCTGGCGGAATTCTCTAATTTTCCATTTTCTCTTCGTTTTCCCAAAATGTGCAATGATCCAGAGTTATGCTTGCTTCGCGGATTTCCATTCCCTTCAGATTTTACCAAAATTTCCTGTGTTCCTTCATTTTCCTAGAATTTGTAGACTATTGTTGTTTTCGCGGAAATCCGTCCTGGGCGGAATTCTCTGAAACTTTGTTGAAAATGAAGAACTGAGAGATAGCATGATTTATTAGTTGGTGATTATGCATAGTATGATCAATTTGAGTTGTTTAAAGATGTATCATGTTGTTTCTTAGTTAATGACAGATTGATTAAATGATTATTGGATGCTTTTATGTTTATTTCGCTAAAATCCGCCTGGTTAGGAATTTCCCAAAATTCTTCTCTAGCCTGGATTTCACGGGATGACTGAAAACCCAAACTTTGAAATGATCAATTATTATGAGGTTTTAGAGAATTTTGTTTATCATGGGACTTTTATTGAGGTTGAATATGCCATTTTTGATTAATTAACTTGGGTTTCATGTGATCTTTATTATGGTTTCTTTGTTGGATGTAGGCTGAATAAAGTAAGGCAGTGACAAGTGGAACCAGGGGTAGAGTGATGGATCCAAGTGCAGAGGGGTCTTTTGTTTCTGAGGCAGAAAGAATCAAGATGGATATCAAGAGTAGAATTCCTGAGAGCAAACTTACTTTTGTCTAGTCAGAGGTAACTGATACTAATGTTGGATTGTGGGATTATGAAGAGTTCAAGACAAGGATGGCAGCACAGAACCTTCCTTTACTAGCTATAAGGACATTGGAATCAAGGTTGGAACATGTAGCTTGATTCCCTCCTACAGTGCAGTGTTATGAGTTGGTGCTCGAATGTGCTAGACACTATGACAACAGTACGCAAAGGATAGTTGGTCCCCAAGGGAGAATTGTGGCAAATCTAAATCATGTGTCTATAGCCCAGAACTTTGACATGCCAGACAAATCTCATGTGACCCAGATTTTGATATGGATATGGAAAAGAAGTTCTATGAGGAAGATACCATCAAGTCCCAACAGGTCATCAATTCCTAGTTGGAGAAGCCTAAGTCCCACTTTTCCAAGCTACCCAAGCAGCTATTCAGAGCTAAATTCAAGAAGGAATACTATGATGTTATCACCCTTCTTAGTAGGGTGGTAGGGTTGAAGAGTGCAAGAGTATTTGAGAATTGGATGTTTCATGTCATTGTGAGGATGGATCAGAATGTTAATTACCATTGGGCAGGTGTTATAAGTGCCATGATTCATGAATAGATGTGTAATGTCCTACAGACGAAGACCTTCACAATGACCTCTTACTTGGTTTATGCACTTGCAAGATTTCATCCATACAAAGGACTAAGTACAAGGGGTGTGTTTGGACAGGATGTAATTTATGAGGTTTATCCATAGCTACACCTGGGTAATTCAAGCTATATGAGGGTGAATGATTCATTCACCATGTACATCACCAGATTATTGCAAGGTGCAGAGCATGTGAGGATATTTGACAATGCCAAGGAGCTAATTAAAAGGTATGGGGCTTGGTTCATACAGTTTCCCACCTTTTCATATATAAGCATATATGGTTGTCAGAGTGCTCCATACAGACTTCCTAGGTATCCCATTGATCACATTATACTCCTAGAGGTCACAAGGCAAATATGTGATTTTGATGCAATTGTGAAGAAGGATAAGCATAAGACTGGATTTAGTGGAGATTTTCCTCTAAGGATAGGCATTAGTGAGGCATGCCCTTCTATTAATTTGGCCTGTGCTTCTGAAGAAGAAATGAGAACTCTTGGGTTATCATTCCATTCCAAGAGATCTAGGTTTGATTGGACTAGTGAAGCAAAAAAGAAGGCCAGCAGAGAATATAGTCACAAAGATGATATAGAGGATTATTGGGCCAATTGCAGTGATGAATTTGAGATTAGGAGGAAGAAGTTTTTCAGGATACCTATGAACTTAGTACAGCTATATAATGTGAAGGTCATTCCAAATCAAGTTGAAGATGATGGAGATTTGATTCAAGGCCATGATTATGAAGTTGTAAAAGATAAATCAGTTGGAGAAATAGACTGGTTGGAGGAAGAGAAAACAAAATTAGAACAACTTATGACTCCAATGATTAAGTATACAAATCTATGTCTCAAGCATAAAATGTGGGAACTAGAGAGTGAAGGTGTGCAGTGCACCTATTATCTAATGGGAGACTTGGAGTCTCATTCCACTTCTGAGGAGTCAGCTGAACAAGATCCTAAGGTTAAGGGCAAGGTGAGTTCTCCTTTTAAGATCAAGATTAAAGATGTTCAAGCGGAGGAAGTACAGGAGGTAGAAAAGCAAAGAAAGCCTATTGCAAAGAAAAGGAAACATGTTTCAAGGACGAAGAAGTCATCAAAGGATGAAGCTGAAAAGGAAGATAAGGAGGTTAGTGTCCCTATTCCCAAGAGAAGAAGAATGGTGAGATTGTCACATAAGGAAAAGGAAAGTTCCAAGGCAGGAGAGGAAGTTATCCCACCTGTGATAAATGTGGAGAGCTCGAGAGAAAGGACACAGGTATATACAAGGAAATCAAGAACTCCTTCTCCTAAGGACAGTGTGTCGAGGAAGGATGCTCCTCCAGTTAATCCTGCTACAGAACAACATGAGGACATTCCTCCTTCCCATGAAGCTCGTAATGAACTAGGTGAATCCAAAGAGGCGGAGAGTCACCAAGATATAGAAGGAGAATAATTTCAAGAAGGTGAGCTCTATAGTGCTGAGGCAGAAATAGAGAAGGTGTTACAGTCTCCCCTGGTAAAATATGATGATTCACCTGTCATGAGTGAAGAAGATTGAACTCCTCAAAGAGAGGAAATACCAATTAGGACTCCATCACCGGTGCATGAAGAAGAAGATCATGATAAAGAAAAAGAAGAAACAGCTGAGGAGATTCCTAAGAAACGGGATTTGAATGAAGATATGCCTAGGGATCAACAGGATGAAGTTAGACAGAGCAATGTACAACTAGAATATACTGTTCCAGGCTAGTTGGACAAAGAATTAAAGAGTAAGCAGATTGTTGTAGATGACACCCCTCCCAATTGGGATGAGCTATTGGAAAATATAGGAAAGGGTAAAGGAAAGAAGAAATCCAGGGTCATCTCCAGAATTGAGAGGGATGAAAAAAATAATAGGGTGGTCCACATTGCTACTCCTACTCCTGATAAGAATAGGGATGATGTGACTGGAAGTGATTATAATGTGCAAACCATCAACCTAGGGCCTAATTCCATGGAACAAGAGATTGAAGAATATGAAGGTTCTAGTGTTGTGATCTTGGGTAGGTTGAGGAAAGAAGCACAGACCAAATAGGAATTTAAGAAGGCAAATGATAAACTCAAGAGATATTTGCAAGACTTGATGAAGCCTTTGCAATCCATCAGCTCCTCATCATTTGCTGCAAGTTTCCTGCCACAAGAAACAATATCAAAGTTGGAAAGAATGAAAACCACTACTCATGCCACAGCGAACTGGTTACAGGGGGTGCAAACTAAGGGAGATAATGCTATCAAGGACATCCTTTCAACTGGTGGAGATGCTCTGAGGTCAATAAATTGGTTAAAAGATGTATTAGCTCAAGATAAGGAAGATGTAGATCTCTTGTTGCAAAAAACCAAGACCATCATGGAATATAATGAAGATAAGTTGGTGAGTGATGGAATTCTTCCTTCGTCTAGAGTTGCAGAACCTTGGGAATGGCTTGAAGCTTTGCAAATAAGGTAGAAGGTTTTAAAGAAAGTATATAAGTAGAGGAAGAAAATTGAAGACACCCTGACCGAGATCTACAATAAATGTTTTTCTTTCTTTGAGGTGATGACAGGGAGAAAGAAGTTTGCACCGAAGCATTTGAGCTTGGAGCAGTTGAGAAAATGGGGGCGAGATAGTTTTTCTTTGGAGTGAATTAAGCAGTATAGAAAGAGCTAGAGTTAGGAGTTAGTTTTATTTTCAAGCAAGCAAGTGTTGTAATAGAATACTAGAATTGTTGCTACTTTGGGTAATTTAATGCAAGTGAATACATTATGATTTGGTTCCTTTCTTGTGTTGAATTTTATCTGGCATGGTTCTTGTGATTCTATCTTTGGAATTACTTAAGTTTATTTGATATATGTGCTAGGTTTAATGTTAGATGAATTGATAGTGTTTATGATTTGGTACTTGAAGTGTTGCAGCAATCTCTGGTCCCTACTTTTTGCAACCAACTGATTGTTAGTTGCCTTGCAAAGTTAGCCTACACTTTAAATTCACTATGCTTGGTTCAATTGTGGATGTTTTTTCATTTTGATTGCAATAGGATTGTTCTAGATGAATTTCCATGATTTGAAAATCTTTAATGCCTTAGAAGATTGCACTATTTATGTAAGATTTCAGATTCATCTGGGTCAAGCAGAAATCAGTTTATGAGGGATTGGTCCATTTCAAGTATTTCATCATTTGCATTGTTAATCTTAGGATTAGTGTTAAATTTAAGATTCTCTTTGAAACCTTATCTCTTTTGCTCTTTCTTTTATCATTTGGGTTAGATTTAGGATTGGAAGTATAATTATATTGTTAAATCTGATAAATCTAAGGATTCAGTATTTTCTTGTAGTAAGGTCCCTTTGTGATTACCAACATTTTCACATTTATCACTAAGTTGTTTATGCATTGTCAAGACCTGACATTAGAGACCTTGGGGTTATCTCTTGAGGCTTGCTGATAGAGATTTACCTTTCAAGAGAGATAGGATTTCCATATTCTGTCTGAGTTGTTGTTATGCAGAAAACACCATCAACAAGTACATTGATGTATCTAGCCTTTAGAGGCACATTAAAACTAAAATCAACCACCATACCAACCAAAAACTGATTTTTAGGCTTCTTGACCATTGGCATTCCTTACATAGTGCAATTTTGCAATTTTTACTAACAACTTTACAACTTTTTAAACAACTCTTCAATATTTTGCATTTTTACCAAACCTATCCTACTAATCACCTAGAAATCATCAAACATGACTCAGCTACAACTAATTACATGGAAATGTGGTCCTCAAGACCTTATTTTTAGCATATACTCCAAAATCCTAAAGCCTACATCTCAAAACCTTAAATTGAAAAAAATCATTAAATGGTGCCCCTACACCATACACCCCAAGTTTGAAATTTTCCAAGTCTCTTGGAAATATTTCACTAATTTTTTCACCTCTACACGCTTCATGCTTCTGATCTCCTTGTTTTCTTTTAACAGGTTCATCTTTCTCTAGTTTATCACTGTACTTAACACCTTTTCCCTTGTCAACTTTTGTAACCTACTCCAACTATGCATACTGCTATGTGGGGTGTTTCTCAACTTTCCTATCAACAAACTCTACTATCACATTCTCTTTTACCTCTGTATTCAATCCTCTATCAACTTTCCTTCCTGTACTTTTTTCCTTTTGTTCAAATCTTTGTCCAATGCTCTTTATATCTACACCTTTCTCACTGTTGATTGTACCATCACCCTTATCAGCATCTGTCAAACCTGCCAATACCTTGTTCACTATCTTATCATAAATCACTATCCCATCATAGAATTTTATCCTCTTATCATCCTTGCAAATCTCTGTATCAACTCCTCTTAACTGCCTCTTCCCTATTTTCACAATTACTGGGCACTTAACTGTCCCAACAAGGATCTCTCCACTCATTTCTTGTTTCTCCACAGGCTCTACACTCTTGCTCTGCTCTAAATCAGTCTAAGACACTTTTCCATCTTTTCTCTTCCACATAGAAGCTTTCTTTTGTACAATTGGCTGCATATTTCCTTCATTTCTTTCACCTATTGTCTCAATACATTCAAGCCTTGAAATGGTTGCCAATTCCACATTCTTACTCTGCTCAACACTCACATATTCCTTCCTCCCAATCGTAATGATCTCACCATGCTCTTTTTCCTCTTCATCCAATGGTGTTAAGATGAATTTCCTACCATCCTTCTCAATTGTGTATGTGTTTTGCCTCCCATTGTGTATGGCTGACCTATCAAACTGTCAGACCCTTCCTAGCAACATATGGCAACAATTCATGGGTAATATGTCGCAAACAACTCTATCCCTGTATTGACCAATCTTAACATCATTTTTTTCTCGTTCACACACCACCATATACTGATAATCACTAACCCATGAGACTTTGTATGGCTTTTCTTTATGCACTCTTTCCAAATGCAATTTATCCACCATTTCACTTGATACAATGTTATTAGTTCACCCTAAATCAACTATTACTTTACATACCTTATTTTTGCATCAGCAAGTCATCCTGAACAAGGCTCTTCTTTGGATTTTCTCTTTCTCCTTAGAGGTCTTCAACATTTGTCTTTTCATCATCAGCATCTCTCCAACTTCAACCCTTGCAATCAATCTATTTGAACTTGAACTACTTCCACCTTCATCTTCTTGAACTATTTGTGCTCTTCTATCAGGTTTTATTTCTCCTCCACTTGAAGTTGATGAACCAATCTTCTCAGGGAACTTCCAAGTAGGATGACCATATTCTTGGAAATGATAACATCTACCAACAAAAGTATTAGAATTCCTTCCACCTCAAAACCTTCCCTTTGTACCTTTATATCCTCCTCTTGATTTAGGTGCTTGTTCTCTACTCTTATCAGCATCTTCATGATCTTCTTTGGATTGTCTTGTGCCTCTTCCTCTATTCATATTACCTCTAACCCTTCCTTATCTTTCTTGTCTTCTCTTGATTCTATCTTCTACCCTTATTGTCATTTGGAAACATTCCTCTACTATCTTTGGAGGATTCAAACTGATTTCAACTCTTATGTTAAATCTCAAGCCACTTAAATACCTGGCCACTCTTTCAACCTCATCTTCATTGTGACCTACCCTAATGCATAATATATGAAATTCCTCAGTATATGACATTATATCCAACTCCTTTTGCTTCAAATCTTGCAATTTAATAAAATTTTGTATGGCATAATCTGCTGGTAAAAATTGAGCCTTTACTTTTGCTACCATCCTATCCCAATAGCTTATTTTATACTTACCTTTCTTGACCCTATCTTCTTGAACAAAATTCCACCATGTGAGGGTTGGACCTTTCAATTTTGTCTTTGCATATTTCACCTTTTTACTGTCCTCTATATCTTCAAATTCAAAAAAGTTATATAAGGCATCAATCCAAGCCAAAACCTCTTCACTATCCATCTTACCTCTGTACATTCGCACTTCAACCTTCACTTTTGGAGTGTTATCACCTCTTACTACCTTTAGCATCTTGATCATTCTCCTTCATCAGGGTCTAATTCATCTTCATCATTCTGGACTCCAACTAGATGGTTTCCTTCTTCCCCTTTATCTTCTTTATCACTCTGGTCTTCATTCACCATTCCTCTTCTCTGGTTCTTCTCCAGAGTTTCTATCCTTGATAAGGTGGCTTCTTGTGACTCTTTGTAGAGCCTTTCCTTATGAAAAAAATACTCTTTCAATTCCTTTATCTCCTTTTCCATTGCACTGGCCTTTGGAGGCATCTTCAAAATCTTGCCCCTTCACCATCCAATCACAAACTGCAACTTTCTTCTTCAAGGAACTACTTCCTTGATCTGATACCACTTGATGTAAGTAGGGGACGTCCTATAGCACAAATCAACACAAAATCAACCTGGAACAATAACTCACAAGTCACAATTATCAAAATTCTTCACTTTTCTCCAAATCAGCCTAATTCCTTGTAGCATAGCCAACCCACTCAATTGGGTATACCATCACAAAGGGGTTCTTTCAGACTTGAACCAATACTATTTTAGGGACCCATTTAGGTGCTCTAAAACATATCAACAAATCACAATTGATTATTTTTCAACAACTTCAACCAAATCAAGTTTTCTCACTTTCTAGTCTTTAAATTAGGCCTAATTTCCAAAGGACCTTGCCTCTAAACACTTCCAAATTCACCAAACCCAATTCGGAAGCATGTCTAGTGTGTTCAAACTAAGGATTTCACAATTTTCTTGCAGAAATTCATTCACCAAGTTGTCTAACTCCAAAACCCTCTTTTATAGGCAAGAACTTAGGGTTTTATTGAAAGTCTTACTTCCAATCCTTCCACAACTCAAAAACCACTTCAAACAGGACCTATTTCACCTGCACAGACTCAATTCATCGATACATCACACTATTGTTGTTCCTTCAGCACACACGCCTTGTTTGGAACGGGGACCCTCTCTTTTCTTCGTCTTGTCGAGTCGTTTTATCGCTGCCTCATTTTGCATGCCTCTGTTTTGATGTCCTAAATGGTTAACATGCCTCCAAAGTTTCATTTTAAGTTGACCATGTTTTATCCCCTCCAATTGTGCTAAGTCCTGGTTCCTTGCGGAGTTTCCTTAGTAGTTTGTTTCTGCGAGCAGCCTTGGGGCCTGGCGGGCCTAGCGTGGCGGGCCCGGCCTGGCGGGCTAGGCCTGCCAGGTTTCCCTTGCCAGATTTCCATTAGGTGTCTGCCTTCCTAAATGGGTGAAGGTTTTTTTCCTTCCCATGCCCTGGGACCTAGCTTCCTGATTTCTGCCCTTTTTAACTTGTGTTGCAAATCGGACCGCCTTTTGCCCCCGCTAGGCCTATCCCTTCGGACTTCTCTGCTCAAAATTTTGTGGTTACTTCGTCGTTCCAAATAGCCAACCTGCATCGGCACCTCGTTCTCTGGACCCCAAACTCCCTTTCGCTGTCGGTTGAAAATGACAAACTTTGAAGCGACCTCCAAGTTGCGTCCATTCGGCCCCCAGGTCCCAGACCTCCCGTTGCCGTCCAAAAATTTAAACTCACCAACCCTCTTGTCATTCGTATCGGCATTAATAGGCTAATTAAATGTTGATTAGGGGTATAAATATCTGGTTCAACCTGTCATTTTCATATGTTAGGTTGGCTAGAGGAGTTCAGAGCGATTTTTGAGGAGTCCAGCACCTTCATCACCCATCGCCCTCGCGCTCGTTGCCCTCATTTACTGATCCTTTGCGGATTTGACAACTTATCTAGCCAGGTTTTGATGTAGGTTCACTGTCCACTTTCTTGTGAGGTTTTTTGTAATTTTATGCTTAAATGATGAACAAACGTGGGCTACAAATACTTTAATTTGGTAAAACAAGATAACACCTAAAAAACCCATGTGTTGAAATTCAAAAAAACCTCCAAAACATCCTCTAAGACAAATCCAAAACCCTACCTTGACGATGTCATTCTTCGCGCAGGGCATTCATGCCCTCTGAACCCACACCCTCCCGTCACCACCAAAAACTTAGAAATAAAAACATCAAATGACCAAACGGCAAGATGCCCTATTAGGCTCGCGACCTCGGACCTCCGTCGGTGGATCACTATCAGACCTAAACCAACTTGAAACTCGGCCTCCATCTGTCCTTCCTAGGCCCACTCCTGCGAGATTCCATTTTCGAGACTCCGCGTCACTTTCACCTTTTGAAACAACATAATAGCCCAGTCCACCCGAGCCCTGGAGCCCGCCTCGCCCTTTGTCGATCGGGTTAACCTAACAAAGTTGTTATGTCATGTCCTCGGGCCCCAGTTCATGAAGTTCCATCTGTGGAATTCCATGCCAACTTCGCCATTCCAAATGGCCTTCTAGTAGCATCCTTACACCTCCTAGGTCCCAAGCCTCCATTCGTCGTGAAGACAATTAACAATGAACTTAGGTGTCCTTGCTCTTGTCGGGCTCTGTCCACTGGGATTTTGTTCCATCTCAGCTGGCACAGAAAGGAAAATAGGTCTGTCTTTCTAACCTCCGAGGTCCACCGTTCGGATCACCTAAAAACTTAACGAGAATGTTAGAGGCCAATCTTGATGCCAAGTCCGGCCCACTGGGCCGCCCCCGCCGGATTTCCATTTAAAGCCCGTCGGTCCAAATGGAAAAACACCAACAACTTCCCACCCCTTGAGACCCAAACACTTCAAAGTTGGGAGGCACGTTGACCGCCCTTCAGCCTCCTGAGTCCCAGACCCTAGAATTCTGACCCCAAAATTCCATTTCCTTCTGGCTGCTCCAAATGGCTAAGCCCTGACAGCTTTCTGGCCTTGTGTCTTCGGATGCTCCCAAAGCGACCGAAATGACCTTCAATTCAAAAACTAATCTCGACCCAAGTGCTTAAATTCAACATTCTCCTACATAGGCCTTTCAAATCATTAAAATTTCAAGTCGGGAGAAATCATCCGGGTTGCTCCACCCTGTTCGCCCTTTAAAATAGCATTCCCGCCAGGGAAGTCTGGCCCTCCAGGCCCGAGTTGTCCAAAAACCCTCCAGTAAATTACTAACGATTTCTTGAAGTAAAATTTTGATTTTATGAATAATATATTGTTTAATTGGACTTCGTCCACAGGATTTTAACTAACATTCATGTTTTTGTGATTGGTTATGCTTACTGTGTCTTGCTTGCAGGATATATAGAATCGGGTGTGGGACCCTTGGGGGTAGCCGCAGAGAAGGACAAAGGGAAGAGAGTGGGAAAGGTTCCTCATGGAAAAAAGGACAAAGACTAAATGAAGTTTCAATTCCATTGAGAGTCGTTGCATTCAAAAATCATCACGAACTGGAAGGAAATAACAAATACTAATATCGGCCAAGTCGATATTGACGAATTCAAGTGAAGGGTCAGGATCCATCCTCGGACTGATAATGCAAGATTAATCAGACAGAGTGGAATTTCTAAGGCTATGGGTTTTCCTCTGTCCCTTGTAGCCTCTGAATTGGTTATGGCCTACCGGCAGGCATATTAGCTAGGGACATGGACAATAGTTGACAGAGATGGAAACATCCTTGTTGATATGTCGGCTGAAGCGATAACAAATACTTTCCACATCCCTACCTTCAAAATAATGGAAACACAAACCATCATAGAATGTAAGGCAGCATGGGACAAAGACCCCACTGGCTGCAAGAAGCTTATAAACCAATATTGGCTTAAAGAGAAAAGGGGCAGCACTGCAAAGGTTCCTCAAGAGCTCTTCTGCAACGACTTCCATGAGGACTACCACGACTTGGTGACTCTATTGAGTAGGGTGATGGGCCTCCCCACTGCCGCATATTTTCAGGAGTGGATGGTATATTTCATAGAGCAGATCCTCCACGGGGAGGAAGATGTCACCACAAAATCCTCATTCTACTAGGGAGGAATAATAAGTGATTACTTCCACGAGCAATTTGTGAATGTCAAAAAGACCTCTAAATTCTACATGACCTCCTATCTTGTTTACTCACTGGCCGAATGGAGGCAGTACAGTGGATTGTTCATGGAACCTGATGAGGAACTGGGTCGTGTGTTGAAGGTTTATGACAGATACCCCCAGCTACAATTCAGGAACTTTAAGGAGTATTGCAGAGTGAATGACGCCTTCATGGGTCACATTATCAGATTGTTTGGAGGGGATTTTGAAAGAAGGATCTCTCACAGTGCTCGAGCATTCTTGAAGCAATACGCTTTCCTATTCATCCAGTGCCCCAAATTTACCTACATTTGTGCCCAAGGTTACACAAAAAGGTTGAATAAGCTGCCTCGGTACCCCAATGATTGGATCATACTGTTAGAGCTCTCTCGGCAGCTGTAGCATGTACATTCAGTCCTCAACGGCAGATATTTGGTAGGGATCCCATATCCCTTATCCCTTATCCCTTATCCATATGGGCACGTAAGGAAAGCACTAGGACCAGGATACGCCCATTTGCACTACATAGAAGATTTTTGGAAAAAAATTCAAGATGATAAGGAGGTACGCGCAAGGAATTACATGTGGATGATTGCATATTTTGTAAGAAGGGTGAATATCTTTCCTATACCTGATCAGGTTGAAGAGGATGAAAGCACTATCATGGACCCCAGGTACAACGTAGTCGCTAACTTACCCCTGCCAACAATAGATTGGGATGAACAAGACGTCGATGACCTTGATATCATAACCAAACCTATCGAGACTTGCACTAAAGAATGGGTCGATGGGAAGGGAGCTCAACTAAAGCAGCGAGGGGTTATACTAACATATGAAGGGCTCAAGAGTGAGCCTAGTGCTACGAAAGATGTTGTTGCTACAACCTCAACAGGAGAGACATCCAGATCTCCTCCGCTTATGAGATCTAAGAAGAGGAAAGGGACCGAGGCGGAGCAACCACTAGATCCAAAGGTGTATTCAAGAAAAGATTCTGAGGGTTCACCCTTGAAGAAGCATAAAAGGACAAGAAGCGTCACAGGAATGTCTGCAATTCAGGAGGATCCCATTCATGGGGGTAAAGAAAGGGAAACAGATCAGCCAAAATCTCCACCGGTTATCCCTGTTTCTATCGTTCTTCCATCCATTTCTCAAGCCATGATTGCCACATCCCCAACTGCAGTGGACATCTTGGTCCACCTTTCCTCCTCTCTGCCAACTAGACCCATGATATTGGTTGACTCCTCCTCTACCGCAACTTCTATGCTTTCCTCCGCCTCCATGTCGCCCACTACATCGCTTCCACTAGCAGCAGTGACAATACCAATGCTCGCACTCACATTGTTAGAGGCTTTCTCACAGCACATGAAGAGTGCCCCCTCTGAGATTTCCCAAATATTTTTGGATCCCACCATTCAAGCTGCCTTGGCACAGGTCCTCGCCAGTGCTCCACCCTCGAAACCTCCAATGGGACCACTAGCCATGGAAGCCACAATGTTAATCTCTGAGGAATGGGAGAAGTGGGAGATGGAGACTGCAAAAGCATTGGGGGAGGAAGCGGATGAGTACCATGAACACCTGGAATATGAGCATCATCAAATTGACAAGGTGATTTATGAAGAGGAAGGAATAGGACCTTCCAAGAGCGGTGACGAAAGAGATACCAGTACTAAAATTGTACAAACATTTGATGATGATTTCGAAGAAGAAATGGCCTGGAAATTCAAGGATGTCAGGGAAGAAGTAGAAAGGACTCCTCCCAGAGCAGAAGGGAAAGAAGGTGACAGCATAGTAGAAAATGTGGAACTTCCCATGAGGGAACAGTAGGAGGATGTGTCACCTCCCCACAGAGAATAAGAGAATGTAGAAGGAGACAAACCTGAGGGTGATGGTCAGACTGTCAAAAGCCTCAAAACTAAAAAGCCCAAGGAGAGCGTACACGAGGACAAGCATGATGACAGAAGGGAGGAGGTGGATGAAAGGGAAGAAAGTCCCAAGGAATGCCTACCCACCAAGTCCCCAATCAGGCGAATAACATTCACCTGGGATTCTGATGAGGACGAAAAAGATATAGAGGTAGAAGAAGAGGCTCCTAAGGAGAAGGAGGTTGAAATCAAAAAGGATGAAGAGGAAGGTGATTGTGAGTTGCCTGGAGAAAAGGCTCAAATGCCCGAATGGCTGGAAAAACAAATTGAAAAGAGGGCTCCCGCCCCAAGCAATCCCAGGATGAGGCTAAAGGCTATCCTGGACAGGGCACAGATCACTACCAAAGAGGAAAAGAATCCCAAGGTCAGATCCAATGTAACAATGGATGTTTCTGGATATACGAACATCCAAGTGGCTACACCCATAGTAGGAGAAGAGGAGGTAAGTTATAATATTTCTACTATTTATTGGGAACGGCTACAAGGGAACAAAAAGTGGAACACCTCCAAGATTTTGTCGCTATCGTGGTGCATCTTATACAGCAAGACAAAGTTTCGAAGGAAGAGCTTAAAGCACTGGTAGCTGATCTAACAGCGTACATCCAGCAATTTTCCTCGGTGGAGGAAGCACCTACCACATCCACAGCTCCACTGCAACTACTGTCTAAGGAACAGGTTGATAAGTTGGAAAGGAGGAGGAATTTAGACAGGACTATAGAGGGTTGGTTCTGGCAGGTTCTATACGTCGAAAACATGGGCATTGGTCAGGCTGTCAGGACAGCCAACAAATTCTTGGACTTACAGCAGTCTCTTGAGGGCACAAGAAAGCTCTGCTCTAACTTCCCAATGAGGTATGAGTCTACCTATCCAAAGATCGAGGTTATCCTCAGACTGCTGAGCACAATGTGGAAAAAGGAGCTCGCATTCAAGAAGGATGACCATTGGCTCATGGATGTGTGGAAGCAAGACTTTGAGTACCGAAAAGAAAGATTGGAATAGGTGATCGATAAAGTGGATCCAGATATTGAGTGGGTCAAAGAGATTAGAGCAGATTGCACCTGGTACCTGAAGCTAATGACAAGCTATGAGATTCCTGTCGTAAAAATAGACCTAAATAAGATATGGCCCCACTTCTAGAAAAGGATGGAGGAAGGGATGTCAGAGGAAATAACCACATATTTCATGAGTTTTTCTGCCCAAGCCTTTGCCCAATCAGAGTTGTTCCAGGACCACACTGTTAAGTATGAAGAGGACTAGGAAAAGCTCACTTAGTAGTCCAAAGAATGGATTTATCAAGTGCTATGATTTGAAATCATAGATGTTGATAAACTCCAACCATTAATTCTGAAGTTTATGGAGTATGTAGCCTTGAAGAAGTAGGAAGGCAACCCTATTATTAATGAAGAATTCCTGACTGAGTAGCCACAACAAAAAGAAAAAACTGCTATAGTGTTGTCACTAGAGGAAAAAATAGGGATAAAGACAAGGTTGTATTTTAAATTGTAATATATTGGGGGGGGTAGGTAGAACCCTATGTTGTAGTGAATCTTGGCCACACAATGAGATTAAATCTTGGTCATTCGTTCTAATTTTTGGAAACTATAAATAGGGGGTCTCCTCTCATTTTCAAGAGAGAGTTGAATTGTTGTAATGACATGCTGCAAAAATTTCTAATGAAAATACATTGACTTGGTGTATTTTCTTAGTTTCTCTACATGTTTCATGATTCAATCTCCCATTATTGGATGTTTTAGTTAGATTTAAACTGTTGTTCTAGTTAGATTTAAATTGCTTAGATAGATTTTGGTAATGTTGTTATGTGATTGTAGAATTTTCTGATGTGTTGATTCCTTTCAGTCCATACTTTTTGCCATTTTCTACTGGTAAATGTTCTTGTAAAGTTAGTTTGGGTGGAAACTTTAAGCTGCTCTAAATCTTCATCTTTATTCATGCATGTGTGTGGCAGATGAATGGTGAAAAATCTGCAGACCTCAGGAGATAGCACAAGTTTCATGAGATTGTGATTATTTCTGGTTAAGTGAAATTTCATTTGAAGGAAGTTGTCCATAGTAGAACCTCCATGATCATTGTTCATAGTCAGTTGCAGATCCAGGAACCTTCCCTCTTCCCTGATCTTTTTCCTTCTTCTTTTTTAAACAACCTGTGCTAAGGTTCATTGCACATTGTAAAGCCAAAACTTAAGGAAAATACTAAAGTTTTAGATTGTTGTTTGAACCTACAGCAAAGTGCACCTTAACTCTCATCTCAGAAACTTCAAATTTTAAGATCCACTTTGCATCCAACTACATAAGTTTGTCCTATGATTACCAGCAAAATCACATCAAACATCAACTAAGGAATTTCATGCAAGTCATGACCTAACACCTGAGAGACCTTGGGGTGATTTTCAGCAAATTTTTGTTGGAAGTCTCCTTTCAAGAGAGGTAGTGCACCTATGCACTGTCTATGTTGAGAAAGTGTGCAAAAACACCCATCAACAGAATTGACACTAGAAGGAGGGCGGTGTGAAGCTGGATTGAATCGGATCATTCTCCCCTGAAAGATTTCAGAGAATTCTAAGGTCAACACCAAATAAAGGGGAGCTTTAAGAGTTGTAGCCTCCCACCAGGGCTAAACAAACTAAGGGAGGAGATTCTACTTCTTCCTCTTCCTTCATCCCATTCACTTCCCTTCCACCTTCACCTCCCTTCACCTCTTGTCCACCCTCCACCCAGCCATACCAAATTGTTTTTCCACCTCTCATCTCTGGCAGCCAGGGAATTGTCTCTCCTGGCCCTTCAAGTTTAGGGTGCAATCCAAATAGTCGGGCCCAAGTACAGTCCCAGGTTGTTGTCTTACAGCAGGTGCAACCCCAGATTGTTGTCCCTCAACAACAGATACCAACTCCACCTCTCGTCATGGCTTGGTTGGCGCAAAATCCTTCATCGTTGCACTTCAATGCTTATCATGACATACCCAAGAATCTGGAGGGTTTTTGCACAAATTTCAATCCTCGCAGCCCGCAAAGGAGGGCAGAAGAACACATCAAGATATTTGAAATAGGAATTACAGATATGCAGATTGGTCATGAGGACGTTGTATGCCACCTCTTTCCATACTCACTGGGGGAGGAGGTTTTTTATTGGTAAATCAATTTGCCAAGGGGATCCATTACATCTTGGGATCTCATGAAGAATGCTTTCTTGCAGAAGTATAAGATTTCGATTAGCCCTTCAGAGCTATACCGACAGTTTATGTCCATCTGGAGGGAAATAAATGAACCCATCGGCTCTTTTAATGATCACCTCCATTGCGCCTTCATGAGGCTTCAAGATCCATACGTACACAATGACATTGCAGCCCTGCCCATCTACTATGCAGCATTGGATAATCTCACATCCGCATTGGTGAACAGGATGAATCAGCCACCTGCCACGCTAGTAGCTACTTATGCTGAAACTGTTAAGGCCAGTGCATACTTGGGGAAAAATATCTCTAGTCTGCTACCCTCTTTGGGACCAGTAGCTCATCTAATGTAGGTTCAAGGCCTCAACCAAGCATTCGCTCATCAAACACCTCTTATGAACCAGGTGCCTCAATTGCCCATCATCCCACATCCTAAGCAGCCAATGAATTATGTGCCTCTTGTGCCTCCTTACTCACAGCCTCGGCAATAGAAGACCTATCCCTAGGCTCCCTAACAATAGTAGACATACTCTCAGCAGTTGCAAGCGCCATTATACTTTTCGGGACTAGAATTCCCTCTAGTACATCAAAATTAGTCGGCAGCTCTGCCTATCTTTCTCCAAAATCAAGTGTCATAGCTAAGCAATACTGAGAAAGACAAATTGGAAGAGCTGATAGAAATGATAAAAAAAATGTCCACGAAGATAACACACTTGAGAAATCAAAATAATCAGTTATAGGCCTCCCAATGCAGCCTCTACGCTAACCTTAATCAGGATAGCAGAGACAACAGAGACAGTAGGGATAACCGTGAAGCCAGCACCTCTTCTGGACAAAATTATGACAAAGGACAGAATTCAAATTAGAGCTTCAAGAGGAGACCTTCTCAGAGACATAATCGCATGTGGAATACGAGGCCCAATAATGGTGTCCCTACTCCTCTTGATCAGCCTGCCAGCAATGAAAAGACGACCAGTGGAGTGTATCTCGTTGAGTCTGCTCTGTCCGGATGGTGCCGAAATTCACAAGACAAGCAGGCACTCTAAGATGGATTGTCCTAAATTCCAGACAGTCGCTAAAATCTTCCAAGTGGAGGTCCAAAATGTTATTAATAGTGTTGGTTGCGGGGACATCGTCCCATCTGAGCCTTATGACTCTTCCTACCTCGTGGTCAATCAAGCTCCCTTTCTGCGGAGTGACTGCAATGAACCCGAGATCAAGGTCACCCCCGTTAAGAGTGAAGAAGTGCAAGAGGTAACGAGCAAACCTTAGCTCAGCTTTTTGATTTAGTAGATAATAGTTTGGTAGATGAAGAAGAAGAAGAACATGTAGATGAAGTTCATATGTTTCACCAAAGGTCAACTCCCTACTTCCTTAGGAATAGGTAGGCGGGTGGACCCTTTACAACTTCTACCCCACCAAATAATTTTAGTACCTCGCCTGATCCAAATGCTAGCAATAACCTCGAGCTTCCCCATATGCCCACCCAATACTTCAACAAAGATAAGTCATAGAATCCACTACAAAATAAGTTGTAGAGACAGCCTCAAGGCCAATCCCAAGACTAGCCAAGTCAAACACAGACCCAGCACGCTAGTTCTGCCATAGGTTGGGCCGTTGATTCTGAAATTGAGCATATGGGTGAATATGTAGCAAGGGAGTTCAAGAAGGTAAAAATTAGCCTATATGCCTTTGAACTACTCAAAGTCCCTATTGTAAGGCATGCCTTCTTTAGGGTAATTAATGGAACCTCATCCTCTAAAGCAACACAGGAGGCATCAGCCAAAAGAATCACCTTTGAAAAACCTAGAGAGGAGCCCACAATTCAGGATGTCACCGGGAAAAGGAGGGATGTTCCCTTGAATCAATCCATAAATAAACAGCTAGCAAAAGAATCGCATCCAAATAATAGGAAAGCCACCAAGGAACAGCCTATTAGGCAGACCAAGGATAGGATCGGTGACAAGAATAAGGTTCAGGTAGCCCAAGTGGACATGCCTATGGGCCTCTTTCAAGGAAAATTGGAAACACCACCCTTCCTCACTACCATATGAATATTTGAAAAAAATCTACACAATTGTTTGATCGACTCTGGAGCATCAACCAACGTCATGCCCTTGGCCGTATGTAAATCCCTTGGGATTACCCCCATGCCTTTAAGGAAAAAGGTGACTCAGCTAGACAAAATTGAGGTAAAATTATGGGAGAAATGAATCAAATCCCCATGCAGATTTATGTGGACCCAAGGGTGCAGCAGGTTATTGACATCCAAGTTGCAGATATCCCTGACGCATATGGAATCATTTTAGGTCGACACTTCACCCACGCTCTGAACGGATATGCCGCTACAGATTTTTCACATATGTAGCTGCCATGGAAGGGACTACCCAATCAAATCTGCATCGAGCGAGAACCGCACATGAAGTTCATGATCACTAAGTATAATAACCTGAACGAGGTTTTGTTCGTTGAAATTGAGTTAGGGAATTATTGTCCCTTTGTTTACCAAGAAGAGGCAGAGGTTGAAGAAGAGATAGTGGATGAGGTCCTGTTGGTGCAATGCAACCCTCCAGTTGATTTAACTCGTACACCTCAAAGCACAAAGATGTTGGTAGAAGCTAATGATGAGGAAATACCTGAGGATAGTATGTCAGGGTTGTTGGATGGATTCTGGGATTTTATGGAAAAATGCATGCAAAATCAACTCAGCTTGGGTGCAAGAATGAATTTCCAAGAGCTCCTACTGCCCAATTGGTACAGGGTACATGATGTGGCCCATTCTGAATTTGAATGTTGCCTATGCCAAATAGTAGTAGAATGGGTCAATAAATTAGCCGCTCTTAAGAAGGAGACACCATCAGAGTAGCCGACTCTCCACCATATCAAGCTATTTTCTACCTCATAATTCATAAAGGATAACTCATGACCTAAGGGTAGCAACCACCTCAGTGGCCTAGGTGTCGAGGGGTCGTCTAGATTCTGGACATTGCATTTTGACAGATCTGAATCAAAGCAGGGAGTTGGCATCAGATTTGAGCTAGTCAGCCCTACGGGTAAGTCTTATTTCACTTCCCATCAACTCCAATTTTATTGCACCAATAATGTAGCAGAATATGAGGCTTTAGTCCATGGTCTTCTGATGGCCTTGAAGAAAAATGTTAAAATGCTGCAAGTTTTCGGTGACTCCGATTTGGTAGTCAAACAAGTTAGGAATTTATATTCTTGCCACGACAAAAGACTAGAAAACTATAGGCATAAGGTCTGGGATCTTTTGGAAGGACTAGATGCATTCAATATATAGTTGATCCCTCATGCTCAAAACTACACAGTTGATTCTTTGGCTCAAGCAGTCAGCACGCTACAACCTTTATCCTTATCAGGCCTCAAGAAGTTTACTATTGAGTTGACATCTACACTCTCAATTCTAGATAATGTCACCCACTTTCAAGTCTTCAATGATGATAAGCACATCCTCGAGTTCATCACAAGCTCTGGTGTCTTTGCCACACAAAACATTGATGAAGTTGTTCTGAAAGAGGCTGAGTTAGATATAGAAGGGGTTATCAACCTCAAAACCAACACGATTCCCAGAGGCATGGTTTAGCTTAAACGCATTTTTTATTTGGATCAAATCAAAGATCAGGATCAAAAAATGAAGAAGGAATCCATAAGCAACCAATGTGATGCTCACAACCTCAGAACTGTTGAGGAAATCAAAAATGTTTTTATTGGCAAAGTATGTACTACAGAAGAAAAGAAATGGATTGTAGATGCTTTACAAAATTATCACGATGTTGTGGCATGGAGCTATGAAGACCTTAAGACTTACGACACCTCCATCATCACGCACATCGTCCCTCTCAAGATAGAAGTGCGGCCATTCTTCCAACGGCAGCAGCATATCAACGCCTTGCTATAACCAATCATATACAAGGAGGTGCAGAAGTTGCTTTCAGCTAGGCTTATCTTCCTAGTCAGGCATTCCAAATGGGTGGCCAACTTGGTCCCTGTCCAAAAAAATAATGGAGAAATCAAATTGTGTGTAGACTTCCGCAATTTAAACCGAGCCTTAGAGAAAGATAACTATCTGGTGCCCTCATTAGACAAAGTGTTGCAGATTGTCAACAGCTCTCAAATGATGTTTTTCCTTGATGGGTACTCCGAATGAAACCAAGTTATGGTACAATATGAATATCGCCTTAAGACAGAATTCACCACCAAGTGGGGAACCTTTGCCTACAGAAGAATTCCCTTCGGGCTCATCAATGCTAGTGCGACCTTTCAGCGCACCATGGACATTGCCTTCAAGGACTTGATTGGAAAGTGCATAATCATCTACATGGATGACTTGACTGTATTTTCAAAGAGGTGGAGTGATCATGTCTCTAATTTATGCAAGGTGTTTCAAAGGTGTAGGGAGTTCAAACTCTCCCTTAATCTGAAGAAGTGCATCTTCGGAGTGACAGAGGGTAGACTACTTGGACATATCATTTCAGAGTAGGGAATCTCTATTGATCCTGAGCACATCCAATCTCTACTGAAGATTCCACCACCAGGCAGCAAGAAATAATTAAAATCCTTCTTTGGAAAGATCAACTTCGTAAGAAAATTCATCACAGGCTTTGCTGAGATTGTCAAACCGCTTAATGCCATGTTGAAGCAACATGCCAAGATTGAGTGGACCCCTGAAGCGAAACAATATTTTGAAGAAATCAAGTGAGCCATTGTTGAGGTGCATGTGCTTATCATCCCTGACTATATGAAGCCATTCTATATCTATTTGTTCGCTTCGGAGCATTCTTGTGCTAGCATTCTAACTCAGAAAGATGATGAAGGGAATGAGCATCTGATCGCCTTCATGAGTGCTCCTTTGAAATATGTTCACTTACGCTACCACAACATAGAAAAACAAGCATATGTCTTTGTTAGGGGAGTGAAGAAATTTAGGCATTACATCCTGTGTAATAAAGTGTTTGCCATTGCCCTTGACCCAGCAGTGAAAACGTTGCTCATGCAAAATGAATTAGGTGAACGAAGAGCCAAATAGGTCACATTGCTCCAGGAGTATGATATGGAAATCCAACCAATGAGGTTGGTGAGAGGGTAGGCACTTACCCAAACAATTGTTGAAGTAGCGGCAAAGGTAGGACCCGAACTCACAGTGCAGTAATACCAGCTCGAGGATGTCTCCCCGGGAAAGTGGTACGAGGATGTCATCTTTTACTTGCTGAACCACAAGTGTCCACCTCATTTACAAGGGGTCCAAAAATGCACCCTCAGACTGAAAAGCAGCAATTACATGTTGCAAGGGTCCATTTTATACAAGAAAAATCATGAAGGCATCTACTTAAGATGCCTTGGCAAGGAAGAAGCAAATCGAGTCCTAGAGGAGTTTCATGACAAGTTTGGCACTGGTCATGGATCTGGGCCTTCCACTACACATTAGATACTAAGAGTGGGGTATTATTGGCCAACAGTCTGCAAGGATTCCCATGGCCATGTTCGCTCGTGTCACACCTATTTGACCACTGCTACCAAGGAGAAGAATGTTGTTGTCTTGTTACAACCTGTTCTTGAGGTGAGGTCATTTGCGCAGTGGGGTCTCGATTTCATTGGTTTGGTAAGCCCTCTGTCATATGTGGGGCACAGGTACATTCTTACCGCTACTAATTACTACACTAGATGGACATAAGCAATTGTATGTAGGCAATGCACAACTGAGGTAGTTACAATTTTTTTAGAAAGTTTCATTTTAAATTGCTTCGGTTGTCCTTATGCATTGGTGTGTGATAATGGACTTGCATTTGCTTCATTAAAATTTTTTGGTTGGGCTTTTGATTATGGAATCACCCTTAAATTTTTATCCAATTACTACCCCCAAGAAAATGGCCTTGCCAAATTCACAAACAAGAACCTAATCACAGTGATCAAGAAACCACTCGATAGGAATCCCAAGGACTAGCATACCCAGCTTCGTTTCGCCCTTTGGGTGGACTGCACCCGCCAAAAGGCTGCCCTTGGCGATTCCCCATTCCACTTGGTCTATGGCTTAGAGCCTATATTTCCTATCCACCTAAAGATTCCCACTCTCCAATTTATTAATGACTTTTATGAATGGGGAGACCGTAGAGAAGCCCGGTTAGCCGAGCTCTTGCACTTAGAAGAAGTATGAGACCACGCAATAGAAAATTTTTCCAAACATTAGGGCATGGTTAAGAGATGGTTCAATTGTCGAGCCAAAGTCAAGGCCTTTATAATTGTAGATTTAGTCTTGTACTGGGACAAGGCCCATGAAAAGAAAGGGGGACATAACAAATTCGACAAGCTTTTCCTTGGCCCCTTTCAGATAGCTGAAATATTGGGAGACAATTTTTTCTGCCTAAAGACCCTAACTGGTGAGGACATGCCATTGCTAGTCAACGGGCAGCACCTAAAGCATTGCTTCCAAGCTTGAGCTCTGTTAGGCTCTTCCCTGTAAATATTTGTGCATAGGTTAGAGTAGGCTTCCCTTTGGTTTGCTTGTGTTTTGTTATTTTTCTTGTCTCCTAGTTGTTTTGTTTTGAAGAGGGTGTTCTTTGTCCCCACTGCGGTGGTCGTGCTCATTCGACGAATGGTTCACTTTGTTGTCCGCCCTTAGTGTTCTCTGGCTAAACATTCATTATGGACTATTGGTCCCTGAAAGCTTCCTAGGAAAGGTTTCCTCATTTGAACTTTTCCTTAGAAATCGACCCTTGGTTGGATCCTTCTACACACATCTCAGATCCTGCATAAAACGCACGTTAATTATTTCCAAAGAACTATACAACGGCTACACTGATATCCTAGTAAGTGAAAAAATATTAAGTCCACTCCAATGGCCACTATGGTTCCCAAACCCATTGTAGGCTTTAGTGCTTACACAGTTGAGCAAAAAATAAGTGAGAAAAGGAAAGATTGACATAAAGAAAGGAAAGAAAATAATGAAATTAGGCGACTGTATGGGTGTGCGGGTAACTCTACAAGGGATATGGATGCTTGGCTGGTAGTAGAGCAATATTCGTGGGGTCACAGCGATAACTCTGCTAGGGCTATGGATGCCTGACTAGCAGTAGGGCAATGTCCAAGTTACTTTTGGTATTGGACGGTTTACGTAGCTTGCTCGGTTGGATTGGCGGTCGTTTGTCACAATTCCCACAAAAATGAATGAATTCACTACACACTTCTAAAAGTTCTTGTAGATCAACCCAACTATGGACCCTGTTCTCCTAGTTCACGTTTGGATATATGCCCCTGGTTTGTGAAATTGAAGATTTTGGGTTCAGAATGAATACTTATCCTTAAAACGCTCAGAAGCCTTTCCCAGCCGAGTTTCCATTTGTTGTGCCTTCAACACACACACCTAGTTCAAAACGGGGACCCTCTCTTTTCTTCGTCTTGTCGGGTCATTTTGTCATTGCCTCATTTTGCGTGCCCCTATTTTGATGTTATAAACAATTAATGTGCCTCCAAAGTCTCATCTTAATTTGACCATGTTTTACCCCCTCCAATTGTGCTAAGTCTTGGTTCCTTGTGGAGTTTCCTTGGAAGTTTGCTTCTGCCAGTGGCCTCGGGACCTGGCGGGCCAAACCTGTTGAGTTTCCCTTGTTGGGTTTCTATCAGATGTTCACCTTCCTAAATAGATGAAGGATTTTTCCTTCCCGTGCCCTAAGACTTGGCTTCCTAATTTCCACCCTTTTTAACTTGCGTTTCAAACCACACCGCCTTTTCCCCCCACCGAGCCCGTCCCTTCAGACTTCTCTGCTCAAAATTTTGTGGTGACTTCGCCATTCCAAACGGCCAACCTACATCGGCGCCCCATCCTCCAGACCTTAGACTCCCCCTCACCGTCAGTTGAAAATGACAAAATTTGAAGCGGCCTCCAGGTCGCGTCCTTCGGGCCCCCAGGTCCCAGACCTCCCGCCGCCGTTCAAAAATTTAAACTTACCAACCCTACTACCATCTGTTTAGGCATTAATGGGCTAATTAAATACTGATTAGGGGTATAAATATCTAGTTCAACCTGTCATTTTCATATGTCAGGTTGGCCAGAGGATTTCAGAGTGATTTTTGAGGAGTCCAGCGCCTTCATCACCCGCCACCCTCGCACCCGTTGCCCTCGTTTGTTGATCCTTCATAGATTTGACAACTTATTTCGCTAGGTTTTGAGGTAGGTTCGCCGTCCACTTTCTCGTGAGGTTTTTTGTAATTTTATACTTAAATGATGAACAAACATGGGCTAAAAATACTTTAATTGGGTAAAATAAGATAACACCTAAAAAACCAACGTATTGAAATTCTAAAAAATCTCCAAAACATCCTCTTAGACAAATCTAGAACCCTACCTTGACGTCATTGTTCTTCGCGTAGGGCATTCATGCCCTCCAGACCTGCGCCCTCCTGTCGCTGCCAAAAACTTAGAAAATAAACATCAAATGACCAAATGGCCAGATGCCCTATCCGGCCCGCAACCTCGGACCTCCAACGGCGCATCACCGTCGGACCTAAACCAACTTGAAACCCGGCCTCCATTTGTCCTTCCCGGGCCTGCGACCTCAGACCTCCGTCGATGGATCACCGTCAGACCTAAACCAACTTGAAACTCGGCCTCCATATGTCATTCCCAGGCCCGCTCCTGCAGGATTCTGTATCTGGGACTTTGCGTCACTTTCACCTTTTGAAACGGTGTAATATCCTAGTCCAACTGAGCCCCTGAGCCCGTCTCGCCCTTTGCCGACGGGGTTAAACTAACAAAGTTGTTCCATCATGTACCTGGGCCCCGGTTCATAGAGTTTTGTCTGTGGACTTTTGTGGTGACATCGTCATTCCAAACGGTCGTCTGATAGTGTCCTTCTGCCTCCCAGGTCCCAAGCCTCCATTCGCCGCGAAGACAATTAACAATGAACTTAGGCATCCTTGCTCTCGCCGGGCTCCGTCCATTAGGATTTCGTCCCATCTCAGTCGGCACGAAAAGGAAAATAGGTTCGTCTTTCCGACCTCTGGGGTCCGCTGTCTGGATCGCCTAAAAACTAAATGATAATGCTAGAGGCCAATCTCGATGCTGGGTCCAACCCACCAGGCCGCCCCCGGCGGATTTTTGTTCAAATCCCATTGGTCCAAACAGAAAAACACCAAAAACTTCCTGCCCCTTGAGACCTGAACACTTTGAAGTTAGGAGGCACATTGAGCGCCCTTCAGCCTTCCAAGTCTTAGACCCTAGAATTCTGACCCCAAAATTTTGTTTCCTTCTGGCTGCTCCAAACGGCTAAGCCCTAATAGCTTTTCAGCCTTGTGTCTCTGGATGCTCCCAAAGCAACCCAAATGACCTTCAATTCAAAAACTAATCTCAATCCATGTGCTTAAATTCAACCTTCTCCTGCATAGGACTTTCAAATCATTAAAATCTGAAGTCGGGAGAAATCACTCGGGTTGCCCCACCCTGTTCACCCTTTAAAATAGCATTCCGGTCAGGGAAGTCGGGCCCTCTGGGCCTGGGTTGTCCAAAATCCCTCCAATAAATTACTAACGATGTCTTGAATTAAAAGTTTGATTTTATAAATGATATATCGTTTAATTGGACTTCATCCATGGGATTTTAACTAACATTCATGTTTTTGTGATTGGTTATGCTCATTATGCCTTGTTTGTAAGATATATGGAATCAGGTGCAGGACCCTTGGAGGTAGTTGCAGAGAAGGACAAAGGGAAGAGAGCGGGCAAGGTTCCTCATGGAAAAGAGGACAAAGACCAGATGAAGTTCCAATTCCAGGGAGAGTCATTGCAGTCAAAAATCATCATGGATTGGAAGGAAATAATAGATACTAATATCGGCCAAGTCAATATTAACGAATTCAAGCGGAGGGTCAGGATCCATCCTAAGACTGATAATGCAAGATTGATCAAACAGAGTGGAATTGATAAGGTTCTGGGTTTTCCTTTATCCCTTACAGCCCCTGAATTGGTCATGGTCTGCTGGTAAGCATATCAGCCAGGGATGCAGACAATAGTTGACAGAGATGGAAACATCCTTGTTGATATGTCGGCTGAAGCAATAACAAATACTTTCCACATCCCTTCCTTCGAAACAATGGAAATGCCAACCATCATAGAATGTAAGGCAACATGGGATGAAGACCCCACTGGCTACAAGAAGCTTATAAACCAATACTGACTCAAAGAGAAAAGGGGCAGCGCCGCAAAGGTTCCTCAAGAGCTCTTCCGCAACGACTTCCACAAGGACTACCACAACTTGGTGACTCTATTGAGCAGGGTGATGGGCCTCCCCACTGCTGCATATTTTTAGGAGTGGATGGTATATTTCGTAGAGCAGATCCTCTGCGGGGAGGAAGATGTCACCACAAAAGCCTCATTCTACTAGGAAGGAATAATAAGTGATTGCTTCCACGAGAAATTCATGAATGTCAAGAAGACCTCTAAATTCTACATGACCTCCTATCTTGTTTACTCACTGGCTGAGTGGAGACGGTACAGTGGATTGTTCGTGGCACCTGATGAGGAACTGGGTTGTGCGTTGAAGGTTTATGACAGATACCCCTAGCTATAGTTCATGAACTTTAAGGAGTACTGCAGAGTGAATGATGCCTTCGTGGGTCACAATATCAGATTTCTTGGAGGGTATTTTGAAAGAAGGATCTCTCATAGTGCTCAAGTGTTCTTGAAGCAATACACTTTCTTGTTCATCCAGTACCCCAAATTTACCTACATTCGTGCCCAAGGTTACACAGAAAGGCCGAATAAGCTGCCCTGGTACCCCAACAACTGGATCATACTGTTAGAGCTCTCTCCGCAACTACAACATGTGTATTCAGTCCTCAGCGGTAGACATTTGGCAGGGATCCCTTATCCCTTAACTTTCGGTCAGGGAATGTACAAATTGTAGACCTCCCAGTGTGTTGGGAATTTGGAGAAGTAATTAGAAAAATATCATTTTTTCCTACACATTGCTTGCCCACGGATGGATCCATATGGGCACGTAAGGAAAGCACTAGGACCAGGATACGCCCATTTGCACCACATAGAATATTTTTGGGAAAATTGTCAAGATGATAAGGAGGTACACACAAGGCATTACATACAGATGACAGCATATTTTGTAAGAAGGGTGAATATCTTTCTTTTACCTGATCAGTTTGAAGAGGATGAAAGCATCATCATGGACCCCACGTACAACATAGTCGCTAACCTGTAGCTATCAACAATAGATTGGGATGAACAATAGGTCAATGACCTTGATATTATAACCAAGCCCGTCAGGCTCGCACTAAAGAATGGGTTGATAGGTAGGTAGTCCAATTAAAGTAGTGAGGGGTTATACTGACATATGAAGGGCTCAAGAGTGAGCCTAGTGCTACAGAAGATGTTGTTGCTACAACCTCAACATGAGAGAAATGATTCTACCTATCCAAAGATTGAGGCTATCCTCAGACTGCTAAGTGCAACGTAGGAAAAGTAGCTCGCGTTCAAGAAGGATGACCATTGGCTCATGGATGTGTGGAAGCGGGACTTTGAGTACCGAAAAGAAAAATTGGAGCAGGTGATCGATAAAGTGGATCAAAATATTGAGTGGGTCAAAGAGATCAGAGTAGATTGCGCCCGGTACCTAAAGCTAATGACGAGCTATGAGATGCCTATCATACAAATAGACTCAGATAAGATAAGGCCCCACTTCAAGAAAAGGATGGAGGACTGGATGTCGGAGGAAATAACCACAAATTTTATAAGTTTTTTCACCCGAGCCTTCGCCCAATCAGAGTTGTTCCAGGACCACAATGTTAAATATGAAGAGGACTGGGAAAAGCTCATTGAGTAGTCCAAAGAATGGAGTTATCAAGTGTTGTGATCTAAAATCATAGATGTTGATAAACTCCAACCATTAATTCTGAAGTTTATGGAGTATGCAGCCTTGAAGAAGCAGGAAGGCAACCCTATTATTAACAAAGAATTCTTGACAGAGTAGCCACAACAAAAAGGGTAATCAGCAGAAAGACAAAACTGCTACAATGTTGTCACTAGAGGAAAAAATAGGGGTAAAGACAAGACTGTATTTTAAATTGTAATATATTGGGGGGGTAGGTAGAACCCTAAGTTGTAGTGAATCTTGGCCACACAATGAGATTAAATCTTGGCCATTCATTCTACTTTCTGGAAACTATAAATAGGGGGTCTACTCTCATTTTCAAGAGAGAGTTGAATTGTTGTAATGACATGCTGCAGAAATTTCTAATGAAAATACATTGACTTGGTGCATTTTATGAGTTTCTCTACATGTTTCATGATTCAATCTCTCATTATTTGATGTTTTAGTTAGATTTAAATTTCTGAGATAGATATTGGTAATGTTGTTCTGTGATTGTAGGAATTTTTGTTGTGTTGATGCCTTCCAGTCCATACTTTTTGCCATTTTCTACTGATAAATGGTCTTGTAAAGTTAGTCTGGGCTGAAACTTTAAGTTTCTTTGAATCTTCATCTTTATTCATGCATGTGTGTGGTGGATGAATGGTGAAAAATCTATAGACCTCAGGAGATAGCACAAGTTTCATGAGACTGTGATTGTTTTTGGTTAAGTGAAATTTTGTTTAAGGAAGTTGTCCACAGTAGAACCTCCATGATCACTGTTCATAGTTAGTTGCAGATCCAAGAACCTTCCCTCTTCCCTGCTCTTTTTCCTTCTTTTTTTTAGAAACAACCTGTGCTAAGGTTCATTGCACATTGTAAAGCCAAAACTTAAGGAAAATACTAAAGTTTTAGATTGTTGTTTGAACCTACAGCAAAGTGCACCTTAACTCCCATCTCAGAAACTTCAAATTTTAAGATCCACTTCGCATCCAGCTACGTAAGTCTACCCTGTGATTACTAGCAAAATCACATCAAACATCAACTGAGGAATTCCAAGCAAGTCATGACCTAACACCTGAGAGACCTTGGGGTGATTTTCAACAACTTGTTGTTGGAAGTCTCCTTTCAAGAGAGGTAGTGCACCTACGCATTGCCTGTGTTGATAAAGTGTGCAAAAACACCCATCAACAACTACCCCAACATAAATTTCACTTTTGTTTATCAAAACCTCACTAATTCATTGAGAAACCTCTTTGTTCACCATTGGGGCTCCATGCCCAATACCTTATTCAACCTCCCCTGTACCAAAAAAATATGTACACCTGTATTTCTTAAGGATGTGGACCCATTCCACCAATCACAGTAGTCATAGGGGGTGGAATGGGTATGTTTCACATTTTAAAGCCCTTCACAACCCCAAAAATAGAGTTAACAAAGCAGTATGAGAAAATATGAGATTAAACACTACCAATTCAAAATGAAACCCTCAAACCAACTACAAAGGAGGGATAACACATATCTTCAAAGGTTTTCAAAATTTTCCAAGCATGGAACCTTTGTACGATATCATACAAGTGCTGGAAAAACAAAGAAATAGAAAAATCTAATAAAAAATAGAGTTTATAATTGATGTTTCTTATTCAAACATCCAAAAAGTACAAGTACATTGATGTATCTAGCCTTTATAGGCACCCTAAAACAAAAATCAACCACCATGCCTACCAAAACCTGATTTTTAGGCTTCTTGACCGTTGGCATTCCTTACATAGTGCAATTTTGCAATTTTTACTAACAACTTTACAACTTTTTAAACAACTCTTCAATATTTTGCATTTTTACCAAACCTATCCTACTAATCACCTATACATCATCAAACATGACTCAACTACAACTAATTACATGGAAATGTGGTCCTCAAGACCTTATTTTTAGCATATACTCCAAAATCCTAAAGCCTACATCTCAAAACCTTAAATTGAATAAAATCATTAAATGGTGCCCCTGCACCATACACCCCATGTTAAAAAATTTTAAGTCTCTTGGAAATACTTCTCCAATTTTTTCATCTCTACACGCTTCATGCTTTTGATCTCCTTGGTTGCTTTTAACAGGTTCATCTTTCTCTAGTTTATCATTGTACTTAACACCTTTTCCCTTGTCAACTTCTATAACCTACTCCAACTGTGCATACTGCTATGTGGGGTGTTTCTCAACTTTCATATCAATAAACTCTACTATCACATTCTCTTTTACCTATGTATTCAATCCTCTATCAACTGTCCTTCCTATACTTTTTTCCTTTTGTTCAAATCTCTGTCCAATGCTCTTTTTATCTACACCTTTCTCACTATTGATTGTACCATCACCCTTATCAGCATCTGTCAAACCTGCTAGTACCTTGTTCACTATCTTATCATCATCAATCACTATCCCATCATATACTTTAATCCTATTATCATCCTTACAAATATCTATATCAACTCCTCTTAACTGCCTCTTCCCTATTTTCATAATTACAGGGCACTTAACTATCCCAACAAGGATCTCTCCACTCATTTCTTGTTTCTCCACAGGCTCTACACTCTTGCTCTACTCTAAATCAGTCTGAGACACTTTTCCATCTTTTCTCTTCCACATAGAATCTTTCTTTTGTACAACTGGCTGCATATTTCCTTCATTTCTTTCACCTATTGTCCCAATATAGTCAAGCCTTAAAATGGCTACCAATTCCACAATCTTACTCTGCTCAACACTCACATATTCCTTCCTCCCAATCATAATAATCTCACCACGCTCTTTTTCCTCTTCATAAAATGGTGTTAAGATGAATGTCCTACCATCCTTCTCAATTGTGTATGTGTTTTGCCTCCCATTGTATATGGTTGACCTATCAAACTATCAGACCCTTCCTAGCAACATATGGCAACAATTCATGGGTAATATGTCACAAATAACTCTATCCATGTATTGACCAATCTTAAAATTAATTTTTTCTTGTTCACACACCACCATAGACTGATAATCACTAACCCGTGAGACTTTATATGGATTTTCTTTAGGCACTCTTTTCAAATGCAATTTATCCACCATTTCACTTGATACAATGTTATTAGTTCACCCTAAATCAACTATTACTTTGCATAGCTAATTTTGGCATCTGCAAGTCATCCTGAACAAGGCTCTTCTTTGGATTTTATCTTTCTCCTTAGAGGTCTTCAACATTTATCTTTTCATCATCAACATCTCTCCAACTTCAGCCCTTGCAATCAATCTATTTGAACTTGAACTACTTTCAGCTTCATCTTCTTGAACTATTGGTGCTCTTCTATCAGGTTTTCTTTATCCTCCACTTGAATTTGATGAACCAATCTTCTCAGGGCACTTCCAAGAAGGATGACCATATTCTTGTAAATGATAACATCTACCAGCAAAATTATTAGAATTCCTTCCACCTCCAAAGCTTCCCCTTGTACATCTATATCCTCCTCTTGATTCAAGTGTGTGTTCTCTACTCTTATCAGCATCTTCATGATCTTCTTTGGACTGTATTGTGCCTCTTCCTCTATTCATATTACCTTTGCCCCTTCCTTGTCTTTCTTGTCTTCTTTTGATTCTATCTTCTACCCTTACTTCCATTTGGAAACATTCCTCTATTGTCTTAGGAGGATTCAAACTGATTTCATCTCTTATGTTCAATCTCAAGCCACTTAAATGTTTGGCCACTCTTTCAACCTCATCTTCATTGTGACCTTCCCTAATGCATAATCTATGAAATTCCTCAGTATATGGCATTACATCCAACTCCCTTTGCTTCAAATCTTGCAATTTCATAAAATTTTGTATGGCATAATATGCTGGTAAAAACTAAGCCTTTACTTTTGCTACCATCCTATCCCAATAGCTTATTTTAGACTTACCTTTCTTGACCTTATCTTCTTGAACAAAATTCCACCATGTGAGGGTTGGACCCTTCAATTTTTTCTTTGCATACTTCACCATTTTATTGTCCTCTATATCTTCATATTCAAAAAAGTTATCTAAGGCATCAATCCAAGCCAAAACCTCTTCACTATCTGTCTTACCTTCGTGCATTTGCACTTCAACCTTCACTTTTGGAGTGTTGTCACCTCTTACTACCTTTAGCGTCTTGATCATTCTCCTTTCATCAGGTTTTAAGTCATCTTCATCATTCTAGACTCCAACTAGAGGGTTTCCTTCTTCCCCTTCATCTTCTTTATCACTCTAGTCTTCATTCACCATTCCTCTTCTTTTGTTCTTCTCCAGAGCTGCTATCCTTGCTAAGGTAGCTTCTTGTGACTCTTTGTAGAGCCTTTCCTTCTAAAACAACTACTCTTTCAATTCCTTTATCTCCTTTTCCATTGCATTGGCCTTTGGAGGCATCTTCAAAATCTTGCCCCTTCACCATCTAATCACAAACTGCAACTTTCTTCTTCAAGGAACTACTTCCTTGCTCTAATACCACTTGATGTAAGCAAGGGAGGTCTTGCAGCACAAATCAAGACAAAATCAACCTGGAACAATAATTTAGAAGTCACAATTATCAAAATTATTCACTTTTCACCAAATCAGCCTAATTCCTTGTAGCATAGCCAACCCACTCAATCGGGTATACCATCACAAAGGGGTTCTTTCAGACCTGAACCAATACTATTTCAGGGACCCATTTAGGTGCTCTAAAACATATCAAAAAATCACAATTGATTATTTTGCAACAACTTCAACCAAATCAAGTTTTCTCACTTTCTAGCCTTTAAATTAGGCCTAATTTCCAAAGGACCTTGCCTATAAACACTTCCAAATTCACCAAACCCAATTTTTCAGCATTTCTAGTGTGTTCAAACTTAGGATTTCACAATTTTCTTACAGAAATTCATTCACCAAGTTGTCTAACTCCAAAACCCTCTTTTATAGGCAAGAACCTAGGGTTTTATTGAAAGTCTTATTTCCAATCCTTCCACAACTCAAAAACCACTTCAAACAGGACCTATTTCACTTGCAAAAACTCAATTCATCAAGAAATCACACTACCCCAACATAAATTTCACTTTTGTTTATCAAAACCTCACTAATTCATTAAGAAACCTCTCTTTTCACCATTGGGGCTCCATGCCCAATACCTTATTCAACCTCCCCTACACAAAAAAAACATGTACACAAATATTTCTTAAGGATGCAGACCCATTCCACCAATCATAGTAGTCACAGGGGTGGAATGGGTGTGTTTCGCATTTTAAAGCCCTTCAAAACCCCAAAAATAGATTTAATAGAGCAGTCTAAGAAAATATGAGATTAAACACTACCAATTCAAAATGAAACCCTTAAACCAACTACAAAGGAGGGCTAACACATATCTTCAAATTTTTTCAAAATTTTCCAAGCATGGAACCTCTGTACAATACCGTACAAGTGCTGGAAAAATAAAGAAACATAAAAATCTGATAAAAAATAGAGTTTCTAATTGATGTTTCTTATTCAAATCTCCAAAAAGTATGATTACATTGATGTATCCAGCCTTTATAGGCCCCTTAAAACTAAAATCAACCACCATACCCACCAAAAACTAATTTTTAGGCTTCTTAACCATTGGCATTGCTTACATAGTGCAATTTTGCGATTTTTACTAATAACTCTTCAATATTTTGCATTTTTACCAAACCTATCCTACTAATCATCTAGACATCATCAAACATGACTCAACTACAACTAATTACATGGAAATGTGGTCCTTAAGACCTTATTTTTAGCATATACTCCAAAATCCTAAAGCCTACATCTCAAAACCTTAAACTGACAAAAATCATTAAATGGTGCCCCTGAACCAAAACAACATGACTTCACATATGCAACAAAACTCATGACACAACTCTCACATAAAGTCACAACACATTTATACCACATTGGTTCACCCCAAGGGTAAACCATTCAGGGGGAGTAGGGGCTCAACTAGACAAGGGGAATGTAAATATAAACATCTTAATCACAATTCTCCACATAATCTCCATATCAACACCACAACAACACCACACCATTGCCACCTCAGAACCACACCCATATCAACACCATCCCTTATTCCTCCCAATAACATATCCATAGAAATAATTGGATACTCATCCCCATAGATGCAAGGGTTCTCATACCCTCGATAATGGTCATTGCCTAAATGGGATACTCTTATCCCAAAATGAAATCTTGAATGTGAGGGAGCAATCTCCCACTCAAACCCCACATGTGGAGAACCAAAACTCCTCTATACAAGAGGTGGTCACTTCCCCTAAGAAAGGATACACAAAAATGATATAATACATACAACACGATTTGTCACACCAAAAGAAAACCCTGAAAGAAATCTCCAAAACAAAACCCCTCACTCAAAATCACCTTTTAAAATGCACAACTCATTACTATGAAATATCAAGGAAGAAGAATTACCTCTAATTCTATAAACCCACTAATGGTAGACACAAATGGATGGATGGCTCCTCCTCTCCCAACAATCTCCTACTTCCTTCTCCCAAAATTTCCCAAAAGAAGCAATTCAAGATAATAATTTAAAAAAAAAAAAAAAAGCATGGCAACCCTCTCCTCTCCATGAGGAAGAGGTTTTAAAGGAAAGGGAGAAATAACTCCCTCAAATGACCACTTCAACCACTTAACCAACCACCTATTTTCGTCACTCTTATAAGTGGGGACAAAATAAGGGTTAAAACACTTCTTAAAAGATTACATATAATAAAAATAACCTTTCCACCCAAACCTTTAGGCCCTAGGCTTACTTTTAGCATATAAAACACACCCTAGACCCCTCTAAACACACTTTAAAATTCACTTTTATAAAATTTAAAATTCAAAACTCACATATAACACAATCACATAATACATTATACCAACCACATAATCTGACATAAAAATCAATAACCCATAGGATCCTATGCATAAAAACACATGGTGGCGAAGTGAATCCCCTCAATTTCATCAACATTAGAAATCCATGTTCGCTCAACAAAATGTGTTAATATGATAGTGTGTGGATGATTAAATGTGCAAGTTAAAAACAGATTAAATAAGATCAAAAATAGAAAACGAAATAAAAGAATTGCAAACTCAGTTTTATGTCCTTGATGTCATCCTATCATCCTCTATCTCTAGTAATTTTGTCGATTCCAGCTGTTGCTCTCAGATTTTTTTGGGCTCAACAAACAGTCCTCCCAGAGAATGAGATTGTAGATGATGAATGCATGCTATCCTAAGATATGATTATGTTGATTAAATGATGCATGATTGTAGATTACTACGATTATTTGATAAAGAAACTACGATTACGAATGCTCTTAATTCTGATAATAAATGCTAACTGAATGCAACTACTCTCTAACCGCCTGTCGCTTAATTGTTTCAATGCTTAGATATGCAGGCATATTTATAGAGCTTTTGAAGGATTGTGATTGGCTGATGCGATCAACGGCTATGATAATCTTGGCAAATCGAACGGTCGAAGATGGAGAAGACTGGAGAGAAAAATAGAAGAAAAATAGAAAGCAGGATTTGTTTCCTCTTTCATGGAAGAGATAAAATGAGATGATAAAAATCATCTTTTCAAAGGATTTTGGAAAGATTTAAGAAGATAAATAATGAATTATAAATTCAATTATTTATTTATGGGTGACATAGAGATTTTTCTCAATTAAATAATCATTTAATTAAGATTTGAAGAATAATAAAAGATTTCATAATTAAATTAAATATTTAACTATGATTTGAAAAGATATGAAGGACATAAATTAAATAAAGATATTTATTTAAATTTTTAGGAAATGACATGTAGATGAAATTAATTAAATAAAATATTTAATTAATTAGAAGAAAGATTTGAATAGGAGAAAGGAAATATTTAAATTTAATTAAATCAAAAGACTTAATTAAATTCAAAAGGTGATAATTAATTAAGATAAATAAAGGGCATTTATTTAATTAATTAAGTAGACATATGAATTTGAAATAATTAAATAAAGTGAATTTATTTAATTAAGGTGGAAGAATAAAGTGAATGAACAATATAATTAAATTAATTAAATTTAATCATATGTAGAGGACTTTAGAGAAATTAATTAAATAATAAATATTTAATTAAATGTCAAGATTAATTAGACATGACCAATTTTATGCATATACATTTTGCCCCTCTTTGAAGTGATATGTGAAGTGCATTGCTTCAAAGAAAATATTCTTGCTTTTGATTTTGCCCCTAGTCGGAAAATTTTAACTGATATGCCCCTGATTAAAAAAAAACGTGTTTGATATGCCTTTTGATTTGAATCTGATATGTTTCTGATTGAAAGCAAAATGTGGCCGATATTGATAATGCCCCCTCGGGAGGTAAATCACTAATGATGAGAAAAATGTTGAGTTGATGATGAAATTCAGATGATGAGAGGGATGCAGTGATTTAGCTCCCGATAATTAATTAAAAGATGCCCCAGTTTGAAAAATAAGGTCAAAGTTTGCCACAAAAACCCACCTTGGTTGACCTTTAAAAGGTCAAAGGGGTAAAAAGGGAAAGTCATTTTCACCTTTTGACTTTAGTGACTTTTTGCTTTGACGCTAACTTGGCGAGACTTGGCGAGATGGAGATTCCATACCATACACATAGATTCAAGCAGGCCCGCTGGTACTAGAGACCAGCCGCTTACGGACCACCAGTGAGTTGATTCAATCCTCTTTGCTTTGAAAATTTGTGATTTTTATCGATTTTTTATGAACTTTTGCACTGATTTAGAATTATACAGTTCGTTTTAGCGCATAAAGTCATAGTTTTAGTGCATTCGATATTTTTTGTAGTGCATAGAGGGTGTAAAATAGCGCATCCAGGATAGAATAGGAAATAGATATTGTAGCGCATCCAATACCCAGAATAGCGCACCTAGGATTCCTATAGGAAAGTGGTACTTTAGCGCATGGAGGAAATAGATTAGCGCATTTGGGAATGTGCCCCAACAGTGATATATTAGCACATATAGGAAATAGATGAGCACATCCAGGATTCTTGTGCATCAGGTAGATGAAATTGCGCATATGCTGAGGGGTTTAGCGCATATATAGAAGAGCGCATAGGGGAGTTGATACAGCACTTTAAGGACACAGAATGGCACATCGGGGGATTTAGCACATCGAGGGGAAAATTCAATACGTTTGGGGTTCTAGCGCATAGAGGCCGCATATTAGCGTACCCAGGAAATTTAGGCAGAATGCTCTGTTTGATGAAAGTGATCAAAGAATGATGATGTATATTGCTTCTTTGGTCAATAGATAGATAAATTGTCTTGTCATCATGTTGATATGGATAGAAATGATAGAAGATCTGATAAATGATGAATTGATAACTTTGCTTCCCAAAATAGAAAGCAAAGAGTAGATAGTTGATAACTTTGTTTCCATTGAATGAAAAACAAAGAGTAAAATGATTGATATGACTTCTGATGAATTTCTTTTTTGCAATAGAAAATAAATAGTAGATGATGTGATTGAAAACATATTTGCATTCATGACCGAAGTACAAATAGGAAGATGATTTGATTGTTGATAAATTTTCTTTCCTGAAAAAAAGAAAACAAATAGTAAATGATGATAGAGTAGATTGATTTAATATTCAGATAGATAGATTTTGCATTGATTTCATGATATGAGTCACTTAGATAGAGCACTTGATATGGTTCACTGATATGATGCACTGATATGGGTCACTGATATGATGCACTGATATGGGTCACTGATATGATGCACTGATATGGGTCACTAATAGGGATCACTGATAGATAGATATGGGTTGTGATTGCCTAATGTTAAGTAGATAGATCACTTTGATATGAGTCTATGATATGAGTCTAATTGATTGTCTTTGTGATGACCAAAAAGATGAGGTTTTCAAAAAACCTCCATAACAGAGAGCGCTTCCCTGTGGGTTGGGATATTGCACAAGCACAAGTGCAAATACAGGCACAGGCGTAGGCACCTCCTCCTGCCCCAGACCCACAAGTGGCCCAGTTGATAGCAGAGAGAGACTCCTTTAGACGGAGGGTATTAGAGGCAAAAGGGTTGCTGAGAGACTCATGGGCACTATTGAGAGTGCATCTTTGTAAGAGGCCATTGCAGAGGGATTCGAGTTGCCAGGGAGGTTGAGCATTACCGGATTAGCTATGAGGAGTTGTGCCCTCCTGAGCGTAGAGATCCTTACCCTCGGTCCCACAGTAGATCCAGGAGTAGGTCACAGAGTGTGTCACATAGTAGAGGGGTCACAGGGCCTTGGCAGGATCCCAACGCAGGTGGTAGTGGCAAGCCACCAGTCTCTAGACCAGCTCCATCAGGGGGCTCCACTAGCCAGCCTTGATATGTGATTTGTTTATTGATGCAGTATTATTGATGTACTTCACACATGTATATCATTTTTGGAGCATGTACATTGTTTTTGGTCAAATCTGATGTATCTCTATAGAATTTTCAGTTTCATTGGACATTGAACATTTGTATTTATTTTTGATGAGTGATGATATGAAGCGGTGATGAGTTTTGATGATGTGTATTTTTGATGTGATGATGTGATGATGATAGGGATATGCATTTTTTTGTATATGTTATAAGATGGATTTGTGATTCCTTTTATGGTTTAATGACTAACTTGTGATGCAGGATGATTCATGATATGCTTATAATGATGATTTGTGATGCGTACTAATGATATCATGCAAGTGGATAACCTATGATATGATTATGAAAATATGCAATGGAATATATGATATGTTTATGAAAAATGCAATGTTTTGCAAGTGATGTGGAAATGTAATGTATGTATGGAATTTTTTTTGTTTTTGGATTTTTCAAATGCAATAAATAATGATGATGTGATGGAAAATGGATGTTGTGTTTATGAAATGCATCATGAATTGGTAATATGTATATGAATTAGGAAATGACATGAAATGATATGTGATATGGGTCAAATGTTATGTGAAAAATGATATAAAAAAAGATATGATATGAATGTAATGTGAAAAATGAAAAATGATATGAATAAATGGTATGATTAATAATAATGAGATGTATGATAAGATGATAAATGAAATGTAATGAAATGATATGAAATGGATGAAATGATAATGATAAATGTAATGTAATGAAATGATAAGTGAAATGAAATAGATTATGAAATGGTGACACAAAGATAAAATATGATAATGAAATGGTAATGAAGATGATAAATGGTATGCAACTATGTAGAATGAATATGAAAATGATAAGTAAGATGTTAATGATATGAAGATGATAGATAATATGGAAATGAAAGTGATATGAAATACCTAATGAATAAATGAATGATATGAAATGATAAAGGATCTAAATGATATGCAAATGAATGATAAATGATAAATTGTATGATATGTATAGGACCTAGATGAAATAATAATGATTAATAAAATGATGATGAAGAAAAATGTCTGAATGTCCTCCACAAATAGTCCAAAGAGACATGACAGTCGTTGATGTTTTTGTTCAGCCTTTTTAAAACTCTAATGCAAATCCAGTATGTATATATGTACAATGATCTAAATGAAATGCAATGAAACAAAACCAACCGTTTGTTGAGCCCTTTGTTAGCTTTCTTGAATCATCATAGAGCATTTTAAAATGTTGGAAGTATGTACAAGCATCAAAGGGGAAATTAGCACCAATGATGACCAGAGTACAATTTTCATGATTTTTGATATAGCAAGTGAACACAAGCATCGAGGTATAATTGAATCAAGATGACCTGAGTGTTTCTTGCATAAACAAACAAAGATTAACCATTTTTTGATGCAAGTTTGGAACTGTCCTCAATGATGCGCTTTGGAAATCATGTCTCACGACATATTTGCAACAGATTGATAGTTAACCTCAAGACAATAGACAAAAAAATCATCCTCTTTCCTCACCACTCTAGTTCAATACATCATCGAGTGTGCTCCAGAGGAATGATATCGAAAGTCAAACAACCATTGTTCAAAATATAATACTGATATTCCAAACATTTATTCAGATTTTAGATCATCCACATATGTGTTATGATATGGTACTTGTTGAAAACAGTTGTGATATGGATCAATGATTGGATACTTGTTCATAGGATTTGATTGTTTGTTCGCATGATTGGATTTTATGTCATTGTTTAGTTGTTTCGGTAGAACCTGAAAGTTGATTTCCCCCGGGATGTCAACGTTTGCCTCCAGTATTGACACAACTTGCTAAAATGAATATGTACAATGATCAAGCCATGGTAAGACGTTATCGCTCTAGGAAAATGATGGCAGTATGATGTTGTTATGGCCCTAAGATGATGGTGAAAAGTAGGCTGAGAAGCTAAGTACAAAACATGAACAATAGATGGAGAGCTACAAATAGCGTCTGTTTGCCAAATTTTCACTATCTATCTTTATTGCATTTTTATGATTTCTTTTTTATATTTGATTTTATTTTTCAAGACATTTTCTGATTTTTATAGATTTTTTTAGGACTTTTTCTACTGTTTTTACAGATTTTTTCAAGACATTTTTTGTTATTTTTATGGATTTTTTCAAGACATTTTCTGCTATTTTTATGGATTTTTTTAGGACTTTTTCTGGATGATGATAACTGATTTAGACATAATACTTCTTCAAGTGCATGTTGTTGATGGGTTCGTCAAACAAGTCCCCTTCTGGCATTGACAGCTTGTATGCTCCTAAATCGTATATTGCTATGACCACGTAAGGACCCAGCTAATTTGGTTCAAACTTTCCTTTCTTCTCTTTGTCTTGCTGATTTCGTAGGTTTTCCTTCAAAACAAGATCGCTAATCTGAAAGGTACATGGCGTGACTTTGTGATTATAGCTATGAGACATCATCTGTTAATATGCTTTCAAATGATCAGTTGCTCGTTGTCTCTTCTCATCAAGGAGTTCCAGCTCTTGTAGCTAGGAAAATCTGTATTCATCATATGTGATTAAACCTTTTAGTGATACTTTGAGTGATGGAATCTCAACCTCTAGAGGTAATATGGATTCTACTCCATAGACAAGATCATATGGTGTTGCTCCTTTTGGTGTTCTGATGCTAGTTCTATAGGCCCATAATGCGGGATTGAGTTGTACATGCCAATCTTTCCCTACATCATTCACAGTCCTCTTCAAAATTTTCACTATGGTTTTGTTTGAGACCTCTGCTTGGCCATTCCCTTATGGATAGTATGGTGTTGAATATCTATGTTGGATATGGAATCTCTCACAAATTTTGTCAACATCCTGATTCTTGAAGGGTCATCCATTATCTGTGATGATGGAGTTGGGAATGCCATACCGACAAATGATATAGTTGAGTATGAACGATGACATTTGTTTGTTGGTAACCTTAGTGAGAGGTACTGCCTCAATCCACTTGGTAAAGTACTTTGTCGCTATGATGATGAACTTGTGTTCATTCGATGATGAAGGATGAATCTTGCCAACTAGATCTCACCCCATTGAGAGAATGGCCAAGTTGGTGTGAACGGTTGTAGTTCTTGTGCTGGTGCATGGATGAGATTCCCATGTATCTAACATTTTGAGCACTTCTTCACAAAAGTGAATGATTATCTTTCCATTGTAGGCTAGTAGTAACCCATTCTAATCAATTTCTTGGATAAGGTCAGTCCACTAGAATGAGTACCACAAATGCCACCATGAACTTCTTGTAAAGCCTTGCCAGATTCATCATGTTCAAGACATTGAATTAAAGTACCATCAAGACCATGGCGATAAAGGATGTCAGCGATAAGAGTATAGTGAGAGGATTGTTGGATAAAGTTACGCTTTTGGTTTCGGGATAAGTCAGGTGGTAAGATGTCATCTTTTAGGTAGGCATAAATCTTGCCATACCAAGGTGAATCGGATCCTACTAAGTGGAAAATGATTTGGCTTTCAGGTGTGTCATAGGCAGGTGCAAATGATTGTTCCACCAGAAATTCATAGTGAGCCTAATTTTCTAGGAGTTGTAGCAATGATGCGATCATGGCCATGGCGTCAGCTGCTTTGTTATCAAGTCTTGGAATCAGTATGAACTTGATATCCACGAAGTGCTTCTTGAAATCACCAACCATCTTCTTATATGGCAATAGTTTGTCATCTTTGGTCTGATAATCATCATTGATCTGATTTATGACTAACTGTGAGTCACCATAAACTTGTAGTTCTATGATCCTCCATTCCAATGCGATCTTCAATCCAGTGATTAAAGCTTCATATTCGGCTATGTTGTTAGTGCATGGAAACATTATCCTATACAACCAAGGAATGGTATTTCCTTGAGGGGTAACAAAGAGTATGTCTGCCCTTGATCCATGTTAAGTGTAAGAACCATCAAAGTATAATGACCATGGTTGTTTGGATTCTGTAGTGAAGACGTCAGCATCTGGAAATTCAATGTGCATGGGATGCTCTACTTGTAGTGGTGCATCAGCTATTTGATCGGCGATAACTTGTCCTTTGATTGCTTTGCGATCAACATAATGGATGTCAAACTCACTCAAGATGATAACCCATTTTGCTAACCTTCCTATTAATGTAGCCTTGCTTAATATATACTTAAGTGGATCAATCTTTGCAACAAGATTGATTGTATGAGTTAACATGTAGTGCCAAAATTTCTATGAGGCAAAGACTGCTACTAGACAAGCCTTCTCGATGAAAGTGTAGTTGAGTTCATGACTTGTTAGCATTTGGATGATGTAAAAAATTGCACGTTCCTTTCCTATAGAGTCCTCTTGTGCTAATAATTCCCCCAAAGATATCTCTTTTGCGACAATATATAAGATTAGAGGTTTTCCAGATTTGGTGGTACTAGAATCGGTGGGTTCATTAGATATTGCTTGATCTATTGAAAGGCCATTTCACACTTGTCATCCCATTTGAAAGGAACATTCTTATACAATAGATGTGTGAAAGGTAGACTTTTATCTGCCAGTTGTGCAATGAACCTTCGTATAGATTGAAGTCATCCTTGTAATGACCTCAACTGACTGATATTCCTTAGTGGAGGTATTTCCATGATTTCTTGTACCTTGGCAGGATCTACTTCAATCCCTTTTGTTGATACTATGTATCCTAAGAGCTTTCCAAATGTGACCCCAAAAACACATTTCTTGGGGTTGAGTTGAACTTTGAACTTTTCTAACCTTGCAAAGATTTTGGATAACACTTCAAGATGTCCTTCTCTTGTGTATGACTTTGCCAATATGTCATCTACATAATCTTCCATGAATGTGTGCAACATGTCATGAAAAATTGTAGTCATAGCTCTTTGATATGTAACCCCAGCATTCTTTAGACCGAAAGGCGTGACGTTCCAACAACAAGTCCCCCATGGACATGTGAAAGTTATTTTGTCCTGGTCTTCAGGTGCAATCTTGATTTGGTTGTAACTAGAAAAACCATCCATTAGTGAATACATGGCATGGCCAGCTGTCAGATCAACTATAGTATCGATGTTTGGAAGTGGGAAGTCATCCTTAGGACATGCCTTATTAAGATCTTTGAAATCTATGCAAATTTTGATATGTTCATCTAGTTTGGATATAGGAACAATGTTGGAGATCCATTCTGCATAGTTGATTGATCTTATGAATCCCACATCAAGGAGTTTTCTGAGTTCTTCTTTAACCAGTAGTGCGACATGCGGATGCAACTTTCTTAGTTTTTACTTTACGGGCTTAACCCCTGGTTTGATCGACAAGTGATGCATTATGAGATTGGGATCAAGACCTGGCATGTCTGCATAAGACCAAGAAAAGTTGACCTGATTTTCCCTTAGGAACTTCATGAACTTTGGCAATTCTTTATTTGTCATTGATGCAGCCAACTGTAGAATCCTTGGTTTTTCTGAAGTGTCAATGTTGACCTCTTTAGTAGGCTCAATCAAGAGAGGCGATCGCTCATGATAATGCTTGGGGAGAGTGTCAAGTATCCCATCATCTGGTGCCTTAACAAGGTTTTCACCATCTGATACGCTCTTTGTTTTATCTTTTGTTTGATCTAATACTGCCAGATTCTAGTTTTCACCATTAGATATTTCTTTTTTATTTTTCTTTTTACAGCTAAAATACTTGACACTCTCCTAATTAAAGACTCTATCTCGAAAATCACTAGTGGAACAATCATTTGTGTTGTCTGTGGAAAGGAAGTTCATGATAGATTCATCGCTTGGAAACATAGGTATATCGATAGGTTCAGACGAATCCCAGTCAATGAGATTGGGATGGATCAAAGGTAGTGGGTCATCGGGCTGCATGAAATCGGCTATGTTTATGATCATAACAGAATTATCTATAGGATTTGAGGTATGAGATAGATCAATGATGGTATTGTTCTCACGATAGTCTTGTTCATTTAAATCTGACTCCGTATCACTAGAATCATAGTCACCTTGTAGTTCAGATTCTTGTGGTTGGGTCCCTGAACCTTCACCTTTGATTAGAGTAGGTGTATACTTTTGTATCACATCAGCCTTTTTGTCCCTCCAAAATTCGTTATTGTAGATAATGTCCCATTCATATTCACCAGAGTCTATGTCAGAGTTATTATCCATGAAATTTTGAATTTATGTCAAACATGCTTCTCTTGTATTGGAACCTTCTTGCAATGTGAGGACAGCATCATGCAACTGCTTGGATGTTATTTCCTTTGAGTTAGTATCATAGCCTAGTCCTGTTTTATCTTTTGCAACAAGTCTTGGAAGGTGAATAGGCTCAACTACTCCTTTTCTCTTTTCGATAGGACCATTACCATCATATCCCATCTTTTGCATGATTGAATACCCTTTACCATATTGATCAGTTGGTATTTTGACATTGAGGACTGTTTTGTCTTCATCTTTATAGAGCCAATTTAGAATTTCTCTATCCTCAAGATCTTCCATGGGGAGTTTTCCTTTTATAAATCATCCATTAAACAGTGTACTTGGCTCTGTTGGTGGTTGTGTTGATGTTGATGCTACAGATATTTGTTGTTGTGTGATAGAAGGTTTCCCATGTGACCGAGGCGATGTAGGTAGATTAGCAAGATAGAGAGAGTACTCCCCAACTCCATTGTCCTTGAACCATAGTTGCTTGTCAAAGCTTTTGGTTAACTGACTAATTTGTGTATCAACTTTGGGAGAAGTACTAGCAAGAGCTTCTCGATTGTTGGGAACCAAAGTATCTTGACTAGATTTGATGTTGGTGAAAGTCTGATTGTTCAAATTATCAGCTGGTATTGTGATCTCTTGTCCATCATAAGGAAACTTAAGACATTGATGATATGTGGACATGATAGCTTGCATTTCATGGATCCAAGGATGACCCAACAAGATGTTGTATGTAAGATCACGGTCTAATACTTGACAGAAATTATTCTTGATAATAGGTCCCACTTTGATCAGCAGCATGATTAAACCTTTGGATGCTCTTTCCTCATCATTGTAGGCTTTAATAGTGATATTTCTTCTGGGATCAATGGAGTCCTCAGAAAATCCTAAAGCCTGAACTAACTTCATGGTACATATGTTCAACCCAGCCCCTCCATCTATCAGTACGTGTTTGACACGAAACTTGTGGATCATGACTTCTAAGTATAGCGATGAATTATGGGGATGAGTCATGGAAATGTCATCTTTCTTGGAGAATAAGAGGCATGTGGGTGAGGAAAAGCATCCTACCATGGCTTTAAATCGGTCCACATCTAGATCAGTGGATACAGTTGTTTCAACAAGGGCCTTTTCTAGAATTTCCTTGTGCACTGGGGAAATCTTCAGGAGTTCTAAGATAGAAATTTGAGGATTTTTTCTAATTTTATTGACTAAGTCATATTGATGTTGAGGCGGGGGAGCAGTGGATTTTGAAGAAGCACCCTTTAAGACAACTTTAGCTTGTGCCCTTGTTGCATTGACTTGTCTATATTCCATCTTTTCCTTAACTTTTATAACATTGACCTGCTCGTCGTCAGTGTAGATATGGTTGATTATATTATCGTTGATATGATTCACACTTTTTCTAGAAGACTCACCCTTTTGATAGTTGGGAAAAGGGTTGTTAAATGCTTGGTGGTCTTCATTTGATTGTTGGTGTCCTTCTATTGTGATGGTGTCATTTTTTATTAAGTCTTGGATAACATTTTCAGGGCTTGAAAATTATTCGTGCGATGGCCCTTGCACTGATGATAATCACAATAGTATGCATCATTCCATGATGGAGGCTTCACACTAGGTTCGAAGATGCGTTGAGGTGGAAAAGTAAGGACATCTTTAGCCATCAACTCTTTGAATGCAGATTCTAAAGATTGACCCAGTGGAGTAAAATTTCTTCTGCTAGAGAAGAATGAAGATCGTTGTGGATTTGTGTTCGAGGCATTTCCTAAGGCATTGTTGTTGTTATTGTTTCCATGGTAACCTTGATTTTTGGCATTCCCTTGATTGGGAGTAGAAGTTTGATTCACATTGTTCCTCAAAGGAGGAGGATTGTTTCCTTGATTTGTGATCGAATTGACGTTGTTATAGTTATTGTAGCGAGGAGCACTTGGAGTACTAAGAACAAATGGATTAGTCGAGACATGATTTGCATCTACAACACCATCATTCACCACATTTTTGTTGTGAGTCCAAAACTTAGATTTGTCATTGTTGTTGTGGTGATTTGAAGAGCTAGGATTTTCCTTGTCAAGTTTTATTATCCCTCTCTGGATCAAGGCACCTTCAATGGTGATGGCATTTTCAATAAATTTATGAAAAGAGGGAGGACAATGAAGATTAAGACAATAGCTCATCTCTTGATCTAAGTTGTTTATGAAAGTGGTGATATTTTACTTTTTAGGAACAAGACGTGGGTATCTAGCGAACAATCTTCTCCATCTCTGAAGAAATGTAATGAATGGTTCACCTGGTTTCTGTTTAGCCTTGTAGATATCAATCATGGTTATTTGATGTTGGATGTTGTAGGAATATTGTGATATGAACTTGTTAATCAATTCCTCAAATGTCTTGACAGGTGGTGTGATTTTTGATAGCCATTCCATAGATTGGCCTCCAAGACTTCTAGGAAACAAACACATCAAGTATGTGTCCTCATGAGAAAACTCTAAAGTCATATTTTGGAAGTCCCTAATATGATCGATTGGATCCGATTTCCCATTATAACAATCAAACTTTGGAACTTCGCAATGTTTGGGAAATGGGATCATGTTGAGACATTGGTCAAAAGGATAAGGACATATGTCATCAAGAGCATATGTCTTCATTGTGGTTCCCACTTGCATGTCTTTAATTTTTCCTTGTAGTGCTTTAATTTGTTGAGACAAGACACTAAGATCAGACAAGGGTGTTTCATCAGGATTACTCTTTATGTTCTCAGTATTGAAATCAGCAAGCAACTTGGCTCCTTTGTCAGCCAAATAAAGGAAATATTTCTCTTTGTTGCACTCTAAAATCTTTTCTAAGGATTTGTGAAATTTGGGATCTTGCTCAGCCTCTCTAAGGTGACGTTCATCCTCTTGTTCATCATCACTATCTACAGGAGTTCTGCTCATGTCCCTATATTTTTTAAAAGGGAATGGATTTTCTTCTCTTTTATCCATGTTGTTGTTAAAAAGGGGATTACTACTCTCACCTTCTTCTTGAGTTCTTCGGGTATGATCTTCTTGTTGAATGTCCTCTTTCCGCTTATTGTATTGAGATCTTGTAAAAATAGGCATATGATTTAGAAATGTTCTTCTAGACTTAGATCACAGTTTGATAAGTGTGAAAATGATGATGTCTTGATCTGATAAGGTGAAAATCCTATGATATGATCAAAGATGTTCCTAACTCTTGATTGTGGCTTCCAATGATGAAGGATATCTGAATTTTGTTGGGGAATTTGAATCAATAATCAGAAACTTGTTTAAAAGATGCACTTTTAAGATTTGATCCTTGTTTTCAAAAAAAATGATAAGTATATCAAGTAGCCTAGTTAAGATCACTGAATGATTTGGTTGGGATGTGTTGGATATTCAATAGAAGGTTGTGGTAGATAATCGAAGTTGAGAGGTTGATTGTGATTGTGTCATTGTGATAGAGCTCTTCTCTGAAAATAGACTCGTGAATATAAAGGCTCTACAGCATACTCATCAGTAAATTCTCTAGCAAAATATTGGTACCTATGGAGAAACTCACGATAATGGAGCAAGACATTTCAAATTTTTTAAAAAAACTTTCTATGTTGCAAGGTTTTCTTGTAACCCAAATGCTTTTTGGGTTTCTTGATTCGATTGATAATGGATTTATTAACAAACTTGGTTGATTTCCAATCTCTAAGCATAGGAGAAATGTCAGGATGCTACTAGACTGTGGATGTTACAAACTCAAATCTATCAAAAGTGAAAACTTTCGTTTCAATTCTAAAACAGTTTTCTAAGGTAGTTTTCTGAGCAGTTTTGAACAGTTTCAGTTGAATTTTTGCATGTTCATTTTGGATGATCTTTTATCTGAATTAATGTGATTGAAAACACAACAAATACTCAGAAACAGTAGTTTTTTTTAAGCCCTATACTAAACATCGAGTGTATGTTCAAAAATGTTTTCAAAAAAAATGTTTTCACAGGTTTTTGCATAGAATAGACAATTCAGGCAGACTCACTCTTAGTGCTCAAGTAGGTCATCATAATAATCAAGCGCCCACATCTTAGAACTGCGTTGACTCACACAGTCGTGTCACCCCCGAAGGGGCACCCGTGTTTTTGTCTTTTCCAGGTGCATACTCAGAGTGATGGAAGTGGATACCGGATCCCCTGAGCAAATGGTCCTTGGCAGTTATATGGTGAGTATCTTGGGGGCAGATTCTTCCCTCCCCTTGCACTGTGATTATTAGGATTTCCAAAAACTAACTCGGTTGGCTTCTACACTAGGTTCTTAGTAAGGGTTTTCATTTGGTGTGGCAAATCATAAACTCCCTCAGGAGACCTCCCAACCTTTATAACAAAGGATTTGGGGATGGTTATCCTGCACACAACCGTCGAATTGTAGACTTTCCCCGAATTCGCTTTTGATTATAGTGGGTTGGAAAACTTGGCTTTAGTTGTTCCCACTTAGGTCATTCCTCTTAGGTGAGTACTTTTTCCCACAAGAGCAGGCCCTCTAAAGGATTTAAGAAAGCATGTAAAATTGCATGAATTAAAAAGCCAATTTTGGTATTATGATCACCCAGTTAAGGGGAGAGCATAGACCTATTGCCACAAACAAAGCAAATAGTGTTCTTTTAGAGCCCAAATCACAATGATCTAAACTATGTGAAGATAATTGCTTCACAAAAAAAAGTTCATTTTAACCGCAAAAATCATTGTGTGGTGACTATCCTAGATTGCTTCATTTTAATCCATGTCTATCCTAGGGTTGCTTCTTTTTAAAACTAGATGTGACTATCCTAGATTGGTTCTTTTTAAGCCAAAAAAGGTCTTGTCTGCGGAAGGCGTCAGACTCATAACCTTGTTTAGTTACAACCTGCATGCACTAAAAGATCATACATATGCACTAAAACAACCAATCAATGCACTAAAAGAAACATCAAAAGCACTGCAGAAAACCTTAAATGCGCTAAAAGAAAGCCTAAATGCGCCAATCTAAAAATGTATTTATTTATTTTTACAAAATTTTAATGAATTAAGCTAAATGTATGCACCATTTTGTTCCCTATATGCACTAAAGTAATCTTCGGATGCGCTAAAACAGTTTCTGGATGCGCTGAAAGACCTGCAGAAGTGTTGAAACAGTCTATGGATGCACCGAAAGACCTACAAAAGCACTGAAACAGTCTGCAGATGCGCTAAAGCGCAAATTTTTCTAAAAATCCGAACTTCAGAATCCGAAATCCTGTCAGAAAATGTGCAAGTAGATGTTAAAAATGGGGCAAGGCCCCACGGTGGGTGCCAAAAATGTGTGGATGATTAAATGTGCAAGTTAAAAATAGATTAAATAAGATCAAACACACTGATAAAACATTATATCAAAAATAGAAAATGAAATAAAAGAAGTGCAAACTCAGTTTTCTATCCTTGATGTTGTCCTATCGTCCTCTATCTCCAGTAATTTTGTCGATTCCAGCTATTGCTCTCAAATTTTTTCGGGCTCAACAAACAGTCCTCCCAGAGAATGAGATTGTAGATGATGGATACATGCTATGCTAAGATATGATTATGTTGATTAAATGATGCATGATTATAGATTACTACGATTATTTGATAAAGAAACTATGATTACGAATGCTCTTAATTCTGATAATAAATGCTAACTGAATGCAACTATTCTCTAATCGCCTGTCGCTTAATTGTTTCAATGCTTAGATATGCAGGCATATTTATAGAGCTTTTGAAGGATTGTGATTGGTTGATGCAATCAACGGCTGTGATAATCCTAGCAGATCGAATGGTCAAAGATGGAGAAGACTGGAGAGAAAAATAGAAGAAAAACAGAAAGCGGGATTTGTTTCCTCTTTCATGGAAGAGATAAGATGAGATGATAAAAAACATCTTTTTAGAGGATTTTGGAAAGATTTAAGAAGATAAATAATGAATTATAAATTCAATTATTTATTTATGGGTGACATGGAGATTTTTCTCAATTAAATAATCATTTAATTAAGATTTGAAGAATAATAAAAGATTTCATAATTAAATTAAATATTTAATTATGATTTGAAAAGATATGAAGGACATTAATTAAATAAAGATATTTATTTAAATTTTTAGGAAATGACATGTAGATGAAATTAATTAAATAAAATATTTAATTAATTAGAAGAAAGATTTGAATAGGAGAAAGGAAATATTGAAATTTAATTAAATCAAAAGACTTAATTAAATTCAAAAGGTGATAATTAATTAAGATAAATAAAGGGTATTTATTTAATTAATTAAGTAGACATATGAATGTGAAATAATTAAATAAAGTGAATTTATTTAATTAAGATGGAAGAATAAAGTGAATGAACAATATAATTAAATTAATTAAATTTAATCAGATGTAGAGGACTTTAGAGAAATTAATTAAATAATAAATATTTAATTAAATGTCAGGATTAATTAGACATGACCAATTTTATGCATATACAAATAGAAATATTCACATATACATATAAACCAAAATAAAATACATCCTTTTGCATATCAATACAAATCAATTAATCTACATAAAATATCATATATGATTCTTCATTTAAAAACACATAAATCAATTAACCATAAAGTCCAATATTATTTCAAATACCATGCATCGACAAAATACTAAACCTCATAATCATCAAAATATATCAAGACCCACCAAAAGATCACATCGGAGGGTAACTCATGAACTGAATAATATACCATCCATAGTAAGCCAACTACCAATCACCAAGAACCCTTTTTACTCAATGCATCTGATATGAATATAGCGCCATGAATAACAATTAGATTATCTCCAACTCATCATGGTTGCACATCTCGTGCAACACACACGTGCATAATCAAACAAAAGAACACATGGTTATCATAGAGAAATCATGACACCCACAGAATAGGTAAAACTTCCCAATTAACCCTATCCTAAAATTGTCAAGCGAACGACCATCTCTCCTAACTTAGGTATAACACCCAATATGAAGGCACATGGGAAATTGAATAGGAATCATCAAAACACAGACTCAACAAGAACACAGAGGGTGGGGTCTCACATTTTCCCCCCTAGAATTAGACTTCCTCCTAGAAGTCTCTAAAGATTACATTTGCAATCATACTATGGAGGATGCTACTTTGAAATATATCATACCCAATCCTCTTCATAAAATCAAGCCATGCATAAGCCCACTACAAAATTTTAATTATGAAACCTTCTACCATCATAGTGTATGTTTTAATTACAAAAAAAATTGTTAGTTTTGAACTATTTTGGAAAATTTACAAATAGTGAACAATAACCCTATTGCTGAATTTCTTTCTCTTTCCATTCGATGATTTTTTTTTCTAATTCTTTGACAAGAATAGTAGGGAACCATAAAGTGTAAATTCATCTTCAAATGTAGCAAGAAGGTAATTCCAAGAAACAAAGGCGTGTTTCAAAAATACATCATACAATTTCAATGCCCTTCCACATAGTGACCTACGAAGAATAAATTTCATTCACATGTTCTCATATTTATAAATAGACATCCTTAAAATATGAAAATGAAATTTATTCCTTGTAGGTCACTATGTGGAAGGGCATTGAAATTGTATGATATATTTTTGAAACATGCATTTTTTTTCCTAGAATTACCTTCTTGCTATATTTGAAGATGAATTTACACTTTATGGTGCCCTACTATTCTTGTCAAAGAATTAGAAAAAAAAATCATCGAATGGAAAGAGGAAGAAATTCAGCAATAGGGTTATTGTACACTTTGTAAATTTTCCAAAATAGTTCAAAACTAACAAATTTTCTTGTAATTAAAACATGCACTATGATGGTAGAAGATTTCATAATTACAGTTTTGTAGTGGGCTTATGCATGGATTGATTTTATGAAGAGGATGGGGTATGATATATTTCGAAGTAGCATCCTCCATAGTATGATTGTAAATGTAATCTTTAGAGGCTTCCAAGAGGAAGTTCAATCTAGAGGAGGAGAATGTGAGACCCCACCCTCTGTGTTCTTGTTAAGTCTATGTGTTTTGATGATTCCTATTCAATTTCTCGTGTTCCTTTATATTGGGTGTTATACCTGAGTTAGTAGAGATGGTTGTTCACTTGACAATTTTATGATGGGGTTAATTGGGAAGTTTTACCTATTTCGTGGGTGTCATGATTTCTCTATGATAACCAGATGTGTTCTTTTGTTTGATTATGCATGTGTGTGTTTCACAAGATTTTCAACCATGCTTAGTTGGAGATAATCTAAATGTTAGTCATGGTGCTATATTCATATCAAATGCATTGAGTAAAAAGAGTTCTTGGTGACTTGTAGTTGGCTTACTATGGATGGTATATTATTCAGTTCATGAGTTACCCTCCAGTGTGATCTTTTGGTGGGTCTAGATATATTATGATGATTATGAGGTTTAGTATTTTGTCGATGCATGGTATTTGACATGATATTAGAATTTATGGTTAATTGATTTATTTGTTTATAAATGAAGAATCATATATGATATTTTATGTAGATTAGTTGATTTGTATTGATATGCAAAATGATGTATTTTATTTTGGTTTATATGTATATGTGAATATTTCTATCATACTAACACATTTTTTTGAGTGAACAGGGATTTATAATACCGATGGAATTGAGGGGATTCACTTCGACACCATGTATTGTTGTGCATAGGATCCTATGGGTTATTGATTTTTATGTCGGATTGTGTGGTTTTCATGTATGGTGCGTATCATGTATTATGTGATTATGTTTTATGTGATTTTTGAATTTTAAATTTTAGAAAAGTGAATTTTAAAGTGTGTTTAGAGGGGTCTAGGGTGTGTTTTATATGCTAAAATTAAGCCTATGGCCTAAAGGTTTGGGTGGAAAGGTTACTTTTATTATGTGTAATCTTTTAAGAAGTGTTTTAACCCTTATTTTGTCCCCTCATAAGAGTGACGAAAATGGGTGGTTGGTTAAGTGGTTGAAGTGGTTATGTGAGGGAGTTATTTCTATCTTTGCTTTAAAACCTCTTCCTCATGGAGAGGAGAGGGTTACCATGCTTATTTTTCTCTTTGCTCTTTTGTGATCTTGAATTGCTTCTTTTAGGAATTTTTGGGAGAAGTAAGGAGGAGATTGTTGGGAGAGGAGGATTCATCCATCCATTTGTGTCTACCATTAGTGGGTTTATAGCATTGGAGGTAATTCTTCTTCCATGATATTTCATAGTGATGAGTCGTGCATTTTAAAAGGTGATTTTGATTGAGGGATTTTGTTTTGGAGATTTATTTTGGGGTTTTCTTTTGGCGTGACAAGTCATGTTGTATGTATTATATCATTTTTGTGTATCCTTTCTTAGGAGAGATGACCCCCTCTTGTATAAAGTATTTTTGGTCCTCCATGTGTGGGGTTTGAGTGGGAGATTGCTTCCTCACATTGGGGCTTTCATTTTGGGACAAGAGTATCTCGTTTAGGTAATGGCCATTACCGGGAGTATGAGTACCCTTGCATCTATGGGGATATGAGTATCCCATTATTTTCTATGGATATGTTATTGGGAGGAATAAGGGGTGGTGTTGATATGGGTGTGGTTTTGAGGTGGAAATGGTGTGGTGTTGTTGTGGTGTTGATATGGAGATTATGTGGAGAATTGTGATTAAGATGGTTATATTTACATTCCCCTTGTCTAGTTGAGCCCTACTACCTTGAATGGTTTACCCTTGGGGTGAACCAATGTGGTAGAAATGTATTGTGACTTTATGTGAGATTCTTGTCGTGAGTTTTGTTGCATATGTGAAGTCATGTTGTTTACAGGTGTTGAGTCTTGATTTAAATGGTTGAGTGAATACCCCATGCTCGGGGGTGAGTTGTTTTTACAACTCTATGGTTGGGAGGAGATCCCATCTATACTTTGTTGTTTTTTCATATTTGTTCTTTTTAGGTCTATTTTATGGAGCCTTTGAGGATGCTATAGAAATTATGCAAGTTATTTGAAAAGAAAAGATATAATGTGTGGGAATCAATGAAATACGTTCTTGTTTGGCCTTGCACCTTGCATTTCAAAGTTCTAGGATTCTTTGGGAAAAGTTGTAATATAATTTATAAAAGAAAGTTTCCATGTGTTGAGAATATTTGCATTATATCCTACACTTTCATATTCAACTTGCAATGATTTTGAAAAGAAACTATGAGGAAAGTTGTAGTAAATTTTTTCATAAATTTATGTTCTTATGAAAAGGGATATAAATGATTTATTTTTTTGAAATACAATGTTAGAATTAGTTGGTTATTTGATCTAGGATGTGAATTCAAAAGGACCTTATTTTGTGCAGTAAAAGAGAAAGTAAGTTTGGGGTAAAATTGCAAAGCATATGTTGCAGATTTGCTTAGTGATCAAAGATATGTGTTGGACTTCATGAGCGGTTTGTAACATTAAGTGAAAGGTTTATTTTGTTGTGCAAATAGATTACAATGATTAAGTAGAAAGTAGTGTTTCCTTTCAAACAACTTGGTATAATGTGTCCTAGTAGTGAGAAGAAAGTAATCTCTAGGTGAAAATTTCAACTAGATCAAAGAAAATAAGGGTCATTTTTAACCATAAAGGGATGCATAGTTATTTCATTTGTAAATGTCCTTTGAAAGGTTAACTGAAGATTTATTTTGTGTACGGACTACATAAGGAGGATAATTTTGTGATGTTGGAAATTTCAAGTTTAATCATTAGCAACATGCAATAGAAAAATTGGTTACCGTTGTTTTCTTCTTGTTTTATACAATTCATTTAAAAAAAGGGTTGCCAAGAAACATATAATATATTTTATTCCTAAAATAAGCAATAAAATAAGTTTAATGAACCATTGTTATAAAAAAAGAAGTTATCCTTTCATGGTTTTTGGGGTTTAATGAATTCTTCAACTAAAACTCAAGATTCGATTAGGGAAATTAAAAGACAAACCTTAAGCAAATAAATGGAGACCCAGAAGGAAAAAAAAGATTATAGTGCATATGAAATATGCTAACCATTTTTTTGCCATAATTTTTACACAATAACCAACACTTGGACAATTTGATTAGCGTTAGATCCAAAACCAAATCTCTATCAAAGCAACTCTAACCAAGAATGCGCCCTAAAACCACTGAAGGAAGAGGGGCAGGCATATTGTCAGAGGATCCCTAGGATCAAATAACCCAACAACTAAAATTGATTACAACTAAAAGTAAATGGTAAGACTCAACACCAAGAATGTGCACACAAGATCCTTTTGAAGGCGAGGTGCTAACATATGGCGAAGTAATTATTACAAATTGAAATGAACTTAGGCGGTGAACCAACCATGAGAATTTCCATGCTACCACTTGAACAGTGGGGGGAAAAAACATAACAATGCAACACTAATTCATCCGTTGTGGCGGGCATCCACTCAACAGTGGGAATTCTCCACTTTCCAGTGGGTGACAAATGAAAGCTCAGAATGTTCTTTATCCACACTGACAGTAAACCATCCAGGGGTTACAATGTTGTGAATTAATTACAAGAAAATGCAGCAAATTAAAGAACTGAAACAATACTACTATTTTTAGTTTTACAATGAAGAATAACTGCAAATTTCAAGGTTTTTTAGCCATCATTACAATATACAATTAAAGGATAGTTTCTTCAATTAAAATCCTCTTAAATAAAGATTCCAAATCCATAAATCAGAAAACTAGAACAATCTAATATAAAAATATGCAATCTGGAAATGTCCATCAGCTAACAGCAAACTCACCAAAATGAACACAACTCCCACAAATCTGCTCCTATTGACCTAAAATAAAAAGAAAAATATTTCTAGGAGGTAGGCGCCCAAGACTTAATCAACAAATTGCAACAAAATCTCAAAGATTATTCTTGCACAAATTTCAAGACCTCACTTAATGGTACGGCCCTCAAGAGGGGCAATTTCACTTGCAAAAATATGAAACTTGGAATTAAATTTTGATAACCTCCAAATATGATCACCTTTGTCATAGAAATGCAATGATCAACTACCCAGAACAAAATAAAATTCATACTAAAAGCTGTATACAAAAATCACTTTCAGCCATGATAACCAACAACATGAAAACTGGAAATATCTCACCAAAACTCCACAATAATGCTCAATATGTACTTTTGGATGAAGCACACTCTCAGTCCACCACCTAGGGAACCATAGTTTCAAGCCCGAAGAGTGGAGTAAATTTTCTAAGCTTTCCCTTAGCCGGATTATGGATTTCAAACCAGCAGCATAACGTTATATTTTTCCAAAGATGAGAAATGAATGAGCAATGCCTCAATAAATAGGCTCTTCAGCTAGAAATTGAATCAACTTGAAACTCCCACAAGAAAATCTTCAGATTCTCCAAGGGACGCCACCTCTCATGTTGCACTTTATTTGAATTAATAAAACATTAATCATCTCCCTTTAGGTGTCCATTTACAATTTGCACAATAAAACAATTAATATAAATATTAAATGCTCAAATCAACCCCTTATGACCCTTTTTTAAAAACAAATTGAAGTTGTTGCCTAGGCACAAGGTACAAACTCAAATTATAAAAATGACTAAGTGTTGAAACTCAGTCCAAAGGAGAGATAGAAGCCAAAGCCAAAACCAACGCCCAAATTGATTCTACCAGAAATAGAATGATGACCTAAGCTGATGTTGCAAATGATGCTACTGCCAAAATTAGACTTACTAAAAATAGCCAATGCCAAAAATAGTAAGTTCACTTCTCAACCAACAAAAAGCCAAACTGAACAACCGAACTGCAAAGGATTGAACTGTTGCTAAACAGATACTGCTAAAAGATAGACTTGCTAAAAATAGCGAACTGTTATAAATAGTAAGTTTGCACAACATCCTTTGAACACCAACTGAGCAGTATCTGAAAGAGGAAACCCTCGAAAAAGCATTTGAAAGAGGAAACCCTAATTTTATGCTTCAGCTTAGCCTATGGATTTCCATAAAAAGGCTAAATCCAAATGAAGAGCGTTTGGCCAAAATGGGGACATTACAGTCCACCCTTCCCAAAATTTATTATCCTCAAGCAATTCCAATGCCATCCTGAAATCACCATGTTGAACCAAACTGAAACTAAATATGATCCTTGGGTCCCAAAACAACCTAGGTGAAAGATAACACCTACTGATGTAAGCACTGCACTGCTAGATGCCAACAAAAGAAATCACCAGATTAAAATTAAACTGAAACATCATGGGAACAAATTCTAGAAGACCATCGTTGGCTTCATCATCTTTAACTATTGAATAGAAAACCCAAGTGATACCAGGATTCCAAATCTTTCTCAGGAACAGTGTTCCTCTAATCCATTGCACTACTCTGATTAATACAATTGAATACTCAAAGTGGACCAACATGTCACGATCCACAAAAGATAATGCACCAAACATGTTAGTGTATGGGTCCCATTTCAGTCTGTAGGACCTCCAAACCTTGTTATCATAATTCTGATCAGCAACAAAAATAATTTCAAGCATGCTTCTAAACCAATGCCAAACCAAGAGCAACACTCCACACTCCATCCCTATCCAAGAGGATGCATAATGCTTCTTTTGAAGCAAACTGATTTCATTGAAATAACTCCAAGAAATATTCACATGTCTCACATCAAGAGTCTCAATTTGACAAATCAAATCAGCTAATAACTCGTTGTCCCAAAAAGTAATGTATGAGTTGGTACCAAAAAATTCACTGTCAACCATCAATGAACAACCCATACCTAAACTTTGACCATACTAAATCATTTCATTGCTCTTTTGTGGTAGAAATTCAATCCAAATAGGAGGTGGAGAGGCCTAGAAATGAAGTAACCAGCTTCCTAAGAGGTCTGAAATAATCATCTTGAGATCTGATTTTTGATAAATCAGCATCCAAGAAGACAAGCAGTAGCTGCAACATAAGAATATTTCATCAAAATGAGCATAACTGCTCATGAACCAAGCTGGTGGCACCTTTAGCAAGAGACCCCATGCCACCACAAACCAAATTTTGATCATATTTCCTTCCCAGAACACTAATTTATGATCAGAAATAAAGAACCTATGACATAGAAAGAAGGAATTAGCAAACATAAAACTAAAATTTTGAAACTTATCTCTCCATCCAACCTTCTTTTTATGCATTTCATTCTTCATAAGAAAATACTTGAGATCCCAAATACTGATTTTCAATTGAAGACGTTTCCCAACACATAAAAAAATGGTCACAACCACATTCTAAATATTATGTGTTGGTTTATCCCCCATAAAATTTACAGTATTACCTTTTTTCCAAGTGATGCCAGGATCCCAAACTAACAACCATGAAGAACCACTTCTCAAATGGAGAACTTCTCTCACACGAATCCTTTGATTTGCTTGTTCCATCTGAATTGCCACTTCTTGAAACTCCAAGAAGTATTCAACCAACCTTTGTTCGTTGAAGAGTTCAAAACCAGAATCTTGTGATATGACTTGCCATAAAGATTCCATGAATCCTTCATCAAATACAATTATGAAATCTATCACTCTAAGAGAATATGGTGATGAACTAAAATCTAACAAGAGCCTCACAAGCATCCTCATCAAATCATGAATTAAACCTTCATCAACATGCCAATCATCTCTCTATTGATGAACGATAAGAATTTCTTCATTTCTTTTTGATCCAAGAGTTACCAATTCTTGCTTAATGGTTGCACTAGGAGCATCAGTAGATTCAACTTCGTGCAACTCACATATTAACTCTCCAATGCTAGAAGACAAACTCAAATCCCCTTCTTCAGTAATCTTTGAAGCAATTTCTTCATCATTTTCAAAAAGAGGATTTACATAAACCTTACTAGCACCTTCTTCATACAAGAGATTGTCAAAAGCTTGAAAAACTTGAGAATTTGAATGCTTTGGTCTCTCAGGATAGCATTCCAAATCATATGTTTCTTGTATGAGATCAAGCTCATCAAGAATTTCTTGAAGCTCCTCTGCTCTTCTTTTGTTTTCTTTCTCCCATGAATATTGAACAACAAAAATATGATTCTCTGCTTCAATTAGAGTCTCATGCACTTATTGCAACTTTTCTTTAGTAAGCTCCTTCCACTCCAATGCCTTGTCAACAATATTGGCCACTATGTCTTTGTTATGAATGATTTGCAAAAGACTAGATTTGATTTCCTCCAAGGAAAATTTAATGGACTTCATGTCATCAATAGAAATGCAACATACAACTTCTCCCATAGGCACATCATAAATCAAATGTTCTACTTTCCTATGAATTATATAAAGTTTTGTCAAAACTTGAATACCATTATCAGTGATGTGTGAACTTGAGCTGCAATCATTATATATTGGTTGAGATGATATAGAACAACTTTGATGGATAAAGATTTCAAAAATGGTTTGAGTTTTACTCCTCAACTTGTCTCGCATGTGATGGACACTCTTCATCATTCCATCCATAGTGCCTTCCAATTCCTTAGCTTTTTGCCTTAGCTTGATTTTTCAGTGAAGAGAAATCTACCTTATAACTACTAGAAGCTTCTCCTTCCATGTCGTCTTCTACACATGATTCAAAGGAATTGATCAAATCAACTTTGAAGTGGGAAGAGACTTCAACGTCCTCTTTCTTCTTCTCCTCCTTGACTTGACTTTCAAACCAACATTCTCTAGAATTGTGAAGAAGCAAATTGTTGATTGAACACATATCTTCAACTAACCAAACTTCTCCTTCATTTGGATCTGCACTTATGGCCTCTTCATGCATCTTTGTTTCAACTTTTGTTTCCAAAAGTTCTTTCTTTGAATCTTCAACATGAGGCTTCTTAACACAAGTCAACTCATTGTTCTCCTTTGTAGAAAACAAGAGTACCTCACTAGTCTTCAAGGCTTCCACTGATACATTACATTCTTCTACAGAATGCTTGGGTAAGTGAAAATTCGTGGATACCCCTTGAACTTTTGCAATGTCTTCAAAGGGATTCCAACTTTCATCCTCCTCTTCAGCTTCAAAAATCTCTTCTTTATTTTCAACAGTCTTCTTCAAAATTGGTTTCAACTTGTCTTCACATTGACAGAAAATTTCTTTAACTAACAAATCAAGAGTGGGAGAAATCTTCTCTTCACGTTTGTAAGCATCCAAGAGAAGAGTTTGGACACTTTCAGGAAGACTATCAGCTTCTTTAATTGTAGAGATTAGAACATTCATGACAGTTGCAAGCATACTCTCCTCTTGCTCACTCCAGGTCAAAGTGAAAAGATAATTAAACAAGTGATAAATCCGATTCTCCATCTCCAATTCTATCAATAAGATGCAAGCACTAACTTCAGAAAATGTCTTTAAAACGGTTGCTCTTCTTAAAAACAAGCTACTACCAGTTTCATCCAAATCTTGAAAACTTTCCACTATCATATTTAATATGATCCTCATAGTTTCATCATCATAGGGAAACTGGGGAATTACAATTCTTATTATCTCCATGAAACAAGAGGAAAGCAGCAACTTGGTTTCTTCATCAGGATGCCCCAACCAATAGGGCTAATTCAAGGAATTCACTGCAGGAGCTAGTGCCAACTCCATTTTCTCTGAAGGTGATGGCTTCACTTGTCTTGAACATTTCTCTAACAAATGAATAATTTTCTCTTCATTTTCTCTTGACTGAAATTATTTGTCAAGTCTCTTTCTAGCCATATACAGTGCCTCTGCCAAACCCATCTCTTCATCAGTAGCCATGCCTTAATCTGACAAACTTGGTTTCTCAAATCTTAAAGAAACTGTGCCAACTTCTGGAAACCGCAAGGAGCTAAACTAGAATCTGAATTGACTTTGGGTGTAGTACCAAAGATCACTGTAACTCATCTACCACATGAAGCACTGATCCATAGGATGGCAGGATCTTCTACTCTGATACCACTGAAATATGCCCCTTAATTTTTTTCTTGATTTTTCAGTATCAATTACAATGCAACACGCACCCGTTAAGGTTAGCTCCAAAACCAAAATGATGCGAAATAGTAACTCTAACCAAGAATGCACCCTAAAACCATTAAAGGAAGAGGGGCGGGCATATGGTAAAAGGATCCCTAGGATTTAAATAACTCAATACTGAAATTGCTTACAACTGGAAGTGTAAAATAAACTCAACGCTAAGAATGTGCACACAAGATCCTTTGAAGGCGAGGTGCTAATGTATGGCGGAGTACTTATTACAAAATTGAAAGAACTTAGGCGGTGAACTAGCCATAAAGATTTCCGCTCAACCACTTAAACAGTGGGGGGAATACTACAAACAATTCAACTAATTCATCCGCTATGGCGGGCATCCACTCTTGAGTGGGGATTCTCCACTTTTTCAGTGGGTACAATGAGAGTCACAAAGTTTATTCTCCACACTGGCAGTAAACCATCTAGGGGTAATTAATGTTTTGCATAAGAATCACAAAGTAAATGCAGCAATATTATTGACTGGATTAGTACTACTAATTCATAGCCTTACAATGCAAATTATCTGCAATTTACAATTGAAAATAAGCTAATGATAGAAGGGTTGATACAGTAATATTGTAACCAACTTACAATGAGCCTCTTACAATGAATTTTTGAATAGAAATCTGCTCCAAACTTCTACAATGTTTTTCCACTTTATCACCAAATACAAACATGAGAAAGAACTTGAAAGAAATATTGCACAAAGCTAGAATAACCAAGTCTGATAAAGATAACCAGCAAATTGAATGATTAGACCAGCAAGTAACTTAACTAAATTGTTCAAATCTTCAACCACAAAACTCCTAATTCCTCCAAATTGAATGCACATTTAACTAGGAGCCAAGATGCCCAAAAAATAGTGCAAAATATGGGCAAAGCTAAGTCTGATATAAAACACTAGCAAACTGAAATATAAACCAACTACTAAACAACTCACCAAAAAGCTTGTTCCTCATTCAAACTCTATCAATTCTCAAAGTGTCTTCAAAAACTTCAATCCCAAGCTAGGCGACCAGCTTCTAATCAAATTTTAATCGATAAACAATCACTACACAAAGCTCTAACCCCCAAGACTCATCTCATGAAATGGTACGACCAAGAAGAAGTACGACCCTCTCTTTAAAATTCAAGACTTCATTAAAAATTTTGCCACTTTGTAGATAGGATCGCCCATGCCATAGAAAAAAATAGCTTCAATACCCATAAGCAAATAAAATTTACCCAAGGAGCTGCAATCAAAAATGTCCTTCAGCCATGACTGAACCATCAAGATCCAAACTGAAAATAACATCAAAATTCTCCAACAAAAAAGCTCAATATGTACTTCTGAATGAAGCACACTCTCATTTATCCATCTAGGGAACCATAGTTTCAGGCCCGAAGAGTGGAGTAAATTTGCTAAGCTTTCCCTTAGCCCGATTTTGGATTTCAAACCAGCAGCATAACGTTATATTTTTCCAACGATACAAAACTCTTCTCAAAGCCTCAATATATAAGCTTCAATTGGCAACTGAATCACTTCAAATTCCAAGAAGTTGAATCATTTCAACTTCCAAGAGGGATGCCACCTTTAAGCATTTTTACTTTTTGAAATAATAAAACTTTATTCAACCTCCCTTTACGCGTCAAACTTAATAATGCAATAATAAAGCATTTAATAAATCATTAAATGCACAATTGACCCCATAATGTCCCCTCTTTAAAAACAACATGAATTTATCGGTCCTAGGCGTGGGGTACAACTGAGTAACATAAAATTGACTAACTATAAACTTAGTCCATTGAGATAATCAAATCCAAACTGAAACTGAAGGATAGCATGATGACTTGAGTTGAATGCAAATGATGCCACTGTCAAAAATAGACAAGTACTAAAAATAGCCAATGCCAAAAATAGTAAGTTTGCTTCAAAATCATCAGAAAGCCAGACTGAACAACTGAACTGCAAGGGAAAGAACTGTTGCTAAACAAATACTGCCAAAAGATAAACTTGTTAAAACTAGCGAACTGCTATAAATAGTAAGACTACACAACAACCTCTAAACGCCAACTGAGCAGTATCTGAAAGAGGAAACCCTAATTTTCTACTTTAGCTTAGCCTATGAATTTCCAGAAATAGGCTAAATTCAAATGAAGAGCATAGGGCTAAAATGGGGACATTACAACATATCAATCTCAAACAATCTTACATCAGTTAGAATTGTGTAGGGATCAATGTTTCTAGTTAGAGTAAGATAAGATATTATTTTTCTTCCTTTATCATACTATGTCTTAGATGCCATGGGAAGTGTAGCATCATGAGTCATCCTTCAATGCAAGTGTATAGTCTATAATGTTTACTGATTTTCTCATAGGTAACACACTACAATTGTTGATCAAGCATATAGATACCAACAAACCGAGTGCATATAATGGTTTCATTGTGCCTTGGTGGAGTGAGTACATGCAGGTCATGATCTACTTTTGAGGGGGTTTGACTATGGGGTCACCATCCCAAGGGATGGTGTTGACACCCAACGAATTTCGTGAATCTCGAAACTAATTGTGTGCCTTCATTCGGGGTTTTTGTCTTGATACCTTTTCTAATAGCAATACCTCTGGTTGGGCATTGTAGAAGTTAGGCGTCGACCCAAAAATTGTTCTATTTTGTTTCTAACATTTGAAGGAAGTGGCACGATATCTGGAATCATCAAATTCGCCTTCGGGCCTGAAGTTAATTAGGAAATCAATATTCAACTATAGTAGCACTACCCTCTTGCTAAGTTTTCACTCAGCCTTTGATTTTGCTAATCAGCAATGGTTTCAGGTTCTAATAATTTCAAAGGTGATCAATGACTATCCTGACTTAATCAATGATTGAGACCTTCTATTATCATCTATAACACTAGCTTGCTCAGAAATTGATGGACCTCTATTTTGCAAGTAGTCGCCTAATATTTTGTTACTTATTTAATAGAAACCTTATACACATTAGACCTAAGATAATTGATGCACTTGCAATCGATCCTTTTTGTAACCTCCATAAAAGGAAGGGACCAAGCTATTTGATAGAAGTTATTTTCTATTCATTTTTCATTAGACCAATGTAAACATGTTAAGGTTGCCTCGTAGTTGAATGAATGTAGCTGAAAGTTCACCCTTTTGTTTATGAAGTGTAATAATAGTTGTCAGATCCTTCTTATATCAATCAAGTGCATGAATAATGGAGGTAAGGAATAATTGAAAGTTTCAAAGGAACCCTTGCTTGGTGGTGATCAGCTTGTGATCTGGATCAAGGAAGGTGCAATTAATAACCAATAATTAGTTGCAGTTAAAAGAAAACCAAACTTCTTTCTAATCTAAAGGAAATTGTAACATAAGCAACTCAAGTTGTTATTAAACTTAACAAGGGTTCGAAATCTTGTCTATTTTTTTGAAATTTTTATTTACTTACGTAAAAAAATCAAACTTCAAGAGACCCTTATAAAATTCATCCCATCTTAAAACAAAAGCTAATGAATTATCAAAAATCAACCTTTTGTACACATATATAGTAAAGCAGGATAAATTGATAAAAATTCCATCTCATTGCTCAAATGACTAAATCTTAATAGAACCTTGTTGTTTGACAAGAAGTTAACCGAGGCTAAAATAGTGCGTCAAAAGGGGAATTGACGTTCGTGCCACAATATATATATATATATACTAACTTCTGAATTTATCAAGAAAAGTAATAATATTTATCCAAATGAATGGGTGTGAAATCATTTAGTTAAGTAGGAAATTAACTATTTATTTGTGCTATGTTATGTAAATAAATTAAATAGTAGGAATTGGAAATGAATAAACTTTTTGAATTTGTGCATGGAGACTAGAAGATTTGTTAGATTAGATTGTAAACAATCGTAATAAGTTGCAAGGGGCCATTTCCAAGTATGTGATACCTACCTTAAGTTTAAGTCTAGTGTCCCATGAAAATGTTAAATAAATCATTTAGCAACTTTACTTGGACAATGGATAATAGTTTTTTTTAATTAAAACTACCAAAAATTGGGAATTGGATAATTGTGAGGAAAAAGTTTATTAAAGTGTTTAATAATAAGCATCTAATTAAATTTAAATTTAAAATCTGATATTACAATGGATGATTAAGTAGTCTCAAGGTATTTAAATATATATGTATCGTTGTGATTCCAAGCTATTCCCTAGGTGATGAAGCATTCAAATTTTAACAATAGGATACTTTTGTCCGTTGTTTAGACCTAGTTTTGAATACCTTTGTCCTTAATGTTATGAGAATGTTAAAGTTATCTCTCAAGATTTTGTTCTTATTTTATGCTTTAGGAAGCTCCTTATTTGATATAGTTGTTATTGTTTTCCCTTTAAATATCTCATAAGTTATCTTTAGTTATGCAATAATGTGCTTCTTTTATCATTTAGAAAAGATGGTGTGTAGTTAGGAAAGTTGAAAGATGATGTTCATAGTTTAATAGTCTAAAAGGGTAAACTTTGTTATAACTTAGAAATCGACTGAAACAAAGTGTATATTAGGTTAGTCAATGATATAAAGACATCGTAAACATGAATTCATCCATTTAGGTTTAATCTTAGAACTCAGATTTGCCTCAGTTAGTGGTTGTAAGTTGAGAATATTTGGTAGTTGTGCGTGTTTTAAGTTGAAAAGTTTTAGGGCATGACATTTGGTATCAGAGCCAGGTTTCAATACTAGGAACCTATGGCCCATGTGTTAAAATTCCAATAATGGTTAATCCAATTAATAATTTAATCATTTCAAATTGACTAGTTTATTGAGTTAATTTTAAGTTAATGATATGGTTATTGTGAATTCAAAATTCACCATGCTCCCTTCGGGTTTTGAGTTTTGGCTAAGTGTCGGCCTATGCCTTCAACAATTGCTTTCGTCCCCTTTCTTTGATCGATACCGCGAATGTTGCCACTTGTCTAATCCCCGCACTCTGAACGTATTTCCTCCTTGCTCTTCCATCGGCTCCCTGAAATGCTCCCACGTGTCATCACTGCGGGCTATTTTGATCATTCCTTTTTGCTTCCTCATCGGGCCCCGCTCGAGTGCCAATAGTTACCATTCCCATAAAAATTTGGCCCCGCGATTGGCGCCTGTAGTGCACACTTTGCTACGTGTCTGCTCTATGAAATATTTCAGTGAAGGGATGAAATAACGACCGCGAGTAGCGAAATGTTGCCACGCATCCCTTCTATGCACACTACTTCAACACAGAGGATGAAGTGAACTACAAGCTGCGGATTCTGCCACATGTTTTAACCGCCTACCTCAAAGGGAAACACTTGTCTGCACAAGGCTCTGTTGGACCACTGTCATCATTTGCAGAGGATGCACCTGGACTTGGAGTGACCAGATGTGTCGGATGAAGTCTTTCTGTTGGAATGGTCGGAAGGAATCTTTGATTCTGCATCATTGCCAAAGATTCTCAAATATTTTATGTTACTGCTCGCCAAGGTGGTGGGAGCATTTGGCTATATATACTCCTCTTTGTTTCGGAGGAAGGGTTCCAGAATTTCATAGGAAGAACATTGATTTTGAGAAAGACACCAGACCTTTATTATTATTTTTTCATTATTGCAAAGACTCTCAGACTGTGCCAATTGTTTGGCCTTTCTGTTCTTTTATGCTATTTGATTAACTTTAGACTGTGCTACTATTGTTTAGATATTTCATTCGAGAACTTCTATAAACTAAATGCAAGTTTTCTAGTGTAGATCATGTCTTATGACTCTTCTTGGCAGTAGGAATGTATGAAATTTTATTTTATGTCAATGAATGGATTATATATACTTTAATCTTTAATTTTTTCCTTTCTGGGACATTACAAATACCAATCGGGCCCTTAGATCTATGATTTATTGTGCCTATTATTAGTCTTGGTGCATCGCCTTAGATTAGATTTTATTTTTATATATATGCTTCCTTTTCCCTATCCGAACCCCCATTATAGAAGAAGTTGGCTTCTTTAAAAACCCGAAAGTCACTCAGTTTAGCGCAAAAGGTCCCCCATAAACTGAGTTTCCCACAAAGGGTTGTTACCTTGCCAATTTTTGGCATCAACAGTTACTTGAAAATATTAATTAAGTATTTTGTTGTCAAAATTCATTCAATCATATTGTGCAATTTTTTCGTCGATATTATAATGATTTTGTTTCCTAGAAGAGTTGAGTTGGAATTAGAATTGTCTTTTTGTATAAAAAAAATTACCCTAGAAGATACTCCATTTTTTTAATGTTCCCTTATTATGAAATGATGTTCCGTGAGTAGAAGTTGTTAGTATATTTACCTCTTTTCTCCTTCACTTTTTTGCAAATATTTGTGATGACATTGTCAATTGATGTCATCACAGGTTCCAATAACATGTTGATAGGTTTTACCTTGGTTAAATAAAAAATAGATAAATTAGAGTTTTTATTGTGTATAAGTGGTCATTTTTTTTGGGTTGTGCTAAGCATTTAACCAATTTTGCTTCTATGATGGGTTCTTTTATCTTAAGCATTGTGTGTTGTAATTTATATCTTTTTCTTCTTTGAGTATGTCTTAGTTCTAGTTTGATATATTTTTAGTTCAAGTGATGGTAGTTAAGTCTCTGGGGATATTGGTATGTTCTAATAAAGGAAAAAGTATAGCTTGTGCTCAAGTTATGCTTTAATAAAAATAGTTTAACCTTCTCTACCACTAGCTTCACCCTCCAATAATTTTATCTTGTTCCAGATAAGTTGGTGTTATTATCTTACCTTTTTATCCAAAATAAAGTATTTCTCATCTTAGTATGAATTGGGTATCAATCTTAGGTGATCATTGAGTGAGTTTCCTTGTGGCTTATTAGCATCCCTTGGGATGTGTTAGTATTTAAGGAAAAATTCAATCGTTAATTCAAGGATTTCAAAACAAGATAGTAAGAATTTGTAGTAGATGGTTATTTCAATGACCGTGAACCTCTAATTTTAATCAAGGTTTCTCTCTTTTGGAAGAGGTGGTGACTCTAATTTGCAAAGAATAACTTTATTTCTATTATACCTTGTTGGTATTGGTGTTCCTAAAGCACATAAAGTATTAATAGTATATCCTACTAAATTTACTCGTGTCGTTCTTCTTTCCTGAGATATGTCATTTGATGATAGCTTAGAGTTTTATATGATAATGTGTGATCAATCACTCCTAACCCGCGGGAATAGATTTAATGTCTCAAAGGGTGTTCCTCCAATCTTAACCCTACTAAACATATATTGAACTAGCTGTGTGTAGGTGTTTCTACTCCTAAAAATGCAAAACAACTAAAAGAAATGTAAAGGAAAGAACACAAACAATCACCTCAAGATTAGCCTAGTTTAACTCAAACAAAATGCACAAGAAATAAAAAATTTTACCTTGTTTGAGTTGTCTCCTTTGGTTGGCCCTTTGATGTCAATTTTGGGTGCTCCTTTGATGGAAAAATAGCATGAAACCTAGCTCTAAATTATGGTGATGACAAGGTGGATGCGATGGTGCAAATGGGTATTTGGATACGATGCAATATGTGAGCTCTAAGGTGCAACAATGGTGGGTGGAGGTTAGAGTGCTTGAATGAGTTCTCTAGCTTGATTGAAAAATGTGCATGAATGGTTGATGCAAATGAGGGCAAAATCCTCCATTTTTAGGGGAAATGTCTCTAAAAAATAGAGGGTCAAGATGAGGCCACAATGGACAAGATCAATGGCTAGGGTAAGTTGAGGACTCACAAGCCCTCACATCTTGCCATGTGTTAGGTGAGGTGTTGAAAGGAATATGGGGTGGAGGTACCTTATGGTACCGAGGGATTGGGACAAGATCTCCTCATAAAGGAGGTCCTTGTCCACATGTGGGTGATGGGATGTATGACGAATTAAAAAATCCTCAAATATCCACATGGGGAAAAGGGGAGGAATTAAAAATTCCTTAAAAATCCTAGGAAGAATAAATGTGAATTTAAAATTCACATTGGGAAGGGGTTTCCTTCTCCAAAAGGAGAAATAAATTAATGAAGGTTGACTTAGGGGTTTCCCATAAATGGCATGAAGGTTTGGTTGACCTAATCAAATAATTAAGATTGTGCAAACAGGGGATTAGACGAAGTGGATTAGGAACAAGTGGGGAGTTATGGAGGATGTGACCCTAATCATGATTAGGGGTGTGCACATCCTAATCATAGGTTAATTTAAATTAACCTGGATTAAGAAGAATTATGGAGGACGAGACAAGGAGAGAGAAAATGATGAATTTAAAATTGACTTAAATTCATAAAGGGAAATGACTAAATTAAATAAATTAGAACATTTATTTAATTTAGAGAGGAAAGGGGATAAGGGATAAAGTATTTAATTATTTAATTAAATACCTTAGAAACATTAGAAGAAGGGGAATATTAGTTAAATAATAAATTATTTGATTAACATGGATGAAGGGTACGGGATAGAGAAATAAAGGGGTGAATTTGACCATATGGGGGTGGTCAAATTTAGGTGTCTACATTTTTCCCCTCTTCAAAATATTGTTAGAGTAACGGTGTTTCGAAGAAAAATAAAATATAAATGACTCGATAGAAGAAAGGACTGTCAAACGATGCCCCAGCGTGGTAGAAGTTGTGTAGGTTGTCTAATCGTAAAGAAGTGAAGGAAATGTCCCAATGTCACAGGGAAATGGACATGACAAAGGAATGGAGGAAAATGGCAGGGTATGCCCCCTCGAGAGGGCTGATGGGGAAGAAAAAGAGGTCCTGAGTGACTTCTCAATATGGAGAAATGGAGGGTACAACACGATAGAGCGCGAAAAACCATGAATAATGGCTTTTGAACGGAGGAAAACGGACAAACGGGGTGCGAAATGGCGGCCTGCGGAAGAAAAGGGATGAAATGAATTAAAAAGAGGTTAAGTAAAGGGTAAAAATTACCCAAAATTTAAAAGGATAAATAGGTGAAAAAGTCAAAAATTATAAATAGTAAATTTGAAAATTACTATTTACCATTTGCACACTTGGCAGTTGACTCAGCAAGAGAGAGAAGAGAGTGACAAGGATGGTTGATGGGTCGAGTGAGGACGAAGGGTTCATGGATGATGAGCCCATTCACCGAGGTGAGGAGGTGCGCCAATTTTATTACTACTGAGCAGTGTCACACCAAGTAGGATTTGAAACCCACTTCATGATTTGATTTAAAATTTTATGCATTTTAATTTGGGGATTGTGGGTAGATTAAGGGCACAAACTTGTGGTGGTTGGGCGAATTCACCCGTCTGTATGGAAAGTTCGCCTATTTAGCAAGGCCAACAAGGGAATGGGCAATGGCACTGTGCGCAAGGGCGAACGCGCTGGGGAGCGGCAATTGTGAAATCGCCTCTCCCCATGAACAAGCATTTTTGTTGGACGCAAAGGTGAGGGCACAGACAAATAGGCAATTTTGAAATCACCCAAGATGGGAAAGGGCGAATTCGATTTCGCCCAATAAGGAGGAAAATTCGCCCGTCTGAGGGGAAAAGGACACAAGGGTGATTTTGAAGTCACCCCTGAAAGGGAAAAGGCGAATTCACCCTGGAAATAGGAAAAATCATGTATGGACAAAAAGAGGGGGCAAATTTGACAAAAAAGAGGTAAATTCGTGGACTAGAGGAAAGGGGGCGAATTTACCGAAAAAATGGGCAAATTCGTGGGCTGGGAAGAAAAGGGCGAATTCGCCAACAAAAAGGTGAATTCACAGGCTAGGAATAAAAGGGCGAATTCATTGAAAAAAAGGCGAATTTGCGGGTTGGGAAGAAAAGGGTGAATTCACCGACAAAAGGGCGAATTCGTGGACTAGGAAGAAAAGGAAAAATTTGCCAATAAAAGGGTGAATTCGCGGGCTAGGAAGAAAAGGATGAATTTTCCAACAAAGAGGCAAATTTGCGAGCTGAAAAGAAAAGGGGAGAATTCGCAAGGGAATTGGAAAAGGGGGCGAATTTGTCCTACACAGGGGAAAATTCGCTAGAACCTGGGGAAGGGGAAAAAAATGAGGGAAAAAGAAAAATGAATGATGAAAGACTAACAAAACATTTTGTGTGGATGCAGAACTTTGAGATGTTGAGGACTTGTGAGAGACATTAAGCAGTGTTGGAGGTGAAGTTTAGGAGGATGACTTCCTAGGATCACACGACGCTAGCATAGGCGGGGCTACTGCATATATTGGGGTATCCCAACATTAGAGCACATCGAGCGCTCCTGACAGCACTAATGGAGAGGTGGAGCTCAGAGACATCGACCTTCCATCTCTCGATAGGGGAGATGATAGTAACATTCAAGGATGTGTGGAGGATCCTATGGCTTCCCATCAGAGGGCACTTGGTTAGCTAGACACACAGCCAGGGATAGGATCTAGACAGGAGCCTATGAGCGCTCTTCAGACGAGGTGACCTTCCCATCCAGGGGAAGGAGTTGGATTTGGATGCTTGCTTGGGATTGGATGTACCTACACTATCATTATACCTATGTGGCCTAATCAGTGGAATTCTACTACCGGACAGGAGCGGATAATTTTGTAGCCTCAAGGTTATTGAGGTTTTCTGACATATCGTGGAGTAGCGGGAGGGAGAGTTTTCTTGGGGAGCATGCGTGTTAGCCCAGTTGTATTGGGACATGCACATGGTGTGCTACAAGAGAGCTCTTGGTATCACACATGTGACGCTACTCCAAGTATAGGCCTGGGAGCATATGAGCCATTCGATGCTAGGGGTTCTGACAGTAGGGACACAGGATGATACACTACCAGTAGCATATTGATATGGTATAGAGTATGGCTAGCGATTCCATTACCTAGATGCGAGCAACTTGGAGGCATGGAGGAGGAGGTTGGATGACCTGAGGGGGGACCAGATTATATGGAGGCCCTACCAGAGGCGACGGTTCTCCAGATGGAGGGAGGATGAGAGGAGGCACAGGGGCTACTTCTTCACAGTGTGATACTTGATCAGGTGAGACCCGCTCATTGTTGAGCTTCACAAACCAGATAGGGTCACGAGGCAGTTTGGTGTACAGCAGGATGTAGACACCTAAAAATGTCCTCTTACGATACCTTGTCACAACATCGCATCATTTAGACACCTTGTTACATGTTTTTCCCTAGGTACCCATGTCATCATCTAATTAGTTAAATAATCTTATTTATTTGACTAATTTCATTTATTCCCTTCCTATGCATAATCCATCCATTCCTCTAATGTTAATTAAATAATTTATATTATTTAATTAATTAAATCATTTATATTCATTCTTCTAATGTTAATTAAATAATTTATATTATTTAATTAATGAAATCATAAATTTAACATTAATTAAATAAATCAAATATTTATTTAATTAATAAAATCTAAAAAGGATATTCCCGCTTTCTTTCCAAAATTTGAACTCATGTGTATCTAATTAATTTATTTAATTAGATAATTCATCAATTATCCTTCTCATCTTTTTTCAGGATTTATTTCCTTTAAAAGAGAATCAAAGTCTTTCTATCTTTTCACATCTTATCTTATCTTGTTTTATTTCCTCTTTGATCAAATAAAGCAAAAATTGAATCTTATCGAATCTTCTTCTCCGTCCACATCAAAACTCTATAAATCTAACCTTTCACAGGCCATTTGGATCAGAATCTTCATCTAGCATCCTCACTCTTTCAAAATTAGTCTTCAATCTTCCATCCATCTCCATCTATCACCTTCATCGTGTTGTTATGCTGTTGAATTGAGCAACCAACATTCCTCCAACAATCAACCTTCAAAATCTTGCATTCTTATGCAGGTGGAGAAGAGCCATGGAGGTCAATCACGTCTAGTTTGAAAATTGGTTTGCATATCTTTTGTTTATTTTCATTTTCATTCTAGTTGTACTTCATGGTGCTTGATAGGGTTTAGTTAGTTCGTTGTTTTCAACATTAAGCTTGGATTTTTCCCTATCTACACAGGATACCCCTGCGGGGCCTCAAAGATTTTATTGGATTAGCCGAGAGCGCCTATGGGGTGATTAGATCACAGTAGACTTTGCGAGGTAGATGTGGGAGGACTTACAACCGGTGTCGTATCCGAGGAGAGGAGGGATAGCAGATGCAGGGATGACTATGCAATACTTTGCATAGTGGATAGAGCATAGGCCAGGGCGAGTGATGACAATGCACCAAATTGTAGGGCCACTCAGATTCAGTTAAGACAATGAGAGGAGATTGGTCGGATAGAGGAGAGTCAGGAGGAGAGGTGGTCGACAGAGGAGGGGTGGAGACAGAGAGGCTAAGATGGAGGAGGAGAGAGCAGATCAATGAGCGAGAGGACAAGGGGAGGTGATGGAGGAGGATGCCCTAGAGGTACATCCACTAGCGATGGTACTATATGTACCTCCACCACCTGAGGATTCAGTGGTATTGCTGACAAGATCCATGGCTCGATTAAGGATAGTAGAGAAAAGACTCAGGGAGTTAGAGGCAGATTAGGACATATTGCAGGCCGAGGTGGATAGGCTACAAAATGAGGGACAAAGGGATTATGGAGAGCTGGCATATCAGGTATCCAGGCAGGTGCATGATGCAGAGAGAGAGGGAGGACTTGATGAGGTAGCTGGCAGAGATGTAGAGGGGGATGGAGGAGATGATGAGGGAGAGGGACAAGCTGAGGAGGGATCAAGATAATCTCTGGGACAGAGCGGAGTGTATGGAGATGACAACAGGGGATGTAGGGGTGGTGCTGGATAGGGCAGAGGCAGCAAAGGTGCAGGTACAGGTCTTACAGGATGAGAGGGATGTGACTGCAGAGTAGATGTCACAGATGCAAGCACAGATAAACCAGTTGAGGATGGCACAGGATGCATGGGACCAGGAGAGGAGATACCTAGATGAATTATGAGACAAGTACATGGTAGAGTGGGATATGGCGAGGGCATAGGAAGTGGAGAGGGATGAGAACATAAGAGATTCCACCTACTATATGGGGGCTTACTTCAGAGAGGTTCCAGATCCTACACGTCATGTACCTCCATATGTCCGAGCAATACCACAGATGTCAACACCATCACGGTCATGTGGGACACACACACGAGGGTACAACAGTTACCGAGAGACTCCCCCACGTAGAGGACCAGTGCTAGACTCCTCGTAGAGGTCGGATGGAGCCAACACAGGGTAGAGAGGATAGGAGAGGACATGATACAGGGTTTTTGAAAGGTATAGGGTGTATATGCAGTACACAGGAACAGGGGCTACAGATTCCACAACACAAATGAGACATGGATTATTCCATTCATTGATGTAGTCTCTGTATTTGATTCAGAGCTTTGTACCTGTATTTTATTCGATGATTATTGAAGGACATGATGGACAGGTATTTATACTCATGTGATGGATTTTATTATGGAATTTGTTATGGTTTATGATATTTGGATATTGATATGATATGTGATGGACCTTATTGACACCATGTGATGCTTATGTGATGGATGTTTATGTATGCACGTGTATGTATATGTTTTATTATGGACTATGATGATGATTATGATGGTTTATGTTTATGCCTACGTGGATGATATGAATGAAATGCATTATGCCTAACACTTTGTGATGTAGGATGTGATGGATGATTTATGACGTTATATGCTACATGATCATGGGACTAATGTTTTGTGATGCAGGTGGCGATGTATGCATGAAAAAGGAAAACTTATGCCTATAATGGATATGTTTAGAAAACCTTGTGATTGATTCAATAAATGTGATGGATATTTGTGTTGTAAACTGTATAATCAATTTGCTTTTAATTCTAGTGGGAAATTTTTCCAGGCATATTATTATGATTTGATGCATGCTATGAAAATGCAATGTGATGGACTGAATGAATGATGCAATGTAATTCAATGTATGTAATGTCATGGATGAATGAAATGGATATGATATAATGCAATGTATGCAATGAGATGGACTAATATGTTTAGATTAAAAACTCTAAACAACCTAAAAAAAGATAATGCAATCAAATGATAATGGAATGAACATAAGATGCTTACAATTGTTGAAAATTGAGGTGTTTATGTAGCTTAATACTTTGTAAAACTTTATGATTGCTGATCTAAATATGTATTCTTTGTTACAAATTCTTTGTGGGTGATTATCTAATTAATTAATTTTATCATTTGTAGAATGAAGATAAAAGTTGTAGAAGAATTAGACAGGATATTAGAAGATACACAACATATACCGTGGAGAAACCCTTTCGGGAAAAAACTCCACCAAGAATCAATGTATTATTTAATCTCTGAAGTATATTACAATAACTCCAATTATTGCTTGAGAATCCTTCTTTTTCCTTCACCAAATCTTCTTCACAACCTGCAATAAAAACTAATACAAACTCTATTCAACTTGCTTCAGATAAATAGGCAATAATCAACTTTGTAAACTCCAAAGAGTTACAATTATAAAGCTCAATCCCTATCTCACAAAAGGTATACCTATCTCTTGCAAGTAGAGGTTCTATCATGAAGAATAATGTCAAATAAACTCCTTCATCCATTTGGGCATCCCAAACTGAAATCATAACTCAACCTTTATTCTAAAGATATCTTCAAAGCTTCCTCAAAGTTGGCGCCCAAGAATGGGCCCACTTAACTCAGCATTCTGAAATATCTTAACATGCAAAAGTGTTAACTCCAAGAAGCCAACTTGGGCGCCCAAGGTGGGTCCAAGTCATTCTCTGTTAACTGAAACATATCTCTCCACCATTCATGCAAGAATGATCATCCCCTATTAACTGAAAGTAGTCACCTGTTATCTATCATGTAACTCAAGTCATTAGTCATGCATTCCAATTTAACTAAAGTCAACTAGCATACAACTGAAACTAACTACATGTAACTGAAGATAATTGAACCATAACTGAACTAAACTGAACTGACCTGATACTGAACTGAACTGAATTGAATTGAACTGAACTGAACTGATCTGAACTAAACTAAACTAAACTAAACTAAACTAAACTGAACTTCATGCATGTAAACATCAATCCCTAACTTCTAGGATCTTTACATGTATTATAAAAGTGTTATCTTTTTCTCCAAACAGTTAACTTAACTCAAGGTGGGTTACACCTTCCATGTGGGCACCCCATGTGCTCCTATTATTTAGGAACTCATATTGGATACCCTCACATGCTCCTATCATTTAGAATTAATTACAAATGTCAATTAACATGATTATTCCATTTAATATTAATCTCTTTCTAATCCTAGTGTTGGGGAACACTTTCCAATGACTTAGGAGATACATGAAATAATGTTTAGGATTGCAATTAAATGGCATCCTATTCCCAACATTCTCCCACTTGACATTATACATTGCAATTATTCTAAACAAGGAATAAATATTATAAATCAAGTATAGGACTTAAGGCCAATGGCCTTTCTACACCAACTAGTCAATCCATGCCAACTTCAAATGCAACCTGCATAATCATGAAGCTTCCAAGCAAATGATTAAAAACAAGAGAACTTATCTGTAGTAACTAGTTTCATAAGATAATCTGCAACATTCATTAAAGTGCCAACTTTCTCAATTAATACCTTCCCACTCTCAACCATTTCTTGAATAAAGTGATATTGAACATCAACATGCTTAGTACAAGCATGATACATAGGATTTTTTGGCTAAACACATAGCACTCTATCACATTCAAGTTTAACTTACTTGCAATTAAAACCAATACCTTTCCCAAGTCTATGTATCCAAACTGCCTCTTTGGAGGCATGTGAAACTATCGAGTGTATTGAACTCACATCCAACCAAGGTGTAGGCTTCTTGGTCTTTACTGTTGAAAATAAATTTTCTTACAAGTAACCATTCCAACATATATCTCTTACCATAAGAGAACTCAAACCTCACCTATTTCTCCAAGTATCCATGAGGACCTATAACCAACCAATCCATGCCAAACTCCAAATGCAACATAGCACTATCATAAAGTAATCAAGCAAATGATTAATGTACCCAATAAATAAGAGAACTACACAAGATCAATGTGAAAGCTCCAATCTTGAACATAAACATGACATCCATGATCTAACCATCACCTACTAGGAGATCACATGCACCATAACATATATACATCCTAGTCTAAAGAGAACATGTAATATTCCAAACTCTAAACTAGTATCAAGAGTATAACATGACATCATAATAAATACACTCTAAACCAAGAAACCATATCTCTAATCATATGGAGATAACCTTACCAATGATGCATCCACATCACTGCCAACAACTCCCATTGAACCGTGGCACCGGGTCACACATGGCATCGTGACTATCATCCTCTCTATGAAGATCACTTTGAAACATGAAGCAAAGAGTTACAAACAATATTAGCTAAAATAACCAATGCATCATTACTGTTATCCAAGGATTCCTCTGTAGAAGAATCAGAACTCTCTTTCTTGTTCTTACAATCCTTCTTCACATGTCCCAATTTCCCACAATTCAAACACTTTACCTTACTATGTCCTTTTGACTTACCCTTCCCTTCCTTGTATCCCTTAGGTTCCTTTTTCTCAGGCCTACCTTTTACAAACAAGGAATCTTGGATTTCCATTTTAGACTTCCTCCTCATCTCCTCTGATAGGAGAGTAGGAACTATATTGGGTTACAGGACATAATAACCCGACCAAAATAACCCTAGACATAATAACCCGGTCATAATAACCCAAGGACAAAATAACCCAGGGTCATAATAACCCAAGCCAAAATAACACATGGTCAAAATAACCCATGGACGGAATATCCCTGTAAGAATATAGAGAAAGGAAAATAAAATTTGTAAATTACATGGGTGATTCTGTCGATGGGTTATTTTGACCACGGGTTATTCTGCCCATGGGATATTATGACCCTGGGTTATTTTGTCCTTGGGTTATTATGACGAGGTTATTATGTCTTGATACCATTGTATTGTCCATCTTTGGATCTGTACCACTACCACTAATAGCAACAATTAGATTTTCCCAAGATTCTGGTAAAGAAAAAAGTAACAATATGCATTTATCTTCATCTTCTAGCTTTACATCTATAGATGCTAATTGACTTAGAATCAAATTAAAAGCATTCAAATGATTTGCAATAGAATCACCATCTTTCATCTTTAAAGAATACAACTTTCTTTTTAGATACAACTTATTAGTAAGACTTAGTTTGATAAATATCACCTATTCTCTTCCACAGCTTATATGCAGTAGTTTCTTTTGAAACATTCAAGAGAACAGCATCAACAAGACATAATCTTCTGGTCTCTCTTGCCTTCTTATCAAGCTTAGCCCAATCCTCATCTGACATCGTTGTAGGTGACTTTGTCTCATTACCAACAACTAACCACTGATCTCTCTCTTCAAGGAGATCCTCCATTTTTAATTTCCACATCTCATAATTAGATCCATTGAACCTTTCAACATCTAAACAAGAATTCATTGTAACAAACTTATTTTCCAAAATCAACAAATAACAAAAAATAGTAAAAGCTCCCACTACAGTAAAAAAACCTTCAATCTTTTAAGAGAAAGGTGTCCCAATACTCTACCCAACCTCAGCTCTTAAGGGTTTTGAATAGGGTATTTTAAAGACTGATGATGTGGTTAAACTCTCTGTTTAATCATGATGATGAGTATGCCATAGATGGGCCCTACTGGATGATGAGTCACTCAAGTTCGAATCGACTTCTTTATAAGTTGGTTATGGAACTTTTACTTCCAGCATTGATCTGGCATAGTTCTCTTTAGTCCAGTTTCAGTCCTGTTTTAGTTTGATTGTAATCTTTTGCTTGATCGCCTTAAGTCTTGGAAGTTCACGCCATGTTAGAAAGCAAATAAGGATATTATTATAAATATTCATGTTTCAGTTTTAGTTAGGAGTTAGATAATTTTCAATCAGATTTTTGTAATTTAACAGCAATACTTTGTTTTGCATTCTACTTTTGATCAATGGAAATGAAAGCAAGGAGTTAATTCAATTACTGTGTTAAGGGATCTTACCTAAGGAAGAGCAGGGCCCGCTCAACCTTTGGAACAATCTTGTGTTGGTATTTTGTTAAGTTATGTTATTTCTAATTCATTCATATTACATCAGAAGTAAATGTTAATTCTGAATTGTTAAGTTGTTAAATCATTGTCTGACTTAGTGAATGATAAATCTGGATAGTTACTTCTACTCGAATTACTTTCAAGTTTCGACAGTTGGTTAAATTTGAATTTAATTTTTGGACGAAGGATGGCTGGCGAAGGTTTCTGCAAGGGCCGAGCTAGGGCACCCGCGCCCTAGCCTGTATTCGTTTGTTTTGCTTCTGCGCAGTCTGGGTAGGGTTCTGTTGGCGTGTCTGGGGCAGGATTTCTTTTATCTGGTGCATTTTCCTTTACCTCGTGCTTGCTGGGGCGCTCTCTGCTGTGTTCCCACACGTTTGGGCGGCCGGCTGCGGGCGAGCACGTGGTTCTGTGGGCTGTTGGGACGATCTCCCTCGTGTTTGAAGGTGGGACGGAGGCCGTTGGGGGTCCCTTTGGGTATTGCAGTGCCTCTCCCCTGTCTGGTGCGGGTGTGGGTGGGCTGGTGCGGCTGGTTTGGCAGTGTTCGGGTGGAGGAAGTGGTGTGGGGTTCGGCCCCTTACCTCTCTTTTGAGGGTTTGTGCATCGGCGTAGGAGAAGATGGCCTTCTCCAAGGGAGAGGCCTCTGGGGTTACCCCTGATATGTGTTTCCGTGCAGCAATTGGCTCGATGTCCCCAAAGGATGGAATGTCAACTTTTAATAACAATTTATTTGCTACGGATTTGGGGATGGACAGTGCGGGAGTATCCTCTGGCTCGCGGATCACAAAGGTTAATGGTTGTCTGGAGCGGTGCAAGGTGAGACCAAAATTTGTTGTTCCGCCTGAGATGATTGCGGAAGATATTGAATATTACTCTAATCATTCCGTATATTGCAAATTTTTGGGGATGAGGGTTTCGCTTCAGCTTATGGAGCTTTGGGCTCAGAGAACTTGGGAGCCGGTGGGAGAAATGGAAATAATGTTGTTGGCGAACAACTACTTCATGGTTACCTTTAACTGCATAGCTGATCGTACTAGAATCTTTGAGGGGGGACCTTACTTTCATAATAAGGTGGGGTTGTTTTTCAAGCCATGGCATGCAGGATTTAACCCTGCTGAGGAGCTTCCAAATCGTGTCCCAGTGTGGGTTCATCTACCTCGGCTCCCGGTGGAATGTTGTCGGGAGGACGTGTTGCACTTGTTGGCTTCGCTGCTTGGAAAACCAGTTGGAGCCTCATCACAAACCTTGGGTAAAAAGGTAATGAATTTTGCACGCATTTGTGTTGAAATTGATCTAAGTAGGCCTCTTCTTGATGCAATAGATATGTGTGTGGGTTCTTTTTCCTGGGTGCAACAGTTGGACTACGAGACCCTTCCTTTCCGTTGTAGGCTTTGTCATGAGTATGGCCACCTTCTGAGGAAATGTCCAAGATATAAGCCGGTGGAACCCCTGCCATCATAACCTGCTCGTGACCTTCCTGGGGCAGATAAGGGGAAGGGCATTGAGCCTACTGTGGAGGTGGGTTTGGATGGTTTTGTTCCTGTCAAGGCCCGGGGTAGGAACAGGGGACAAAAGAGACCTTTCAAGGAAAGGCAAGAGGAGGGTACTTTCAATAGGTTTGAGATTTTGGATGACCTTAGTCAACAAGAAGTTAACCCAGGCATGTTAAACTTGGAGCAGGGGACTGAGGAGTTTGCTCAGGAGGGTCCTGCTCTTGACTCTTCTTTGGATCCACAAGGAGATTATGGGGTGCCCATGGGTGCTGCCCTGTCGACGGAGGTCTCAGAGGTTCCTGTTTCTTTGGCCGTTGTTCCAGTAGTGGGGGAGGATTCTTCTTCTCCTGGGCGAAGTGCGGGTCTAGATTCAGCAAAGAAACCTAAGCCTCCAAAATTGGGCATTTTGCAAAAAGATATTAAGAAAGGTGGGGTAGAGAAATTTGCTAGACCTGGCAGAAAGAAGGATGTAGAAAAGATAAAATTGACAGGCGAGAACTTGGTGGAGTCAGGGTCGGTAAAGACTCTTGACTCTCACTTTTCAAGCCCCTTGAAATGATTGTTCTTTCATGGAATGTAAGGGGCTTGAACAGCGGCCCTCGACAAAAAGCGGTTCATGATTTAGTTCGAAAATAAGGTCCTGATGTGTTTTTCTACAGGAAACTAAGTTATCTGTTGAGAGTATGATTGGCTTGGCACCGAGGCTATGGAGGTGTGGGGAGTGTTAATGTATTGGTGATCATGGCTCGTCTGGGGGTGTGGCTTGTTTTTGGAATCCTCAGAAAATTCGACCTCTCTGGTGGGTGTCTTCTAAATCCACTATGTCTCTGGTTGCTTCTAGTTTTGAGACGGGGGAGGTTATTCTCTTTTCTAATATCTATGCTCCAACTGATTTCTGGGGTAAGCAAGCTCTGTGGTCCCATATTAGGTTTGTCCGCAATTTGGCTCCTTTCCATCCTTGGATTATCGCCGGAGACTTCAATGCTATCTACGAGTTGGATGAGAAGCGGGGTGGGAATGGGAGGCTGGAGCCCTCTGCTTTGTTGCTTCGTGATAGCATCAATTCTTTAAATCTTGTTGATATTAAGCCTAGTAATGGATAGTTTACCTGGAACAACCGTCGAGTTGGGGACTATTACATTGTAGAAAGATTGGATCGCTTTCTGGTGTCCTGTTACTGGGTTGGGGGGATGTGGTCTTCTCGCTCTGAGATCTTGGATTGGAGAGGTTCTGATCACTGGCCTATCAAGCTTGTCATTGATTCAACTCATGCGCTGCGTACGCCTTCTTTTAGGTTCCAGCTCATGTGGTTGCGTGACCCTTCTCTGAAGGGTTTTGTGGCTGATTGGTGGAGGAATGGTAGACCTGCTTATGGGACAGCAATGTATATTTTTTCCAAGCTTCTTCAGTATATTAAGTATCAACTTAAGCGTTGGAACTCTCAGAGTTTTGGGAATGTTTTCCATGCTAAGGCGTTGGCTCAGGAGGAGCTTGATAGTATCACAAGGAGGTTAAGGGAGGTTGGGGTGACGCTTGAGCTTCTTCAGGCTGAAGCGCAAGCTGTGAGATCTCTGGAGGAATGGGAGCTGAGGGAGGAGATGTATTGGAAACAGAAGGCTCGGATAGAGTGGCTGCAAGAAGGGGATAAAAATACTTCTTTTTTCTTCAATTCGGTGAAAGCTAGGAGACATGGGAATACTATCTCAGGTCTTGTGAATGATAGGGGAGAACTTCTTTCTTCTTTCCCTGCCATTTCTACTGAGGTGAGACAATATTTTGCTTCTCTCTTTAGGGAGGACTCACAGGGGGGGTCTCCTGAGGAGGCTCAAGTCCTTTCTTGTATTCCTCATCTTGTGTCTAGGGAGTTGAACCAACAACTTTTGAGTGAAATCACGATGGAAGAGCTTGAAGGTACCATTTTCCAAATGCAGAAGGGGAAGGCGCCAGGTCCTGATGGCTTCCCGATCGAGTTTTTTCAAGAATTTTGGGATATAATCAAATTTGATCTCCTGGCAGTTGTGCATGAATCACAAAGGAATAAGCAGATGCTAAGGGCCTTAAATTCTACTTTCCTTGCTCTTATCCCCAAGTGTGAGGGAGCGGATAGGCTAAGCCAATTTCGGCCTATTTCTCTCTGCAATGTCGTTTATAAAATCATCTCTAAGGTAATTGCTGACAGGTTGAAAAAGGGTCTTGAGGAGCTGATCTCCGAAGAACAGAGTGGTTTTGTAGCCGGTAGACAGATTTTGGACGGGATCGTTATTGCAACCGAAGTCATTCATTCTATGGCCAGCTCCAGGGAAAAGGCAATGTTTATCAAATTGGATATGTCAAAGGCTTATGACAGGGTTCGATGGTCCTTCTTGTGGCAGGTTTTGAGTGCTTTTGGGTTTGCGGAGGAGTGGATTCAATGGGTTAGGAGTTGTGTTACGTCTGTCTCCTTCTCTGTGCTATTTAATGGGTATCATTCTGATCTTTTCGGCGCTTCTAGGGGTCTTCGCCAGGGAGACCCTCTCTCTCCTTACTTGTTTATTCTCCTCGCTGAAGGTTTGGGGAGATTGATAAGAAGAAACGTGGAGTTGGGCAGCATTCAGGGTTGGCAGTGGGGAGGTAATTTACCTCCGCAGTCTCATCTACAGTTTGTGGATGATACTGCTCTGATGGGTATGGCCACAATGCGGGAGGCTTCTAACTTACGAAGGGTGTTGGATGTCTACTTGGTTGCCTCGGGTCAACAGATCAATGAGGACAAGTCTTCTATCTTCTTCTTCAACACTCTGTGCCCCATTCAGCGGAGGATTGCTCAAACTTTGAGGTTTCAGATCGGGACTCTTCCGTTGACCTATCTCGGTATCCCTATATCGGGGAGCAGATTGCCTCGGGGGTCATGGCAGAGTATTCTAGATAAATTTAGGGCGAGGGTTAATCACTGGACTCACCGGTGGCTATCCTTTGCTGGCCGGGTTCAGCTTATCAAGTCTGTGGTGCAGGCTTTGCCCATTTACCGATGCATGCTCCAGCTTGCCCCTTCGGGTTTTGTTAAGGATTTAGATTCTGTGACACGACAATTTTTATGGGCTGGTTGCTTAGAGTCCTCCAAATGGAGTCTGGTTAGATGGGAGGTGGTTTGCAGTCCGAAGCAATATGGTGGCTTGGGCTTGCGGCAGATGGCTTTGACTGGTGTGGCTCTGGCTGCGAAATTGTATTGGAGGTGGTGTAAGGAGCATGATAAGAGCTGGGCCAGGATCCTCGCTCAGAAGTATTTTTTGGGAGTCCCTCAGCTCAAAATTCCTCGATACCCCCTTCTTGGGAAGGGCTCAGTGATTTGGAGCACTCTTAAGAAAGGGGCTGCGATCATCAAGGATGGTTTATTTTGGATTTGTAAAAAGGGGACCGAGGTTCAGTTTTGGTCAGATTCTTGGGATGGATATCCCCCCATCATTTCTCAGTTTCCTCACTTGTTGAACCTCTATCAGAGATTTCTTGCGGTAGGGTGGTCTCGGGTGAGTGACTTTAAGTCTTTCTCCTCTCGTGGTCAGTTGGAGGTAGTAGGGTGGAAGTCTCTTGATGAACGGCCTGATGTTGGTTTGCCTGAAGAATGTGGTGAGCTACACAATATCCTCTCCAGTAGGCGTTGTAGCTCCCTCCAACATGATGATGTGCTTGCCTGGTCTCCCAATCCTAAAGGAGTCTATACGGTTGCTTCTGGATATCGGGAGTTATTGTCCCACAGGGTGGATGGAGATGAAATTCAGTGGTGGAAGATGATCTAGAACAAGTCTTCCTGGCCAAAATGTAATTGTTTTGTTTGGATGTTGGCTTGGAACAAGTGTTTGACTTGGGAAAATATTCGGAAGCGTGGTTTCCAGGGTCCTTCTATCTGTGTTTTGTGTGGGGCCAACGAAGAGGACTCTACTCATCTATTTTTTCGTTGCCCTTTCTCCCTTCAGCTTTGGCATTTCTGGTGGGGGGTTTGGAATAATCCCTGTGTTCATGCTTCCTCCTTGATTGAGTTTTGGCAGAGGCTGGGTAGGCCTCCTTCTATGGCCCTCTTTTTGCAGGAAGTTTGGTCAGCAGGACCTATCTTCATATTGTGGCAGATTTGGTTGGAACGGAACCGGCGGATATTTCGTGGAGAGAAGAAGTTGGTGTATCAAATTTGGCATAGAATTTTGGGCATGGTTCAGGAGACGGTGGAAGCTAAGTGTGAGCTGGAATTCCCTTTGGAGAAAAGGGATGCTGAAGTGGTGGAGAGATTGGGGCTTCAAGGGCTGTCCTTGGCCTCGACATATGTAAAGCGTGGTAGGCAGTCGAAGCAGAGAGTTCACAGGTCTGGATTTTGGCAGCTTCCCCAGCCTGGGATTCTAAAGATCAATACTGATGGGTCTTCCAAAGGCAACCCGGGGCCAGCTGGTATTGGAGGGATTGGTAGGGACTCTTTGGGGTCAGTGATTTTCCTTTTTTCGATCTATGATGGAATTCAAACCATCAACCTTATGGAAGGGTTGGCAATTCTTTGTGCTTTTGAGAGAGCTTATGAATTGGGATGGAGAAGGGTTGTTTGTGAATCTGATTCCCAGGTTTTGATCAATCTTCTTATTAAGCAGAAAGTGGATGATGTTATGGATTAGGCTTAATAGTTGGCTGATATGGGTGGTGCAGCAGATTTTTGAGGGGTGGAGAATGGTTCTTTAATGGAGATGGTGAATTGGGGCCCATATTCCAAGGGAATGGTGGATAGGGCCGCTGATTGCTCATGGCGAAATGGGCATACTGAGAATGCTGAGGGGATGGAGGAATGGGATTGGTAAGGACTAGGAGTAGGTGGAGGGTTAGGACATGATGAGGAAGGGAGTGATATATGAGGTAGGATGGTGGATTGATGTTGGAGAAAGTTGATGGGGAATTAATCTAGGAATATTGAGATGGTGGATTAAATGGGAAGATGTATTTGGATTAAATAGGATCGATGTAGGATTAGGATGGGAAATTGGGATGGTGGATTAAGATAGGAATATTATAGGATTAAGATAAGAAGATGTGGATGTTGGATTAGGATGGGAAGATTGGGATGGTGGATTGATGTTGGAGAAAGTGGATGGGGAATTGGTAGGAATATTGAGATGGTGCATTAGGATAGAGGATGTGGATGGTGGATTGATGTTGGAGAAAGTGGATGGGGAATTAAGGTAGGAATATTGGGAAGGTGGAAATGAGAACCATGAGGCTAATAAGATGGATGGACTAGGATGAAATAGCATTATTGTGTGAATATGGGGGGACATAGGAGGATATGGATGGAGAAGAACATGGAGACATGGATGTGGAATGAGATGGTAATATGGGTGATGGATAAGAGGGAGATGTAGATGAAGGATATGAGAATATGTGGATATGATGGATATCAAAGGGGGAAGTATGGATAAATGATGGGATTGCCCTTGGATGATGCTTGGAGAAAGCTTCTAAAATATAGCATCAAGATCTAATCGTAAGGATCATCGTCAACTAATTGGGATAAAACTTGACTACTATTTTTGGTTGCATTGATGGAGTATAAGGATTCATGATGCATTAGAAGAATGTAAAGAAGGGATATTAAGATTTGTTTCAACATCTTGGATCTGGATTGATTGGGCTGTAGACTAAGCTAGGATTGGGATTTGATTTAAGCTTAGATTAGAATTGGATTGAAGCTTAAGCTTAGATTAGGATGATTGGATTAAAGCTCATTTAGGCATTAGGATGGATTAAGCTCAGATTAGGATGGGATTTCTCGATTGCTCAGATTAGGATGGGATTCTGATGGGAGGTTCAAGGATGTAGCTAAATGATGAATTGACTATTTATGGATTTAATAATCATTTCCTACACTTTGGACTCAGGAAGATAAGGTGCAGGAAGGACTGACCTCTAATGTGAAGTGGAAGACCAAAGAATACAACACAAATGAACTGATATAGCAATGCACATAGAAAGACAAAATGCAATTGAGATGAAATGAAATGAATGAACTTAAGATGCAAGATGAGATGGCATTGACATTGTTTGGGATGGAATTGTATTCTCTATGTTTAATATAACATCGATCAAGATTAATTGAATGATTGGATTCACTTGTTTCTATGATGAGCATGCTTTTCCTTATAGTTATGTATAATCTTAGTTGGATGCAGATGGCAGACCAGGGATTTGACAACAGAGATGACCTTGGTACTGTCGTCCTAATAAAATGAATGCAACCTACATGAATGATGGGTGTGATTAAATTCCTTACAAACATGCATATTTGAATTAAATTGGCATGGGAATGAGTGTAAATAAGGGCTTGCATAGTAATGGAAGCAGTATGCCAAGTACTTTCCCTGTAATCATATCAAAATGAGGGATGGTGGGTGTGATACTACACCTGTCAAAAGCCAGAGGGATCTTGAGAAGAAAAAGAAGGTGAAAGAGGAGTGTTTGCACAACCAAAATCACCAAATCATAGGTGAGGGGAAAGGGTGGATGGGGGGAAATGCAATGCAACGGGATGAAAAATGAAATGCAATCCTAATGCTATTTTTCCAATTTGGAGCACTGATTTTTGCTATAGCATAAGACACGATATGCCAGGGTATGAGGAACCAAGGCAGATTAGTGTCTAATGCATGAAACAAACACAACAGACAAGAAGGCTATCCCAACACCCCAAAGTCACAATGACTTTGGTTGGGCTAGGCATTGGGATAACCACAATCACAAAAACGTGGGATACTACGTACTGACAAGACTAGTTAGATAACTAAGAAAACAATCCAAACGTCCTGCCAGAAGATCAAAAGGGATGATGTAGGATCTTGAGACCAAAGGACTAAGTGATAAGAAACCTTGTGATAGATTAGCAATTGGCATATTGAAGCTTGAGGATTGGGATACATGGTGAGTAATCAGGGTTAAGCTTAGATTAGGATGATATGGATTCAACAAGCATCAGATTGAGGGTGGGAGGTTTAGGCTTTGACAGACATTGGATGGGGTACAATGATTAATCAGATTGAAAAGCTCAGATTAGGATGGGATTTACAGCTTCAGATGGACTAGGATGATTAGATTAAACTTGCTCAGATTAGGATGGGATTTAATGCTTAGATTAGGATGAGGGATTAGGAGGTTATGTAGATTGGGATAAACTCCTAGGTTCAAGGATGTAGCTAAAATGATGAGGATGACTATATTGGATGGATGAAAATAATCGTTTGGAGATTGGTGTGAAGATGAAAAATGATTGGCAACTTTTACAGTTTTGGACTCAGGAAGGGGTGGATGGAAATAGGCATAATCATGTGACAGTGAAGGACTGACTCTCTAGGTTTTGTTGATGTGAAGTGGATTCACCCAAGATATGAGAGCACAGATCTTGAATGACCTCTGATAGGTAGGGCATGAAACGCTTATCTAGTTGAGGATCACAAGAAATTGCCCCTTATGTAGATTATGCAGAATCGCCTATTGGTGAAGACATGGGAAGGAGTTATCGCTTATGACAGACTAACTATACAGAAGGGGGTGGGAGGTCACCCCAAGAAAGAAGGGCAGAATCACATGGAGTTTAAGATGGGAGAAGGACCCAGTATGGAATGCAGGATGACACAATCACCAATGATTACATGTGGGGATCAAAATCGCCTGGATCTAGGGAATGGGCGGATGCAGATGGCATGGACAAGAAATAGAATCGCCCCTACAGACAATAGGTTCACCTATCCTAGGAGATGTAGCATGAATGGTTGCATACAAGGAAACACAAACACATACTGCGCCTAGGGTATAGTGGGCAGGATCGCCTATGCTAGGGGATGTGACGGACTTTAGAAGAATGAAGACACAGACTTGTAGATAGCTTCAATCTACGAGATCACCCATGTGTGAATAGTAGGTATAGTATGGCCTGTTCTTGGAAGGAATAGGCAGACAGATGGATAAGACTCAGACTAGATCCAAAGACTCACTGACTAGGAAGATGACCATTGCAAGATCATTGTGCCTATTCTTAGGTGAACTGTAAGTGAAGACATGGTGGGATGGTACAAACTAAGGATGCAGACTCTGACTAAGCTTAGGAAGATGACATTGGCCATCGGGCATTGTCTCAGGGAATAAGTGGATGCTTGGGGTCGAATGCCTAACTAAGAGAACCACAAGCAAATTCACCCCTGACAAGAGTGGAAGAATTTTCCTAAAGTGGGATGACTAGATCTTGGACTAGGACACAATGGAATCGTCAAGGCTTTCAGTGGCAGGATCGCCCCCTGTCCATAACTTGTGCAAGTTTGCCCCTGTGAGAAGAAAACTCACCACTGAAGGGCAAGAAAGGCAAGACTATGTAAGGCAAAGGACAAAGGGAACATAGCAAACAAAAAGTAGAGGCAGGACACCTATACTGACTACATGGGATTGACGATAGAGATTCACCTTGGTATCTTGGCACAAGTTAGAGCAACACTCCAACCCACAACACAATCAATGGGCTAGAATTAGTGATATTAGGGTTTAGACAAACTTGTATGTAGACTGCCCACCAGACCTTGAGGGGACGTCCCAAAGGTTAATACTCCATGATACCGGGGTGGTTCTCTAGATCACCCTTTCTCGCGAAGGCGGATAACTAGCAATTCAGTGGCATAGGGTCATCAACAGACACCAAGGGATCACCTTCATGCTCTCTCTCGGAGACTATCATAGTACACCATGAGGATTTCTATCTCAACCCAAGGGAGTACATGGTGAGTAACTTCAGGGTACGGTGCACATCCCCTGCACTACACCAAGCCGCAACTAAAACACTGGTCTCTATCTAGGTTGAACAAGGCTATCTCGTGTGTCCTTAATATACGCTAAGTACGTGAGGCACAACCGTGAACACCAGCCCATCATAAGCATGGATCGGGAGCCCCAATGAGGTATTGGAAACTTAGACCAACCCTGTACGTCTTATCTAGGTATCACCCTAGCTTCAACGCTTCGCTAGACACGACATGACTGGATTGGGGTACAACTTTAGTTCTCCCCCCTTTATATACCCTTCTGGTAACACATGGTTGGGATCATCCCCTGGGTGATGAAATCCTACGCAGGTCCCACTAAAGGAAAGAAATACTAGACACTTCGACTGGTCCTCAGGCTTGCACGTAGTGCAAGGGGAGAGCTTAGACGCACTAGCACTTCTTGGGTAGACTGGACTGGACTAGAACAAACTGTGATTTCTCATCACCCAGGATCATCGAAAGGTGCAAGGGGAGTGGATACATCAACAACTTGCTCCCAAGCACAACAAACAATGTAAATTGACCCTTTAATTAATCTGTGTTCCTAGATTAGTATGAAAAATAGACAACATACAAAACCAACTAAGATCTTTGACCGATCGTCCTATAGAAGATAAGTTAGTAGTTTTCACTACCAGTCTTCGTCAAACGTGAGGGTCACACTACACAAATTGTTAGTAAAACACCACAGTCACCGATATACAAGTTAGCTGGTCAGTACCCAAAACCAAAATCAAATTATAGCTCAAATAAAAAAATTAAAGGTTTTGGATTACCTCAAATTCACCCCTATGGAGGGCGGATTCGCCTCTATAAAGGTTGCAAGATCACCTCTATAAGGAGCAGGTTCGCCCGTTCGCAAATTTGCTTATTCTCAAATTAGCCTGTTCGTAAATTCACCTATCCGTCCACAAATTCACCTATCCGTCTGTAAATTCACCTATTCATCTATAAATTCACCTATCCATCCACAAATTGGCCTATCCATCTGTAAATTCGCCTATCCATCTGCAAATTCACCTATCCATCTGCAAATTCACCTATCCATCCCCAAATTCACTTATCCGCAAATTCTCTTATTTGTCTACAAATTTTCCTATCCGTCCACAAATTCACCTATCCATCCCCAAATTCACTTAACCGCAAATTCGCTTACTGTCTACAAATTCGCCTATCCATTCGCAAATTCGCCTATCCGTCTGCAAATTCGCCTATTCATCTATAAATTCACCTATCTATCTAAAAATTCCCCTATCTGTCTGCAAATTTGCCTCTGTAAGTCAAGTACTAGATAGGCAGGTGCGCAATCGCCCTTTTACAGGATAGGCGTACGCGTGATTGCCTATATCAATGCAAACTCACCCCTGCGTCAGGTAAATTCGCCCGTCAGGGGTGGATTCACCCCTATGTGAAATCCGAACCTGCAAAACTTGAAACAACAAAAAACAGTGAAAGAGACCCGTGACGTGGGTCTCACTGAGTGTGCCAAAAATGTGTGCAGGTGTTTCTACTCCTAAAGATGTAAAACAAATAAAAGAAATGCAAAGGAAAGAACACAAATAATCACCTCAAGATTAGCCTAGTTTAACTCAAACAAAATGCACAAGAAATAACAATTTTTACCTTGTTTGAGTTGTCTCCTTTGGTTGGCCCTTTGATGTCGATTTTGTGTGCTCCTTTGATGGAAAAACAACATGAAACCTAGCTCTAAATGATGGTGGTGAGATGGTGGATGCAATGGTGCAAATGGGTATTTGGATAGGATGCAATATATGAGCTCTAAGGTGCAACAATGGTGGATGTAGGTTAGAGTGCTTGAATGAGTGCTCTAGCTTAATTGCAAAATGTGTGTGATTGAATGGTTGATGCAAATGAGGGAAAAATCCTCCATTTTTGGGGGAAATGCCTCTAAACAATGGAGGGTCAAGATGAGGCCACAATGGACAAGATCAAGGGCTAGGGTGAGTTGAGGACTCACAAGCCCTCACATCTTGCCATGTGTTAGGTGGGGTGTCAAAAGGAAGATGAGGTGCAGGTACCTTATGGTACCTAGGGATTGGGACATGATCTCATAAAGGAGGTCCTTGTCCACATGTGGGTGATGGGCTGTATGACAAATTAAAAATTCCTCAAATATCCACATGGGGAATAGGGGAGGAATTAAAAATTCCTTAAAAGGCCTAGGAAGAATAAATGTGAATTTAAAATTCACATTGGGAAGGAGTTACCTTCTCCAAAAGGAGAAAGCAATTAATGAAGGTTGACTTAGGGGTTGTTGATGGGTGTTTTAGCACTTTCTCAACACAGGTAGGGCATAGGCACACTACCTCTCTTGAAAGGTAGAAATTCACGAGCAAGTTACCATTTACCACCCCAAGGTCTCTCGGGTGTCAGGTCATGACGTACATGGAATTTCTCAATTGATGTTTGATGTGATTTTTCTAGTAATCACAGGGAAAACTTACATAGATGGATGCAAAATGGATCTTGAAATGGAGTTCCTAAGATGGAAATTAGAGTACAATTTGCTGTAGGTTCGGACAACGATCATAAACTCTTGTTTTGTCTCGAGATTTAGCTTTACAATGTGCAATGAACCTTAGCATAGGTCACTTATTAAAAAAAGAAAAGGAAAAGGGGCAGGGAAGAGAACAGGTTCCTGGATCTGAAACTGACTATGAACAATGATCATGGAGGGTTCTACTGTGGACAACTTCCTTAAAAATAAATTTCACTTAACCAGAAAACTCATAGTATCATGAAATTTGTGCTAGCTTCTAAGAACTGCAAATATTCCACCATTCATTCACCATAAACATGGATGAACAAAGATAGAATTTTGGGAGCAACTTTCTATTTAAGTCAAACTAACTTTACACAACCATCTACCAACAGTAAATAACAAAAAGTATGGACAAGAAACTCATCAACACAACAGAAATCTAAAAAACCATTGAACAACATTACTAAATCTATCAAAATGATCTAAAACTAACTAAAAAAACAAAGTAAATCTAACTAAATTAGCTAACTATGGGAGATGAATCATGAAACATGCCAATAAACTCAAGAATCCACCAAGTCAATAAAGAACTTCTATTAAAATTTTAGAAGCATGTCATTACAACAACTCAACTTTCCCTTGAAAATGAGAGGAGACCCCCAATTTATAGTGTCCAAAAGGTAGAATGAATGGCCAAGATTCACTACAAACTAGGGTTCTACCTACCCCCAAATATATTACATTTTAAAATACATTCTTTGTCTTTTCCCTATTTTGTCCTCTAGTGGCAGAATTGTAGCATTTTGAGTTCATCATCAATAATAGGGTTCCCCTCCTGCTTCTTCAAAGCGGCATACTTCATGAACTTCAGGATTAATGGTTGGAGCTTATCAACTTCCATAATCTCAGATTGCAACACCTGGTAACTCCATTGCTTGGACTGGTCGGTGAGCTTTTCCCAGTCTTCATCGTATTTGGCAGTGTGATTTCTGAATTACTCAGATTGGGCGAGGGCTCGGGTAGCAAAACTCAAGAAGTCTGTAGTGACCTCGCCCAACATTCCATCCTCCATCTTCTTATGGAAATGTGGCTTTACCTTTTCTAGATCAATTTGAACAATGAGCATATCAAACTCCGTCATTAACTTTAGATATTGAATGCAATCTGCCCTAATGTCCTTGGCCCAATCAATATCTGGATCCACCTTGTAGAGTACCTGCTTCAATCTATCCTTTCAATTTTTGAAGTCCAACTTCCACATATCCATGAGCCAATGATCATCCTCCTTGAATGCAAGCTCCTCTTACCAAGTTTTCTTCGGTAGCTTGAGTATGGCCTTAATTTTTGGGTGAGTAGACCCATACATTCTTGGGAAGTCAGTACAAAACTTCCTTGTGCCCTCAAGAGACTTCTGCACCTCCAAGAACTTGTTTTTTGTCCTAACAACTCGTTCGATGCCCTTGTTTCCAACATATAAGACCTGCCAGAACCAGTTTTCTATGGTCTTATCCAAGTTCTTCCTTTTCTTGATCTTGTCGATTTTCTCTTTGGACAACAACTATGGTGGAGCTGACGATGTGGTAGGAAGCTCTTCTGCTGATGACCATTGCTAAATGTAGGTTGTTAAATCAACCATTTGTGCCTTGAGCTCTTCCTTAAAAATCTTATCCTGTTGTATCAAGTGCACCACTGTGGCAACAGATTCCTGAAGGTGATCTACCTTTTACTCCCTAGTGGTTGTCCCCAAGTTGATGGTGGAGACGTTGTAGCTTATCCCTTCTTTTCCTACCACCGGAGTGGCTACCTGCACCATTCAGGATCTAGAGGCATCCATTTTCACCCTTGATCTAACTTTGGGCTTCTTCTCCTTCTTAGTGCTGATCTAAGCTTGGGCCAAGATGGCCTCTAATCTTGTTGTTGGATCCCTTGGAGCAGGAGCTTTCTTCTCCAGTTGTTTCTCAAGCCACTCGGGCATCTGATACTTCTCCTTGAGTGATTCCTGGTCACCTTTCACTTCATCCCATCTGATTTCAATCTCTTTATCTTTAGGAGCATCTTTCTCTGTCCTTGTATCTTCCTCCTCGTCGAAGTCTCGAATGAACACCGTGCATTTGATAGGGGACTTAGTGGGCATGGGTTCTTTGGAGTTGTCTTCCCCTTCAATATCCTTTTTTTCCTTTTCTTCTTCATGCCCATGTTCCTTGGGTTGTTTTGTTTCGGGGCTCTTGTGGGATTCAGCCTCTTCATCAGGCTTATCTTCTTCCTTACTTTCCCTTTCCTCATGTTGAGTGGCATATCTTCTTGTTCTTTCTTTTCTTGCTCATTTTGCCCTTCTGGGAGAGGCAACTCTTCACCATGTTTGGGGCTTTCTCCTTGCTCCCCAGTTGGAAGTTCATTGTCTTCCTCCATTTTATCACCTGATTCCTTTTCTCCTTCGGGAAGTGGTCTTTCTATTTCCTCTCTGACATCTTTTAATTGTCGGACTAGTTCTTCTTCTAAATCTACGTCAAAGGTTTCTACGATATATTTAGTGTCAGCATCTTCTTCATCACCCATGGAGGATCTTGTTTCTTCTCCCTCATGGACTACCTCATCAATCTGCAAGCGCTGGTGTTTGGGGTGTTCATGGTAGTCGTCCACTTCCTCCTCCAGTGCCCTTGTTGCTTCCTTCTCTTGCCTCTCCAACTCCTCGAATATTGCCATTATGGCCTTCATCATTGGTGGTTCAGTTAGAGGAGTAGAGGCAGGAATACTGGCAAGAACTTGTGCCAAGGCAGCTTGGATAGTTGGATTCATCAATGCTTCCAAAATCTCTGAAGGAACATTCTGCATGTGTCGTGAGAACGCCTCCGATAGTGAAAGTGCAGGCATCGGTATTATTGTTGTTTCCAATGAGAGAGATGTATTTGGGGACATGGAAGGAGAAGAAAGTGGAGAAGTGGTGGTGGATGAAGAATCAATCATTAAAACATACCCAATAGGTGGAGAAGAGGCAAGGTGGACTGAGATGTCCACCGCAGGCGAAGAGGTAGGAATCATAGCCTGTGAAGTAGATGAAAGGGCAACAGTTGTGGAGGCAACAGGTGGGGATTTCAGTTGTCCAACCTCCATTTCTTCTCCCTCATGGAGTGGATCCTCTTGAATAACAGGCATCTCTGTGACACTGCCTGATCTTTTCTACTTTTTAGAAGGTTCTCCCTCTTAGGCTTTTCTCGCGTATACTTTGGGATTGGGATGTTGTTCCGTGACCTCTTTTATTTTTCTTGTTCTGGTGGATGGAGGAGATTGAGAGACTTCACCTGATGGGGCAACAACTGTCCCACTAACTATTTTGCTTGGCTCACTTTCGAGCCCCTCGTAGGTTAGAGCAACCCCCTATTGCTTCAACCGGGCAACTCACCCATCAATCTATTATTTTTTTCAAGCCTCAATGGGCTTGGTTAGAATGTCGAGGTCATCGACCTCTTGCTTGTCCCAATCAATTAGTGGTAGTGGTAGATCAACAATGCGTTGTATCAGGGTTCTATGACTGTACTCTCATCCTATTCCACTTGGTTAGGCACATGGAACAGATTGGCCCTCTTTACAAAGTATGTGGTCATCTGCATATAGTGCCTCATGCGCACTTCCTTATCATCTGTGCAGTTAGCCCAAAAATATTCAACGCTATTTAGATGGGCGTATTCAGGTCCAAGCGCCTTCCTGATATGGCCATAAGGATCCATTTGTGGTCGTGCAGTGTGAAGTCTTAGATGATACTCTACTAGCTCCTTTTTTGAGTTTTGGGCACACTGCGACATATGGAGCTTGTAAATCCCTTGGCTGAGAGAAAGGGGATAAGATATCCCTGCCAAATGTTTGCTACTCAAGAGGGTGTGTACGTGTCGCAGTTGCCGAGAGAGCTCCAGTAGTATTATCCGGTCATTAGGGTATCAGGGCAGCTTGTTTGGCCTTTCTAAGAAGCCTTATGTGTGAATATATGTGAATTTTGGGTACTGGATGAACAGAAAGGCATACTGCTTCAAGAAAGCATTGGAACTGTGGGAGACTCATCTCTCGAAGTCACCCCTGATCAATATTATTATATGACCTATGAAAGCATCATTGACCCTACAATACTCCCTCTTCAAATTTCTAAATTGTAGCTAGGGGTACTTGTCACAGACTTTCAGCTCCCTACCAGACTCTTCGTCTGGAGCTCTAAATAAGCCACTGTATTGCCTCCGCTTGGCTAATGAGTAGACCAAGTTGGACATCATGTAGAATCTAGATGTCTTTTTAATAGCCATAAAATGTTCATGGAAGTAGTCATTGATTATCCCACCCTAGTAAAATGAGGTATCTTCTCCACGGAGAATCTCTTCACGAAGTAGACCATCCAGTCTTGGAAATAAGCAACGGTAGTAAGGCCCATTACTGTACTTAACAATGCTACCAAATCATGGTAATCTTCATGAAAATCACTTCAAAATAGCTCTTGGGGGACCTTTGCAGCACTGCCTCTCTTCAACTTGAGCCAATACTAATTGATGAGATTTTTACATTTGAGGGGGTTCTCGTTCCACATTGCCTTGCACTCCTTGATGGTTGGTAATTCCATCTCCCCAAAGGTAGGGATATGAAAGGTCTTTTTTATTTCCTTGGTAGACATGTCAACCAACACGTTCCCATCCTTGTTCACTATTGTTCTGGTTTCTAGCTGATATGCCTCCCTGCAAACCATTACTAACTCGGGGGCTATGAGAGCAGGAGGGAAACCTGTAGGTTTGGCTATCCTGCTACCTTTGATCAGTCTCACATTCTTCATTTTAGGGTTGATCTTGACCCTTAGCGTGAATTCATCAATGTCCACATGCCCTATATTAGTGTTAGAGACCTCCTTCCAATTTGTGGTGACTTTAGACTATAATGGTTCCACTTGGAACTGGTATTTCATTTGGTCCTTATCTTCCTTCCCACGAGGGGCCTTGCCTATTTTATTTCCTTTGTCTTTTTCTGTAGCCACTCCCGAGGGTCCTGCACCTGATTCCATATATTTTGTGGGTGACAGAGAGGTGAGCATATTTGATCATGAAAACACAAAAAATGTTAGTCAAACCCCTGCAAGATAGTGTTAGATTGGATAATCATCATTCAAGAAATCTAACATATAATCCAAGTTGTCGTTTAGCAGTTCTTAGGAAGGAGTTTGGATGGTTCAGACCCAGGGGTCGGACTTCCCTAGCCAGAATGTTGTTTTGAAGGGCGAACAGGGTAGGGCAGCCCGCAAGGTTTCACCCGCCCTAGGACTTGGCCAAATTGGAAGGTCCACTAAGTAAAGTTCCCTATTTTGGCACGTGGGTCGAGATTAGTTTTTTGGCTAGAGGACATTGGGACCATCCTTGAGGCACTCAGAATCAAGAGGAGGGAAGGTCGTTTGGAAGGGCCTTGGTGAGGTGGCATTCCAAGGACGGAGTTCCACTGACGCGAGTTCGGCAAGGCTGGAGGACTGTCGACACAACAGTTTGATCGTTTAAATATTTCAGGTCGAACAAGGCAGGAAGCTGTGAGGAGATTGTCGTTTGAAATGGAAAGCAATACTTAGAAGTCCGGCGGGAGCAATCCAAAGAGTCAGACCCGAACCAGGCCTCGACTCTTATGTTTTCTTTGCTCACTAAGTGGATCTCGTCGGCAATCGAAGTACCGGGCCCTGGAGGCCGGGAGGACGGGCTCGGTTTTCTTTTTCAGAAAAGATGAGACGGGATGGAGTCCTGACAGCAGAAGTCCGGAGGAGGGGACCCGATGAAGGTTGGGACACTTGAGTTTTTCATTGTTTTACGTGGCCGAAGGATGATTGGGTTCTGGAGGTCAGAAAGTAGCCTCCTGAAAGTCGTTCAAAACGGTGGTGTCATCATGGCAGTCTGCAAATGGAGGTCCGTGAACCGAGACCTGAATGGCGCGTAGGATGGTCGTGGTTTCAACTTCAATGTCCCACGGTGAACGCATGAACGGGGCCCGAAAGTCAGACATATGGGGTCAGAATGTCGTCTGAAATGACAATTAGCTCGCAGCGCCCCGAGGATGGAGTTTTGCGGAGGGGGACCCGAGAGGTACGGATGGATTCAGTTTGGCCCACGAGGTTCCACCAAGTTCGCATGGCGGGGAGGCAAGGGCACTCCGCGATGGCGGGACCGAAAGGGTGCCTTGCCATTTTGAGTTGTTTATTTTCATGTGTTGCCGATGGCAATGGGAAGACCCGGACCCATGAAAAAAGAATGCCCTGGCTGAAGAATGACGATGAGAGGTTAAAGTTTCATGCTTGTCCATCAGGTGATTTCAAATGGTTTAAAGTTTTCCATCACATGGGTTTTGTGCGCAAGGCTCTTCTCTATCCAAGGATTGTGCTTTTTATCCTTTTAATTCATTCATTTTAGCAAAAATCAAGAAAAACACAATATGAGGCGCGAAAGGCAAATTGACCTGAACAACCCAATGAATGTGGGTGACCTAGCTAGCAGAAATAGCTTGGAGACAACGATTGAGATGCTCAAGTGCGATGGGGGCATCAGATGCTAGTGCTGGATCACTCTAACTCCTTTTTGATTAATCAAAAAATTGATAATGACAGGTCGAACCCATGTATTTATACCCCTAAGTGCATTTAATGCACCTAGTTAATGCATGTACGACAGGCTCAAAGTTGGTGTGTTTGAATTTTGAAAATGTCTGCAGCAGGGCCAAAACCCAATAGGTGGAAGGTCGTCAGCTGACGGTCATTTAAAACGTTTGATGATGTTAGGGTGGCGCCCAGGAGATCAGACCTTGGGTGGCGGAAAGCCTTCGAAGGACAGTCGTTAGAAACGACAAAAGGGTAACGGAGGTCCGGGAAGATCATCCCGGTGGGGCAGGCCCGAAAAGTCTCAAAGATGTTCGTTTTAGACAAGAAGACGACAATCGAAGTAATGGGTCCCAGGGGTCGAAAGGTGAGGTCCTTCGACAGATTGGACACGATGAATGCCATAGGGAGACTTGCCCAAGGAAACCCGAGGGGGCGGACCCAGAGGGCCCGAAGGACGCCAGCAGAAGAAAGCTACCAAGGGACCTCAAAGGCATCTGACTTAGAAAATTTTAGGGGAATGAAACATGGTTGACTTGAGATGATGCTTTGAGGCTCGTTGACAATTTGGGATACCAAAATGGAGGCACGCAAAATGAGATGACAACAAAAATGACCCAGCAAAGCCAAGAAAAGAGAGGGTCCTTGTTTCGAACGATGCGTGTGTGCCGAGGGCACATCAGGGGTATGCCATAAATGGCATGAGGGTTAGGTTGACCTAATTAGATAATTAAGGTTGTGCAAACAAGGGATTAGATGAATTAATGATAGATTAGGAACAAGTGGGGAGTTATGGAGGATGTGACCTTAATCATGGTTAGGGGTGTGCACATCCTAATCACAGGTTAATTTAAATTAACCTAGATTAAGAAGAATTATGGAGTATGAGACAAGGAGAGAGAAACTAATGAATTTAAAATTGATTTAAATTTATAAAGTGCAATGACTAAATTAAATAAATTAGAACATTTATTTAATTTAGAGAGGAAAGGGGATAAGGGATAAAGTATTTAATTATTTAATTAAATGCCTTAGAAACATTAGAAGAAGGGGAATATTAATTAAATAATAAATTATTTAATTAACATGGATGAAGGGTGTGGGATAGAGAAATAAAGGGGTGAGTTTGACCATATGGGGGTGGTTAAATTCAGGTGTCTACACTAGCTACTTGTGATTTTTATGAATATTCTTATTTCTTATGTATACACCTAAAAATGGTCTGGCGAATATAATTAATTAAATATGATTGTATTTTATTAATTAACCTTTATTTCATCTACTATTAAATAAATAGAAATATTTATTTATATAGTTCATCTTAAATTCTTTGATCTTTATTCTATTATTTTCACCTTAATTAAATAAACGAATCTCACTTTGTTTTATTTAATTATCATAATTAAATTCCTCTACTATTAAATAAATAGAAATATTTATTTATAGTTCATTCTTCTATTCTTCAATTTTAATTAAATATACAACTTCAATAGTTTGTGTTATTTAATTATCACATCATTCAATCTTAATTAATTAAACAAAGTTTTATACTTTATTGTTTAATTATCATATTCCTTTTATTTAATTTAATAAAAAAAATCTATAATTTTTTTTATTAAATTATTTATCTCCTTTTACTAATTTGAATAAATCAAAATTATTCAAATAAAGGCATAAAGGAAATTTCCTCTATTCACTCACTAATAAAATTAATTCAACTGGCATTCACGAGAAAGCTTCGGGGACAAACTTGCAGGCAATCCTCTCAATCTTCTTCCTCTGATTCTTCCTATCATCTTGCCTGATGTTTTCATGAGGAGAAACCATTCCCATGATCAGCTCAAGCTTCTCAATCTCTCACCACTCAATTCTCTAGATTGAATCCAAGCCTTTGTTGTGTTTCCCCTGTGGAAATGTGCTTCCGTAAATCTATAAATACAGCCTTTCTTCATAGGAAATGGATCCCAATTTTATGCAAACTTCTTCTGCAGGAATAGCAATCAAGCAATCATAGCATTAGTAGAATTAGAATCATGGCTGCATCATAGTTTTATCGTAGCTTCCATTTATCAGTTTTCATGTTAGAATAGATTACAGTAGCATCATAGCATTTAGAATTCATTATCAATCATTAGATCATTGCATTTAGCATCACTCCATTCTCTTAGTTGGCATTTTAAACAATCATACTGCTTACCAAATCTGAGAGCCTTCTATGACTTGATAAATCTTTAGAGATAGGAGACAATGAGACGCTTTCAAGCTTTCTTTGCTTTAAATTAGTTTAATTCATGTTAAATCTTGATATAATGTTTCATTAATAAGTGTTTTAGTTGTTATTTACTTATTTCATACTTACAATTTGGCGCCCACCGTGGGGCCTAACCCCATGTTTTTTTTTTTCCCTGAAAAGTGTTCGTATAGATTCTAGTGTGATTCTTTTAGCGTGATTGGAAGATTTTGCAGCGCATCTGACACAAACTATAGCACTTCTGCCTATTTTAACACTTTCGACTAAAACTATAGCACTTTGGAAGACTATTTTAGCACTTCGATCAAAAGCTTCCAACACAGTTCGACTGTTCACCTTCAACATCTATTTTAGCGTGTCTGCTAAATTTTATAGCGCTTCTGAAAAATCTTGTAGTGCTTCCAACATTTTCTATAGCGCATCTGAGTATTTCTATAGCGCTTCTGACCTCTGTCATAGCGCTTCTATGTAAATCGTTATCTGGATCTGACACACCACGACCAGTAACTTCATTTCTTCAGTTGGACTAAAATGAATCAATCTAGGATAGTAACTTCTTCAATTGGACTAAAATGATTCAATCTAGGATAGTCACTTGATTAAAAATTTATCAATCCTAGGATAGTCACCAAACATTTCAATTTGGAGTGAAAATTTACATCATTTCTTTTGTGAAGCAACATCTTCACATAGATAGCAAATTGTCGTTTGGGTTCTAAAAATTGAACAATTGTTTTCTGTGTTTATGTGGTGATAGGCATATGCTCTCCCCTTAATTGGGTGATCAAAATGTCACACTCATCCTTTATTTTATGCATTTCCAATTTTATTAAATTCTTTAGAAGACTTGTCGTAGTGGGAAAAAGTACTCACCCTACGAGAATGACCTGAGTGGGAACAACCAAAGCCAGGTTTTCCAACCCATTACAAACTAAAAGTAAATATGGGGAAACCCACATTTACTAAAAGTGTGCAAGATAACCATCCCCAAAACCTTTGTTCTAAAGGTTGGGAGGTCTCTTGAGGGAGTTTATCATTTTCCGCTCTGAATGAAAACCCTTTCTAAGAACCATAGTGTAGTATCCAGCTAAGTCAGTAACCAGACATTGTAATACTTGCAGTGCAAGGGGAGGGAAGAATTTTCCCCCAAGACACTCACCATATAATTTCCAAGGACTGTTTTCTCAAGGGATCAAGAAATCTAACCTTGAGTACACGCCTAGAAAAGACAAAAACGCGGGCACCCTCTAGGGGGTGACACGGCTGTGTGAGTCAACGCAATTTTAAGTTGTGGGTTGTTGAGTATAACGATGAACTTTTGACCTTAAGAGTGAGTCTATCTGAAGTGCATTTTTGTTATCAAACCAGTGAAAATAGGACCATGTGTGGTTCTTTGAGCATACACTATTTGTTTAGATTATAGCTCTTAAAAACAACTGTCTACATTTGATTGTTGTGTATTTCAAAATCATTAAAATCCAGATAAAAGATCATCCTGAAAAATACAACTTGGACAAAATAAAACTGGGAAATATATGATTAGGGATTGGAAAACCACAAAGTTTTTCAAAAAATCTCTTTCCAAGAGAATCAAGAAACCTAAGAAACCACTTAGTTACATAAACCTTTTGAAAAGAAGACATTTCTTGTATCAAAGTAGGAAGATTTTGCTTCATCATAGAACTTTCATTCATAGATTTCATGATTTTGGTAGGGGTTACACTGATGATTATGCTTTAGAGCCCTTGTATTCACAAGCCTATTTTCAGAGAAGAGCTCTTTCACAAGAACCTAATCATAGTCAACCAATTCGTCAATCTTCCATCCCGCAACCCGCCATAGAATACTCCGATAGACCAGATCAGTTCTTACAGTAGACAAAAATTAGAAACATTAGGTTTGTCATCCTAAATCAGAGAGTGAACAACAAAAATATTCTACCAAAACACTAAAAATCTAGAAAATTTCACCACAAAAAGTTAGTCTCTTCACGGAGAGAAAAAATTGAACATTGTGACCCAAAAAAGAGCACTTCTACCATCCGTTATAGCGCTTCTGCGCATCATTTTAGCACTTCCACAGTTAAAACAATGCTTCTGTTGTCTGTTTCAGTGATTCTGCCACATATTATAGCACTTCTGTCAATAAGTAAACAAACTTTGTCAATCAAAAAATACCAATGTCATAGCGCTTCTACAGTTTTTTCTAATGCTTTAGTAGTAAAAAATAGAGCTTCTACCATATGTTTCAGTGCTTCTAATAAATTTTATAGCGCTTCTGTTAGTATCAAACATTACCAGTGTCAATACCAGTCTTACAACGCATCTGCGGTCTATTTTAGCGCTCCTCTATTTGACAACACTATTACCAGACCTTTTAGCGCTTCTGCATTCTATTTCAACACGTCTACCCTCTGTATTAGCGCTTCCACAGAACTGAAAAATAGAGACCTTTCAAAAACATCTGTCAAATTTGTTACCATAAGAAACTTAGGTTTTTACCAGTCAGAAACATTTCACAGTTCAAACAGTGTCCTAAAAACTTGAAACAAAGTAGGTTTTTACAATTCAAATTGTTTTCAAACATAAACCCAGATCTTGTAAAATACAAAGTGTCAAATTATAAAAAAAAATCTAGATTATTGAGTCAAGTTTCCTCATTAGGATTCTAACATCCTACCATCATGAAACAAAACTCGGTAATTAGATTTTCAACTTAGCGTCATCAATAGAATACATCATTCTATTTGGCTTCGTTAAAATCAAATTGACACTAAATCACAACACAGAAGATCCAAGTTTAGTGAAAACAACCAAAAAATTGTATGCCAATCTTGACAAGGTTGCAAAGATAAAAAACTCAGAGAAAAAGAAATTAAAAATTCAAACATAACTGAAGAAAACCCCTTTTACTGATTCCAACAACATGAAAACAATGAAATAACACAAGAAGATATACAACACGCCCAACAAGATCCAAATTTTCATAAATTTATGGAAAAGGTCTTAGAACAAGACATGGTGAAATATCTCTTGATGTTAGCAGAGTTAGGTGCCAAACTTTCGAAAGATTTCGACATCAATCGGTTGAAGGAAACACCTAGAACAAATGAAACAGAACCAAACCACAATCAGAACACAGATCAAGTGGTTGCTTTAACAGCTCAAATGCAAAATCTACAACAATAGATCCAGAATATGCAAATGGGAACCACCAAGAGATATTTATTATAGGACATTTTTCCTTACCCTTTTCATCTGAGTGTGGATATGATACCTTTCCCTAAACACTATGAATTTCCTAAATATGACAAATACAATGGAAAATTAGACCCGATTGACCATGTGAGGGAATTCAGAACAATGAGCCTCAAGTTTGCATAAGAAGATACTTACCTCATGAGGTTATTTCCTAGGAGTTTGGGAGCCCATTGTATGGAATAGTTCTCCAAGTTAAACTAGGGATTCGATCCTTCGAAGAACTAGTCAATAAATTCATCTCTCAATTCTCCTTCAACATACAACATGACGTAACCATAAAAGATCTGTATAACTTGAAACAAAAAAATGGCGAGACATTCCTATCATTCTTACAACGTTGGAGAAAGTTGTTCGCTAGATATCCTCAATCTATACCTGAAGAGGAGAAAATTGAATTATTTATCGACAACTTAAATGATTAGATGAGTTATAGACTCAAATTGCAATGTCCCCTGACATTCAAAAAAGTAATTGAGAATGGGCTTAAAATCAAAGAAGCCCTAGTCAAATGAGGAGTGATTAAACACTATAGTGATACACCAAACAACACAAATCACTATGGAAACAATGACAAGCCTAAATTTTGGCAGAAAAATAGAAATACTGGAAGCAACGATGCTACAACTGACACACAAAATACAAAACTAGTATTCAATTTGACATCAACAACTGTCAAAACAAATCAAAATGAAAATCAGAACAATAATCAAAGCACTACTCAAAACAATAACACCAACAATGGGGAATCTCAACTGTCATATCAAAGACAATTCAATCGACGGAGATTTACCCCATTAGGAAAAACTTTGGAATCAATAATGAGAGAGCTCATTGCAAACAGACTTATCACTCTACCAAAAGTACAAAATTGGGAGTCAAAGGTGAAACCATTTTGGTGGAACGATGTTGATTATTGCAACTTTCATAAGAATAAGGAACATAAAAAAATGACTGTATGCAATTGAAACATTTGATACAAGACTTGATTGAAGCAAAGAAGGTGTTTGTCGAAGGGCATCAAACAAACAATGATCACAGTGCGTTTACCAATCCATTACCCAACTACAAAAAAAGGGGTCTTCTTCAAGTGGTAAAGGAAAAAGTATAAACTATGTCTATGACACCACCATTCTTTTCCTTTTTGAGGTTGAGAAAAATGACAGTGATAATCAATCAAATGACACAAACATCAATGACATTGAATCCCTGAACATGATACCAAGCGCAAACACATCTGACAACCAAATCAATGTCCTAAAGATCAAGGAAACACAAGACCATCAACCAGTTAATGTAACGACAAGGGGGTAGTCCAAAGTGGTACTAAAAGGAGTCTCATCTAAAAACACTACTCCCCCATCGCATCAATACAACATTGTGGACCAATTACAAAAGATACCCGCACAAATATTCATTCTGGAACTTCTCAAAATTTCACCATCACATAAAGAAGTTCTGGAGCTGGCACTAGTAGCTACAATGGTGCCAAATAATTTGGATCTTTGTCAATTTCAAGCTATGGTGGGACATCTGACCACACCTCATTGTTTGTCATTCTCTGAACAGGATGATGTGTCACTAAATCACCCACACAATGCGGCCTTGCATATAGAGGTTCTAATCCATAAACACATCGTCAAGCGTGTCTTAATAGATGGCAGAGCTGGATTAAATATTTGTACTTTGAAACTAATTCATGTACTAGGCTATTCTGACAATGCCATTTATGCCAAAAGAAAGATAACAATAAAGGCATTTGATGAAGAGGAAAGGTCTTCCAAGGGGTTGATTGTACTTCCAATTCAAGTAGGACTGATTGTCAAAAACATTGTTTGTAGGGTGTTGGACAAGGATCTAACATATAACATACTCTTGGGTCATCCATGGATCCATGAAATGCAAGCGGTACCCTCAACATACCATCAATGTTTGAAATTTCCAGTCAACAGACAGGAGGTCACAATATTAGCTGACAACAATAATCCACAAACTTGCAACATGCTAAAAGCAAATCAAGACACTCTAGTACCACACAACAGAGAAGTCAACACTTCCACTTCATCTAGTGGTGAAAGACAACCCAATTTCATATCTAAATGGGTTGAGAAGAAGGATCGAGCGAAGGAAATAATTGTTGCAGACACAACTTTATGAAACACTGAAGGTCCTATAAATGAGTTATCACAACAATTTGCAAACAAAGTCTAGTTGAAGGACAAAGGCTTAGGAGAATATTCCCTTGAGAAATCTTTGTGTCTATCACAATTGCTACCGTCACCAAAATCATATGGACGACCCACATCAAATACACCAAGTTCATCACAACCAATCACAACTCTAAATGAAAGATTTGTTAAAGCAGGTACCCTCGAAGATGAGTCAAAAGACAAAGCCATTCTCAATTGGCTATAAAAGGAAGAAGAAGCCTCAACATCAACAAGTATCAGCATCAAAACAGATTGGTATGGAAAAGGGAAGGCTATCTTAGAAAAAATGGGCTATGAAGGCCAAGGACCAATTGGCAAGAGAAAGGATGGTATTATAGAACCTATTCAACCTCTAACACTACAACCTAAAGACAAAACAGGATTAGGCTACACAGGGGAAACAAAAGAGGAAGTAACTCAGAAAGTGGTAGAAAGGATTCTACAAATGAGAGATGGTTCTAACACAGATTCCAATGAGTATGAATGAGATAATTTATTTGCTACATCATACACTGACAAAAAAATTGATGTAATCCAAGCATATACACCCTTACGAGAGGAGGGACAAAGTTCAGGAAATAGACCGTTTGTAATGGGATCAACAAATATTGATGATTCAAGTGAGGACGATAAGACATCGAGTGAGATAGATGATTTAGAGGTGAGTACTACCAAAGACCTCGACCTTCCTATCGACAACTTTGACCACCTAGCTATCAGAACACTTATAGCTGTCAACTTTACTCAACCTGATGACTTATTACCCTTAAGGAATCTTGAACTTATTGACTGGGAACCCACCGAACCTATTCATTTACTAGTCTTTTCAAATGATGATGCCATCATAAACTATATTTGCAATGATGAACCTAATACGATTTCTATCCATAACACTCATAACGACGCTTCACAATGGGAGGGTGCCAAATCTTCCTGTTGCAAAAATGACAACAGGAAAAATAAATCTAATGGTGAAAACCTTTTTGAGGTAGCATTAGATTTTGAAAAATAAAAAATAAAGAACGTATCCAACAGTGAAAACCTTTCTGAGGTGTTGAAGGATGGAAGATTTGACACCCTCCCAAAGAATTACCATGATAGATCATCCGTACTGGTAGAACCAACATAGTCTATAGATCTGGGAACAATTGAAAAGGCAAAGATCCTACATCTGGCAGCGTCCATGACGGAATAGGAGAATCCGACATTCACCAAATTGTTTGAGGAGCGACGCATCAATTTTGCTTGGTCTTATTCTGACATTCCAGGATTAGATCTAGATCTCCTCATGCATCATTTGTCGTTACCAAAAGGAATCAAACCAGTCAAACAAAAATTGAGAAAGATGCATCCCCACATCGCCTTGATGGTTAAAGTTGAGCTGAAGAAATTGTTGGATGTAGGATTTATTAGGTCCATAGATTATGTAGAATGGATATCAAACATTGTGCCTGTATCCAAACCTGACAATAGCATCAAAATATGCACAAATTTAAGAGATTTAAACAAGGCGTGCCCAAAGGATGATTTTCCATTACCCAGCATTGACATAATTGTCGATCTAACAACGAGACATGCCATGTTATCTTTAATGGATGGATTCTCAAGGTATAATAAAATAAAAATAGCACCTGAAGATCAGGAAAAGAAAACATTCACTTGTCCTTGGGGTACATTCTGTTGGAATGTCATGCCCTTTGGATTGAAAAATGTAGGTGCGACATATCAGCCGGCGATGACCACTATTTTCCACGACATGATGCATACTTTCATGAAGGATTATGTGGATGAAATTTTAGCAAAATCATACACCAGGGAAGGACATCTGGAGATCCTTGATAAAATCTTCACTAGACTAGAAAAATTCAATGTCAGATTGAACCCGAAGAAATGTGTGTTCGAGGTAACATCAATAAAACTCCTTGGTTGCATAGTGTCAGAGAAAGGTATTGAAGTGGATCCAACTAGGGTTAAAGCAATAATGGAGATGCTGCCACCTACAAATATCAGTCAATTATGGTCCCTACAAGGCAGGTTACAATCCATCAGGAGATTTATCTCCTAGTTGGTGGACAAGAGTCACCCATTTAATCATCTACTTCATAAGAATGTTTCATTCAAGTGGGATCATGACTATGAAACAAATTTTAACCAAATAAAACAGTATTTGGTGTCACCTCCAATACTCATGCCACCCACAGTAGAAAAACCATTGTTACTGTATATCGCAACAATTGACATTTCTTTAGGAGCTCTATTGGCACAGGAGGATTCTGAAGGAAAAGAACAAGCTATTTACTACATCAGCAGGACTCTCAACGGATATGAAATAAACTACACATTCATAGAGAAAGCTTATTTGGCAGTAGTATTTGCAACCCAATAGTTGCGACACTACATGTTGACTCATACAGTCAGGCTAATAGTGAAAATAGACCCATTAAAATATATACTTAGTAAAGCTACTCTAACAGGGAGACTGGAAAAATGGGTCATGATCTTGAGCAAGTTTGACATCCAATATGTTGACAGGAGAGCCATGAAGAGATAGGTAATAGCAGATCAACTAGCTAAAGCTCCATTACAGGATCATCATCCAATGAACATTGAATTTCCAAATGCAGACATCCTAAATATTACAACACAACAATGGAGGCTATATTTTGATGGATCATACACACAAAGAGGATATGGTGCAGAAATTCTATTTCTCACACCTCAAGGACACACCATCCCAAGATCCTATAGGTTAATGTTTCCATGTACCAACAATGTAGCTGAGTACGAAGCATTGATTATTGGCATCAAAGTAGCTATTGAATGGAAAATCACAGAAATGCAAGTGTATGGGGACTCACATCTTGTCATCTATCAAGTAAATGATGAGTATTAGACAAAGGATGAGAAGCTCATGCCATATAAGCAAATGATAGATGATCTTAAAAATTACTTCATGGATATCAAGTTTGAGCAAATACCAAGGGTAGAGAACAAAGCTACAGATGCCATGGCAACAATTGCTTCCCTTTTGCAATTAGCAGAAAAGCAAGGTTGTTATGAGTTTATGGTGGAATAAGTATCTAACCCTACATACAACAATCCTGATTCACATACCATATGCCAAATAACTGACACTCAAACCTCACAATATGGAGAGATCTATACTTACCTCAAAGATAATATCCTTCCTCCTGATCTCTCTAGAAACCAAAAGCATAACTTTATCCATCAATCTACGCGACATACATTGATTGTTGACATCCTTTATCGTCGAGGTCTAGATGGTACTCTTCTTTGTTGTTTGGAACATCATGAATCTGAAACATCCTTACAAGAGGTCCATGAAGGTATTTGTATGACCCATTCAAGTGGGCTAACCCTAGCTAAGAAACTCCTCCGTTTAGGGTATTACTGGCCAAACATGGAGAAGGAGTCCTATCAATATGTTAAAAAGTGTCAGAAATGCTAGATTCATGGTAATCTAATTCATGCGCTAGCACAAGAGTTACAACCCTTCACATCAACATGGACCTTTTGTCAGTGGGGACTGGACTTGGTAGGAAAAATAAATCCATCTTCATCTAATGGACACAAGTTCATCATCACAACAACAAAATATTTTACAAAATGGATATAAGCGATTCCTTTAACAACAATCATTGGAAAGTAGATCTCATCTTTCATACTCAACTACCCCATCTGTCGATACGGGGTACCTCAGTCCATTGTCATAGACAATGGTAGGCCATTTAAAAATCAAGACATCCAGGAATTATGTGAACAATTCCATATCCAACATCGTTTCTCAAAACCGTACTATCCTCAGGGAAATGGCCAAGCAAAGGCCTCAAACAAGACAATTCTAAAAATACTAAAGAAAACGATAAACGATGTTGGACATGATTGGAATGTTTAGCTAAATCATGCACTATGGGCCTATAGAACCAGCATTAGAACACCAACATGAGCTACACCATATGCCTTGGTGTATGGATCAAAGGCCATCTTACCCATTGAGTTAGAAATACCATCACTCAGTGTCTCACTAAAGGGTATCATTACAAATGAGGATTATAGAGTCTCTAGGCTATAGGAATTGGAATTCCTAGATGAACGTCGTCAGCAAGCTATCAATCATTTCAAGGCCTACCAACAAAGAATGTCAAGGAGTTACAATCATAGGGTAAAACCTAGAGTCTTTCAAGTTGGAGACTTGGTCTTAAAGGAAAACCATAGGAATCAACAGGATAGAGAAAAGAAGGGGAAGTTTGAACCTAACTGGCTAGGTCCCTTTGTAATCATATTAGTGTATGGATTAGGAGCATATCAATTATCTACACCTGAAGGGGATATGTTTGATGAACCTATCAATAATATCCATCTCAGAAAGTTCTATACTTGAATCGCCCAGTGCATGAATTAGTTTATGAAAATAGTTACCTTGATGAAAACTTGGCAAACAGGCATCCTGGTAATAGAAAAATACAAAAAAAAGAAAGAAAAATACAAAAATACAAAAATACAAAAAATAAATAAAAAAGACTAAAAAAGTGCAATAAAAACATATAGTGAAAACCTGGAAACAGGCGCTATTTGTGATTCAAATCAGCTCTCCCATCTATTTGGACGCATTTCATGGTCGTTACTTTCACCATCATCATTTTTTTACATCCATTATCATATCATATCACATGGTCATGTCTCACCCTAGCTTGGGGGCAACATTTGAACATCATTGGGGGTAATAAAACATCGAGCTTAATCAAATGGAAAAACAACGGTAAGACAAAAGCAACAAAAACAATGATTGAAATACAACCCAACATAGAACATCAATCACCATCAGAAACACATCAATAACCATAAGAAACACATCAAATATCCATATCACATTAAAAAATCCAAAAAAAAAAAGAAGTCAAAAAGTCAGTATCAAAAATCCAAAAACATGAGTCTGTGTCAGTCGAACTACGTGGTCTCTACGTGTATAATGTAGGCAAGACCATCAATCGATGAGCCCCTAAGGCCTCACTAGGTCAGTCAATTAGGGTTTATCACATGCACTACCACACAAGTTGAAAACCATCATACACATTGAAATTTTTAGATTTAATCTTGTTAGTCTATGTCAGTGGAACTACGTGGTCTCTGCATGTATAACATAGGCAAGGCTAATCTTTGATCAACCCCCGAGGCCCCTGGGATAGGTCTTTAGGTTAGGACTTTGGTCAAAATCTCAAAAATCACAAAAACATCATAAAATCAGGATGGATGATCTAATATGAATAATGATTGAAATATTTTAAGCAAAAGTTGGATATGTTGTATTTTGATCATTTTTATCGTTTCTTTGGAGCGACTCGATGATGTATTGAACTAGAGAAACCAGGAAGGAGAAATATATTTTCTTTATCTGTTGTTTGTGAATTAATCATAATTACTGTGTGAATTGTCGTGAGATGTGCTCTACAAAGTATCACTGATGACATTCCAATTCACATAGGAAAGTGGTTAATTCTTATTTTTTTTATGCAAGAAATGCTCAAGTCATCTAGGTTTAATTATACCTCAATGATTGTGTTAGCTTGCAATATCAAAAATAATAGAAGTAGTACTCAGGTCATCATGGTCTATATTATACCATCAATGCTTGTACTCACTTTCAACATTTTAAAAGCTCAATGATGATACAAAGCACAAAAAAAGAACTGTTAAAATGCCAATTTTGCATGTAGATTTGCATGGTTAAAATTAGATTGCATTCATAATAGTATTTGCATATGTAGAGTGTTTGTTACTAAAGCTCGTGAAGGATTCAAATCAACAATTATCTTTTCTCATAAATAGATTGAGTATACTTGACAAAAATGTCATCATGATCATATAATTACATCATCATTTCATCATTCATACATTTGAATCAAATCATTTTGCATTCATCATATCATATTTTCCATATCACATAAAATATTGCACAAAGAAAATCTCAAAAATAAATCTCTATCATCATATTTTTTCATTCATCCATCAAATCATATCACATAACATACAATCATTTAACATATCATTTATCATACAACATTTTCATCCATTTATTACACCATACATCATAATTTATCTATTTATTACATCATATATTCGCATTTACACCAAAATAAAAGTACAACACATCCCATTTACATCACATATCATATATCATTTCAACACATCATATCCATAACCATATATATAATTACATCATCATACATATACATCATGCATCCATACATCATGAATCCATACATTCATTGTGCACATCATAAATAGAACATCATACATCATAAGCAAATCATCATGATATAACTGCATCCATAACATCATAATAAAATGATCATCACATACCATATAGAAATGAAAGTAAATGCATCCATCAGAAAATCATGTAGAACACATTATAGATCGAGGAATCCACTGCATATCATATAGATCAAACTAATAATGTCAAGTATACAATGATGTCTAAAATGAAGAGAGATATATCATCAAAAAATGGTTGTAATCAGAATGTACATCATCATCTCAAATAACAAAGAGGAATCACATCTGAAGCTAAGTACTGCTGGCTCCAGACGGTGTAGGCATAGCAGGACTGGTCCCTCTACCACCACCAGATGAACCAGGATCTTTGGGATCTCTCTGGAGAGGCTGTGTCACACCCGCACTGACAGTCCTATAATGAGTCCAACCAGATCGAGACTGCATGTAGCTCACTCTCTGCTCAGAAGGGACGACATCATGATATTTACCTCTATAATACTCCACCTCCCCACCAATACGGGCAACCTCTCTCATATAATCTGCTAAAGAGGTACCATCTGCCAATCTCTGTAATCTCTCAGTTGTAGCCTGAGCACCCTCAGCTATAAATCTGGTAGCATCCCTCTCAACAGTCAAGGAGGAAATTTGAGCCTGAGCTGACCCTGTAGTCTGCCTAGCAACATCCCTCTCGACGGTCAAGAATGCAATCTAAGACTGAGTTGACCCTGCAGTCTGCCTAGCAGCATCCCTCTCAATTGTCAATGCTGCAATTTGAGTCTGTGTCGTAGCCAACTGAACCTGCACTGATGCTAAAGCCTGAGTGATTGTCATCTCATCGGTAGGAAGGTTGAAGGTGTTATGTTTGCTATGCAATCTCTCGGCTAGCGCTGTCAACATACCCTGATTAATCCTAATCTAGGGCATGAAAAGTAGAGAAGACAAACCGCATCGTGAAATGACTGCCGTGTCAGGATGCCCTAACTAAAGTATCAAATCAAATGTCCATGGAAATCGCTCTCAAACCTGAAGGTTCTCCAACAACTCCTATCATCAGGAAATTTTCAAAATCAGTACTTTTTGTCGAATCATCAAACATCAATTATCCTATCAAAACTAATCAGCTCTTGGTGAGACTTTTGATCAAATCTCATGAGAAAACATCATTGAACCTCATCTATCATGAGGTCAATCATCAATGCATCAAATCAACCTCGCCTATCATGAGGTACATCAATCAAACTATAATTATTCCTCACCTATCATGAGGATAATTATCATCAAATCAAACATTAGACCTCGCCTATCATGAGGTTGAACATCATCTATTTGATTAGGATAATAATCATATCAAACCAACGACTGATACGATAGAAAATTGACAAAATCAAGGACAAATTTGACAAACTTCATCAATCTGACATGGGAGTGCTAAAACAAGCATTCAAAGCGCTAAATCATGACATGTGCCGTTTCATTAGTCAAAAGCGCTATTACAGGTGGTCAAAGCGCCATTTTGCCAAAAGTGCTATTTTATTGGGTCAACGCGCTAAAATTGCGGGTCAAAGCGCCAAACTAATCAAAGTGCTAAAACAGAATGTCATAGCGCTAAAGTTTCTATCCTAAGCGCAAAAACTATGGAAGTGCTAATTCATATCACCTAAGCTCTAAAATAGTTGACCTAAGCGCTAATGTTTTGGAAGAGCTAAAACACTACACCTAAGTGCTAAAACAGGTAATGGAAGCACTACAATAGAAATCAAAAGTGCTAAAAGATTTTAAAAACTTAAAATCCGAAAAAAAAATGCTAAAAACAAGGAAATGCTCAAAAAATGAGGGGATAAAGGGTACGTACCGGAGGTCCATAGGTGGCCGAGCGCTGGTGATGTCGTACACACTCGAATTGGTGGGTGTGATAAGGAATCAACATCTTGCTCTAAGTGGCACACATAAGCTCTCTCACAAAGTTTTCAAAAGTCAAAATGCACAAATGAGTTTGAAAAGGACCTTTTTAACTTTTTATAGGTTATTGGAGGTGGGATTTTGGTGGGATTATTAATTTTTTTTTTAAGAGGAGATTAATTAAATATCATCATAGGGCACTTTCTACATCAAATATCGGGAGATAAATTATTTCATCACCAAATATTCATCGAATCTACACCAAAACATCGAAAAATCATAAAAATTTGAAAAAAATCCGAAAAATTCAAAAAAAAAAAATTGATCAATTTATCTCCCGAGGGGGCATATATCCATCAATCATCCGAAAATCATGTGTTGGGGCATTCTGAAATTTTTTCCATCGATACTAGTAGCAACAACAAAATTTTCTTTGAAGCAATGCATAAACACATCACTTCAAAGAGGGGCAAAATGTATACACCTAAAAATGGTCTAGAGAATATAATTAATTAAATATGATTGTATTTTATTAATTAACCTTTATTTCATCTATTATTAAATAAATAGAAATATTTATTTATATAGTTCATCTTAAATTCTTCAATCTTTATTCTATTATTTTCACCTTAATTAAATATACGAATCTCACTTTGTTTTATTTAATTATCATAATTAAATTCCTCTACTATTAAATAAATAGAAATATTTATTTATAGTTCATTCTTCTATTCTTCAATTTTAATTAAATATACAACTTTAATAGTTTGTGTTATTTAATTATCACATCATTCAATCTTAATTAATTAAACAAAGTTTTATACTTTATTGTTTAATTATCATATTCCTTTTATTTAATTTGATAAACAAATTCTATAATTTTGTTTTATTAAATTATTTATCTCCTTTTACTAATTTGAATAAATCAAAATTATTCAAATAAAGGCATAAAGAAAATTTCCTCTATTCACTCACCAATAAAATTAGATTTTTCAAATCTAATTAATTCAATTGGCATTCACGGGAAAGCTTTGGGGACAAACTTGCAGGCAATCCTCTCAACCTTCTTCCTCTGATTCTTCCTATCATCTTGCCTGATGTTTTCATGGGGAGAAACCATTCCCATGATCAACTCAAGCTTCTCAATCTCTCACCACTCAATTCTCTAGATTGAATCCAAGCCTTTGTTCTGCTGCCCCTGTGCAAATGTGCTACCGTAAATCTATAAATACAACCTTTCTTCACAGGAAATGGATCCCAATTTTATGCAAACTTATTCTGCAGGAATAACAATCAAGCAATCATGCAATCAAACAATCATAGCATTAGTAGAATTAGAATCATAGCATTAGTAGAATTAGAATCATAGCTGCATCATAGTTTTACTGTAGCTTCCATTTATCAGTTTTCATGTAAGAATAGATTACAGTAGCATCATAGCATTTAGAATTCATTATCAATCATTAGATCATTGCATTTAGCATCACTCCATTCTCTTAATTGGCATTTTAAACAATCATACTGCTTACCAAATCTGAGAGCCTTCCGTGACTTGATAAATCTTTAGAGATAGGAGACAATGAGACGCTTTCAAGCTTTCCGTGCTTTAAATTAGTTTAATTCATGTTAAATCTTGATATAATGTTTCATTAAGAAGTGTTTTAGTTGTTATTTACTTATTTACTTATTTCACACTTACATCTTCTATTTCAAAGAACCTTGCTAAATGTGATAATCCTTACTTATGTTTAAAAGAAAACGTATAAAATGGTATGCAATAAAATAGTAAACTTCCTGAAAAGAAAGAATAATATGATGAGTATATCACACTATTACCATCTAATGAATATTATGATATTAAGTTAGTTTTCTTGATCCATCATATTTTCCATAGAATCCCATTTATAAACAAATAGATCTATCTTGAATTGATTATAAAATTTAATCAATGAAATATAAAATAGTTGATCAGTTTCCTATGTTGTGGCATGCACATGACATTTTGCATCCCCTTTATTAATTGGGCTTAATTAAGTCTTTAATTGGCCCAATTATGCATTCACAAGCCTAATTAATTTCGTTTTCCGAAAGGGAAAGCCACATTTAATCAATGCGTACACTTAATTACACATCTCATAAAATGTGTGTTCTAGGTTTAGGGCCTAGGACCCATTGGCCCAAGGGTGAATGGGTCCCCCTTAAGTCTCAAAACCCATTTTTTAATATGTTTTTGGAAGCATTTTAATGATCTAAATTCAAATTGCAAAGGTTGGCTTGTGATGTTTAATTGTCGGGTAATTAACGAAATACCTATAAATGCAAGGTCTTTTTATCAATTCAAAACTAACACACTTTATGAAAGCATTACAAGAGCAAAGATTATTTTCAAAAGCATTGGAGAGCAGATCTATTAATCATTTATTGTAGTATTCACGATCCTATCATGATGTCAAGATTTATGTGTGTTCATGCATGTTTTTGAACTAACATTGTGATGTAGGTTTCAAGTTTTAAGCAAGCATTCAAGCATCAAGATCTATCAAACAATCAAGCCATTTAATGCAAGATCCAATCTGTGTTGGGTTTCAGTCCTCTAAGGGCAACCATTAAAGGGTTGGTGAGGTGTAACAAGCTTTGTTAATTCATCAATTCCTTTATTTTGTCATTATTTCATTATCAAGGTTTAATTACCAAACTATGGTTTGACCAAGGCAAACCCTTATCCACCAAAAACAAATATTTTTCTCCTCTCTTTGTGTTTGTAGATTTGCAGGTGAAGAAGGATTGAAATTGGATCAAAAGTGCAATTTTGCAAAGTTGTCGTCAAAGTTGTCAAGACACAAAAACTCACATACAAGTTTTATTTTTGGCTTTTCAACAATTAAACATGGTGGAATTAGAAGCTTAGATCCGAGATCCAAGGACTACAAAAAAAATTTTCAGACCCCTGTACAAAGACCCATTCACCCCTAGGTGAATATGTCCTCCAACAAAGCTTGAAACCCACTTTTGGAGCTAGGTAAACACCAACCTAACCTTCTTAGATCTATTGGTTAATGGTTGTTTTTGGTAGTGTTATCATAATACTTCATATTCCAAGTGTTAGATCTCATAGGTTTGATTGTTAATGCACTTTTATTCTTCTCCCAAAACTACTATTCAATCATTTTTGTCATAAGGAAGTCAAGACAACATAGTGTCCAAACCTAGGGTTGACTCACCTTGAGGGTTGAAAGTCAATTCTAATCATTTGTGGCATTATCCCTCTTCCTAATGAACATGGAAAAGGTGGATTTGTGATTAGGTGGACACCCCCTTTTGCTTTTGGCATAGGTCCCTCATCTCACATCCCATTTTTAGGTCTCCTATCCATCTCCCCCTCTTTTCTTATGTTTCAAGGAGATTATTCATATCCATACAAGCAAGAAAAATGGTAGTGTTTTTTAACCTATTATCTTCTTTCTTAAGGGAATTTAACATTTCTTCATTAGGGTTTACTCTTAAAACCCTAGGCAGTCCTTTTGCTCCTGTTCCTCCTTCATCACCGGGCCCTCCATTGTTGCCTCTAAGTCCCATAGTGAAGACCACGTTCGATGCTAACACTTTCAGTTCTTCTATTTGCAAAGCTTCTTTGAAAGTTTTGCTTGCTTCATTTTTGGCTTTAATGGCTTTCCCACTATCTATCACCGAATCTACCTCCATACACTCCCACATAGACACAATAATCACATTTGTGCTAGCAGGAACCCAAAACCCCCTAGAGGTACTGATTGCACCATAACCCAGAATGAATTGCAATTTAAAAATTACAACCATTGCACATGTCCTATGAAACCCTCAACACGTACTTGACCAAATGCACAACAACTAGGATAATTCATAACAAAACCTGCAAGTGAAGAGAACAAAGAGCACAAATCTAGAGGCGGCTGGGGACTCAAAGTAGCACATGCGAGGTATAAGTCTTTTCATCTCCCACACATGCAGACTAGAGCTCCCTCTCCTCTCCAAAACTCCAATTCTTCGAAATATGTGATTTACAATTGATTCCATTTTAAACTTATTATGTTGACTTAGTAGAGGAGAAATTTTTAAGTTAATTGTGATGGATGTGAACATGATACAACTCTTGTAATATTGGATTCATCTTCAACCATTTTTGATGATTAAATTGATTGAAACTCTAGTTACTATGACTTTGTTTACCAATATTGTATCATCTTTCATATCATTGAAAATTTAACTATAATAAATTAAAAAATTAACTATAAGCAAATATTTATTGCAATTACAAAACTTTTGACATACCCATTAAACCTATATATCCAACTACTTATATACTATATTCAACAAAGTTGTAAACTTTAAAAAATAAAAATCTCACCTTGAAATAATTCCATATTCTCAATTTGTTTAGAAACATGGAATACACACACAACTACCATTCATCAACATTTCAAAAATCATATCACCACTCTAACCTAGAGTTAAAATAAAAATTAAATTGAGGCAATAGGACTAGCATACGACGAGGTTGACATGTAGATAAATGATATTTACGTCGAGTTAGGGGGACGAGTCATGACAACTTTGGTTTCTCCCTCCGTTGAGACTATGCATTGAAAGCTATATAAAAGAAATAATTGCTTTTGATTATTGGGATTGAACATTGCATACTATAGATTTGTATTGGCGAGCTTAGAAATCATGTACACTTATATAGCAATTTGAATTTCTTTACGAAAAGTTCATATTATCTTGTCTAAATTCTCTTCTCTCCTCTTCTTTTTTCTTGATTACTCCTTAAATACTATTTATTCATTCTATCTTTAAATTGTTCCCGAAAAGAAAAAAACAAAGAGAAAGAGGAGACTTCTACTTTGTCCCTTTGTCTATATGTCAACCAATATTACGTAGAGCAAACCTTCCATGTAGAAACCCTGATTGTCTTCAATCATATGGTGAGGCCCCCATTGTACAACGTAAAACCTAGCACTTTCTACCACCTAAGGTCAAAAATACAAAAAAAGTAAATTAATTAAAAAAAGTCTTACTTTGAGATATTACATCGAGAAGCTAGCAATCCCCTTCCCAACTTTGCCTCAAATTTTAAAAAAACTATATTTTCCCTAGATATTCCATTTAAAAAAATAGCAAGGCCGTCTCATTTCCCAAAAGCTTTTAAAGTCAACACCCAATTTATCATTTATAGTAAGAACATCCAGTTTTATTTGTTGTTAAATATTTAATTATAATTATTAATTATTATTATAATTACGTGTAAAATTATGTTGCCTTCCATGTGCACAGGTTATTAATTAGTCTATGATATCGTCAGCGCAACTCTGATAGAAGGCAAGTATCTGCGTGAGAAACATCGACGAATGAGATGGCGCCAAGCTAAAATCACGGGAGCACAGAAGCCGTCAGATTTGCTCTAGACTTTCGCGACTTAAGGAATTCTTTTACAGAGCTCACTAAACAGTCCCAGGTATTTATTTTTCCCAGAGAAAGATTTTTTTTTGGGTTCAGCTCGAAAACTTTGTCTTAAAATTTGGGAAGATAAATTGGCCAAGCTTATTCGGTGGATTTAGCGGCGTAGTGTTAATTTTTTTCGTGTGTTTTTGGCGGTTTCGGGGCTAAAACAGTATTTAGGCTGAATTTGGAGGTTTTTTCCCAGGTGTTTTGGTTAATTTTGGAGGTTTTTCACAACATTTGTGCAGAATTTGGAGTTTTTTCGCAGTATTTGGGCTGGCTTTGGATTTTAGCCGTAGCATTTGTAAGACATTTGAGGTTTTTTGTGGCATCTGGATAAATATGATGGTTTTTCACGGTATTTTGATCAATTTAGAACATTTCCGCCGTCTTTGAGTTAAATTTAAAGTTGTTTTGCGGCATCTGGGATCAATTTTGAGGTATTTCGCAGTATTTGGGTCGAATTTGAAGGTTTTCACAGCATGCATATCAATTTTGGAGCATTATCACAGTGTTTTTGCTAAATTTGAATCTTTTTAGCTGTATCTGCGTTGAATTTGGAGGTCTGCGCTACTGAATCAGGAGGATTTTTAAAGCTGTATTTGGCTTGGAATTGGAGGTTTTTTAGGTTGATATAAAATCTTATTAGGGTTGAATGAATTGAGGGGATTTTCTGATGAAAATGGGGAGGAAAAGTTACCCTGCATCGGATTCCGATTATAAGCTTCTGGAGGAGGTTGGATATGGAGCAAGTGCGACTGTGTACAGGGCAATTTGTTTGCCTTTCAATGAGGTTGTGGCTGTCAAATGCCTGGATCTCGACAGATGTAACAGTAATCTGGTAGGCAACTTTCTCAGCTTTTTGCCTGCCTTAATTTGCAAATATTGATGTTTTTTTGGCATATTTAGTGATGGAATGTTAAAATAGATGAGGTCAGAACATCTTTCAAGATGAAATTTGTAGTGGATTTCTGTTTCAGTCTATGATTTTTATTTTCTGGACAATTTTGGTCAGGATTTTGTAGTTATTGAAGTGCTTAGAACAAGTTTCATATTTTGGCATCTTCTGTACAAGGAAAGCAAAATTTAACATGGTGTGAGTCTTCTGGAATCATCTGTGCGGTATTTAAGTTTACCGATGTTTTGGTTCTCTCTGCAAAATGTCATTCAGAAACATAATTTGACATTTTCTGGTAGAAAGGAAACATAATTCAACATATTTTTTGTTGAAGTCAACATGCTTTGAGAATGTTAATTTAGCAGTCCTCTTCAAAAAGAATTAAATTTTAAGTAGCTTGTTGTGTTGATTTTTTAAACAATTTTGGTTCAAGTGTGTACATAATTTCTCGCAATCCTCATCATAGAAAATCATGCAAGGATGGGATTTTTTAAAATCTTTTTACATGTACATGATTTAAAAAAAATATTAGAATGCACAGGAATTAATATGCAAATATTGAGAAAGAACAAAGGTTTACTATTTGGCCTATTTTCGCAAATCTAATATTAATAACTTTGTAGATATGTTCTGCAAAATATGGCTGTTTGTTTCTTGTAAAATTTACATATTGGCAAATTGGTTCTGTGAAAGTTAGTCCAATTGGCGAAAAAGCACACAAAAAATTTAAAAATGCTCTGGTTCTCATTAAATTTCTTCTGTTACCAAGTATTACTTTGACCATCTTATTTGTTTTCATTGAGCTAATAAAATTAGGGACTTCCATTATTTCATCCTTTTCCTTTTTCAGCAGAAGAAAGCATTTTAAATCTTTAGAATCTACAAACTTTGCAATTCCTGCAGACTGGTCAACTACATTATGAACTACAACCGATATAGTGACTTAATATATTAATTACTTATTTTAACTAGACAATACCAGAACAATGATATCAAATTTTCACAATCCATATCGTTTAATTACAACAATTTCTGGATTAGATTGCGTGAGAGTTTTTTGCATCAACGTTTCGGATCACACTCCGTGATCCATCATCAGGATGAAAGAGCTCAAGGAGAAACCTTCAGCGTGTGTTTTTCTCCTTGAGCTCTTTCATCCTGATGATGGATCACGGAGTGTGATCTGAAACGTTGATGCAAAAAACTCTCATGCAATCTAATCCAGAAATTGTTGTAATTAAATACCAGAACAGTCGGGTTGATAGCTAAAAGTTCCGTAGGAGGTGGACAGTCTATGAAAATTTTATATAAAGGTGGAAATATATACAAACAGTTAATTTACAAACTGGAAATGAATAGGTAGCAAGTCACTCTTCACCATCTTCATTTAGTTCATCCTCCAAAACAATTGAAACCTTCAGTGCATCATGCAGCTAAATACCTGAATTCTCTATGATTAGAAAAATGCTTCAATCAGTGAACATAGGGGCTTTGTTGGCCCAACCAGAGCCACACCCAACCAATAATTTTTCCCTGTCTCTGCTACTCGCCAGGCCCCTGCTACACCTGCAGTAGCTCCATCCCTGACACACTGACCAGGAAGAAATTTGGGTGGGCAATCATTGAGATATTGAAACTGGACCCTTGGAAGTTTGGAACTACCTTGGATTTTTTGACAGGACGCATCAGAACGCCATCTGCAAAAGAGGGTAGGGTAAACAGGCTTGAAATCTCTCATTTTTTCCTCTTTTGAGTGACAGAAAGATGTTTGACCACCATAGCAAGATCTCTACAAAAATCTAATAGTTCCTCATGTTGCTGGATAACTCCAAGATCTCCTTGCATGCAACAGCAGTGTAGCCCTGCAAATTCTGCATCTGGGATGCCTGCACACTGGTTTCAGCCAACTGTGCTACATCATCAGGAGAAAGAGGGCAATTGACTTCTTGAAGAACTTGCATGATCCAATCCCTAGCCAATTTGAGAGGCACTAGATCTTTCATCAGTTTCTGCATGAAGTGTGTGGTAGTTGAAGCATGAGAGTGAAATGCACTGGAGTTCTCCAGCCCAGCACTTCTCAGAAGAGATTTCACAAAGCTTCAATGCCTCTGCATTAGAACAAGAAAAAAAATACTGTTTAGTCTCCTGTTAGAAACTGCTCCACATTAGAAAAAGGATCACAAACTTACCCAGATGACTGCGTCAAAGCAATTTTTGCAAACAAACTAGAGTCAAAGAGCCCAGACAAAGTTGCAGATCATACCCACACAGCCAAACAGAGAAAACTCAATGCAAATCATTACCCAGAAAGGCAATAAACCCTGAGAATGCCATTCATCAATTCACATGCGTGAATTCCATTATAATCTAGCCACTCTTTCCTCCTTCCTCCTGATCCCCCTACCTTGTACCGGTCTAGGAATGTGGGATGATATGCCACCTCTTGAAACAAAAATAAAATTTTGCATTTGAAATACTTGCCAATGGTTTAAAAAATTCAAAATCAATGGCCTGTCTATACACAAAAGTGGGCCTAGGGCCATCCAGGCATTGGCACAATTGCTGGCAATTACAGAGAAAGGGGCCTGCTCAATCCCAGCATTGGTGAGAAGATTGGCAGTGTTGTTACATTCTTGAAAGTATTGGGTGAAGAAGATATCATCAAAACACTTGCAAAGGACAAGAGCTTCTTCCAAGAGACTTCTGCATTTCCAATTTGGACAAACACTTTATTCAAACCTGTGATCACAATTGAGGAATCATCTTCCGCTATTAGTTTCTTGCAACTAGCCAAGGCAGCCAGGGAAAGCCCTTTAACCTATTACTGTAACACAGGTAATTGGTAAAAAATAGATGTATTTACAAATGATCAAACTGATCATTAAATAGAATTACAAAGAACGAAGTTTCCAATAAGAAACTCGTCAGAATTAGAAAGAATCTAATTATACAAGGTTTACACAATATTGACCATTAAACAAAATAGAAACAAATAATACGAAGATATTATTCTAATACCCTCCCTTAATGGTCAATCTGTTTACTACACCAAGCAGCCCTCTGAATTTTACAAACTTATCTCGATTGAGCGACTTGGTGAGAATATCTGCTGTCTGCGCCTCTGTTGGAACATACAACAACTGAACTGATCCGTCTTCAACCAGCTTCCGAATGAAATGACAATGAGTTTCCACATGCTTGGTTCTCTCATGGAAGATCAGATTCTTGGCAAGTTTGAGAACTCCCTGATTATCACAGAACAAGGGAGTCGGACCTGCTTGAGATAGTTGCATATCCGCAAGCATCCGACGAAGCCAAACTGCCTCACATGCTGCTTTTACTGCTCCCCGATACTCTGCTTTTGTTGAGGAGAGAGCCACTGCCTGCTGCTTCTTACTAGTCCATGTGACTGCACCGGATCCCAAACTGAACACATATCCAGATGTTGATTTCTTGTCATCAATTGATCCTGCCCAATCTGAATCTGTGAACCCACTGAGTGTAGGATCATGACTCTGAGTGTACAAGAGTCCAAAATCAGTAGTGCCCTTCACATAACGCAACACATGCTTCGCTGCTACCCAATGATTAGCCTTGGGGGCTGTCATGAAGCGTGATATGTAGCTCACTGCAAAACTGAGGTCAGGCCTAGTGGCAGTGAGATAGATGAGGCTGCCCACTAGTTGCCTGAACAATGTTTCATCTGCCACAGGTAAATCGGACTTAGCTGACAACTTAAGCCCTTTTTCCATGGGTGTGGAGGCAGGTTTGCAATCTTGCATTTGAAACTTATCCAGAAGACTTCGAGCATACTTGGACTGGGAGATGAAAATACTACTCTCGGTCTACCAAACCTCAACACCTAAACAATAATGCAGGAGGCCCAAGTCTGTCATGTCAAAAGTTTTGCACAAATCCTGTTTGATCTCAGTGATCAAATGTGCCGAACTGCCAGTAATGATCAAGTCATCCACATAGACAACAATAATCAGGATCTCATTACCAGTATTCTTGACATACAGGTTCAAGTCAGATGGACTCCTCTGAAAGCCATGATCTGTGAGGTACTTGTCAATTTTTATGTACCAAGCCTGAGGAGCTTGCTTCAGGCCGTAGAGTGTTTTGACCAATCTGCACACCTTCTGTTCTTGACCAACAACTTTGAAACCTGGAGGCTGCGTCATGTATACTTCCTCCTTCAACTCACCGTTGAGGAAAGCACTCTTCACATCCATCTGATGGACCTTCCAACCAAATTGGGCTGCTAAGGCAAGGACAAGCCGTATGGTACTCATTTTGGCTGTAGGAGCAAAGGTCTCCTCGTAGTCAATGCCTTCTTTCTGTGAGAACCCCCGTGCAACCAGACGAGCTTTGTACTTGTCAAGGGTTCCGTCAGCTTTGTACTTCACTTTGTACACCCATTTGCAGCTAATGGGCTTCTTCCCTGGAGGAAGATCAGAAAGGACCCAAGTGTGATTCTTCTGAAGACTCTAGTATTCAGATTCCATCGCCTTTTCCCACTCAGGAATTCCTTTAGCCTCTGAATATGTTTGAGGCTCATAAACACTATGGATGTTGGCCATGAGAGCAAAATTCATTGTAGACTGCTGTTTGCTCTTGTTTTTGGATGATCTACCCTTAATGAGCTCATCAGCATGAAGATCACTGATAGTCTTAGCCCACCATTTCGGCCGGAGAGTAGAAGTGCCAACATCAGATGTAACAGGAGGAGCTGGATCTGGTTGTTGTTCTGGAATAGGTTTAGCAGGGGGATTTTCACTATCATCCGGAGGAAACTCAGGCTGAGCATCATCAAAGACTAAGTCTTTGTCATCCCTCCCATCAGGTGAACCTAACAGAAGTTGGACGCCCACATTAGGAGCATGTAAGGGCTGATCCTCTGAATGCTGAACAGGAGAGGAAAGGTGAAATGGTCCTCGTTCTTCATCAAAGACAACGCGACTGAAGATAAGACGATCAATGTCTATATCAATCAACCGTATGCCTTGTGGTTGTCACTGTACCCTGTGAACATGAGTTTCTGGCTCTTGGAATCCAGCTTAGAGCGCTTGGCCTTTGGAATCCAAACATATGCTAGAGAGCCGAAAACCTTCAAATGACTGATCTTGGGTGTGCAACCAGTCCAAACTTCCTCAGGAGTCTTCCCCTTAACAGCATGAGTGGGTGACCGATTAAGGAGATAGACTGTAGTATTGACTGCTTCTGCCCAAAACTTGGTAGGAACACTCCTGTGTTGCAACATGGAGCGAGCCATCTCAACAATCGTACGATTGCGCTGCTCTACAACACCGTTTTGCTAAGGAGTGTAGGGTGTGGTCAACTGACGTTTTATCCCATGGGTATCACAGAAGTTGGAGAATGCACTAGAACATAATTCCCCCCCATTATCTGACCTAGGAGTTATGATACAAGAACTGGACTCTTTCTACCAAGGCCTTAAACTTTTGAAATACAGTAAAAACTTCTGATTTCTTCTTAAGAAAGTACACCCACATTTTCCTACTATAATCATCAACAAAAAGTAGAAAGTACTTGCAACCAGTTACAGAAGAAGTAGACATAGGCCCACAAATATCAGCATGAACTAATTGAAGTACCTTAGAAGCTTGCCAAGAGTCGCCATTCTTGAACGATGTGCGATGTTGCTTCCCGAACTGACAAGCACCACAAACGCCCCGATGCTGAGTCTGAATGTCAGGTAAGCCATCTACAAGTCCCTCTCGAGCAAGCTAAGAGAGATAGTGCACGTTCAAGTGCTCGTACCATTGGTGCCAAAGACTGGTGACAGCTGAATTTCTGGCTGCCAAGGCTAACTTCGGAGAATCACCAGTGTCCACAAGCCTGTAAAGGCCATGATCCTTTATCCCAACGGCCACCGTTGTGCGAGTCTCGCGATCTGCAATTGAACATTTGTGCGAGCTGAACACCACATCCATCTGGGGAGAATGCCACATTATTTGACTGACTGAGAGAAGGTTAAGCTCCATATCAGGTACATAATACACGTTGAGGAATATGAGATCCCTCTCGCCAGACTGAATCTGAACAGTGCCTGTGCCGACAATTGTGTATTCCTCGCCTCCTCCAAAAATCACTCAGTCAGTGCAAGGGGAAAAGTCTGTGAACCAGTCATGCTTATGTGAGAAATGACGCAAGGCACCAAAATCTATGTACCAAGCAGAGGATTTGACATGGTCTGCAGGCCTTTTTGCCATGAGTGCATAAAAGGCAAATTCCTTCTGCTCGGAGTGCTCGGCGACATTTGCTTTCTGCTGAGACCCTCCCTGCTTCTTTTGTTCAAAAGCCAAACATGCACGACAATCCTTCTTGATGTGGCCAAATTTATGACAATAGTTGCATTGAACATTTTTCTTCTTCGGGCTGGTGGAGGTCTGACTTGAGCCTTTCTGCTGTCAAGGGTGACCTTTCCCTTTTTGCTTCAGCTGGGTTTTAGCTGCAAAGGCCTGCTCCGTGGAGGATGATGATGCACTGCTACCGAACTGTTGTCTCCAGCGATCCTGTTGCAAGAGGATAGTGCAAAGTTCTGGAAACTTGAGATCAACATTAATAGACGTAATGTTGAGAGTCTCTATGAAATGTTCATAGGACTTCGGCAGACTCTTCAGGGTGATCACGACCATGTCTTCCTCCATTTTCCGACCAATCGCCTCCTATTGATCTCTGATCTCCTGGATTTTGTTCAGGTGCGCTTGCAGAGTTGTCTTCTCATCCATCATGATGAAAAACAACATATTCTTCAGAAAAAACGCACGGTGTTTGTCGGAAGTTTCATGCAAACCCTTCAAATGATCCCAAATCTCCGTTGCTGATTTTCCAAGCGGAATCTGGGGGAGCTGATCATCCGTGACTGAAAGCTTGATAAGCATTATCGCCTCACAATTCTGCTCATCGAACTTCTCCTGATCCTTACCTGTCGATGTGGGACGAGTAACTTTTCCGAGGATCATCTGATCGAGGTAGCGGTATTCAAAGATTGTCATCATCCTTTGCTTCCAAGTGTTGTAATTTTTGCCATTGAATCTTTGACTGCCCTCCAGCATTAGATTATTTAAACTGCCATCTTCACGTTTTTCGAGGCACGAAAAACAAGGTACTTAGAAGAGGCTAATGCACGAAACTCGAGGCACAAATTCCAATGCAAAAACAGAGACAGGGTCAAGTACAATCTGCAGAAAGTACAATGTATGAATGGCACAAAAATTGAGGCACGATAAATGATGCACCCAAAAAATTCAAAGACCAACCTAGTTGAGATCTCGAAAAACCCACCAAGAATCTGCGATCAGAAAAATTTTCTGCCTTCAAAAAATGGGTCAAAACCCTAGATGAAAATCAGAAAACCTTGGCCGCCATGAATAACCAGAAAATTGCAGAAAAAGTCTGAAAAAGACTTGCATCCACCAGAAAATGCGTCCTCCTTTAAATCCCACACCACACAAAATGGAGATTGCGACCTCAAAAGCAGAAAATCGTGGCCCTAATCCGTCAAAATGCGGCCAGATTTGAATAGAAATCGCACCCACACAGAAATGCGTTCAAGAGAGCTGAGAGATCGTGTTTCCACAAAGATTACAAACGCACCCAGGTTTAGAGTAAAACACGCTTGAAACAGATGCTAGAAACGCATCAAAGTGAGGTGAAAGACGCGGCACCAGAAGTCCTCGCGGATACAGAAAAACATGACCAAAATAGGTCAAGAAATCCGCTAAAAAATACAGAGACTTCAAGAGATCACTCCACAAGACGAAAATCCGCGGCCCAGAGAGTTGCGATTTTGCAATGAGTGAATTCTCACCAAAATCGTGAATCAGAAACCCTCGAATCTCAAAATGCAGGACCAGGAGAAAATTAATTTCGAAAAAAAACAAATTTTTTCAATATTCAGAAAAATTCCATACGAATTTTTTATTTGAAAATTTTTCGAATAAATTCCCGCTCTGATACCATATTACTGTAACACAAGTAATTGGTAAAAAATAGATGTATTTACAAATGATCAAACCGATCATTAAATAGAATTACAAAGAACGAAGTTTCCAATAAGAAACTCGTCAGAATTAGAAAGAATCTAATTATACAAGATTTACACAATATTGACCATTAAACAAAATAGAAACAAATAATACGAAGATATTATTCTAATATAATCAGTACCATCCACTCATTCTCATTATTGGTTTTGGAGTTGAGAAAGAAAGAACCCCATTTAACCAACTGTCCTTGGGAGTCTCATAAAACACAATCTGCCCCATTAAAGCTGATGTTTCCACACAAGGTTTGTCAAAATTAAGCTTGAGAAACTTGTTAGGAGGTTTCATCTTTTTCGAGCAGCCTGCTTGGTGTTACCCCATGAACGTATGTTTACATAAAATGTCTTCGTATTTTTCCATGATGCAGGTTTTCAGCATGGTCAATCCTTAACACTCCTTACCAACTCTTCATTGATCAATTACTGATAAGATTATTTATCCTTCCCACCCCTCTTTCCAACACACACACACACACATACACATAATTTTGTTATTAGTATCAAAATATATATCTCGAGTTTCCAAACATAGAAATATGTGTGTTGTATATCCTGTTTGGAAATATATATCATTTCTTTCATATGTAGTCAAAGCAACATGATGCAACTTGTCAGTTTTTGTTGTGCTAAAACCAAAATATTTTTTTTTCAGTTTTTTAAACTTTAGAAAGCTTTGAAAACAAACAGGGACTAAGAAATTATGATAATTCTTTTGCAGGATGACATTCGTCGTGAGGCTCAAACAATGAGCTTAATAGATCATCCAAATGTAATAAGGGCATATTGTTCATTTGTTGTTGATCGGTACCTTTGGGTAGTAATGCCTTTTATGGCAGAAGGTTCCTGCCTGCACATTATGAAAATAGCTTATCCAGATGGATTTGAAGAATCTGTCATTGCTACAGTTTTGAAGGAAACACTTAAAGCACTGGAATATCTTCATAGACATGGGCATATTCATCGAGATGTGAAGGTAATAAAACTTAAATTGGACACTACTGGATATTTATGAAATGATTACTGACTTTAATGAACAACGAGAAGCATCTTCAGTAAGGAAAGTTTCATAATTTTTCTCTAAAAATGGCCTTGGTTAGTTTGATATTTATTAAATTTTTACAGGCTGGAAACATTCTTGTTGATAGTAGTGGCGTGGTAAAGCTGGGTGACTTTGGTGTGTCAGCTTGCATGTTTGACACTGGTGACAGGCAGCGGGCAAGAAACACTTTTGTGGGGACACCATGTTGGTGTGTTGTTCAACTGCTTTTGCTTTCACCTGCTGATAAAATTAATTTATACATATGTTGTCTTTGTCTTTTATTCTCAGAAGATTGTTTTTTTCCCTTGTTTTATAACTTTCTATGAGGTGTACCAATAATGTTGTTTGTGTATTGGTTACGTATCTGATTCTTGGAAGGAAAATACTATTTACTTGAAAATTGAAAACCAAAATTCATAACAATAATAGCATTAAATAGAGTTCACAGGATTAATGTGAAATATCATTTGTATTGTGTAGGATGGCACCTGAGGTCTTACAGCCAGGCGGTGGATATGATTTCAAGTAAGAACCTAATGTTACAGAAAGTATTTTGTTCGAAATTATACTTCACACTCAGATTAAAGGTTTTAAAAGTTGTTCATGATATCAAAATACATTAATGTAGAAGTAACAAATAGCTATTCAACCAAACCCTGTGATCTATAAACTATCCAAAGAGGTAGAATTTAGGAATCAATTAAATGTGCTAATATACAATGCCATTTGTTAGGGAGAAAGAGTTACTGATCAAAGAAAGAAGTAAACATGCTGCAACAAAAGAACTCAGATTTATCCTGGAAAGCCCCAATAAGATGGAAAAACCAAATTGAATGGTAGTGGCAAATGTGGTACTACCTTATTAAAGTAGCAAAATTACGAAGTATAATTGCGAAAAAATTGTCCAACCAACTCATCATGACACCCTAACCGCATGAAATCGCTATTTAATCGAGTTTTTTCGTCGATTTTTAGCACATAATTGAGTGCTGGCTGTTTGGATGTGGTTCACCATCAAAGATTCACTAGATTTCATTAGGTTGCTGAGGCAAATCATAGGTAGCGACCTTGAATGGATGTACGTTTCTAATAGATGTTAAGGACATTAAAATAGAGACACATTCTTTGCTATGCTTCTACGTTTGATGTTAAGGACATTAACATGGAATGGTTAAGACTTAAGAGATGTGCTGCTTTTTTTTCTCTATATTCCACACTACTATCATTTGCCTTAGGCTCGTAGTAATGCTTTCCATGTATATAAATCCAAAAACACAATTTAGTAGGAAATAGTAGACAATATCATAAATACTAAGTAAGTTCTTATTTTTTTAACATATCTAAACCTTATAAGAGTATTTTCCAAAAAAAATTATAGAAAGCCAAACTAAATTGAAATATAGCTATGCTACTTGTAAATTCAAATGATACTGCTAGGGAGAGAGTTATTCATCAAAGAAAAAAGGAATCTTGCTGCAAAAAAGAAGTCAGATTTATCCTGGAAACCCTCAATATGAAGGAAAAACCAGACTGAATGGTAGTGGCAAATGCCATACTACCTTTATTAAAGTGGCAAAATGACCAAGTACAATAAAATACTTGGATGCAAGCTTTAACTTGCTCCTTAAAAGATATTCTATTGTTTCAAATCTTCTATAAATAACTGAATCCTCCTTTAGGCTAGCTTCTATCTCCTTTTAAATTTGTACAAACAGGAAGGTTCTCCCAAGTCCTGAAATTTTTTCCACATGCACCAAAAGGTAAAATGGTGCCTGTTCAGTTGATATTTCAAATTTCTTGGCTATACAGTCAAGGGTCACTACTGTGATTGCAATGCTGTCTGGATGCTACTGTGATTGTGGTCTCGCCCATGATGTTTCTTCTAGCCTATCTCCTAATCAGTTTATGTTCTGTCTTATTGAGGAATTCATCTTAATGTTCACAGAAATACATCTCTGTACACAATTTTCATGATCCATATGGATCACCCAGTTGATGATCATGAAATAAGATATAAATATAAGATGAAGCTCTTTAGGTGATTACTGCATTAAAATTTAGTGAGGAATTGACACCAAAATGACTAAAAAATGGTATGGCTTTGGATTGATACAAGGATTATATCAATTAATTCCCATGAACTATTTATATTGATTAGGCCGCAGTATTAAAATTGTAGTTTCCCAGGTTTGTTGGCAAGTGGTTCTTGCAATGGTCAAAAGAAATAAATGTTTGAATTTACACGGCACAGAAATTGAATGGGTGGTATATTTAATATGCACTTGCTTTTAAACTCTGTGACAGGGCTGACATATGGTCACTTGGAATAACAGCATTGGAACTGGCACATGGTCACGCTCCATTCTCCAAATATCCTCCAATGAAGGTGAATAATGCATTTTTATGTAACCTGAAAGTTCATATATTTGCATGTCAATTAAAGCTATTATATGGCACTGGTCTTTTGAATTATCACGTGATTCTTTAGTTCTGTTATTTAATGTTTTGAGCACCACAAAAAGTGAACATAATGAAGACATGTGAAATGCCTTTTTTACTGGATTTTTTGTTTTTTGACAACCTGAGGTGGATATTTGGTCTTTTTTATGAAGGGGACAAGCTTTTTTAGTTACTTCTTTGAAAAATTCCCAGTTTAAGTGAGAATTGTTTTGCTATTTTTGAGCAACTTTTTAAGTTTATTTCTGAGCAAATTTCAATTCCATTGATATTAAAATTATTCTTTCTGTACATTGTGTTATGTTTTGGTGCCAGGTTCTTCTTATGACAATACAAAATGCACCACCTGGGCTTGATTATGATAGAGACAAGAAATTTTCAAAGGTATCCAACAAGTTTAGTTTTTTTAAATTGATTTTAATGCAGTGTTGTGTAACTGTAGGCTATTTTTTACTTATTTATTTTCCTCTGCACTGTCAAGATAGCATTACAGATTCCTTATAATCATCAGGAAAAGTAAAAAAAATTTAAAAAATGGTTGAGGAAATATCATTTATGGTTATTTTGATCTCATGTTCTTTCAGTGCTTTGGAGAGCAATGTCCAAAACTATGTGAGAAATCATTTTAATTTCCTGGGCGGCTATGGATGTATTTTATGTAACTTGCTTTAAAATTATAAGTCTTTAGTTTTAGAAAAACATTCACTAATAGCGAAATTCATTAAATGCCAGTCTTTCAAAGAAATGATTGCAATGTGCCTAGTGAAAGATCAAACAAAACGCCCAACAGCGGAGAAGCTATTGAAGCATTCCTTCTTCAAGCAAGCAAAATCTCCAGAATATGTGGTGCGCAATCTTTTGCAGGGTCTTCCTCCTCTTTGGGATCGTGTCAGAGCTCTTCAAGTGAGTGTTGAGAAATTTTATATACTTTTTGGAAAACTGTCTTGCATGGAATTAATTCATTTATTCTTTGTGTAAACAATTCATTTTATATTTTGTTTTACCTTGACAGCTTAAAGACTCTGCTCAACTTGCTTTGAAGAAAATGCCTTCTGCGGAGCAAGAAGCATTATCACAGGTTTGACAATGGGAATCTTATAGTTGATTGTGATGGATAAAGTTTTTACATTGTAAAACAGTGCAAGGGTTTATCTTATAGATTATATGCTGTGATAGTTAGCATTTATGGAACGAGAGAGTTTATTCTAAAAGCAACAGAATTTTTGGAAGATTTTAGAATCTAAATGCCATCCTAGATTCATATTTACTTAATACGTTACACTCAAATTTAATTCTATTTTTACAATAGCTGGTCGTATAATATAATCTGCATGTCTGCATGCAATTTCTGGTTTCTTTGAGATTGAGAATATTGTTGCTCTATACAATACATCATATTTTCTCTATCATTCCTTATATGAATAAAATCTCATTTGTTTATGCTGCTGTCTGATGCGTGTATTCTACAGTGAAGCAACCACTAATGGAATTGAAGTCAATTTAGGTCTACACCTTTGATATTCCAGTGGTGTAGGAGAAATATCAGCTGGAGGCTGACACACTAGTGACTGTGATGGAGTACAAGAAGAGCTGAACCTTCATCTTTCAAAGGAACTACAACACTAGTTTAAGATTGGTCATTGACAACTTGCTGGAAGATTGATCATTGACAACTTGCTGGTTAGGGTACAATCAAATAAATGTTTTGTTTCTTTCACATTAACATCTCAACTAACAATGACTTTGTTAGTGGAAATATTATTAGTACTTTAGTTTGTCTCTTGCAAGACAACACAAAACAGAAGATTGTGTGAGGTAACTGCATTTGAAATTATGAGGGGAAGTTTCTTGAGATCGAAACAAACCAAAAACAAAACTAAATTCACTTTAGACTAAAACTATAGACAAGATATGTGGATATGCACACTATACAAGATTTTATTGAGGGCTTTTTTGCATAAATGAAAATGTTGAGTGCCAATGTTTTTGGCGTTGGATACATGTACTAGATTGTTAACAATCAAGCCTTGTAGCCAAGGTTTTCAGACACTGAAAATAAACTATCTAAACACAAACAAACATGACGACATGCTACTAGCTAAAATAGAGACTAGTAAGTTTGCTGCAAACAAGATTTGAAGGAATATCAATTTGAACAACGCACAATTCTAGGAATTGAAAGGCTATGTTGCATGCAAAGCTACAACCTAGATAGGCACATATTATCATTACAAAACTTGACTCAATATGATCTACTTTTGATTTAAATCATGAAATTACAAAGTAAAACAATAATTTCAGCTTGAGTAACAATTTCTGCAGCATAAGCATAGCGTCAACTCCCATTAAGAATGTCTTGTGCCCAAGACACTTATTTATAGGTTACAATGCATAGCTTTTAGGGTTTTGAGAATAATAATTAAATATCTTGAAAATAGAAGTTTTAAATCAACCTCTCCAAAGGCTGCAGAAAAGTAGAAAGAAAGGAAATTAAAACAAATCTATCCTAAATAGCTAATAAAATACCACTAACTGAAGTGGCCTACAAAAAGGCCCTCATCCACTGTTTAGAAATAAAAAACCAGAAAAAGCCACCGCCAGATATGGCTGCTGCTAAAATTAGCAATTCGCAAATGAGAATGCTAAAATTTTGAAGCAATTTTGGCATTGTAACTAATGAATGCTAAAACCCTAGCATGATGGTATGCCAAACATTTAAATTTGAAACCCTATTTGTCTGCTCCAACTAGAAAACTGAAAGGGGTTTTGACGAGGTTGGAAATAGTGGTTGAATCCTCTTTTATTCCCCATTGAAGACCTTTGTTCTTGCTGTCCTAACTATTCATAAACACTGATATAAGTTCGAGGATGGGGATATTGTGAAGTATGCAGTATTTATATCTTTTATTATTCAAAGATCTGCAAAGCTGTAATAAACTGTTTATGTCATTATTGGAGGTCGAAAACTCCTTGCCATAGCAAATCCAGGTATCGATTTTAGTCATGTTTTGTCAATCCAGATTATCCAAAATTATCCAAATTGCTCAACTTGTTACTTGAACACCATCCACTTCCTAGGTGAAACAATTTTAGCTTTTAGCTAGGAAATTGCTTGCATTAACAAAAGAAAAGATTATAATTTATAGAGAAGGTAGAATACTATAGACATTTAAAATGTCTAACTACCTCAACTACTAACTACTGTAGAAATAGTATATTATTGACCATTAACAATAGAGAATTATTATTCTAACACCCTCCCTTAATGGTCAATCGTCTAACTAGCCTACAAAAAACAATCTGCAGGTCTTTTGGTCACAAATTCTTCAGAACACTTTGCTGCTACTGAGACCCTCCCTGAATTTGCAGAATGTTAATGACCAAGAGAACCAAAAAAACCGTCCAGAAAAGAATAGAGAAGGCTGCCCCTTCTTTAGAATGCTCTGCAACAAGAGACAAGAGCCAACCACTGACTTTGTCACTTGAGAGGAGTCTGCCACCAACCCTCCCAGAATCTGCAGAACTGCTGACTAGAAGTCATTACAAAACGTCCAACTTGACGTTGGGTAACAGAGTTGTCCCTCCCTGAAACCAGAGACACACTGAGAACAATTGCCACGATTTTGAGGATAAATCGACAAACTGTCAAAACTTTTGCAGATGAGCATGACGCCCGAGAACAGACTGCAAGAAGCTAGTTGTGCAGATGTTCGCCCCAGCAACTCCAAGTGCGACCAAAACAGACTGCAACAAACCACGATTTTTGAGGAAAAAATTGCCAAACCCAAGAGTACAAATCATCGTTTTTTCAGAAAAAAATGGTAAAAACCAAATACCAGAGAGCCCTCCCGAACAACAAAAACCTTGACTAGGGTATATAGGAAAAACTCTTAATTTTTGAGGAGAAAATTATAAACCCTCCCGGAATTTTTTAAGGGAAAAAATTATGAAAACCCATACATATTTTTTTAAGGGAAAAAATATTAAAACCCATACAGATTTTTTTTAAGGGAAAAAATATTAAAACCCATACAGATAATTTTTTTTTTGTTTAAGGACAAAAAATTATAAAAACCCATAAAATCTCTCACCAAGCACGAATTTTGAGGCACAAACTTCGAGTCACCTAGAAAAATCTAATGACAACCCAGTTGAGATCTCGAAAAACCCACAAGGAATTTGCAATCGAAAAAAAAGGTTCGCGTTGAAACGAGGGTCAAAACCCTAGACGAATTCTGGAAAACCCTAGGCCGCCATGAAAGCTCAGAAAATTGCAGAAACTAGTGTCAAATTTTCATGAAAACTCGGGCAAGCCAGGTCGCTTTGATAAAAGGCCACGAATCAGAGAAGAAACGCCTAGAAAATGGACACAAAATGCAAAGAAATGCGGCCAGAAATGCACTGGATTTTGTTTGAAAAAAATGCGTCAGAAGAAATTTTCTGAATATTGATATTGATAGGAATTGCTGAACTTGAAGCTACAAACCTTTCTCCAATTTTCTCCTATGCAAGTTCTTTGAACAATCCTTCAAATGCAAAGAAAAATTCATTCGATGCTTCTTCATCCATGGCATAGTCATCATCCTTTTTCTCAGTCAAAGTGGTTGAATTATCGCTTTGGTCTACGAACACTTGAGAGACTTTTTCTACCTTAAAAAATAGATGAAATGTAGCCCCCTTTGGATCCAATATAGAAGGTTGCTCTTCTCCATAGAGATTAAGCAAGGCTTATGAGGTAGATAGGAAATCTAACTCTTCATCCTGATTTTCTGATAAAGGGATAAAGATAGACTTTTGAAAACAAGAAACCATTGGTGGCTCTTTCCTTAAACGCTCTTCGTGTACTCACATTTTTTTAGTCATAGGTTCTTTCACTACTTTTTCACTCCACGAACATGTGTAATCATTGAATGTATTTAATTTTCTAGCACAAATGGGTCTATATTGAATATGTCTTGTCATAGAGTTGCCACTAGGCTCATCTTGAGGATGTTGAAGGTTACTTGAAAACCTTTGATGGTTTGACTTGGATATTGTTGCATAGAACTTTTTGTTTAAATAGTCTTTTCATGTTGGTCACATTGGTCACCACTCACCACTCTTTGCAATAAAGGATAAATAAATCATGGGTTCATGGGCTTGATGGAGTCCTTCTCGAGTTTTTTGGTAGTGATCATGTCATCTTTGAGCTTAACCACTTGCTCTATTCTTCTTCAAGCTCATTAGTCTCATTGGATTTGATCATGAAAATAATTTTTGATGCAATTCTTCATAGAAGGCATCAAAGTACTATTAATTCTTCTAATGAGGTGGTTGAATCATTCAATAAATTCACTCATGGGTTTGTTGCTTTCCTTCTAGTTAGGCAAGAAGAATATGCTTGTCCTCAATAGTTTTGAATTGTGCCAAGGACTTCTCGTGCATGGTCTTCCAACTGGTGATTTATCTTGTGGGTAGATGATGGAACCATTTTTCTATGTCTTTAACTAATGTCGCAACAAAATGTTTGATTGCAACATTGTCATCGGCTACCCTAAAAATATTGCATGTTGTTGTGAAGGTTATGTGATGTGCTTGCTAGGATGTTGTGTGTTGTCACTAGGAAACTTCATAATTTTTTTTTCTTGAGCCTTGAAGTTATTGCACTTTGCAAGATTGAAGGGACCAATGTGTGGTCCCCACAGCAATGGAAGCGGAGGCAGATCATTATTGTTATGAGCATTGTCACCAATTGTTTGAAAAGGTTCTTTATCTAATGCTGCAAATGTGTTAGTGAGTTTAGGAACCAATCAATGAAGATGAGCCGTCACTTGAATGTGCTTGATTTGAATGTTTGAAAGATAGGATTGGGAAGACTTGCCTTCCTTTGTGATATTCATATTATGTAAACCTTATCAACCAAGATGAAATCTATTCAATTGGAGGCAATAAGATCAATTTCGTGCTGCAAGCTTGTCTTGTTGTATCTCATTCTCCCATAGAGTCACAAAAAATGTCAGTGTTTTAATTTTCCTCTTGTGAGACAGTTTCCCTCAATTTTTGTTCAAGTTTCTTTTCAAACTTTTGAGTCATCCTTGGTCTAGTTAGGATCACATCTTGGTCTGACATGGATAAGTGATAAGTCTCAAAAGTTTCAAAGTGTTTGTTTTCCTGTTCCATTTTTCTTTCTCTTGGCAAAGTAAGACTTTTTGAAATCTCAGCAGCAAGTTGTAAAGTTGTATAACCCGTAGCTTAATTGTCGAGACTATCTTGCAAGATTTCATTACCATTTCTTTAAGTTTTAGAACCTTATAAAAAATTGAGTGAGGCATATAACTTCATCCTTATTGCAAAAGGAAGCTTTGGCGGCAAGTTATGGAGTTATGAAACCTGCTGCTTTGCCGCCAAGCAATTCAGAAATTTTTTAAGTAGCGAATTGTAAAGTTACAAAAAATTTTACTTCATCGTTTGAGTTAAGAAATCCATGAAAACATTGATACTAATTTACTCAAATGAAAGTAGCCAATTAAAAGATTACCAACCCCTCCACTTTGTCGCCACAGTCGAAAAATGCCATCATCAAAATGGGGCACATTTCATTAATTGATGACACTTAAAGTTCCATAACCCTTCAAATCACCAATGGAGATCAACGAAGCATCAAATCTATTAAGCAAATATAAGTCTTTAGAAAAGGGGGTTTTATCCATAAGTGCTAAGCATTTAAACGAAGACTGGAGTCTTGTGCCGATCAAGCCCATGCCTCTGCGACAATCTCCCTACAAATTCGCTTACTAGTCTTAAATCTTGCTCATCACCGCCCATGTTGAGAGGTAGAAGTCAAAGCGTGCACACTAGTTTCGTTGCAATTTCATGAATGCTTGTTAAATAGATTCAAACTTTGCTATCACTAGTTGGAGGTGAAATTTTTCCCAAGCCCCTACTCGTATATTCATGAATAGCACTTGCCATAGCCATTTTGCATGTTAGGGCAGAGTTATGTTCCTTGCCATTCACTAAAACTCCTTGCAAAACCTAGCTCATCTTATTTGGCTATTATTCCCTCTCCAAGGTAGAGGATGGTAGGTTAGGGCTTATCAACTTGAAAATTTTTCTGGAGAGAACAGGCAAAACTCCAAGGAGTTCAGTTGCAGAATCAACTTTTGTCAATGGGTTAGCTCATGTTGCAGGTTTCCCTCCTTCAATACAATGCACATACCTAGTTTTAGCTTGTGTTAAACATGACCAAGTTGAAACAAGGGAATTCAAGTTTGTTGATAACAATTTGATAGCTAGATTGGATGGCCCTTTTGTTGTTATCACATTTAGGCCGCAAGTAATGGAAGAGTATGCAAAAATAGATTCGGTCCTTGCTGATTGCTTCTTCTAAGATAAGAAAGACTTGTGCGTCAATAACATAGCAAAATATTGGCCCAAAGTATCGAGAAGGGCAAGTCATAGTTACCGAAGAATCTACAGAGGGCACATTTTTATGAGGACATATCTAATATGATCGCCCTATTGAACAGGGACATGGGAAAGTAAGATATAGGTGAATTCAGTTACTAGATGTGCTAGTATATAATAGTCATTTGTTACAAACATGACTATATTGATTGGGGCAAAACAATCAGCAATAACTTGCATGTACAATTGGTAAACTTCCCTACAAATCGTCTTTTTATATGTCTTCATATTTGTTCTACATGATTGTGGCATGAAAGCATGGTCTGGATTGCGAACATAGGGTGTTTATGGTAACACAATGCAAATATATGATCATACCCTTAGCTCCAGTTGGAAATTAGGAATAAACATTTTAGGAGGGTAAATGATGCTTTCAACTTGTAAACTATTAGGGAAATGGAGGGCAACTAGAGTCTCCCAAGAAGTAGCTAGTCTGGTAACTCAGTTTGGGAGTTACTACATACAATGTCCTAAATTTACTTACATTGTAATTGGACGATTAAATGGATCTCCAGACAGATTTCCTCGGTATGTGAGTGATCATTTGGTTCTTATAGAGGCATGTAGACAAATAGGAGAGGTCAATAAAATGTGCAAAGAAAGAAAGAGAGCAGGTTATACTTTCCCGATTGGACTTAGCTATTATACATGCAAGTCATCTACTGATGCCTAGAGCATAGAGAGGTCCTTGGCCAAAATTATGTTGCACTTCTATGGGAGCAAGATTCCCTTTTGATATTAAGAACCATATTCAAAATAACTTTAATTTGGGTCCAAGTTATCATCATACCCCTCATCTGGAAGATTACAAAACTAATTTTGAAGTAAGAAGGTGAGATTGACAATTGATCAAATGAGAGCGTTTAGTCTTGGATGGGATATACCTGAGGATGATGGTTCTGAGATGGTTGATGATGTGGTTGTTAATTGTCTCTAAATGCATTTCTTCTTGTATTATTCCTAAAACTCTTTGGAAGTGAACTCACCCCCATTATTAGACCTAATTTTACTAGACTTGGATTTGGCTCAGACTCAACAAGCTGATTTTTGACTTGGATTGGGACTTGACACTCAAACTTAGCTAAGACTCAGGAAAGAATCGACAAATTGAAAATACTATAAAATATAGAGATTTTTAAGTATTTATAACTTTTATTGTGCACAGTTCAATAAATAAACTTTAAAATCAAATAGAAGCTAATTTGATCAAATACACAAGTATACATCCATCACGAGTACAAAAATGGATTTTAATTGAAGGAAACATTTTTAAATATATAAATATTGCCAAGTGCTTTTGGTATACAAAACTCATGGATTATGATATCCATTATGTCAAAAATAAAATTCACAATATGGAGTCATGAACTATGGTAGAAAGGAACTTGTATCTCTCAGATTAACATTGCTAGCTCGACGTGGAGTCATGCTCTTGTATCTTAGACAGGTCTACAAATGTTGCTACAATCATAGGAGCATTACTTAGGATAGGGTTTGACTTAGAAAACTAGAAGTATAAATATAATTCAATTAACAGGAATTTAATTGGGAAGAAATTAAAAGAACAAAAAAATGTTGTTCTTGCATCAAGCATGGGCCAAAATGTTTTTCATTTAAAAAAAAAAAATTAGAGGAGTTTGGGGGCATTGCCCCTTGTGGGGTTCGAGAGTGGTACCTCAGGTGCACTTCCTATTATGATATAGGGTGGGGTTGAGGGATGGAGCCTCTGCCACTAAGCCGAAATTAAAGCCTTTGAGACCACATAGACCTTCATGGTGCATGCCATTTTTCATAATTTTATTGCTTTTAACTATCCTCCAAAAGTCTTGCAAACCCTTCAAAAAATGCTTGATTTTCATGCTTTTATGTTTAAGCATTTTCAATTTTTTATTCTTGTTTTTCCTAATTTTCATAGACTTGGCAGAGTCTACTCATCGGACCTGACTTGCTAGGTACCCAGATCATGAGTCCCAAGGCCTCAGTTAGGTTGGATTGGCTCAGCTTGGCTTGAGACTCACCAAGTTTGGGCTAGTCTTGTAACTATGATGAGGCTTCATGGTCTTAATTTGCCTACCTTTTTGATTTTCAACCAATTCTTTAAATTTGACAAAAGCAATCAAATATTTTCTTCATAAAACATATCCACATTTTTCTTGACAATTAATCAACTAACAACAAGAGGTACTTTGTATTGAGAATTGTTGATTTCCAAGATGGCTCTCATATGTTTTCATTAATGATATCTAAATTCTCCTTCGCATGCTATGCACCTTTAGTAAGAAAACAACTTCAATTTTTACTTATTAGCCAAACATATATCTTGCTTCTCTTGGATAAATGGAAATCTATGAATCATATTGTTTCTGCTTAGTTTGGATAAATACCATTGATTGAGATGTCCATAACTTTCATCATTCATGCCACCAAATGTTATTATTTTTCTCTACAACTAAGCATGCAAATTAAATGCAGCATGATCAACAAGCCTATACAAACCACCTTGCCTAATGCCTAGGCCAATCATTTTGACTTGCTTCACATCATTCATAGTATGCTTCTTTTCACAAAATTTTATAATGCTGGGATTTTCTTTTAGCTCATTGCTATGATAGATTTTTGTTCATATTTGGAAAAATCCTAATATCCATTACTGAGAATTTTATTGCATTACTGAGAACAATTGAAACATCTCCCATCCCTTCTATTGCATGTGTTCTTCCATCAACCAAAGAAACAAAACTTGTAGAATTAGAATTGGTGGTAAACTTGACATACCAGTCTCTGCTATAAGTGAAATATTGAGATGCACTAGAATCTAAGAACCAACCATTGGCTGCACCATTCTTATCTCATGAAGATGCTATAAAAGCATACTCTTCCTTCCCAAAGTCTTGCTCAGCCTCAAATAATACAGTAGCCTAATAAGCTCATGACTTTTTATGGGATATATCATATTGTAGTTTTGCAATATTCTTTTCTAATATGCCTAAACCTATGGCAATAATAGAACTTCACTTTGTGCTTGGATTGTCAATCAAAAGCCTAAGTTTTCTTTGCTTTGCACATATACTATGCAACAAGTGCACTTTCAAATTGTCAAGAATTTGACTCAGCCATTTGCATTTGTTTCTGTTCTTTTTGCAACAAATATGAAATAACTTTTTCAAAGGTGTGAATCTAACTCTCTAGCAACAGACACAAAAACTCCACAAAATTTTCAAATGATGGTGGCAAGCTATTGAAGATCAGAGCAATCATATCATCTTCATCAATTGATTTATTGTCAATAAAAAAGTTGATTTCTCGGGTCTTTCATTGTAAGTAGATGCTTTGACAGTGACCTGACCTAACTCAATTTTGTGGAAAACAATAAATTTTTCAAATACATGACTTCACTTTTTTCATAGGTTTTTATTTGTTTTGCACCCTCCTAAACGTCACCAATGAAAGTGGCATTTTAACGGCTAGCATCAAGTCATCAGAAATGGACGATTTTAATAACAAGGAAGATTCTTTATGACGGTTATCAAAACTTGCAAGATTTGAAACTGTTTTGTTTAGAATAATTCTATCGCAATTTATACACTTAACAATGTCGAGTATTTTATAACTCCAGATATTTGAGGTTTGGCCAGTCAATTTTTGGGGTTTGGGAAAAACAAGATTTGTATAATGGCCATACTTATGCACTTGTGAAGATCATCCCTTGACAGCAGTTTCTTTTTCTTTTATCAGCTTTGACAGCAATCAATCAACCCTTAACAGCAGATTTTAAACAGCAAATTACAATTGGCCTTAAAACAGGGAAAATGCAGCAAAACATATTTAAGTTTTTTTTTTTGAAAAAGGTACCAGATATACTGTTAATCCATACCTTACTGTCCTGTGCTGTTCATCTGCACCTGATCATTGTTTATCTCTATGATAACTGTTCTCCTTTTTGGACAATGATAAGATAATGATGTAGACAGACTTCCTTTGACAACAATTCTCCTCAACTTTCAATCTTCTTCTTGATCAGTGCACCCTCTCCAAGGGTTTCCTCCCTCAGGATGATCAGCATACCCTTCCTAGGGCTTCCTTGCTTTCATACCAAATGTTGGAAGAATGAATGCATGAAGTATGAGCGTATTGGATGGCAGTCATTTCAATGAGTGTGGTTTCTATTTATTATTGGATGGGTAAGTTACTAGGTTGTTGTAACTTAATTGTAAGTTACTTGTAGTTGTTAGACATAACCAATGTGGAGTTATTAAATCATTAACATAAATCATAAATTCCCATGCATACAAAGCATATTCTAACATTATATTATGTCTAATATTGTTTGCATTTATTTTTTATTTGGGTTAAAGTTTGTAAGACTATGATTACATTTTTTACTGCATATATTCTGTACTTTCTCTAAGTACCAGTTGTTGTACCACAGAGTGAATATAAGCGTGGAGTAAGTGCGTGGAATTTCGACATTGAGGATCTGAAAGCCCAGGCAGCATTGGTATACAACTATCTTGCTTATTGAGTCCATTTAAAATAGTGTGTTTCAATATAAGTGGTGTAGTGTTGTTTATATAATTATCATTTAAGCAAGTATTTATCTTGTTCACCATGAAGCTTGTTTAGTATCCCTGTATCTTTATCTGCATCCCCTATTGACTATATTTAAATTTAACATAATCTTCCCTTATTCACATCAATCCCACATCTGTGGTTACGACAGTATTTATCATTCGTGCTCTTAACAACATAATAATCTGTACTCTTGAATGCTTGTTTTTAAACAGATGCAAGATGATGATGAATTGTCAGGTGGTAAAGAAGAAGACGACACTTCAGGACCAACAAAGAATAAGAGTCTATTTATGTCTCTCGAGACTTCTATAAGCAGTGATTCTGAAAAGGTTCAGTTCAGTAGAATAACAGACTCTGTTGTAGATTATATTTGAGTACATTGTTACAGACTTGTACTGGAAACTGAGTTTGTTTTTTGTTTCATATGATATTTAAGATGTTGGTAGCATTTGTCTGCAGGTTAAGGCCGAACAAAGTCTTCCTCTAGTGCAATCAAGTTCAATAAATGACTTGAGTAACCAGTACGTTTAATTCATGGTTCTCTTTATCATTTGTTGAAGCTAGCAACCCTTAATTGTTTAAAGCAACATTAGAGCAGATAAGTGTATTTCATTGAAAGAAGCAGGATACATTCATCTTTTCCTTTTCTAGAGTTCTTTGAGCGTTTTCTTTACCAATTTAATGCAATCAGTTTCCATGGGGGCAAAACAGTGGTCAAGACTCAAGATGCATGTTAAGATTTTGTACAGTGCTTTGCCAAATGACTATTTTCCTGTTTTCTTGCAGTTCTGAATTTAAGAATCAAGGTAGAAAAGAAACAAAAGAAATGTAAGAAAATTGCTTTAGCTTGATTATGCATAGTGTAAATTGTGTTAATGAATTTGAGCTTCTGGTTTGTGTGTTATTTTCTGGTTCACAAAATATATGTTGCTTGTTAGTTGTTGGAGTCAATTTGATCTATAGACATATTCTCAGCATTTTTTTGTTTTAGCATACATTTGAATTTAGTTTGTTGATATTTCATTTGCAGAGGATGTGTTGATCTTTCGAATGGGGAAACAAATATAACCAACCCTGATAGACATGAAGACTTGAGATTATTGGATTCATCCAAAATTGACTACAGAGAACAACAAAAGAAATTCTTTAAGGACAGACAAAATAACAATGGAACGAGTGTACAAAAAACTTCCGAGTTGGAACAGGCTGAGTTCACAGCTGAAAGAAGTCATGCACGTCCAAGTCATCAAGCTCATAGTGGGCCTCTAATGGGTGATCGTGTGCTTGGCTATGAAAGGTCAATTGTTTACCCTATTTGTTGCATTTGATATATATTTTGTTGGAGTGCACTTTTTGGATTTTTTTTTTCTCTTAGTGCTACTCAGTGCAAGATATCAGAAATGTATATTCAGTATGCGTGTACTAGACCTAGAAAATTCTTGTGAATTTCTTTAAGCAGTTCTAATAGATTCTCATTTTGGGAAAATTTTAATGGCTTTAAGACTTAAGTAGGAATGCTATGACATTGCTTAATGCAAATTGTAGAAACAAACAGAAATTAGATGGGTAAAAAACTCTGGTAAAAAACTGTATGTTTATTTTCATCAATGTTTCGGATCACTCTCCATGATCCATCTCCAAGATAAGAAACTGATGTGAGGATTATAGAACTAGCCCAATAAATAGTATGAGACACAAAGTTGAAAATGTGGTAATCAAAGAATAATACAAAGATAATTTCATCAATGTCCAGATCACATTTTGTGATCCATTACCAGGATAAGAAAAAAGAAATGTAATATACATCCTAGTTTTTTTTTGTGATTTTTGGGAATAACAATAAAGCTACAGCCAACTGAAACTTAGCCAAATAACCATATTCACTAACCAAACTGCTGTTTCAAGGGTTCTCGATGATAAATATGATAGTCATATCAATTTAGAGCAAGAATATTGAATACCCAGACGAGCAAAACAAATATACTTCATCAAAACATTAAAACTTATGTGCTACAATACATTTTTCAGTTTGATACAATTTATAACAGCAGATATACAAACTTGAATAACATTAAACAAGCTCCCAAAAGGTGCATTGCTTAAACTAAACCATTTTTGACATACCCAAAAGCTGCAACTCAGAACAGGTCAGCAAACAAGTCTGGAACAGCGTACAGAGGTTCCATTAATGGCTTCACAACACCGCAAAATTGCTCTTCTCCACCCAGAACTTGATGCCAAAGTGATAAATCTTCCTTAGATGCCTCCAAACCAGCAAAAATCTGCTCAAAACCCTAGGCATCTAGCTCCCAAAAGTCACGTGCCCTTTTCAAGGGAGTACGGCCAGCGATGGAGATGATACAGCCAGCTATTGGAAGATTTCCCGCGTGTTTATGGCTCGCAAAACCTGCTGTCTTTGACCCTACAAATCTGCTCTGAAAAGTAGTCTTGAAAACATCAAACAAATTCACCGAAATCTGAAGCAAATAAGCACCAGCGTGATTCCCAAATGAAACCACCAGCAAATCCACTAGGAAAGTTCTCACTTTCGAAGTGGATGTCCTTTGTGAAGATTATTGTCCCCACAAAGCCCTTGGAAGACAATGTCAACCAGCCTATGCTCCACTGGGTTTCAGGGATGGGGAGTACCCGGTACGGCGGGACGAGTTTTCGGTACGGGGGTACTTTTGGGTCATTTTTTAGGGGACGGCAGGGGACGGCTGATAAAAAAATAGGGAAATTTTTAAAAACATAGAGAAATTTCAAATGTTCATAGCATAACATTGATAAAGCATTCATTCTAGACATTGTATAAGCTTAATACATATCATTAGACTTGAATTGAGATTTCACATGAGAATCGACAAACAAATTAACAAAATTCAAATGCTTTTCATTATAAATGTGCATACATATCATATAAAAGTCTGATAATTATAACCAAAATGCCCAAGGGCTCCAAGTCTCAACTATGAAATGACATGATAAACATAAAACTAAGAAAATATATCGCTGTCCAAGGTCCCTAATCAGCAGAAGGTAGGTCTAAATCAGCATCGCCCTCGCCATCGAAGCTCGAGTCTAAGTTAGTGTCAGTGTCCATGTCAATAGAAGGACCTGCCTCAACCAATGGAACCCCAACCAATCCCTCATGTGCATCCTTCTCCTCAATCTGCATAGCATCTTCGGGATTAACATCCTAGCGTAAGGTTGGAGTCTGACGATACTGACTAGTTTGGCCATCCTGTAGCCGCAAAGCACTGTGTACTGCCACCAACTTCTCCGATCGTCTAGAGATAAGGCAGTTCCTCTTGACTGATTGGATGAAGCTATATGTGGACCAATTCCTCTTTGCAGCAGAGGAACTGACAATCTGTGAAAGAAGGCGAACGACAAGTAATCTCAACTCAGGTGCATCCTTCCCATAACACGTCCACCATCCAATAGGGTCGGTTTGAGCCAATGTAGCTCTATCCGTCCTCGCCTTTGGTTTGCCGAAGGTTGGACCACGAAGATTGGCAAATGCAAGCCACTGTGTGTGAAATACAGTAGATTCCTCTGAAGTATACATTTTTGTAAGGGCCTTCATGAAGCCTTCTTTCACCTCTTCATCATGAGATGGAGCCACTCTCCCAGGTCTCAGTGCATACCATTTGGGATTGAGAGCATAGGCTGCCATATGAAGCGGGGTGTTCATAATGTCCCACCGTCGCGTCATAATGGGCCTAAGATGCTCCTCATAAAATGCCAAAGTAGGGTCCCTACTATAAATTGCTTGCTTGACCTGTCCCAGCATACTATCAAAGGTCTCATAAATCTCTCCAAGGCTAGGAGAGTCAGTATCAACATATCTAATCACTTGCACAATAGGCTGGATGAAGGAGCATACATATTTGCAAGTGCAAACAAGTTACAAAAGTTAAAATCAGCTAGCCTATAAATATTAAATAATAAAATGTCAAATGAAAATCAGCAATAATAAAATTAAGAAATAATTCAAATAAATAATAAAATCAGCAATGCCAATTTTCTTACCTCATTGTGGACAACTAGTCATCATCAAGGATTTTTTGTTTCACCCTTTTTCCCTCCGCTGTGCTTGACTCATGCCATCTAGGACCTCAATCATCCTCTCCAATAAAATGAAGTAGTTGGCATATCTAGTCTCCACGGGCTTGAGGAATTCCTTCCTCGAAAATGTTCTGAACAAAGCAAGTGAAGTCTGATGGTTGCAAATGAATATTTGCACCTCTCTAGCCTCTGCAACCACTGCCTTACCCAATCTATCTTCCCAATGTCCTTCAAGGTATTGTTCAATGCATGCACACAACAAGGGGTCCAAAAAATGTGCTTATAAGCACTCTCCACCATCAATCCAACTAATTTACACACACGGGCTGAATCGGTCACTACCTGGCAATGGCATATCATCAAGTTGATATGAGATTAGTGTTATCCATTGAAATTGCACCCTGTTGAACCTGATGTTCAACACCTCAGTGTAACATGGGAAGACCTCTAAAGCTGTGGGTTACTTGTAGACAGAGGTCAACCTCCGGAGAAGGCCGGCTTCCTTTGTGCTATCACCTAACTACTGATCTTGTAAAGGGAAAGAGTAGAAGGAGAATACATTAAAACTAATGAAAACACTATCTCTATGGTGATGCACCAAATTTACTAAGAAGACATATAACACAATTTACACACACAATTTCAGTCAATGACACAAGTTTTGTCGTACACAACTCAATCACATACGTTTTCTGCATAAACATTTCATGAAAAGGTTCATATAGCTACACTCCTAGAAGGAAGGAATAACTTCACAACTAGAGGATACTGCATTTTAAACGCGTCTCACAACCTGCAAAATACGTATTGCTCTACAGAACAGTGCTGAGATAAGACATAACCACAAGGAATCATACAGTTTCACAAGTAGTTTCATTAATTATACGAATACACACAATTAGTAGAGAGATCAAGAGGTAAAGTGCTTATATACATTGATTTCAATGGTGAAACACTGATATACATGCCTGTCGCGAGCTACAAAACATAGCCTCTCTTCTGCAAAGAACTCCACAAGTTACAAGAGCAGAAAAGTACCAGGTAAGAACTCCTTACAACATGAGGCATAAATGCCATATATACAAAAAGTATCGGCCCCTGCCCTAGGGCTTACAAAAATGAATCGGTGGCTCAACACGTCGGTTCTCAGATCTTTTGGAATAGAGTAATGCTGCATTGAATGTGCCTGCCCTGTGTCCATGTCGGTGAAGGATTGCTCCAAGGACGGCCTTCAGATCTTTTGAAACCATTGCATTAACTTCCGGCCCCCGTGTCCACCCTCAAAACTTGCTACAGCTGCTTTGAATGCTTCTGAGCGGCGTCATAAATGTCGATCCACTCCTGCCAGTCGACATCCCAGTTGTCCTTGCAGCCTCCTCCTTTCTGTTCTATTTTCCCGCTCAAGACTTTTCTGCAAGTTGATCATCTTCGAGAAGCAGCACCAGGTGCCCTTTGAATTGAACTCGTATGTCCTGATCGTCCATCGAAGCAAAGTGGATCCATTCCATTGATGCTCTGTTGATCCTCCTGGCACTGGTCAAGCTGCCAACGGTTTGCCTGTAGCTTCCTTTTATTGGTTGAACAGACACCACATAAGATTTCAGGTGGTCAACAGTCATTCAAACGAAATCGCATGTCGGTGAGACACTAGCCGTGTCTCACCGATGCGATTATGCACCACAGCGGCTATCGACAAAACTTACCACCGTTGGCGAGACATCACAGCGAGCTGAAAGAATCATACTGATATTCCCCACCTTTCGCCGAGACCATCGGCAAGATATACCGCTTTCTGCAAGAGGTCTTGCCGAAAGCACCTGACAGTAGATAACATTTCATTTGGACTATCGGCAAGATATATTGCTTTCGGGAAGACCTCATGGCGAGCCCTCATGAGTCATACTGATATCCCTTTCCATCGCTAAGACCTCCATTGTCGGCGGGACATCCTACCGAGCGCAAATCTTTCCCTCGGAGTCTCCCCGATCTCCATCCCTGTGAACCACTATCAGCAAGAGTTTACCGATGTTACACCGAAGGCACAAACCTTTGGTGAGACCACGATCAATCGGCAGGAGGTCATAGCGAGCTGAAACCCCTCAGCCAGGAGTCTTACCGATTCCAAATATCCACTTGACAAGAGGTCTATTGGGTCGGCGAGACCTCACACCGAGCTCCAAACCCTTGGGCGAGACTATTGTATCGACAAGAGATCACGTTGTCGGCCAGACCTCATATCGATACCAATCCCTCTCGGCGAGACCTTTCACCAAGCGCATTCCGCTCTCCCCGAGCTCCGATCATTCCTTTCAATGAGACTCCCACGGGTCGGCAAGACCTTTCACCGGGGCCCCTTCGTTTCGGCAAGACCACCTTAAGTCGGGGAGACATCATAGCGAGGGCACAAACCTTTGCCGAGACATCACCCCGAGCTCAACATTACGTCGAGAGCTCCATTCTTTCGGTGAGACTCAGCCTGATCGGTAGGACGTTACTTCGAAGCCACCTAGCTTTAGCGAGACCTCACCCGATGACATCCTTCTTCGGTGTGACCTCCCGGTGGTCGGCAAGACTTCTTAGCGAGGTCACAATCTTTTGGCGAGCTCAGACCATTTCGGGGAGACTCCCATGTGGCGGTGAGACATTAGGCCGAAGGCAATCCCCTTCGGCGAGACTTTACGCAGTCAGAGAGACATCCCAGCGAACGAAATCATTTCCCCTGACGCCACCCTTGTGAAAAACTGTCGACATGACCTCCCTCCAAGCGGAGAGATACATGAAGACTCATGGCGATCCGAATGTCCTGGCGACTGGTGTATTCAACCAAATAGAACGCACTACTAGTCGGCAAGACAACAGGAGGGTCTTGCCGACTTTCTTCTCTGATGAGTTTTTTGTGCCAAAACTGACTTAACATGCTTTCCAACAGACCTCCTTGTGAAATATCATCGGGTGCATGATCTAACCCTTGATGCAAATGTCCCCATTTGGCCTTCATGAATACCTGAAACATAATTTGTCCTGCTTGGTTGAGCCCATAGGTGAAAATCGGGTAACAATTAGTAATAAGTATAGATATCAATTTAATAATTTATAGATGATGCCTCACATTCCAAATCAAAAATATTAAATAAGAAAGAAAGAAAACCAAAATAAAAAATGTGATCAGTACCTGCACACCATTAGAGGGTCCAACCTCCTCTATAGCATCTTTCAAAATCTGAAATTGGAAGGTTGCATCCTTCCTTTTACCCGAACAATCTATAGCTCTAAGAAAATAAGAGCCTGCTGTAGTAGTGACAATAAGATTGATGAGTGGCCAATGTTTGATATCAGTCCACCCATCCATGACTATGGAGCAGCCATCTGTCAACCATGTTTGTCTCATATCCTCCATCAAAATACTCACCTTGGAGTACTCTTTATCAAGAAGGGTGGTGCGTAGCTTAGTTTCTCCAGGTGGAACACATGAGGGACCAGCAGCTATAATATCTTTGCACATTTGTTTAAAATATGGTGAACGTGAAACATGAAATGGTATAGCATTAGCATAAAAAAAACTTGGCAATAGAGGAATCAGCCCCATCTGTTACTGTAACATTAAACATATCAACAACATGCATACTCCTTTTCTTTCCTCTAGTAGAATCCTCCCCCACATGAGATTGAGAAGCTGAAGCAACATCCACTGATGGTGTAGGAATTCCTGTACTAGGCTGCAAACTCTCAATTGAAACCCCTTTACTTAATGCCTCCCCCTCCATATGCAATCTAGTTGCCTCAATTTTTTCTTGTTGGGTTATTTTTTTACACCCTTTCACCCCTTGACCACCAATCCTCAAAAGATGGCAATAAACTCTTGTATAGCTGCCCCTATATTGTTTGTGGCACAAATGACACTCCCATACTCTACTACCCCCCGAATTTTTTTTCTTCTCTTTATCAACTCTTGTTGCAAATTGTAGTAGAGGTTTTTTGGGGTTAAATGGGCCTTTTGCCCATTTTTTGAGGATTTCAGATGGACATTCAAATGGGTTTGAACTTGCTGACCCTACTCCACTCCCACTCTCTGAACACCCCCCAATGTTTGCAGTTGCACTACCTCTATGTCTATTTCTTGTTCTTTGAGTTTGAGTTCTTTCTTGCATTTGGATTTCAATATCCTCACTTTCACTATCACTGCTGCTACTCATGGTTGTTTTCTAAATTTTTATGAAGTTTTGATTTCAAAGAGCTGCAAGTTCAAAAAAAAAAGAAGTAAACACTAAATGCCCTTCCTATGTGTTGAAAAACTTAAAAAAATCTTGCAAAAATTAAAAACAAATAGCAAATACAAAACAAAGATGAAAAACATACCTCTAATATGCTGGAAATGATGCCCTAAGCTCCTCTTCAAACTGCTGTTCTCTCCTTCACTCAGCTGCTCTTCTTTTGCTCTCCTTCACTTCACAAGGCAAGAAGTAAAAATGAGTTGCTTTTCTCATTTTAGGCCACATATAAGGCAAAAATTAGGTTAAGTGGCATGGGGCATCCCTTGTGGGCCCCCCCCTGCCTTTTTTTTAATTTAAAAAACTTTAATTTTTTTTAAAAGTGCGTTTGATTTTTTGCTGGGCTGTAGGGTACGGCTAGCTGTACCTGGTACGGATGAGGGACGACTGGGCCGTATTGGGTACTCCTAGCCATACCCTACATCCCCTGCCAGTTTGCAAAAAGTCCTCGGTAAGTACCGGGTACTTGGAGGCCAAAAGGGGATGGCCAGGGGACGCTTCCTAGCCATCCCCGCGTCCCCGTTTTGTACCCAGTACGTGAAATGGCCAAAAACATAGGGGACGCATCCCTGTGGAGCATAGCAACCAGCAATAACCTGTTCATCAAGTTTCTCCAACATAAGTTGCAAATGAGCTCATAAAGTTTTTTTTGTATCTCCTCCAAAACCCACATCCCTCTTGGAGAAATAAAAATATTTTATTTTATTTTGAATTCCCCTTACTCCCACTTGGGCATCTGCCTTTATGTTGCTCAAATATTTACTTTTTAATACTCCCTTATGTCTCCTCAAAAAGTAACCTTCAATATTTTAAATAACGCTAAGTTAAATATTTTAATTTAACTTTATAACTTTAGCGTTAAATAAAATAACTCTTCCAGTTAAATAAAATGACCACCAAAACATTATTAAAAGCACAAACCGACTATCCCGAGATGAAACTGAAGCTGAGTGACATGATCGGTGCCGAAACGGTGACTTACTAAAAATAGGCATAATTGACAAAGTGTTCGAAAACGTCTTATTAGCATGAACTCAAAGCAACACTTGGAAAGGCCACATAGGTTGCAGTGCATGTCTCCACAACTCGAGGAGTTCCCTAGTCCTTACCCAAATTAGCCTACGGGAACCCCAAAGGATAGGCTAACGGCTAACACTGACATAGCTTAGGAAGGGGACATTACAAGAAAACAATGTAACGATTGTAGGACTATCCCAATAAATAGTATGAGATGCCATTGAAGATGTGACATCTCATACTATTTATTGTGTTAGTCCTACTATCCAGGTGATGGATCACATAGTGTGATCTGAAATGTTGATGAAAATAATCATCATAGTTTTTTTTTATGATAAGCTTTTTACTCATTATCATGGATGGGGAAAACCTTGTGTTCATTATAGAAATTATATGATTCATACTTAATGTAGTCTTTCAGTTTGAAGTAGATAACAATGAAAATATTATGCATACAGATTAAGAATCTTCTAACAACCAAACTTAAGAATGTTGGAGACAAAGATGCTAACTTTAAAACAAAAATGCTAACTGTATTTGACTAGGTTTATGATATGACCTCTCAGTTCTCACTGCAGAAAGACAAGAAACTAAGTTATCTGTTTATGGCTATGGTATAGGTATTGTTAGAATATTGTCATATCTCTATATTTAATGGTCAATTATATACTGTTTCTACAGTAGTTAGTAGGTAGAGGTTGGTAGACATCTTAAATGTCTACAATTGTAGTTAGTTGCAGTAGCTAGACTCATAAATGTCTACAGTGCTTTGCCACTGCTATAAATTGTAATCTTTCCTTCTTAATACAAGCAAGCAAGTAGCAATTACCAGTTCATTTTTAGAACATGGTATCAGAGCCCAAGCAATTGGTCTTTTAAAATTTCGAAAGAAATTTTCAAGTCTTTTTAAGATCAATTTTGTTTGAAATTCGTAGCGTTTATCTTCTGAAAATCGAGGGTTTTTGTATGTAAGAAAATCACTGTTTTGAAATCCAAATTTTTGTGTTGGAAAATCGTCTTCTGTTTCTGCAGAATCGCGTCTTTAGGGTCGTGACTTCTTGTTCTTTCTGCAAAAGACGACTATTATTTGTCTTTCTGGAGCGATTTCGACCCCTGTTTTTTGAAGAATATAGTCGTCTCTCAGATTCTGGGCACCGTTTTTTGTTGAAAACTTGGATTTTCTACCCACGTTTTCTCTTCTCTCTTCAAGCTGCGTCTCTTTGGCATTCTTGGGCACGATTTGGCAAAGGATTGCTACATTTTTGGACACAATTTTGAGGTGAACAGATTGCATTTTCTCCAAGACGCGTTTTTCTGGTTTTCAACCCTCGTTTTTTGCTCTGATTTGGACGCATTTTTTGTCTTCATTTGGGTCGTCCTCTTTGCCCTAGCTCAGACGCCTTTCCATCTCTTCATTTGGACATAGTTTCTGATCTTTGAAAGCTGTTTTCTGCATTTTTTCTGAGCTTTCATGGCCGCCTAGGGTTTTCTGCAAAATCGACTAGGATTTTGACCCCTCTTTTCAAATCAAAAAATTATTTTGATTGCAGATTCTTGGTGGGTTTCTCAAGACCTCAACTGGGTTGTCTTCAGATTTTTATGGGTACCTCGTTTTTTGTGCCTCGAAATTTGTGCAAGTGGGTGTCGCCGATTTTTTTGGGTATTCTTGAATTTTTTTGGGTTTTGTCTTAAAAAAACTGCATTGGTTTTATACCTTGAAATCCATGCTAGGGTTTCGATTTCTGCCTTAAAATTTGTCCTGCAGAACTTGTTTTTGTGTAGTGGGTTTTGTGCCTTTACTAGTTTGACCTCAGAGTACGTGATGGCGTCTTTGACAAATATAATGCTTGAAAGCAGCCAAAAGTTCAATGGGAAGAATTACAACACGTGGAAGCAGCGCATGCTTACGATCTTTGAATATCGTTGCCTCGATCAAGTCGTTTTGGGGAACTCAACTCGTCCCATTGTAGTCGGAAAGGACCAGGATAAATGGGATAAGCACAACAGGGAAGCTGTCATGCTCATCAAACTCTCAGTCACAGATGAGTAGCTACCTCAAGTACCGTCTGACAAAACTGCTACGGAAATCTAGGATCATTTGAAGGCCCTTCATGAAACCTCCGACAAGAGCAGAGCGTTCTTTCTCAAGAACATGCTTTTTTCCATCATGATGGATGAGAAAATGTCCTTACAAGAACATCTAGCAAAGATTAAGGACATTCGTGATTAGTTGGAGGCGATTGGTTGAACAATGGAGGAAGAGGACATGGTCGTCATTACTTTGAAGAGTTTTCCAAAATCTTATGAGCATTTCATTGAAACGCTCAATATTACTTCAACAAATGTTGATTTGAAGTTTCCAGACTTGTGTAACAAGCTTCTACAATAGGATCATTGGAGATAATAGTTTGCGAGCAGTACCAGTTACACCTCCACACAGCAAGCGTTCTCTGCCAAATCTTTTGCTAAGAACAAAGGGAAGACTCAATCTTCTTAGCCGAAAGGCTCTGGTTCTTCTTAGGACAGCAAGAAGAAAAAGAACGTTCAGTGCAACTATTGCCATAAATATGGTCACATGAAGGCTGATTGTTGAATTCGGGTGGCTTCTGAACAAAAGAAGCAGGGAGGATCTCAACAAAAGGCAAATGTCGCAGAGCACTCTGAGCAGATTGAATCTGCATTCTATGCTTTTATGGCCAAGAGAACAACAGATCCAGTACAATTGTAGTGTCCCACCCCAAAATGGATATTTAATTTTCTTTTTTGATTAATATTTTCAGTTTGTTTGATGTTCCTCTTTATCATACTTAGAGCATTGACGTAGTAGATAAAATGGTTCACAATATGCAATCATATACAACATCTGGATACATCAATAGTTTCTGCAATATAAAGAACAGCAGTACCAAAATTATTTATAACTGAAGATATAGTGATTGGAACAGACTTGTAACATCTTTCACTAAACCACACACACTTCATAGCAGGGCCTTACATTACATAGCAACATCAATGAGACTGCAACAACAGATAATAAACTAATTTCTGAGCATTGGCAAGACTGGTTATAAGGTATAACGTCTCAGATTTTGAACAGCAGTTCTGAGACTCAGACTTGTGCAACCCTTACACACAGTTAAGCTAGAGATATGCTCAGATTACACACAACAGTACACCCTATTCTAACTTCTGATTACACCCAAAACTGTAGCTGATACAATACAATTTCTGAGTGTTAATGATATGAGAGACCACAAAAATAAAGTATCTCAGACCTGGAATATTGACGCCAAAGCAAGGAAGGACTTCTTAGTAATCTCCAGATGATTGAGGGCTCTCCAAGAACCACGCGCCTACCTCCTAGATTGTGAGCACGTCCTTTTCTAACAGCAGACTCCTCCCAGATTAACACGCAGGTCCAAAATGACCAGCCACATGAGCATATCGATGAAAGATGGTCACAGATTGCTATGCACCAGTCAAGACAACTTCAATATCTCCGCCCTCACAATATGCTTCTTTCATTGTTTCCAAGCTTCAATACCCAATCGATACAACATTAAGGCTTAGCCAATAATGTTCAGAGGAAATTAGATGTGTAGCAAAATCTTCTACTCAAAGCCTTATGAAATACTTCACCAATTTGCTCAATCATGACTATTGGATGTAGCCACCTCACAAAGCAACCTTCAAATGTTCTGCACACCTTCAGGTAGCTGAGATCAATGAGAGGCTCCGTTCCCAAAGATCAAATTTGCAGAAGAAACCACAGGTTCTCCTCCAACAGCAAAAGCCAAGTGTAAATAACCATTTTATTCTTCAATGCTAAACTTTGTAATTAAGCTCAATATTGATCCCTGAATGAGACCAATCATGTAGGATCCTTGGGCGATCTTGCATGCCTGTAGAACTTGTTCTAATCAAGGGACTTCATCCTCAATCAGCCTATTTCTTCAACTTGCAGCAGCAGCTCCAAAATTATAATAATATTCTCTGTGTGTCTCAAATGAAGCTCCCTCTCTCTTGCTTTTATGCTTACCCATGCCCAAATTAGATTTGCTCTATGAGTTGCCAATCTTATCCTGAGTTGTCATCCTTATCCTCTGTGGATAAGATATTTTGCAATCCTTATCCTAAGTTGTCATCCTTATCCTCTGTGGATAAGATATTTTGCATTCCTTATCCTGAGTTGTCATCCTTATCCTCTGTGGATAAGATATTTTGCAATCCTTATCCCCTGACTTTGACTTTGACTTTCTTTTGTAGAAAATATTTTTCCTTTTCTTTTTAGCAAGGAACTGCAAGTTTGTCTTTACTGACCTTGATGCTACTTACTAAAAATAGTAAGTAGCAAGGAACAAGTCTTGAAACCCCTCAGAACGATCCCCTAATCATCCTGTTAGCCTCTGGGAACCGTAATAATAGGCTAACCCTATCCCTCGAACCACTAGCTAGAAATGGGACATTACAACAATCTTTTGCCTGGTATATTGATTCTTGGGCTTCGCGGCATTTTACTCATTGTTGGGATTGGTTCACAAAATTCGAACCATTCTTTGATTCTGTCATTTTTGGAGGAGGCGAAGAGTACACAGTTGTTGGTAAGGGCACTGTCCAGATTCACTTAGGAGGAAGAAATTTACTCTTTCTTGATGTCTACTATGTTCCAGGCATGGAACATAATCAACTCTCAGTCAGTCATATCATGCGGCATTCTCCCCAGTTGGATGTTGTTTTCAGTTCGTCCACCTGCAACATCATTGATAGAGAGTCTTGTACTACAATCGCTATGAGACTTGAGGATCACTGTATAGACTTGCTGATTCCAGTGATTCTCAGGAGCGCGCTTTGGTAGCCAAGAGTACTTCCATCAACAAACTTTGGCATCAACGTTATGGGCACTTGAATGTGCACTATCTCTCTCAACTGTCTCGGGAGGGTTTGGTTGCTGGTCTACCTGAGATCCAAACTCAAAATCATGGAGTTTGTGGAGCCTGTCAAGTTGGGAAGCAGCATCGGACACCATTCTCGGATGGTGATTCTTGGCGAGCCTCCAAGGTACTTCAGTTGGTTCACGTTGATGTATGTGGACCAATAAACACTTCATCTGTTATTGGCTCTAGGTACTTTTTATTATTTGTTGATGATTTCAGTAGAAAAATGTGGGTGTATTTTTTGAAAAATAAATCAGATGTGTTCAGTACATTTCAGCAGTATAAGGCCTTAGTTGAGAAAGAATCAGATTCTCAGATTGTCACTCTAAGGTCAGATAATGGGGGGGAGTTTTGTTCAGCTGACTTCTCTACTTTTTGTGCTACACATGATATTAAGCGTTGACTCGCCACACCATACACCCCTCAGCAGAATGGTGTCATTGAACGTAGGAATCACACCATTACTGAAATAGCTCGTTCTATGATGGAGTATAGAAATGTCCTTAAGAAACACTGGGCTGAAGTAGTTTATACTATAGTCTACCTCCTGAATCGGTCACCTACACAGGCCGTTAAGAAGATGACTCCTGAAGAAGCCTGGTCAGGACGTAAGCCAAAGGTGGGCCATTTGAAAGTCTTTGGTTCTACAACTCATGTCTGGATTCTAGAAGCCGAGCATGCCAAGTTGGACTCCAAGAGCCAGACACTTATGTTTACTGGTTACAGCGACAATAACAAGGCATATAGGTTGATTGATGTGGAGACAAATCGTCTCATTTTCGGTTGTGATGTTGTGGTTGATGAGACTGCTAGTCCATTTCTTCCTAATACCAGTCCTGCGGATCAGCCTATGAAGGTTTCTGATGAGGGTGTTCGTCTTCCTCTTGGTTCCCCTGATGGGAGGGCTTTAGAGCATTCTGACTTTGAAGATGAGGAGTCTACCGGTCATGATATAACACCACCTGATTTTTCTCAGGATTCACATCCAGATGATTTTGTTCCAGAAATCCCAGGAGATGCTGTTTCTCCTATTTCAGATGTTGGTACTTCTACTTGTCGGCCTAAGTGGTGGCTCAAGACTATCGAAGATCTTCATGATGATGAACTCATTGAGGGCAGATCAACTTGTAGAAAGAGCAAGCAACAAAACACAGTCAATTTTGCTCTTATGGCCAACATCCACAACATCTATGAGCCTCAGACATATTTAGAGGCTAAAGGAATTCCAGAGTGGGAAAAGGCTATGGAGACAGAATACCATAGTCTTCTGAAAAATCACACTTGGGTACTTTTGGATCTTCCTCCTGGGAAGAAACCTATTAGCTGCAAATGGGTTTATAAGGTCAAGTATCATGCAGATGGTACTTTGGATAAATACAAGGCCAAATTAGTTGCTTGGGGATTCACACAGCGGGAGGGCATTGACTATGAGGAGATTTTTGCTCCTACTGCCAAGATGAGCACAATTCGTTTTCTTCTCGCTATTGCAGCCCAGTTTGGATGGACAATTCATTAGATGGATGTCAAGAGTGCCTTTCTCAACGGTGAGTTGCAGGAAGAAGTCTACATGACGCAACCTCCTGGTTTCAAGGTTGCTGGCAAAGAGCATTAGGTATGTAGGCTCGTGAAAACACTTTATGGACTAAAACAAGCTCCCGTGCATGGTACATCAAGATTGATCAGAACTTGGTTGATCATGGTTTTCAGTGCAACCCTTCTGACTCTAATCTGTATGTCAAGCACTTTGGTGATGATATTTTGTTTCTTGTTGTCTATGTTGATGACTTGATCATTACTGGCAGTTCAACACATTTGATTGCAGCAATCAAAGCAGGATTTTGTCAGGGTTTTGACATGACAGATCTGGGGCTTCTCCATTATTGTTTGGGTATTGAGGTTTGGGAGAGTCTAAATATTCCAGAAGTCTGCTTGACAAATTTCAAATGCAAGATTGCAAACTTGCCTCCGCACCCATGGAGAAGGGGCTGAAATTATCAGTCAACTTTGATTCACCTCGGTAAATGAGACCACATTCAGGCAACTAGTGGGCAGTCTCATCTACCTCACGCCACTAGACGATATCGGTTTTGCGTGAGCTACATTTCTCGCTTCATGACAGCTCCAAAAGCTGATCATTGGATTGCAGCGAAGTGAGTCTGAGATATGTTAAGGGAACTTCAGATTATGGTATTCTGTATGGTAGATGCAAGGATCCAAACCTGATTGGTTATATAGACTTAGATTGGGTAGGTTTTGTGGATGACAGAAAATCTACTTCTGGGTATGTATTCAGTTTGGGTACAGGTGTTGTAACATGGACCAGCAAAAAACAACAGGCAGTGGCTCTTTCCTCGACTAAAGCTGAATATCGAGGAACAGTTAAGGCAACATGTGAGGCAGTTTGGCTTCGCAGGATGCTTTTTGACATGCACATGTCACAAGCAGGACTTTCTCCCTTGTACACTGATAATCAAGGGGTGCTCAAACTGGCCAAAAATCCGGTCTTCCATGAATGTACCAAGCATGTCGAGCTTCATTGTCACTACATTGGCAAGCTGGTAGAAGACGGATTAGTTCAGTTGCAGTATGTTCCAACAGCGGATCAAATTGCAGATATTCTCACCAAGTCTCTGAGCCCGGATAAGTTTGTCAAATTCAGGGGGCAACTTGGTGTTGTTGACGGATTGACCATTAAGGGAGGGTGTTAGAATATTGTCATATCTCTATATTTAATGGTCAATTATATACTGTTTCTACAGTAGTTAGTAGGTAGAGGTTGGTAGACATCTTAAATGTCTACAGTTGTAGTTAGTTGCAGTAGCTAGACTCATAAATTTCTACGACTCTACAGTGCTTTGCCACTGCTATAAATTGTAATCTTTCCTTCTTCTTAATACAAGCAAGCAAGTAGGAATTACCAGTTCATTTTCAGAACAGGTATGGGGGTCCACTGTTTTGTTTGGGACCCCAGTTTGATACAGCTCGGGCACTTCCATACAGACAAAATTCAAAAGCTAAAACTATAGAATAAATTAACCAGGACAGACATATAATAAATAAAGTTAACCACAGAACACGACTGATAAATTGATAATTGATAATTCAATGGTAAATAACATATCTAAATGTTTTAACTTTATATCACCTGCTGAAAATAGGAAAATAGTCAATGGTTATTCCACATAGTACAGAGGAAAAATTTGATGTTGCATGAACAAATCATTAAATTGCTTTTCGTTGAGAGCATTAAAATCAGCATTTGTTTCATTAGAATCAGATGCACTCCCACTAGCTCTGTTATGCAGCTCATGTGAAGAAGTCTCTCACCCCTTTACGTTGATGGTGGCTATTGAGGGTTGGGCAATGGAAGCAACCAAGTTGGGATGCATTCACTCTACACCCAATGCCATGAGCTTGTAGTTGGGTGGCTTTTATTAGTTTCAGATTTAGTCATTCATTTGCTGCTAAAAACAGCACAAATGTGCTCTATATTTGTCCTGGGTACTTGGGACACTGCAAAGGTATGCCCCAGCTTTGGAATGAACCTGGCCATCTGGCCAGGTACTGGTATCCAGACCATACCAGTATGGGTATGAAGGCTTAGGGAAGGGAGCCTGACAATGTATTTAAGAAACATATGAAAACAAAACTAAAACCAAAAGCGAGCCACAGAAATTGTTTCTTATACTCTTCATTACAGTTGGTTAAATATATCACTAGGATGAAGATGTGCTGGCTGGATAGGGCCAAGCACATACCAAAAAGCTAATTACAAAGATAGAAATATTCACAAGATTGTTTCTCATAATGTTGCCCCTGCTGAGAGGAAGTTGCCCCCAGCTCCTGCATTGGATTAAGGTTTGTATGGTTGGATTTATTATCACTATATATTCTAATTGTAGCATGCATTTTTATGAAGTTTAGTTGGATTCATAATTTTTCATACTTTTTTACCAGGGAGAGGAATGGACGAAACCTGGCAGAGCCATTTAAACAAGATATGCGCAAGGACCCAATTTTGAGTGGTCCACTGGGTTTACCTAATCGGGCGTCTGCGAATAGTTTGTCAGCACCATTACGATCATCAGGAGGTGTATTTTAAAGCATACCGTTTTTTGTATGTTCTCTTTTGTTTGAACTGTTTGGCATTTGTCAAACAGCTATTTACATTGTTTGTCTTGTACAGATTACGTACGAGGGTATTATACTGCAGTGGAAATAGCTTATTTTTACTTGAATCATCTCCTTATGAACATTTCCTTTCAGGTTTTAAGGATTACCAGGAGGATAAATCCAAGGCAGGCGTGGTACAAAAAAAGGGCCGTTTTTCAGTTACATCAGAGGATGTAGATCTAGTGGAGGTCGCCTTTCTTTTCCATTTTGAATAATTTTAAAATTTTGCAACTCATGGCACACAAAAGTTTCATTATACTGTTGTTTATTTCCTGATTTAGTAAGTAATATCTGTTGCAGAATGTTCATTTGCCATCTATTTCTCGCAGACCCTCTCAGGTTTGTGGCGCAAATCATCTATGCTCATGTTCAAGTTAGTTCCATACCTTTTGTTATGTGTTGGGTTACAGGCTTGGTTTACTTAAGATTTTTCTGTTATTAGTGTCTTCACAGAGTTTAGCGCTTCGTAAGTCTGCAAGTGTTGGAGACTGGCTTTCTGAACAGAAACCAGTAATGTGCTTCTTTTCCTGGCTTCTTTTTAATTTCATGGCATCTAAACATTCTTCAAAATCTATAGATGACTTCTGTCTTATACAATTTTGTCTAGTTTACTCTAGTTCTTGTCTAGTTTACAACTTTTACCGATATCAGGAGCAATATGTATGTAGCTTTTGTTCCAATATCTTTTAGTGCCTTGTCCTGTAGTTATTTATGTTCTTTTTTGCAGGTCAGTATGGTGAACCTGAATTTTGTTTAGCCTGGATTTGATCCGGTATTTCAGCTGCCAGATCTAAATTGCCTTTTGACTTAATATTTCAAACAAACAAACATGTGTGACCTTTAAAGTCCATTGTGAGCATTTAAGTGTAAATTTTAATGATCAGATTGTATGCACAGAAATTAATTCAAATCAGACACAATAACACAGCAGATACCCTGGGAAAACCCTCCTCTTGAGGGAGAAAAACCCAGCAACAATATATCCCTTATATATTGAATTGTCACAAGAATGATCTTCTTACAAGAGGCCAAGATTCAGGCCCAAATACAAGCATCAATAGATGATGCAACACAGCAATAAGAGAATACAATTCGCTGAAGAAGAACTCAGACTTCTAAACAATATAAAACTGCCTTGTGAAGAACTCGCACTTTGGTGAAGGACGAACTATGCTTGATAATGAATTCTGAATGGAGAGAACTCATCGAACATATATACAAGAGGGGCTAAGAGACGTGACCCTTCATTAATCTCAAAGTCGGCCTCCAAGAGATATATCTTTTAATAAACAAGAAGTCGGCTTAACACAAAATCGCGCCTCATTTAATCTCGATTTTCTTCATTAAATATATATTAAGTCTCATTTATCAAAAGACGTGTCTTCACATGAAATCGCCTCCAGCAATTAAATAGATGAAGGCTATCATTTAATTGACATTCGATCTAGGCTGGAAGAAGACGTACGAAGCTGTTATCAACAACATTAAGGTGTCACTGTCACAAGTACCCAAGTACAAAAAACATTACTGCTTTTATCCACATGGTTCAAACTGGGATAAGACACAGTCAATTACTATCCTATGTCATATTTGGCGTACTATCATTTAATGATGTCTTTCCATGTACTTCTATGCATTTTCTGCTCTCTGCTCCAATGATGGGCTAGTGAAATCAAAAGAAGGCTAAGGAACAGCTGCAAGCATGCTTTCCATATGGTGTGTGAGAAAGCCACAAAGCTAAGGATGAGAATACATAAAACATAAAACACCTTGTAGGAGAAAGGACATTCATATGGACCAATAAATGAAATTAATAACTAGCAAGTCTTTGCATGGAATCAGTTTCAAATAACAATTGCAAAGTCTACTTCAAAGTTGTAAAAGATGAGGGGGTCTGGTACATGTTCATGCCTTGATTCGCCAGTGTTGCGAAGAGCTCCAGAAACTGTATCGGTCACTAAAAATTGAATGTAGGACGGAGACCAACAAGGTAATGTGGTACAAACAAAAATCCCTCTACAATAAGCAGCTACTGAGCCAATGCTACATCATAGTGTTGAACATGGTAAATCCCTACTCTTAGAGAAACAAAATGAAAGTGCAGGGCAGAACTGTCTGCTGCAGTACCCAACTGCCACTAAATTTGATTGTAGGTTTAAAGAACTCACTTGTCTTTAGAGAAAGAAACAAAGAAATTATATTGATTTGATTTATGATCATAATAAGTTGATGCAATCAAAGCAGATGTATTTAAACAATGCAAAGACTATAGGAACATCTCCTCTCTAAAAGATCTAAGAAAGAAGGATACAACCAAAATAGAAAGGATGAAGCTGGACAGAAACAAACAGACACAGAACAGGGGAGGTGAGAATTTGCTCCTTCTTTTGTCCTCCCTCATACTAAGATCATCATCTGCATGAAAGATTACAATACAGTTCCCTGTAGCATCATTTAGAATGTTAACAGGAGAATTTTCTGGGTGAATAATGTTCTGACACAATTCTTGTAGGCATAATTGTATGCCATGCTGAAACATTATTTATTTATCCAAGGCTGAATGACCAAGGCTGGTTCATGCTGAAGGGAGATGCATTTGCTTGGAGGGACCCGAGCACAATTGCTTCTCTAAGCCTAATGAATCATCGAGTGTTAACCAAGAAGAAATTTCAATAGTGAATGCTAATTCCATTTTATTTCCCCCATTTTAAAGAATTGACAGATTTGCTTATCATTTTCTATTTATTCTGTTATCAAGACGTTTTTCCCATTATTATTAGCTCTCATATTCTAAAACATCTAATTCAGGTTAGTGGATTTGAGTCTTGTTGATTATAAGTTTTGATAACTTTCTGTACATATCATTATATGAAACTCTTATTGGCTAAGTCACAAGGTTTGGTGAACTTCAGGCATGGAGTTCGAATTTTATCAAATCCGAAATTTTTATTTGAAATGCATTGAAATTTGCCACATTTTTTCGTAGCAAGAAACAAAGTAATGTCGATCCCGTTCCCACCCTCCTGACACTGAATACTCTGCTATGACAGGGACCCATTCACATCAAATACAGATTTCATCACTTTAGTCATTCGCAGAAACCCACTTCTAATATATTGCCTTAAGTCGCAGGCTGGGGCATAACAAACCCTTGACCTCGTGAGGAGTCAATGCTTTGTGAAATGTTTTGAAGTTTCCGATAACTGTATTAATATTCGAATTGTGAACCATAATAAAGCAATGTTAATTTTCTATAAGATGGTGTAAAATAGTTTAAGGGAATAAATCCCTTTTAAAATTTTTGGGTCAATTAAATTAATCCATATAATAAATATATAAACTAATTTAGAGTTTGTTAAGAGTGGGATTTGATAATTGTAATAAATGAATATTTAGAGTATTAAATGTAAGGAGACAAGGTTTTTAGTTTTAGGAATTAGAATAAAGAATATATGTTGATGTTGTGTAAGAAATAATTATTTAGGTAAGAAATATGTTTGGAGTCTATAGAATGATTTAGGATTTGTATAGTTTTTGAAAATATATATAGGTCATATATTATCCCTTTAAAGCTGAATGCAAGCTCCACGAAAATCATCTAATGCATAGAGTTGATTTGTAAGCTATAAGATTGCCTTGAGAATATGGACTTCTACAACCTAATATTTTGCGATCTTTGATGGATGAATCATGTGTAAGGATGACGATATTTAGAAATACCTTTGGGGAATTTGTCAAATTGATAAAGTCAAAATACGCTAAAGATTCAAGTTAACTAAATCTATTTATCAATGTTAAATTATTTTGACAATTTTGTGGATATATTACTTATATTTGAATTTTTTTTTACATTAGGCGAATTTAATGCTGATTTTTTTTCCCAAATTTTTCATTTCCGAACTTCATCCGAATTTCAATGTTGCTGAACTCGAATTTGAATTCAAACCTTGTGACTTAGCTTATTTGTACATCAGGATAGCTATGATGTATCATGTATATACCTCTTTCTTACTCATTAGCATGATTGTGTGAATACTGACCTTGAACTGCTAACATCCTAATAGAAGGTTCCAACCTAAGTCATAGGGTTAAATGAATTTCAGCCATGAAGTTTGAAATTCAGTGAACTTCAAAACATGAACAAAAAATTGTTGAAATTTGCCTGATATTGGTACGGATAAATGACAGCTTTTTTTAATAAAATATATTTAAAAATGTTTTTGGGGTTCTTTTCAGGTCGAACGGCGTGAATAGCCTACCGCAAAATATTCGTTAAGATTTTTTGTTGACTGATAACATTTTCCATATGATTTCGCAGGTCGTTCATGGTTCATGGACGATTGTAGCAATGGGTGGAGCTGAATAAAGGATCCGTTTTACTCAATCTAGAAATAGAAATGAACCAAAGGGTCAGGGAAATAGGGTGGTAGAGAGGAGAAATGATGGACAAACTTTATGATTCGAGTTCGGAGAGGAGTCGAATTTGGCTGCTTATTTAATATTTAATATTTTAATTTTAATTTTTAGGTTTTTATTTTATTTTATTTTATTTTTTCAAATAAAACTTCTATCTCTATATTGTTAGGTTTTGTTTTTTAGTCAATATATTAAAATTTAACAATTTAAAATATTTAAATTAGATTTTTAATTATAATATATTTATTTATTTATTTCGTAAGAGTGATTTTGTACATGGAAAGATAAAATCAAAAACCATAAAGCAAGCCCTTGAAGTAAGGGGAGCATAAGTAATCCAACAAAGTTGATTGCAAACCAACCGACTACACTTCAACCACCATAAGCAGAAGCAAAACCAAAGCGGCCAAATAGAGACAACGAAAGAAAAGACTCCAAGATTCAGATCTGACATGGAAAGAGAAGCAAAGGCCAGCCCGCCAAAACCATACTAAGATTTAACATTTTTCCGGGAGAAGAGAGCCTCCATGGTCCATTGAGAGCCCTCCTCCACTGCCTCTCTTCCTTCAATGCGTAGTTTTTCAGCCTCAGATTTCCTTCCTTTTTTTTCGCTTTGAGTCACCACAGTCCGGATTAATCTTTTTGGTTTCAACCTAGGATATTCCCAATTTCTAAGAAGGAGCCACATAAAAATCTTGATAAAAAAACTCAGGAGTAGGGTCGTCCAAATCATCCATAAATGAGAAAGTGCCATCGGATTCTGAATCCTCCGTATCATCGACAATAGGGACAATATCCAAATTTAGGACAGGAGGAATGTCAGGAGCAGAAGTTTGCGCTAAGGGAGGCTCAGGAGGAGCCCCCGAGTTAGACCTTGAAGCAGAATGGGGAACAAAGAACTTGCCATGATTACGCCAGACAAAGTCGGCATCCGAAGACCCAACTTTCCTACTCCACATCTTGAGATTGTAGCATCTGGACCCAGGGGGTTTTGGAGCAGAGCAGTCCCCAATCTTGTGACCCAACTCGTGGCAGCGAAAACATCTAAAAGGCAAACCCTCAAAATTTAAAAATTGCACCCAGGTACCATGAGAGGAATGAATTTGAATTGAGCCAGGAAGGGGTTTAGATATATCCACAAGGGCACAGACTCGTGTGAATCTGTGCAAAGCCTTCGTCTCAATATCTATCTTCACGAATGATTCGACCCGATTGATCATTTGCTCAATGAGAGCTGAATTCCTCAGCACCAGGGGAAGGTTGTATAGCCTGATCTAGATCGGGATCACCGTAATTGTAGCCGTGGCATGGTCGAAAAATGGAGTCCACAGGGTGAAGAACAGACCAGAATTATCCATGAACCAAGGGCCATTTTGAGATACAAATTTGCAGTCCTCAAAAGAAGAGAAGGTGATCAGTAAAAAGCCAAAATCTAGCGAATGAATCTCTAGGGGAGGAAAGATTATGCCAAACAGATAACACCCAGGCTTGGACATCCTCCAAGGAAGGCCGCTTCTACAGAAGACGGAGGATCAAAGAGTGACACCCAACATCGACAGATATAGAGTTTAAGCTGTCATCAGAGATGTGAAAAGTCGTAGGCTCATCCGCAAAGGCCACCTTCACATCACCCATCGCAAAGCCCGAATTTCCATGTGAAGTCTCCTTCGGCCCTAAGTCTGGATCGGGTGGCTTGGGAGGCGGGAAATTGGGGTCCGATTTCCGAATCTGATCCAATCAAAATTTATTGCATACATGATATGGATTTGCTCTGTTCTTGCAAGCTTCACAGGATTTTGGAACGGACTCAGCTTGCGTAGGGATGGGAGAAACACTGTGCAGAGAGGGAGGAGGAGGCGGCACGAAAACTCTAGGAGCCCCGTCATCGCAAGAACCAGAATGCAACTAGTAGCGGCTTCTCCCAACACCACCGGACTTTGCCAGATCGCATTTGCCTCTGCAAGCATTCCGAGCCCGCATTTCCAATCGCACCATCCCCAATCTTCGCATCGCTATAGACCCACGTGCCATCGCCCTCACACATTTTTGCTGTTTTATTCAATTAAATTTTTTAATAAAATAATGTGCGGTGATTTAACTAGCACCCCCTCTAGCTTGTCTTATTCAATTATAATATATTTATTATTTAACATATAAAATTTAATATATTTATAATATTTAAATTAAATTTTTAAACGTATTATATTATAATGTATTCAAATTTAATATAATATTGTTCTATTTTTATGGATTTATTACTTATATTTAAAAAAATCAATTTGTACAAGGCGAATTTAATCACGATTTTCTCGAACTCGAACTTGAACCTTGTGACATAGGTTCTAGCCAATGTTTGGTTGGTCCAATCCATTCCTCCTTATTTCCCATATCTTGAATGTTTATGAACATGGTCATCAAATAGTTGATACGGCAAGGAAAGGATTAGATGGATATTAATTGCTCAAGTGGATGTATTTCTGTATCTTGATGTAGTGGACATTGTTATACACAATGTAACCTTGCAAGCATTCTTTGGTCTTGTCTCTCCCAAAAATGATGACCTTTTTGATAATGATTCTGATTTAGATCTACACAATCCTAGCATGATGAACAATCCTCTTTTCTTTGGTCTTGGTAGATGGTGCAAGAAACTTTCGTGGGTATTGTTAATGGATTGAGTGTTAACATTATGAATAACACCATAACTAAAGCAACTGTTGGCAATTCTTCTAAAGGATTGTATTCACGTCTAGTAGTTAATGAACATAGATATTATGCCCTTGAACCTAGGTTCATTGTTGTAAACCATATCTTATCATAAGTATTTGAAAACAAAAGTAAAAGATAACCTTGTGGTAAGAAGATTACATTTGCATTTCTTTGAAGAACCTTGTTCTCTTGGGTCAACTTTGCAATGTGTAATGAGGGCAATGGATTTATAAACCTGCACATTAAGATGTGTTTTTAAAGGAAGTAAATCCATTATAGATCTCATTGATGTCGAGGAAAGAATTTTTTGCTAGAGTTGGAAGCAACACTGGGGCTATTTTGCTTATTGAGAAGGGCTTTGAGATTCTAAATGGACATCGAAGGAAGTTTCTGTAGAGTGATTGGGACAAAAGAAGAGCTCGACAATTAAAGGTCAAACAAAAGAGGGGAGGGTAGTCTTGAAGTCAAAGATTGTTTGATTGAAAGGGCATAATTGACATTATTGCATGGGTTTTTATGGACACAACACCATAGTTCCACAAAGTTTCTTGATAGGGGGATGGGGGGACAGGGGGATTGAGGGCCTAAGTTTGGGGATAGCAGGGGGATGACGGCACAGGGGCGGCGAGGCGACAGGGGGCGGCAAGGTGGCAGGGGGTGGTGCAAATACATATAGTACTTAAAACATTAGTTATGAAAAGATGTGTAAGGAATAAGTATAAGAATTGTAAATGAATCTTTGGCATACCAAGTAAAGTTTAAAGTAATAAACATATTGCATGGGTTTTCAAGGACACAACACCATATTTCCATGGAGTCTCCTAACAAGGGGATGGGGGGACCGAGGGCTTAAGTTTGGGGACAGCAGGGGGATGGTGCAAATACATATAGATGTGTAAGGAATAAGTATAAGAATTGCAAATGAAACTTTGGCATACTAAGTAAAGTTTAAACTAATAAACATTAAAAACATGGCAATGATTGCATTGAACATTAGTGATGGTGGGTAGAGGTTGGGGGAAAATGAGATATAAGTATAAGAATTGCAAATGAAACTTAGGCATACTAAGTAAAGTTTGAACTAATAAACATTGAAAACATGGCAATGATTGCATTGAACATTAACAATGGTGGGTGGAGGTTTGGGGTCAAGGGGCAGTGCGAATCTCATTTCCCAATTTTATTACTTTTTTTTGGAACACCTAGAAGTCCCCTGGATATAGAATCTAATTAGTACAGGTTATTGGACTATTTTATTGGAAACCGTGATTAGCTGGACATGGTCAACATTGAAGCTTTATTTTTTTCGCCTTAAAAGGACTTTTAGCTCTAACACAGACACTAAAAGAATTTTTGTATGCTGAACCATAGGGACAAAGGAAGAGATCCATAATTGCAGAACAAACAAAAGGGGAGGGAAGGATGATCTGCATGCCAAAGGTAGCAGGTGCCTTTCCTCGATTAACTAAGGAAAACCATGCTAAATAAGGGCACCACCATACCAAAGAGGATTCTCAGAAGCTGAAGATCAAACTGAAAGTTCCTCACTGGGATCTGCTGACAGAACCTGAACTGCTTACATGGTGGTTGTTGGTCACACAAACCACTTAGTTTGTCAATATTTTGCATTTAAATTTTACAAATTTACTGTGTTGGAAAATATTTTCCATTTTTTTTCTCAGAAAAATATGGCTCGTGGAATAAAGTTCAGTATTTCTTACAAATTGTGTTAGTGTCAGTGACATCAAGTCATCAACCCAATCCATATAATAATTTAACAAGTGATCTTACTGTTCTGCATGTGCTAACTGATTTTCTTTTCCTTATCTTAGATATATCTGTATGTATGTTGTCTCTCTTTTCTGAGTGGTAGATCAAAGCTTTAAGAAGTCATGGAACTTTTATATACTTTTTTTAATTTTCAGAAAGCTAGAAATGTACCTGTTAAACAAGCTAGTGCCATCTTTTCATGAAATCAGTTAAAATGCTTTTGCAGACTGCTGTTGAGCTACCTAAGGATCCTGTCAGCACTACAATACCTGTAGCAGTTATCACTCCATATCTTCAGAATCTTTTGCAGCAAACAATAACCCAGGAGGTAATGCAAAATTATTTTGGATATATTTATGGAAATTAATTTTCTGAAATGTTACCTAAATCAGGTTTAGGCTGATTTGGGAACTCATTGAAGAGAATAATTATCTATAGATATATAGATATAAAATTGAAAATAAAAAATAATGAAGATTTCTGGTTGAGCGTTATCTTTCCTATGCCTTTCTTATCTTGGTCAAACCGTGGCTCTGATCTTGTTTGTGCTCCTTGTTATCTAGGAACTGCTTTTTAGTTTGCTGACAAGCCTACAACAAACTGAATCAAGCAATCGTAAGCATTAAGTTAGCTGTAAATTTCTCCATTGTTTGTTTTCAAATTATTAGAGAATACCGTGTGGGTTTATCTTGTACCAAGATAGTTTCTTATTCCCATCTGTTTCTAACATGCAGCTGGTCAACCACCTGGAAAATGGTCATCACAAAGTCGAAATGGAGGCATTGAACAATCGGTAATTAGAAAATATTTCTGGGCTCATTAGAAGTTTTGTTCTTGCTTGTGCTTTCACTGAAGGGAATAAATTAATAATAGGAAGAATATTGTCATAAACATGGATCAGTGCTCATTCATAAGCATTCAAAAAGAAATGTTAACATCATAAATAATGTTCTCAGGAAAAAGCAAAATTAAGTTCATTAGAGAACAGCATTGGATATTCCTATCAAAATTTACCCTTATAGGTGGAAAAATTAAATTCTTTCTACCTTATAAGAACTATTTAGAATTTGAAATTTAGTTCCACTGCAATTTATACTGATGTCTCCCAGATACTCATGGGATCCTGATCATTTGCAAAGAAATTTACTGGATGGTCAAGAGAGACATCTCTACATCACTTAACAATATTATCTCTAGAAACGTAAGGTATTGGGCATCTGTTCCGTCTTCTAAGTTAGAGGCAAGTAGCCAACAAATTATGGATATTGAGTATTGCATATGTTCAGTTTGGCACAATATAATTAAGAGCAAGCGTTATGATAATTAATAGGAAACCTAAGGTTATTGTTAATGAAGGCCTTAATAGCCTTCAGGTTCAACGATACCTTAAAAGATGTTGAGGAATGTTCAAAGACTTGCTTTGGGCTGAAGGTGAGTTTGAAAAACCTTTTCTGTAAGAGCCAGCAATTTGCTGCTTATAGTTCAAGGATTCACATGCATCTCTTCAACATTGACATAAGTACATTCAAATGCATAAGTTAAAGAGTACTGTACTTATGACTCATGTCACATTAAATATGCATCATATACTTTGAGGAATTTCCATGTCTCACGTTTTTCCTTGAAAAATGTCAAAAATTTGAATTTTATTTAGATAATATATATCAATATTTTAGCCGCCTATCAGTTTTCCAACTAGAAACAACACAACAGATTTACCAACTAAAAGGTACCAAGTCTTAGCAGGACACTACTAATCCAGTTTAAAGATCAGCCACCAGAAGTTACACCTACTCCTAATAATTCAGTGAGAAGTAGTGGTATAAAACAAATATGATCAGCCTCAAGAGTGAGGCTGTGAAGGTGGTCTCTTCAATAGGCTGAATTAGAATGCCGAGTCATGAAAGAAGTCAAGTCTTTCCATTAAAAAAGAATTTGTACTATGCAAGATAACCACATTTAGTAGTATCAAATGGTTTTCAGTGTTCATATTGGTAATTCCATGGAGACATAAGTGTGGGTCTTATGCACATCTGCATTAAATCCTATTGGAAGTGCAATCCACATCTGGTCCAGTTTTTATAGCCAGGCCCACAGCATAAGTATTATGAACCTATCCAATGAGAACATCAATTATGGATTTAAGGTAATGTAGAGCATTCTTTTTTCTTTAAGGGTAGCAGATTCCATAAACAACTCTCAGACCAAGCTATTGCTAGAGGACATTATTAAACACAATATCGGTGAGTTGTCACCATAGTGGTTGATAACTTTTTGGACCCTTATTTTGCTTTGTTGAAAACTAAAGGCTTCATTTTGTTATATATCCTGCCAATCGTATATTTATGGCTATTGCCATATGTTATTGTAATTTCTTAGGGCTGTTGGTTTTATCTCAAAACTCCCTATTTATTTTTTATTTAGTTACTTAAGAGATTTCTTTTGTGGGGAATGTATTGAGCACTCCATTCCTTTTATCATAGCCGGTTGCTTCCATTGACCTTTTTAAGGTACTCATGCACATTAGTATAACTTCTTTCTTTCTTTCTAGCAAATGTTCATGGGTGCAATGTAGCATTTTATTATTCAATGATTTGAATGTTAAGATGATAGTTCTGGAAGATTGATGTGTTTCAAACTAAGGAACATCAGAATGGCATAGCTGATTGCTTTTGAATGACTAATTCCTATAGAACAATATTTTTCGATCAAAGAAAAAAGGAAGCATGCACTTGCTCTTGGGTTTGTACAAAATTCAGGGTTGAAAACAATTTGTATCTTAGCTGCACAGTTTTAAATTTTAGCATGTTTTTTGTACACTTTGAACTTTCTTGTTATGGAAACTTTGTATAGTTTGCATCATTAGTCTATAAAAGTATTGTGATGTTTGTAGATGGAATACTTGGCAAAAGAAGGAAATAATGGAATATGGTTGAAGCTTACATGAGACAATTTGTCAGTAATTGATTAATTAATTGAAGTAGGGGCATACAATTCAGTTATTACACCACATATTATGTTTAAAAGGAGGTATAATTGAGCTGACTTATTTATCATAGGAAGCACTGCTGACATTAGGGATTTCCAAGCAAATTAGGTTTGTTATTATATATTCTAATTGCTCTGAGAGGATTATATCATCATGTATGATTCATGTATTACTCATGACCTGAGATTTATTGTGGTGTATAATTAGGTTGAAACAGCAGCAGAAAGGGAGCGGGCATTACTGACAAAAATTGTAGAACTGCAATCCCAGTATGTTTGGTCTACCTTATTTGGGGTCATGAATATATTTGGCTGAAAACTATGTTCTTATCTTGTCCTATAATAATTAGACAAAGTAAATGCTTATTTCTAACAGCGTGACTCTCTTCTCAGGATACTAAGTTTAACAGAAGAATTGCATGCAGTTAGACACAAATCTACTCAGGTAAGAAATACTTGCAACTTGGTGTAAGGCTTCAATGACGAAGTTTTACTTTTAACATTCTAATTGCTTTTCTTTTAATCCGATTCCCATTAGATTTGCAAGCTCATCTTCTTTGTTGTAATCCTTTAATATTGAAATTAAGAATGCATGTATACAAAGTGCTAACAAGAAAAAACTGTGGAAAGTTGTTGGTACTGCTAACTAGCTTTCTTAATTTCTATATCCTCCTATGTAGTGTGGTGTATGGGAAATATGACTTAAAACTATTTCACAGTAGAACCAAATCAATAGGTAAAATAGAAACCATTCACATTCACATAATAGAAACCACAATAGAACAACTAATTTAGGATAGAATCATGGCATTTAATAATCAGTATCATGAAGAATATAACGTAGAATTATTTTAAGTCTGAACCCAGCTGGCAAATTTGGATAAATTGAGAAAACAAATCCTGAAAGAAGATAGCAGGTCGCCTTGCTGGCTCAGAGTTGCTCAGAATTCGAAAATTTAATGTTGTTGTAAAGCTTAGGATGTGCTCTATGATATGTTGAGGAAAAATAATAACATATTAGAATCAATGGACTCCAAAAAATCTCTCCAAAGATAGCCTTGAAATTGCAAATACAAAAATTTAGAAAATACCAAATATTTCAGACAGATCAAACTTTTGTGTTTTGATGAGTTCCATGTTGCGAAGGATTCTCATCACTCTCCCAGGGGACAGTAATCACATGACATTTCAGATCCTGTAGTAGAATTGTTTTACATTTTGTTTTTAATCTTTTGATCTCAGGCTTTGTAAAGCAAGAAAAGGAGCAACATACAAATGTAGAAATAAAAATAGTTTTGTAGCAAGAGTCTATTAGGAGATCGGTACCATTGTACATATCTCTATCATATCCCTAAAGCTTTTGTTTGCATTAGAATATTCCCTATCTTTTCTTCTTATATTATCTTCTTCTATTTCATTTTTGTTACTGGACTTAGATTTAGCCATTCATGTTGTTTTATGGACTTCCTATCATCTGCATCAGACAAAAATATGACTCAGTGAGACTATGAGAGAGCTCTAGAAAGCTAACTGAATCTTCTTCTATAGTTCTTGAAACCTGAGCATATGGTCATGGCACAAGTATGTTAGTGAGACTATCATCTGCCACCATATGTAATAACCTGAGTTTTATCTTTAAAAAAAAATCTGAACATAATATAATTATCTTTTCTAACTCTAAGCACAGTCACTATTTAATGCCAAACATGATTTGTCTTAGTACTATTCCACAGGGATGTGTCACCCTCAAAATCCCCACGTTTCTGGGATGGGGATGTCTATGGGACACGGGGACTTAGAGGGGATGTCCCCCGCCGTCCCACCACTAGTGCTCAAGACTCGGGTTCATTTCTGGGATGCCCCCCTCAAGGAGGGGATGTTTTTGCGACACCCCTTGGTTTGGGAATGGCTTGGGAACTCTAGGACATCCAAGAGACGTTTAGGGGACTCCAAGGAGTCTCCCATCCATCATAGGGACTTCTAGACATCCCCCATGGCAGTAAAATAAAAATATTTAATGTTTTTAAAAAATAAAAGAGTGTTTTCGATTTGTGTGCCATAAAACCTAACCCTAATGGTCTGTGGGCTCCACACAAACCTTAAGCACCGGCTAAAAAACTTCTAAATGGGCATCTAACTTCTAAGCTTCATTTCAAATCACTCCTAAGTTTCAGAATAGTAAGCACTTGGTGTTGCAAAAACTAAGTGAACAAATTGTGAAAATGACATTCACTTCAACTCTGTTGGGGGATTTGCTCCCAAACCTCTACCCACCATTGTTAATGTTCAATGTAATCATTGCCATGTTTTTAATGTTTAGTAGTTTAAACTTTACTTAGTATACCAAAGCTTCATTTGTAATTTTTATACTTATTCCTTACACAGCTTTTTATAACTAATTTTTCAAGTACTATATGTATTTGCACCACCAGTCTGCCGCCTCACCACCCCCATGCCGTCGTCCTCCCACTGTCCCCAAACTTAGGCCCTTGTCCCTCTGTCCCCAAAATGAGCCCCCCCAGTCCCTCCATCAGATAACTCTGTGGAACTATGTTCTATTTAATTTCCATTGCCTACATAGTGCCACGTAGGCTGTGTGTTGCTTTGATGATTTTCTTGACGATCATCCAAATCGTTTTTCCTGATATTATTTAGTCTATGACTCTATACATTGTCTAAGTATTATACTCAAGGGTGCCGATTTTGCAAAATTGCTAGATTATTACTTGTGATCCATTTCTTGTATTGTTACAAAACTATTATCTTATTTCAAATCATAAGTTTTATTGAAACACTAATTCATCTAGTTGATTATTTGTGTTCCTACCAACAATCTCTTTATCTATTATCTGTCTTAATATACATATATTATAGTGCGTTGATGAGTCACAACCTTTCATGTATATGATCCTTGTAATTTACAAATATTTAAATCACCTATATTCTCGATGTCATCTATAATAAATAATATATGTGATTTTATATATATGCCTGAAGTGCTGGATATAAGTCTTGACTTCTTCATATATTCTCTTATATTTGCTGCTGTGAATTTAAAATTTTAAAACTATTTTAAAAATCAAATTTTCATGGAAAATGGAGTGCTTGCCTAAGTGGTGGAAGTCAAATTAACATGAAAAAAATGAACACTAAGCTTAGAAACAAGAAGTAACAGTTCACACATCTACCATGACACAATGTACTTGGAGAAACCCATTTGCCCTGCTATCAAAAGTCTACATGTGGCATCACCTTTTTTATCACCACAAGTATAACCCTTACTGAAGTGATAACTTGAACTCAAAAATTATTCCTATATGCCATGTTGATGTTAGGAATGCCCTTGTTAAAGTTTCATCTCATTTAGATGTCAATCTTCTAGTTATCACTTTATTCAGTGTGTTCTTGGGGTTTTTGCAGCATTCTAGGGACAGGAGACATTTTGGGGATGGGTGGATGGGGATCAAAAATCCCCTCCCCAACCCTTTTTTTCTATTTAAAGTGGGGAACGTTCCTTGGGGCATCCCCTTAATTGGGAATTCCATGGGGATGACCTACTGTCCTTGACGTCTCAGGGATGTTAAGACGTCCCATGCAGCTTGTGTTGGAATATTTTGTCATTGATGTCAAGGTTGAGTTGCTTGCTTGTGCTCTTGAGGTGCTTGAGCTTCCTGGCTGCTTGGTTGAGCTAGGTTGCAGCTTGAGCTCCTTGGTTGCCTACTTGAGCTCCTTGGTTGCCTACTTGAGCTGCCTGTGTGTCTGTTTGAGCTAGTTGGGTGTTTGCTTCAGCTGGTTTAGTGTCTACTTTAGCTGCTTATGTGTCTGCTTAAACTTCTTGTAAGCTTACTTGTCAGCATATATGCCAAGTAAGCACTGTAAGTGCTTGACTTTGACAAAAGAGTGTGAAGCGATGACTTTTGAGGTGGCTTTGTTTTAATTTGACATAATTTTCTAACAGTATTTGTGAAGGCTTTTTCAGTTTATGGAGCGGAAAAATTAAAAAGAGCATTGTTTATAACATAGTAACGAGACTCGGACGCGGCTCGGACTTGGCAAGGGCGACTCGGCGACTCAGGACTCGGACGCGGCAATATGAAAAAAAGTTGAAAAAACCCTAGAAATTTAGAGATTTTTAAAGATTTAAAACTTGTTTCAAGCACCCTTTATTGAATACAACACAAATAAAATCAAATTTGATCACATGCACAAGTATACAACGATTACATAAGTATAAAGTACACAAATTGTAGTTGCGCTGCTGAAGGAAATAGCATACTTAGATATATAAAATTAGTCAAATGTATACAAAACTCATGGAATATGAAATCCATGACATCAAATGTTCCATACAAATATGAAATATCAAAAGTAAAACAATAGCTATAAATCAATGACTCTATGCCCTATGGCATAGTGGAGCCAACATCCTTCCTACGAAGGCGTCTGAGGGTCTTGGATGATGTTGCAGCTGCAGCCATAGTCTCTGCCTGTGTTTGACTCTCCATGCCACTCTCACCGACAGCAGCTATGTCTCCTCGTGCTCTAGCCTCCTCCTCAGCCATGGCTACAACCTCGGCCTCTCTCTCTGCTTGGTCCACCCAATCAAGGTCCTCATCACTAAAGACTGCATCTCTAGCCTTAGTGATCCACTCAGACTGTGGATCAACCTCCTGTAGACTGATCGGGGTTTTGTCGTGGTAAAAAAGCTTCCTGTATCTGAGCCGAAGGTTGTAATGAACATATACCAAGTCATTCATCCTCTCCACTGTCAATCTATTGCGCTTCTTGGAGTTTATGTGCTCAAACATACTCCAATTGTGCTCACAACCAGATGAACTGCATGGCTGGCTCAATATACGAATGGCAATATTTTGCAAAATCGGTGTATCAGAACCAAACATATGCCACCACCTATCTGAGATGAGAAAAAGAAACAAAATCAATCTCATTTCAAGTTTCAAGTTCAAGTTCAACATTTAACAATAAATTATAATATAAAAAGATGAAAATTATGCCCTTAAATATATTTTTCCTTGGCAGTAATGTTGTCCTATTATCTTTGCACATTTGATGTGCAAAGAAGTCTCCTTGTGCCTTAGTGAAGGCATCTATCTCCTGCACCACATTGTGGTAACAGACAGCATCTCAGTGTATGCCGTGGTAAGAATACTAAAATTTCTCACTGGGAGATCACTTCGAAGTGGAAGGCCGGATTTAGGAAACATGCGGTGCATGGATGGGCCTATGAAGTTGGTTTTGCCATCTCCTATCAATGATATCCCAAATGGGACGATACTTCTCCTCAACTCCACCATAGACTGATCTAATGGCCTCTTTGGCCCTATCCATGCCCTCATATATGTAGCCCATTGGGGGCTTCTCCCCATCTGCAACTCGTAGGAGCACTAGCAAGGGCTCAATAAATTGCAAAGTGCAAACATGTTTCACAAATAAGTGTGAATGAAAATAAACAAATAAAAGTAAGATATGATTAAAAATTTAAACATAATAAATAATTAAATTTTACCTTCACAATCTCTCCATTGGTGTCCAAAACCCTTGCTCATCAAAAATGCAATCAGCCACAGCAATCCCTGCAGTGCTTGTAGAAAAGGATGAGGAAGACCACTCCTCACTAGTAAACATGCGCCTTAAGGCTGCCCTTGACCGAATCAAGGATTGCATCGTGATAAAATTTGTTGCAAACCTGGTGATGCCAGGACGAGACAACTCCCTCAACCCCGTGTATTGCCTCATAAGGTTAAGCACCCATGTGTGGTTGTATACAAATTTGCAAACGTTTTTTGCTGCTTCCACACATGTTTTGATCCATGGGAGCTTCCCAAGATCCTCCAACATGAGGTCAATGCAATGGGCGGCACATGGAGTCCAAAATATAGTAGGGTGCCTCTCCATCAATAATCTACTAGCAGCAACATAATTTGCTGCATTATCTGTCACCACTTGCACTACATTTTCTTCCCCCACATCAGCTATCACCTCCTCTATAGCCTCACATAGGTATGTGGCATTTTTGAATTGGGCAGAAGCATCAATGGACTTATGAAGACGGTGTCACCTGAAAAAATAAGCAAAACCAATTATTCAATAAATTAAAAAACATAAATCAGCCATATTAAATTATTGATCACTAAATAAAATTCAAATTTAATGCATTGAAGGAAGTACAATTACCTCCAAAGGAAACTAGGAAATTAAGCAACGTCCTATTTCTCCTATCAGTCCAACCATCGGTCATGATGGTGCAACCAATCATCCTCCACTGCTTGCGCTGCTCCTCTAATTGTGCTTTCACATCTACCACCTTTTGAGTCAAAAGTGGGCCCTTTAATTCATCTTCACTAGGGGCTTTGAACCCCGCCCCACATATGGTTATGGCATCAACCATGTTTTGCCATAAAGGTGACCTATAACATGTCATAAATAAATTAATAAGTTACATAAGTATTGTAAAATGAAATTTTTAAGTTTTTAACTTTAACGACCATAATGAGATACATCTAGATTCTCTAAATTTAAATATAAATTTTAAAACAATTAAACGAAAAAGAATTACCTGGCTACATGGAAGGTAATGGTGCAGTAGTACCAAAAGTCTACAATTGACTTTTTTGCTGCATCATGTGCGTCCTTGTTCCAACCCATGCTCTCAAGCGACGGTTGGGAACCAGGAGTAGTGCGTGGTACAAAATATGAGTCCACCCTAGATTTACGAACTCTAGGGCCAATGCTAATACTGCCACTACCACTAGTAGTAGCAGCGCCACCAACACTAGGAGTATGCATAGGCATAGTTAGTGCAGAAGCAGAAGCACTAGCACTAGGATGGTATTGAGGCATGGAAGAAGCATCTCCAACAGCACCAAGTCCCTGTCCAACTCCAACACTCACCAACTCCCCTTCCGCTTTTTCATTTTTTTGCATTTCAAAAGTTTCTAATTGCACTCAAGACTTCACAAACAACCTCGTGAGGTGTCAGAGGGCACCAATCGCATCATGGGCTGGCATGCGCAAGATGGTATTTAATCTATTTATGCCTCCATGATATATTGTTTTTGCAAGAGGAAACATTTGGGCCTCCTCTTTCATTCCTGAAAGATTTCAGCATGTTTCCAAGGTGGTCTTTTCGACCGGGGTTTGAGACATTGTGAAAATAATAATATGGTTTGATTTGCAAATGAATGTGGCGCAAAAGTAGGGTTTCTAAAATTATTTAAGTTGCAAGTAGGGTTTGTAAAAAATATATGCAAACTCAAAAAAACAATGATTTTACAAATTACAATGAATTATTTGTTAAAAAAACACAAAAAAATCAATTAAAATCAAACTTACCTCTTAGATTTGGCTTGGAATGCAATGCAAACTCCTCCCAATCACTGGTAATGAGCTCTCAATGCACCTCCTTGCTGGTATGAAGCTCCCCAAATGATATATGACCCTGGATTTGTCTTCAACAACTTGCTGGTTGCCCTCTCTTCTCCTCCTATTTTTCTTCACAACTCTCTCTTTATCCTCCTATTTTGCCAAATGAATGAAATGAGGTTGCTTTTAGGGCGAAATAGAAAATATAAGTAAAAAAAAATAAATAAAAAAACTTGAGTTTCTGTTTTTTTTGGGCCTTTTTGGCAGTTGCTGCGCCAGCCGCGTCTAGGGGTCTGGACTCGCCTGGACGCTGCGCGTCCGGCCTGGACGCTGCGCGTCCGGCCTGGACGCGTTTGGATGCGGCAGTGTCCGCGTCCGTGCGCCCAGGACGCGGCCAGGGTCGCGCGGAGTGCGACTCGTCGCGTCCGAGCGAGTCCCGGCGAGTCCCGGGACTATGTTTTATAAGCATTCAAAGATACTGGGCGGCTATAGGTGTTATGTCGACGACTCTTCTATTTAAAGTGACGGCTTCAGAAATTTATATTTACTAATGAGCAGAGGTTATTTGTGCGATGGTTTCTAAAATGAATTGGATTCGATATTTTTGTATACAGCGGCCTGGGAAGATATCGGTTCAAAAAAAATGCTTTGATTATTCATTTTTTTGTGGGTTTTTCTTTAGTGTTTCTTTGACTGAGCCTTGAAAATTAAAAAAAGAATGCGATAGTCTGAGGATTTCCTTTTCACGGGTTGAAGACTTCTAATTTCTGCCGCACTTTCTATTGAGCCCGTGCTAGTAATTTGTAGCTTAAAAGAATGCTTTCAAACTGCTACAGGAGTCGTGTGTGTGGTGTCGGTTATGGTCCTGCGTGGTCGGCTTTCAAAAAGACGTCTTTATGGTGGAGGTCATTCATTTTCTAAAAATGTTGTGCATCATATTTTGTAATTGGTATTATCGTGGATATGTGCCTCTGACTGAAAAAAGATAAAAAAATTGCTTCTAACAGAAATTGGAGTTCGCATAATTTTTGGAGGTTGATAAAGGAAAGAAGTCGTGGAGTCTTTATTCTTTCTGACATTTCTGGCGTTTTGTCTGAGCGATTTTTTTCTAGTGACAATTACTCCTTCTGTGATGGTGTCTTCATTATTTTGTGCAGTGGTAAAAATCAAGGTGAATTTTTTTTTGAAGTGGCTAATCTTCTGGCTGGATTTGATTTGAATATAAGTGAGAAGAGAATTTGAGTGCGGTGACAGGTGTGATACTACTTTGGAGTGGACTGGTGTTGGTTTTCTCTTGAAAAGTCGTGGTTATTAAAAATATGATAATTATTCAAAAAGATATATTGGTTTTATTTATTCTCTCGGGTCAAGCAAAACAAATTCAATCGATTGCATTATTCTTTATAGTGTGTGTGATGTGTTATTGGAGTGCTGGTAATTTGTGGGTTCTTACATAATGCCGAAAATTAATTATGCCTCATTGATACTAAATTGCTCCTGGCGTCGGTTTCATATCTTCTATCAGCGATGGTCTTAATGTTCTTGTGTGACTTGGTGGAGATGGTTTGTTGCCGCTATATATGAAGGAGTTGACTCTACCATAAACTGGTGTTAAAGTATTGAGTGGGTAATGAGGTTTTGTTTTCATGATCTGTGAGATTCTTTTGAAGAAATGTGATAATCTGAGTAGGGGCAGAGATGTGAGTATGATATTTGAGTCTGAAATTGAATTGTTCTACTTCTTCAGCATCTTCTACATTCGTTAAATGTCAGGATGTTTGAATGATATAACCTTCGCTCGTATTTGTTGAAGAATTTGCATATCATTGTTCTTATACAGTTTGAGAATGAGTTGGAGCACGTTTCAGTTCATGGGTGCATTATAGTTCAATATCAAATATGAAGTTTTGAGTATGAGCTTAAAGTTTTCAATGCTTGAACTGTGGTTTGAATTAGTCTTGTGATGTTGGAGTTTGCTGTTCAATTAAGACAGTTTCTGCAATTCCTAAGTTTGGACAGTATATATGTAAGGTTGAGCCTCACTATTCAAGTGGAGCCATTGTTTGAAATCTGTGTTGTAGCGTTATAAGTTTCAGAAGATTGGAGTTGGTGCTTCAGCCACTGGTGTTGGTGCTTCGGTGTTTTCAGGAGTTGGTGCTTCGAAGGAGAGTTGGTGCTCTCGGTGGGTTGGTGCTCACTAAATGTAATTAGGGTTGGTGCCCTTTGGAGATAAATAAAAGCAATATTTTGCCGTGGTTTTTTACCCGAAAGGGTTTTCCATGTAATCTTGGTGTTCATCTTTTTATGGTGTTTATGTTGCTCTTTATGTATTGATTCTGATTTCTGATTTGCTTGATTAGTTTGGTTTAAAGTGTTAAAAAGTCTCAAATACTGATTCATCCCCCCTCTTAGTATTTCTGTGCAATCTTCAACTTGTGAATTTTAAACAAGCAAAAAAATACTCAAAAGCAAGAAAAGGAGAACCTAATCATTTTATGAGGAACCTACAAGGCCCTCCACCATAAAAAATTGCTATTTCACTCCCCCAAAAACTCTAGGCCACATTCATTTTCTGTTTTCATCATTTGTCATTTAAATTGTTACAATTTACTTTGCAAGCAAACAAAAAGGAAGACTGAAAAGAAAGGACATCTAAACCTTCAATATTTGGCCAAACGCAGTAGAGTTAAAAACTTAAATGGTTCAAGGTTTGCCTACTATCCAAGAAAAACAGGATATATATGCAATTTTTTTGGTTGGTAAGAAGTAGAAGCCTTCCCTACTGAAGGAGCATGGCATGTAAAAGGGTTCTTAGATCTTATTCATGCAAATATATGTGTTGCATCTTGGAATTTTCTACTATCCTTGTTGCAAGGTATTTTCCATTGTCGGTGGATTATTTTTCTAGAAGGATGTGAGTCTACTTAAGTCTAATTGTTTTGATGCATTGTAGAAAATCCTCTTGTTAAGCTATGCTAGGATGATGTAACTATTTAATGTTGTAACTATTCAAGGCGCTAGTGGAAAACCGCAAAGGACATTGAATGGAGGCTCTAATATTTGAAAATGGAGCTGAATTCACTTCCACATAGTTCAAGGATTTCTATGATGAAGTTATTCAATGCTAGTGGATTGCACCATACACTCCACAACTAAATGGGGTGGTGGAAAGGCAGAACAAGACTATCATGGATATGGGATGGTACATGATGCACAATAAAAGCATGCCATAGAGATATTGTAATGTCCCCTTCTCAGCAGTAGTTCCATTTGATGACTGTTAGCCTATCTTGGAGGCCCGTAGGCTAGTTGGAGGCAGAATTAAGGTTTCCTATTTTCTAGGAGGTTCCTTCTGAGTTTTCAGGGGTTGTTTGTAGGAGTTTGGCAGTTTGTCTTCTGGGTCTTTTTGGGTTTTCAAAGGGCTTTAGAAGGGTGTGACATGCATATTCATCAAAGGATATTTTTGGACTTACTCTTTTTAGTAAGTTATGACGGTTGCTCGGTTTGTGTTCAAATGGAGTTTGGAGTCACTTACTATTTTTAGCAATATGCTATTTTTAGTAAGTGCTATTTTTGGCAATGCAGTTTGGCAGCAGTTCAACACTCAATGTCTATTTCTAGTAGGGTAGAATATGTAGTGGCGTCTCCAGCTTTCTTGGAGCCTGTTTTGGAAAGTTGTTAACTTAAGTTATATTTATATTGTGCTTTTTGGCCCCCAATGCCTAGACATGTAACTTAAGTTGTTTTTAAGTTGTGGTTCTTCTTTTGGGCATCCAAGTTAAAATGTCAATTGCATTTTATAAAGTTCAAATATTGCAAAGTGGAGTTAGGTTCCCAAGTCCAAGTCAAAGATGAATTAAAAGATTATTTTAATCCTTCTCATGTGGGCGTCCCTTTTGGAGGAAAAAGCAGGTTTGAACTTTTGGGTTTGAAAACCTATATATACAGTGCCTTGCCTCTTCATTTGGTATCTATTCTCTTATCATAACGAAGTGTTGCTGAATTTTATTCAGACTCTTGCTTTGAGGTTGAGACACCTCCTAGCTTTTTTCAGTTTCAGGTTTGAAAGACAACTCCTAACTGATCTATTGGTGCATCTTCATCCTGAGGTTGCAATCAGAGCTTCAATGGTGATGGCTTCATTTGATGTTTTTTGATTTTTGGTGTGGTAGTGAGTTAGTTTCCAGTTTGCTCCTTTTTGGTGTGTTTTATTTTTATTTTTTACGTTGCTGGTTTGAGTATGGCTGAATTACGTTTTGACTTGCATTGATCTGAGGAGACGAGAGTTTGTTCTGGGTATTGATCCTATGCCTTCCTCATCCTTGGGTGCCCTCTTGCTCAAGTTTCTATGATTTTTGGTGGAGTTTGGGATTTTTAAGACAAGGTCGCCCTTCCCAAGGAGGTCGTACCATTTTTGTGTGTGCATTGGGATTGGTGCTTGGGGATAGGAGATTGTTTTAGAGTGTTTGGCTGTTTGGATTGGGACACCTAGCTTGTATGCTTCATTTGCAACAAGTTTGAGGCGAATCGGAGTTGTGGTGATTTCCAGGCTTGCTGATCAAAAAATCAGAATGCTGCCATTTTATATCAGACCTGGTATTTTTCAGTATTTTGTCTTTATTTCTTGATGCTTATCTTTGTACTTATCATGGAGATGATTGTCTAACACTAGGGCCTTCACATTTCTATGTTATCTCATGATACAGTGTAAAAGACTCAATATTGTAATGTTGTTTGAGTAGTATTGATCAGCTCTTTCATTTCAGTGCTTGTGTTTTTCATTCCCACTGAAAAGTGGAAGAGGCTGGCTTGCTGCCTAAGCATTTACCTTTTCTATATTGGCCGGCTTGCCGCCAAGATCATTTGTACTTCCAACATTTCAATTTATTGCTAACAGATCCCCTTACATTGTATGCTCTCACCTTGCCCACTTCGGTATCTGGGTGATCAAAATGTGAAGTGTTGCTTTCAGCTTGTTATCTTTCTTGGGCTAATGTTAACGGGTGAAGTGTTGTGTGCTAAAAAGTAAAAAAATCTAAGGGAGATTTTTCAATTAGCTAAGCAACCACTGCGCCAAAAGCCCAGACTTGTGGTGAATGGCACCTAACCGACGTTAAGGGGTAAGCGATAGGGCACCATCGAACCACCACCGGACGCTAGGAGAGGAGACCTCGGGGCATGAGCGCTAAGGTGGGGACCATCACCCATCGAAGCCTACGAGACATTATTGTCGACTCGCCCCAAAGAGTCTCGACCTTGAGACCTTGGCTCTGATACCAAGCTAAGCAATCACTGCGCCAAAAGTCCAGACTTGTGGTGAATGGCGCCTAACCGACGTTAAGGGCTAAGTGATATGGCACCATTGAACCGCTGCCAGAGGCCAGGAGAGGAGACCTCGGGGCATGAGCGCCAAGGTGGGGATCATCACCCACTGAAGCCTATGAGACATTATAGATATTTGGGAGAAGCTATGAACACAACCGCTTATTTTTGTAATAGGAGTCCTTGCAAAATATCACATTTGAACAAGCTTGGTTTGACAATAACTTTGAGGTAACAACTTTGCGTATTTTTGGCTCAGCCACACATACTTTTCTTCTTGGTAAGAAAAAGACTAAAGTAGACTCCAAGAGCAACAAATATCTTTTTTCTGGCTATAATGATCAATCTAAGTCCTGTAGACTCGTTGGCTATAAATCTTTTCATCAAAGGTAATGGGGCACTTGTGCTTCAATGAGTGAAATTAGATTTGTGTTTGGCTTTTGACATGGTTGATCTAGGCCTCGTAGACTATTGCATAGGTTTTGAATTTTGACAGCATGAACATCTCAGTTTCATGGTTTAGATCAAATATTTTGGGTGTTTATTGGAGAGATTTGGGATGGTAGATTGTGCTAGCATTTTAAATTTGGAGGTTCGTGAGAAGAGTTCATGCAGATATAGAGAACAAGTTTATGCAGAAATTGAAGAGGGGTTTATGGCAGATCTATAGAGAAGAGTATAAGTAGATTTGAAGAGAAGAACTTGCTGATTTGAATGTGATTGTTCATCATCCATTGAAGAGGGCATTCACAAGAAGCTAGTGATCTTGTTGCATAGAAGGTTGGTGCCTCAACAAGAGATTGGTGTCTCTTACTGGGCTGGTGTCTCTTAGTGGGTGTCTTGTTCCAGTTTTACAGTCATTTTAGATTTGTGCAAATTTTGATTTCCTTAGAGTAGTCTGTTATTAATCAAATCTAGTGAGTCTGGGTTGCGTGTGTTGCAGTTTTTGAGTGCCTATCCCATGATTGTTACAATTGGGAGTGAGTTTCAGAGTGTTGCATCAGTATACAACAGTTTACAGTGTGTATTGAAGCGTGTTCAGTTCTGATTTTAAGGGTAAACAACAAATTATAGAGTTATATCAGTCCTACTTCAGCCTTTGTTTCACTTATCAGAGGTGTATCTTTGTTGGTACATTTGAATACATTGATTTCCATGATTAATCAGCTCATTATGAATTGTTGCAACAGTTATGTTGAGTTGTAATGCATTTGATATAACTTTGTAATGCCTTGGATGGTAATACTGCCAGTGGTCTCACATTTACTTTAATGTATTTACTCACCCCACTGAATAAGTGGAAGGACTGTTTTTCCCACCATTGAATAAGTGGAATTGGCTGTAACTATTGTAATTGCACTCACCATTGAATAAGTGGAAGTGCTTGTGCTTATTGTATTTGCACACTCTCTTGAATAAGTGAATAAGTGTGTTTCCTTTTCAGTTCATGCATATCACACTTCTCTGAAGAAGTGAGATTGGCTGGCTTGCTGCATTTTAGTTAGTTGTGTGGTCCTATGCACCATATGCTCTCACCTTGCCTATCTCGAGAACTGGGTGATCAGAAAGTGATAAGGACATTGCATTGTATCTTATTTTCAGTTGTAAAATTTTAATTTTTTAGGGGTGTTTATTACACTTCTCCTCTTCACTATCCTCTTACACAAGGATCTCTTCTTCAGTACCATTCACATGATACTCTACTTCTTCTTCCATACCTACACATAAAACAATGTCAGAGAAATCATGGGATTCACTTTCTCCCATATTTTCTTCTCTTACTCATCTCAACTCTTCTCTCCTCTAGGATTTCTAACATCTTAGACACTTCTGCACATATGCTTGCAATTCTTTTCCAGCTCCTTTACTCAAAAACTCTCTCTCCTATCCACAAAGGAAAAATTTACAGCCCTTCACAAGGCTACACCATCCTCTTATTGGAAGACATCTCTTTACAAACTCACGCAATCCGTAATCCCAAAGACACAACTTTGAGACAAAACCCTCTTACACTCCCTCACAACCCACAACTTGTTTTTGAAGTAATTTTCATATGCCCTCTACCCGACAATGATATTGGAAGATGTACACCTGAAATTCCGTCTATTTAAGTTCTACATAGTGGAGGATGTTGGCACATCTTCGACCCAACACTACCTTTGTTGGAACGCTTTTACATACGATGCTCCTTCATTGACACCATTTCCTCTCACACCTAGCCCTTTGCAGTTACATGCATCTCCCTCACACCTACAACAACAATTTTAGAGCCTTTCTAAACTCAACCCAACAAGCATCTAATTTTAATACTTCAACCCCTTATCCTCAACACTCATTTCAGCAAACCTGGCTTTGATATCATTCTGATGTAGTCTAGATCAAGGGGTTTCACTAAAGGACAATCTAATCTAGCAACCTACATACACATCCCACAAGAACCCATGCACAATGGAAGCAATTAATTTTTTAAATTAATTTCCTGCAGCTGGTTACAACATGCATACAAAATATTACTATGCTACATAAGCCACCTTACTTCTTATAGCCTACTACCTCACTCTCTCATTACAACAAGGCTTTACATTACCCATTCCTTATTAAAATCCCCTAGGCAAACTGTGGGGGTCTTATTTTTTCTTGAGGTCGCTGCATCTCAGCTTCCTCTTTGCATTCTCTACTAAAATAATCAGCTTGCCGAATCTATGTTGAGTTTGAATATTGTAACTATGGTATACACACACACACACATTCCTAGAAATTCAGACCATTGTAGAAGAAGGATGATACTAGTCATCTTTATATTTGTTTTTGAGGACTACTTATATAAACAAAAAAAATTGTTTCCTTTCATTAATGGTGGATAGATTACAAGGTACAATTATTTTACAAAATTAGAATTAGATTAAGGATATTATCAAATGTGAATTTGACTGTGCCATATTTTCAACTCAAATTTTTATACTCATGAAAGCCATTATAAACTTCACATGATGTTGAATGGATAAAGTAATGCTCATACAACACTCCAAGCTGCATTAGATGTGAATATTTATTCATTTCTAAGGAAATTTGTGCTTATTTACTTCAATGATATCTTTATTTTTTAGCAATACAAGAAAGTGCATCTTAAACATGCTTATCAAGTCTGGAGTGTTTGAAGAGGATAAGAATTCTACTAAGAGATAGAAATGTGGTTTTGGGAAAAGGAAAAGAATATTTGGGTAACGTTATCTACAAGGAAGGTGTTAAGTCTGATTTTGCTAAAATTAGCACAACTTATAGAATGATTAAACATTAGAACACTTAAAACTGAGGGAATACTCACGTGTCAAGGGATATTATCAAAAGTTCATAAAAAACTAAACTTGTGTTGCTGCTTTAATGATTGATTTATTGAAGAAAGATTCTTCTATGTGGATTGAGGTAATTTAGCCAAGTATAAAAAAACTATTCTAGAAACGATGTCAGGTTGGTATGGTGAACGGACATATACACATATAGAGTCAAGTTCACAAGAAGATCCCAATGCTTGAGATACTTTTCCCTTTAAGCAGAGGATGAGAAGGGCGCATATCCATTAAATATGATGCTTCCACTCTTGGTAGATTCTTCCTTCTTTGCAGCAATTGCTTCCGAAGATGTCCTATTTAGTAGAGAACATACATGCAACTTCTACCCTTGTCAAAGTCACCCAATAAGTGACAAGATTCAACTTCAATTGCCGAAAATAAGAGCTGAAGCATTTCTTGTTCTGTCTGTTTGTGGGAATTGGCATTTGGAGTCTACATCTGATTGCATAAATATACCCCTCATGGTCATGTAAGGTTCATTCTAAAGTTGTAGGATGTATACACAGCTGATTGTAATAATGAAGCATGGAGAGGAGGCACAAGCAAACATTTTGTAGTCTTCCCACATTTTATTTCTCCAACGCAAAATTTTGAGTTCTCTCTCACTCTCTCATTTATCTTGTAATGGCCCCTTTTCATAGTGAGTGACGATTGTTAGAATTGTTAATAACACAAGACAAGATCAAACAACGAACAAAAACACCTTCCACGTAAGAGAGCTGCAAACAATAATCTGCCATATCCTCAATTAGAAAAACTTGCAGAATGAAAACTTGCTTGAACCTCAAGAGAGATAATACAATGACGGAGAGTGCTTTATAAGAGAAACCCTAAATGATAAAGGGATTAGATCATGACAAGTGTCGTCATCCTATATGATGCGACATAATGATCTAATGATAGCTCACTCTAGTTAACAGAAAAAAACACTCCTAAGTTTAGCTTAAGTGCATGAAATGAATTAGAATAATAATTAATTAAAGATTAATTAATCATTAACTAATACATGATACTCTAACACCCCCCTTTAAGTGAAAATTTAGAGAGTAGCTGAAGCCGCTAAAAAGCGAATGCATAAAAAGCAAAGAATGCATGATGGGTCCTGACAAACAAGGTCTAATGAGGTACCCATGTACAAACAATCTAATCTCTCACAACTGGAGAAAAGGAGAAAACCTCATGAGAATAACTCTTCTCCCAAAGAGAGGCGAATGAAGGACTAAGAAGCCTCCAAATCAATGTCCCAAAAAGAATATGAAGATGAAAAACATCGTTGAAGCACGAAAAATCCATAGACAACTGTTGAATGATGATTGATATAGTGTTGAAATTAAGAACCTCCTCTGAAATAGATAATGATCAGGATCAAGAAGACACGAATCTACATGAGTGACCCTATCGACACTATTTGAATTAGATGGAAAACATCTGGAAATTGAAGATACAAATAGCACATGAATCTGCATGAGTGACCCCAACGACACTGCTCAACCAAGTAAGACATGTAATGTCCCCCTCGTGAGTTAGCTAGTTGCCGAGTATTAGCCTATCCATTGGGGTCCTGTAGGCTAATCGGATGATTTAGGGAACTCGCAGTTCTTGGAGTAGTAGAGTTCGACATCATCTCATGTTAGTTGGGGCGATATTCCCAAGGTGTTTTCGACAAGTCAGGAGGAAGAAATGTAATAAATGCCTAAGTTATTATTAAATAATAAGTTCACTCAAGTATTTATTCACATATTTAAAGTGACTTATTTGGTGACTAAGTAGGAGCAAATATTTCAAAAAGATTATTTTAATGTTCTTTTGAGAATAATAATGGGAGACATAAGGAATGAATTAAATATATATTTTTTTTCAATGTGTTGGAGTTCGGGGGAGAATAAAATTAATAATATTGACATTTTGGATACGGGAAAAAAAAAATCTTTGGGAATTGTGTAAAGGGAAACTTCAAGAACTTCCCAAGGACGGAAACTCTCGAGGAGAATATTGGCTACGGTGGTGAGAGACCCACCCTGGTTGATGGCTGACTGATTTAATTAGAATCGGTGCTCGTGTTTAATGATTTAATTACAGGTTTGAACAAGGGGTTTATGTAGAAATCTTTTGGTAAATGTTGTTTTTTAGCAAGAAAATTGTAGGAAGATTGAAGATTAATATTTCAAGAAAGTTTGGGAAGCACATTTAAATCATTTACCAATATTGCAGATAAGTATCAGCTTGGGGTTAAATGAGAGAATTTACAATCAAGGGGTTAACTTAATTATTTCCTAGCCGTACCATAGGAAACTAATGATTGATCAGGGATTAATTAAACGGGCTTTGATTCAGTTGTTTAACACAACTATTGGGAGGGGTGTTCATTACAACTGCCATCCTCAAGTTTAAATATTGCGACCCTCTTGCAAAATCGCGACTCTTATTTGGTAACGCCTAACACCTAAGGCACCATAAGGATAATGTGGGGAAGATTTTGGAGGGTGACGTAGGCTAGAGAAGCCAAATAACTCCAACGCAAGTAAAGACAAGGAAGCACGGTTCTGTTTTGTTGGTCGATGCTCATATAATCTAAACAAACTTAATTGATGATTGCTGCATTCATATACTACTGGGTGTGACTGATTATTGCTAGACATGGCTTCTAATTGCAGCTTTCCTGCTGGGTGTGACTTTATTAATGATGGATGAGATTCCACGCTAGTTTTGACTTGTTAATCCATTTCCTGTTGAGAAAGCGTATGCTCTTGTTAAGGCGTTTTCTTGGTAATATACGTATATGTTGGGCATAGTCTCCTTTCATGGGAGTTGGCTACAAGACAAAACACACAGATAAATACATTGACTGAACAATATATTTCTGATTGTTGAAAGCACATGATCAGCGATAATTGCTTGTATTGGACATAGTTTCTTTCTGGCCATGGACAACTACAGTATGGATTAAGAGTAATGCTAGTTTCCTTTGTATACATATATATGTTGCTGGGAACAAATCAGATGGGTGTAAGGAAAGGGAATGGGACAATTTAATTAACTGGGTGGCAGGAACAACTTCTAACTAGACAACACTTGGTTGAGTGAAAATGAGCTACTAGGCGTGATCAATAGGGTGGAACACTGGCGCCTCATTTGCCAACCTAGAGGTTAGATTTGTACGAGTCCTTTAAGTTCGCTGAAATTCTCTTAGTTGAATGCTAGTAATTAGCTCTTTCTTGTTGAGTTTAGTAGATAGCATGCAAATTATTTGCTACAAATTCTCATTGAATGTATAATTGGCAAACACCATATATCTAAGAGTAAACTATTATACAAACAAATATACCAATACCTGTGAAGTATGGAAACTCTAAATGAAACATCTAGTCTTATACACTTGTGAAACTTTGGAATTTTTGTATGAAAGTAAACTGTTTGACTAAATATAGTGGACAACATGCAAAAAAAATGGGCAGTTTGGTAAGGAACTTTATAAGATGCAAGTCGAAAATACAAGTACCAATAGTCTGAAGAACATTGATCAAGTGAAAATAGAAGTTTCTCCTCCAGAAACATGAATGCAAGAGTGTCCATATGGTAAATGCTCCATCTCACCAAAATGCATGGGTAACCAGCTGCTGCATCTGCCTAGTATATAGGAACAAGAACCAGATACATAGATCACTCAAAAAAACGAAACCAAGGAAGTATTAGCACCAATAGTAGAAACCCTCCCATAATGCGGAAAGTGAGAGCCAAGATAGGTCCAATGAAACTGTGTGTCACCAAGAAGTGCATGAAAGAGAACCAAGAACATCCGAACATGCACATGAAAGCACCTGCAATTGAAAAAGGGTGTGCAAACAAGGCACACACGCATGAGGCAAGAATCACTGGGATTCAATGTTGTCGTGGAAGGAACACTCACTCGAAAAAGGTGTGATGGAAAAACAAAAGGCCTACACAACCCCCCATGACACTTTCTAGGAAGGATGAGAAAGATGAAGCCTTATTGTGTGCCATTTCAATATTACAAGCAGATTGGGTGGTAGAAGCCAAAGTAGAATGGTAGAATGATGTTGCTACAATAATCTCATTCAAAAGTTAAAGAGTGATCTTAGTAGTTCAGATAATTTTTGTTGGAAGGGAGATACTCTGTGGTATAAAGAGCGATTGTATATGCAATAATTCCACTCTTAAACACAAGATTCTCACAGAAGTTCATGAGTCTCTAGTTGGTGGTTATTTAGGATTTTTGGAGACATATTATTGAGTCAAGCAAGTTTTTTTTTGGGAAGGGCTAAAAGATGATGTTCAAAAATTTGTGGCTGAATGTTTGGTTTGTTAAAGAAATAAAGGGGAGACAATTAAGACATCGGGTCTCTTGCTGCCCTTAGTTATTCCTAGCCAACGTTGGGAAGAGGTATCCACAGACTTCATCATAGGGCTTCCAAAATATGAAGGTCATAATGACATCATGGCAATAGTATATTGCTTCACTAAATATGCACATTTCATTGCATTATCACATCCTTTTATAGCAAGTACAATGACAAAGCTTTTTTGGAGAATATACAAAAGCTACATGGTACACCTAAGGTTATTGTCAGTGATCGTGATGCTATCTTTATTAGTCACTTTTGGAAAGATTATTCTCATGTTTGGGTACTCAATTGGCTCATAGTTTTTCATACCACCTTCAATCTAATGGGAAAATTGAGGTTGTTAATAAGTGTTTGGAAGGATATCTACGTTGTTTCACTTCAGATAAACAGTCTCAATGGGTAGAGCTACCACTAGCAAAATGGTGGTATAACACTTCCTTTCATAGTTCATCAAAAATGTCTCCATTTGTGGCACTATATGGATATCGACCTCCTTCCATCACATCATCATTGAAGGTGTCAGCAAGAGTTCAAGTAGTGGAGGACCACTTGCTTCATCAACAATAGGTACTCTTGGGACTCAAGGAGACTTTAGCCATGGCACAAAATTGAATGAAGCAACAGGTAGACCAACACCATAGTGAAAGAAGTTTTGAAGTTGGGGATTGGGTCTTTTTGAGATTGTAGCCTTAGAAGCAAATTTCATTGAAGCAACAAAAAAGGAACAATAAGTTGCTCCAAAATATTATGGCCCATACCAAATCATGCAAAAGATAGGTAGTGTCGCCTACAAGCTGGAGTTGCCACCAACAAAGATACATCCAATTTTTCATTTTTCTTGTTTGAAGAAGGTAATTGGGCATAATATCCATACTTAGACATGAAGAGGGGGGGCATGCTACACCCTTAATATTAATGTACATAGGAGTATGAATGGTCGGCTTGTGGCTATCTTAACTCTTAATTAAGTCATATTATCATTATTATATTGTTATTTAATTATTTAGGTCAGCCTAAGGCTTATATAGGACTATCTAAGTCGGTCCGTGTGATATCCTAGGCATAAATAAGGTATATATAGGAGGTAGTGAGTCTTATTTCACCATCATATTGCAAATTGTGTTCTCATTGGAGATATTTGGTGGTTTGCCCCTTGAAGTGGCTTGTTATTCTCAGTTATTTTCAAGTATTTCCAACATATTTCCTATTGTATTCTTCTATTGTGCAAGCTATTTTATTACAGATATGCTCCTCATAGAGTTGTAATATAGAAGCCTTGTCACAAATTGATTGCCTCATATGATCAAGCATGCTATCAAAAGTTTCATAGATCTCTTTAAGGCTAGGAGACTATGTATCGACATACGTGATTACCCTCACAACATGTGATATGATAGACTAAATATATCTACAATTGACGTTTAAAGGATTATGAGACATTAACATTATTTGAAGCTTTAAATAAAAAATAAAAAATAAAATATTAAAAACAAGTAGAAAGTAGAATACTAGAAACATATTTAATAAAATAAAAATTTCTTACTTGATATTGGACCACCAAGTGTCATCACTAACCCTCACTCTTGCCTTCCCTTCTGCTATCTTTGTTTGAGCCCACTTCTTCCACTCATCACAATCCAACATGGATTGTAGGGCATCCTACACCTCTAGCAAATTAAAATAGATAGTGTATCTAGTCTCAACTAGTTTGTGGAATTCTTTCTTTTAATAAGATCGGAATAATGCAAGTAAAGTGTGATGGTTACGTATAAACATTTGTATGTCTCTAGCTTTGGCCACTGTTGTTTTTGCCCAATCTATTTTGCCAATATCTTTCAAAGCATTATTCAAAGCATGTACACAACATGTAGTCCAAAAAATATGTTTGTAAGTGCTCTCAACCATCAAAGCAGCTAACTTACAAACACAAGCTGAATCTTTTACAACTTGCACAATATTAAAAGACCTAACCTCCTCAATGGCCTCCTTCAAAAGTCCAAACTGATAATCAACATCCTTAGGTTTCCCAAAGAAATCAATATCTCTAAGTATGTATGAACCAATAGGACATGTAACAATAATATTAATGAGTGGCTAATGTCGAATATCAATCCAACCATACATGACAATGGAACAACCACTCCTAATCCAGGCTTGTCTCATCTTCTTCATCAACATGTTCACATTTGAATATTTTTTGTTGAGGAGGGAGGTACACAATCATCTTTTCCAAGGGGAACATAAGAGGGTTCAATTGCCATTGCATCTCTCAACATACCTTTGAAATGTGATGGCATGGGCATAAGAAAAATGGCAACTTAATCAACGGCTTGCTCTTCTTTTTGCAAATTTAGTAACCTTACCATTGTACTTTTCTCACCTTTGGTAGAAGTGGCCTTCCTTTTCCCTCTATCATAACCCACTCCCCCTGATATATTGGAATGCTCATCAATTGATTGCAATCATCTAGATGAATGTTTCTTAGTAGTTTTGGTATCTTATTCCTTATTCTCTCCAACCAACTTTGCCATTTCAATCCGTTGTTCCAACATCATATATTTACAAACTCTAACCCCATGTCTTGTCTCACCCAATAAATGTTGTCCAACCCTACTATAGCTCTTGTGATAATCAATTTTGCAAATA
>VDFB02058242.1:632628752-632642796 GCA_007258455.2 Sequoia sempervirens | reverse complement strand
TGTAAATCCCCCATCCAGTTTACTTCCACATATGGGGGCAACTGCATCCCCTTCACCCATCTCCTTCATCCCACCTATCTTACACATTCTACCTATCATATCCTATTTATCCCAATCCTTCCATCCTCTTTGCGATCTTGATATAGATAGGGGTAAACATATATACATGCTTTGGACACCTCTTGGCATACATTCCCCTCATTCATACACTATCCCATTCCTTATCCTCTCGATCTATCTTCCTTGTCCACCCATCATGCTACCATCAATCTCCCTTCCTTATCCATGCATCCTATCCATATCCATCTCATGCCCTTATTTTCCCATCCTTCTATCTTCCATCCCTCCCGCCTCATCATACATGACACATCTAGAGTGGGGCATCTCCTTCTTTGTGACATAGTCCTTGGAGACATCATTCATCGATCCTATCATCCCTTCCCTCTCCCCATCCAAACAAATCCCTTTCATCTCCCCATCCTTATCTTCCCATCCCCTCATCCAAACAAATCCCTTTCATCTCCCCATCCTTATCTCTTTACCCATCCAAGAGAAAATAATTTTCATCTCCCCATCCTTATCTTCCTATAGATCCATCATACCATCCCTTCCATCCCCCATCCTTATCTCCCTATCCATTCATCTCTATCCTCATCCCATCTCATAATCCCTTGTCATTGGTATCTGGCTATGGGCTCCCCCCTCACGCAACCCAATGCCATCTATCTCACTATCACCAGTTCCACTTTTTTCCCACATCTTGCTAAGCACATGTCACTCTTCATTGCTTATCTATCCATCATACCATCCTCCCAATTTGTCTTTTGATGATTTGGATACTTATCCCATCCCTGAGCTTCACCTAATCCACTGCTTACATCTATCAACCATCCCATCCCATCATCATATTGGCTCTATCATTGTATTTATTTATCATGGTCATCTCATCATCCTTTATCCATTGTTTGTCATTGGTCTTTTTGTTGAACTATGTTTCCCCTGCTCTTTCATGTAGGCAAGGTTGATCATTTGATCTACCCCCAGGGCATTTGTTTGTCCTGTCATTGTCATCCATCTTGGTCTCCATTGTCCTCTTTCCACTTTTATCCATGGTCTTTTATCGAACTATGAGGGCTCTGCGCTTTCACATAGGCAAGGCTAATCTTTGATCAGCCCCTGAGCCCCTAGGTCTTTAGGGTGTGTTGGTCTTGTGTTGTATCATTGAGTATGTCCCTATCTAGCTGGTTCTTAACAAATAGGATCCATTGGTATCACGAGGTTCAATTAGTTTTGAGTATCTTGAGTCATGTCGATCACTTAGTTTAGTCTCCATCTTTGGTCTTAACAAGATGTATCCTTCCTACATTAGACCACATCAATCCCATCTGCCCTTTTGATCCTATGGCAAAGGACGTTTGAAATTGATTGTTTTCTTGTGATGCTTTTGGCATTTTGTTTATTATTTGAGCTTCTAATCATACCTTGTTAGGGTCACCACGATCCATCAGACGTGTATGAACTCAGAAATATAGGGTACATCTTGATCTTTTGGTTTGTTTTTTTCTTTCTTAAGGTCCCAATGAGTATCCATCAAGATCCCATATTCAGTTACATTAGCATCCTTTTGTGCTTGTGGTTATCCTAATGTCAAGTCTACCAATAATAATATGATTAAAGTTGATATTTCTCAGTCTTGTGTCGGTTTCCATGTTAATGAATCTGGTCTCAGTACCTCAGCATCGTGTCTTATGCTATAGCAAAAATTAGTGCTCCAAATTGGAAAAATAGCATTAGGATTGCATTTCCCCCCATCCACCCTTTCCCCTCGCCTATGATTTGGTGATTTTGGTTGTGAAAACACTCCTCTTTCGCCTTCTTTTTCTTCTCAAGATCCGTATGGCTTTTGACAGGTGTAGTATCACACCCACCATCCCTCATTTTGATATGATTACAGGGAAAGTACTCGACATATTGCTTCCATTACTATGCAAGCCCTTATTTACACTCATGCCCATGCTAATTTAATTCAGATATGCATGTTTGTAAGGAATTTAATCACACCCATCATTCGTGTAGGTTGCATTCATTTTATTACGCCGACAGTACCAAGGTCATATTTGTTGTCAAATCCCTGGTCTATGATGTGCAAAATGAGCAAAGCAACTAAGATTAATACATAACTATAAGGAAAAGCATGCTCATCATAGAAACAAGTGAATCCAATCATTTATTAATCTTGATTGATGCCATATTAAACGCAGAGAATACAATTCCATCCCAAACAACATCAATGCCATCTCATCTTGCATCTTAAGTTCATTCATTTCATTTCATCTCACGTTGCATTTTGTCTTTCTCATGTTCATTTTAAATTGTTTAGATCGATCTTAATTGGTTATTCTAAGCATCTTAGGTTCATTCATTTAATTTCATCTCATGTGCATTTATCATATCATGTTCATTTTAAGTTGTTTAGATTGATCTTATTAGGTTGTTGTTGTTGGGAATAGGATGCCATTTAATTGCAATCCTAAACATTATTTCATGTATCTTCTAAGTCCTTGGAAAGTGTTCCCCGACACTAGGATTAGAAAGAGATTAATATTGAATGAAATAATCATGTTAATTGACAATTATAATTAATTATAAATGATAGGATCATGTGAGGGTGTCCAATATGAGTTCCTAAATAATAGGAGCACATGGGGGGCACTACTACGGAAGGTGAACCCACCTTGAGTTAAGTTAACTTATTTGGAGAAAATATAACATTCTTGTAATGGCGTAAATATCCTGAAGTTAGGACGGTATGTTTACATGACAGTTCGCCGCTCGATGGTTCGCCTGCTAGTTCGTACTAATTATGGTTCAAATATCTTAGTTACATGTAGTAGTTAGTTTTCGTATGCTGTTGACTTTAGTTAATCTCAACGTATGATGAATGACTCGAAGGTATGAGAAAAATAATAGTGACCACTTTCGCCATCAGGCGGGATGATCATTCTGCATGAATGGTGGAGATATGTTTAATAGAGGCCGACTAATCCACCTTTAAAATCGTTATCTTCTTTGAGTTAACACTTTTGCATGATAAGATATTTTAGAAGGTTGAGTTAAGTGGTCCCATTCTTGGGTGCCTACTTTGAGGATAAGCTTTGAAGATATCTTTAGAATAAAGGTTGAGTTATGACTTCGCCTTTGGATCTAAATGGATGAAGAGTTATCTGACATTATTCTTCATGGTAGAACTTACTTGTAGAGAAGTATGAATTTTTGTGAGATATGTGGACTAAGCTTTGTAATCGTAACCTTTGAGTTTACAAAGTTATTATTGCCTATTTATCTCAAGCAAGTGAAGAGTTGTATCAGCTTACTATGCTGTGAAGAAGATTTGGTGAAGGAAAAAGAATCATTCTCAAGTAAGAATTGGAGTTATTGTAATCTACTTCAGAGATTAAATAATACATTGATTCTTGGTGAAGTTTTTTCCTGAAAGGGTTTCTCCACGGTATATGATGGGCAAGGTCGTTGATGTAACAACTTGCATCATTTAATCTATTATATATCAAACCGGGTTTGTCTCAGAGCAATATGTGATAAGGATAGTTGTCAAAGATTCTTTGGGGGGGTTTTTGCACTGTAAACAATGAATTCAGGTATCATTTTGCTTATTTCAGGAGCTTTTAGGAGTTGTCAGGAGCTCTTCAGGAGCTCTCAAGAGCTGAACTGTAGCGACTGATTTCTAAAGTTTAATTCTATTTTATTTCCTAACTTAAAACTTTGTTTACTTATTTCTGACTTTATTGAACTTGATTTAGACCAACTCATGGAGAAAACTAATGATTACTTTAATCCTTAATCTAAAACACAGAATCCAAATTAATTCTATTTTGCTTTAAAAGAAATCCATAATTAATTGCTGGAAATTAAACACTATTTTAAGAACATAAATGAATTTCAGAGAAATGATGATTATTCTAGAAAACATAAAGAATAATCTCCATGAATAGATTTTCAACAAACTCCAACTTCATCTTCCCATAAGTTATTATCATCACTTCTAATGAAACTTAATAAATAAACACTAAATTTAACTACTTCGAACAACATCTAAATCTGATTAATCTGATAGACCTTAAAATGATTCTAACAAATTAATCTAACAATCTTAACAACTTAATCTAACCATAATAAACTAAAACTTGAAAGTAATTTGAGCATAAGTAACTACCCAGATTTATCATTCACTAAGTCAGACAATGATTTAACAACTTAACGATTCAGAATTAACATTTACTTCAGATTTAATATGAATGAATCAGAAATAACATAACTTAACAAAATACCAACACAAGATCATTCCAAAGGTTGAGTGAGCCCTGCTCTTCCTTAGGTAAGATCCCTTAACATAGTAATTGAATTAAATCCTTGCTTTCATTTCCATTGATCAAAAGTAGAACGCATAACAAAGTATTGTTGTTGAATTACAAAAATCTGATTGAAAATTATCTAACTCCTAACTAAAACTGAAACATGGATATTTATAATAATATCCTTATTTTCTTTCTAACATGGAGTTAACTGCCAAGACTTAAGGTGATCAAGCAAAAGATTACAATCAAACTAAAACAGGACTGAAACTGGACTAAAGAGAACTATGCTAGATCAGTGCTGGAAGTAAAAGTTCCATAACCGACTTATAAAGAAGTCAATTCGAACTTGAGTGACTCATCATCCAGCAGGGCCCATCTATGGCATATTCATCATCATGATTAAACAAAGAGTTTAACCACATCATCTATCTTTAAAATACCTTGTTCAAAACCCTTAAGAAAAGGATAACATTTATGGTAATAAAAGATCAACACAACATAATTATCTCAACAAATATCATCATAAAGTAATGCAATTAACATAAACCATTACTTTGAATATATCTACTAATTTAGCTAAACTTAAAGCAAAATAAGTAAATATGTTAATCTATAATCTACCGCTAGTCATGTCAATTAACAAAAATAACGAGTCTTTTAAACATAAAATTATTTAAATGAAAGTATAATGATGCTCTCATCATTTCTTCCCCACTTGTTCTGGACCATGTCCTCATGGTTCCTCATCAAGAACTATGGTGTTCTCCTTTTCTTTGTTCAATGCCTCCATCTAAATGCAGTAGTCGAATACACCATCCCTGTACTGATCTGGTAATCTTGTATTGAGTGCAAAGGCATGGTTTTGCCTCAGCTTTTCAAACCATGGTATTAACACTCCAACTAGTATATTTGTTGTTTCCCTGAGCTTTGGTGTTGGCATAATGATGATTAGCATTCTGAATCTCATGCCGACCCAAAATTCTTTCTGCTGCCGGATTAAGGTGATGACATGCCTTACTTTGATTAGACTCTAGCTAATATTATTCAGACTTATTGGTTCCCTTCTTTTGACTGTCTCTGGAATGAGCTGGTACCTCTCCTCACAGGACTGTAGTGCTAATGGGGGAAGTGTTCCCTCAACATTTTGGAATACAACAATACTATCAAACATATTTGATACATAAGGGGGATTAACTTGATTTAGCCTTACCACTAATTGTACAACCTTGATATATTTTTTAGCATGAGGCATTTCGGGTCTCATTGGTAACCCATACCTTCTCTGAGCTTCCTTGTATTTATCCATTCTACTTGACCATTCTATCTGATTTTGCATTAAAGAAACAAATGATCTAATTTGAAGCTCACCAACATAAATATTCAACATAGAGTAATCATTGTCTCCCATCAAAAATCCATGTTGGTAAAATTCACACATTAAATTTTGAATGTCAGGGTGGCTTTTAAAGTAATCCTACAGAAAATCGTGATCCTCATGGTAATCCAGGCTTCTTCCTAAGATTAATTGATTTAGTTTCCATTCTAGAAACTTTTCTCTAAGAAACAGAGCATACATTCCAGTTGGTCTTCTCATGGAAAGCATCACAGAACTGATTTTTGCTACTTGCTCAAGTCTACTCATAATCACATTCTTTTCTTTTTCTAATTTTTGTACCTGCTCTTGCAATTTTTCTTCTTTAAATTTCAAGGCTGTTAATGATAGATATCTAGACTGGGCTGAAGGAGGAATACTTGATGGAATGGAAGGAATATCAGACATAATGGAAGGCAAAGCAAGGTATTGCAGAGGAGCTGTGGAAGTAGAGGCTTCTTGCGCATAAAACCACATAGATTGTTGTTTTAATTTCTCTTCTTTTTGTTGCAACTCTTCTTTTAATCTTGAAATTTCCTCCGCATTTGCTAATGCTTGTACACTAGCTTGTTGCAGGGCATCCTCTGTTTTACTCAATTTTTCTCTAAACCTTGCTTCATTTTGTTCAACTTGCCTTTCCATTTCCTGAGTTTTGCTGAAAGATTGTTGCAATTCTTCTTCTTTTCTTCTCAATTTCTCCTTAAGGAATTGCATGTTTTTCCTTTCTTGTTCCAATTCAGCTTCTAAACGGGACATTTTCATAGCCCTTAATAATTCTTCAATTTCTAATTCCTCTTCATTCAATTTTTCATGGGATTCTTCTTCTTCAATCAATATTTATTTTCATTTTCTTTGCTCTATAGTTGGAGGAGGTGTAGGGGATCTCATGACTTCCTCAACTTCAAATTCCTTAGATGCTTCGTGTTCTTTAGTTTGGGCTTCAGACTCTTAAGCAGAGTCATGAATTTAAAAAATAGGGGGTCCTTCAGGACTCGACATTGGGTCTTTAGGAGGACTTTGGGGCCGCTCAAGAGATTGTACTAGTGTACCAGTTTCTTCATGGCCTACAATAGTTTCTTTTGGACTTTCTGAAACAAGGGTTTTAACTTTAGGTGTTTCTTCAGGGGTGGACACTACGGTCTCAACATGACTAGGGCTTTCCTCATGTACTTCTTGCTTCCTCTTTTTGGAACTGGTACGACCTACCCTAGAAAATTGTTGTGATTTTCTTTTCCCCCTTTTCTTAGAAGATTCTCGTTTTTAGCTACGGGTCCCCTTGTGGGTTTCCCTTTTGGCTTTTCTACAGGCATAGACAAAAATTCTAACCAACCCTACTTCCCAGTTTCTATTTTCAAGAAATGGTGTTTAATTATCAAATGTATCAATCCCTAGTATTTTATAGAAGATTCACCCCTAGCTTTTACTCTCAAAATCATGGAAGAGATTTTTTGAAACAAAAATGCCAAAAAAATTATCCTAGCAGAAGGATTTTTCTAAGCATACCTCATATGTATTAATAACCGCATTCCAGGACCCAATATTGTGCCATACTGCCCGTCATAGGTGAAGAACTTCAAGAGCCATGTCGCAGCAGTTCTCCATGGCTCGTCCAAACTGTTATGAGCTATGTCGCATTGGTATCCTCTATGCACTTGAATTTTTGGCCTTCTTTCTGGCTCCTGGTGAAACACAGTCACCAATTTCTCAAATTTCACTCGATCCTTGTTAACCGGTTTTCCCTCAGCTGGGATTCCAAAAATTTCACTTATCATTTTTGGAGTAACTTCAATTATCTCTCCCCTTACTCTAGTGACATTTACATTAAAGTTTCTCACAAATTCCCCAACCATTTTTGGTTGTAAACCTTCATACTGCATCACAAAATTGAGCCACCCAGCTTCTTCTAGCAATCTTCTAGTTTCTAAGTCAAGATTGAAGTTCTCGGGCTCAACATTTCTCTTATTCCCCATCTCTCTCTGTCAACAATGGCAGACCTCTGCAATGGCGAAATTCACTGGTGGACTTCAATTGGTAGTCTGAATTACTTACAAAAAATGTGGAATGATTATTTTTTAATTTGGGAGTAGCCAATTTGAAAATGACACGATGTGCCATTAACTTTCTACATTTATTTCCTTTATTGCTTCGGACAATTCGCACGCCACAACATGAAGCTTACAATTCAATTCACAAGGTTGGCGACGTTCATTACACATGTCATCATGTACTTGGGAGGATTTTTGAAAAGACAACCGAATCATGAAAATATCCGTTATCATTGAGTGACATCATCCAATGTCACATCATTCCTTACATCAACCATCTGCCACTTTTTGAAATGATTAAAAGTTGATTTATTATCATCATTAATTAACAGTATGGAGGAGATGTCTAGATTCATAAATATTTACCTATTTTAAATTAGTCTAACTACCTTAGAAAATAATATTCAAAAGAAATATTCACATTAAATGCGCACCTTAATTTATTTTGAGTTTTTGAGTTCTTCAAGAGCCTTTAGGAGTTATTCGGGAGCTTTCAGGAGCTCTCAGGAGTCATCAAGAGTTGTTGAGTGAAATGGAGTCTTTAGAGTCCTTGGCCTTCTGGAGCCTTCAAGAGCTTTTTGGGAGCTCTTCAGGAGCCTCTAGGAGCTATCGAACCAAACAGAGTCTTCAAAGTCTTCAATCTTTAGGACCCTTCAGGAGTTAACTTAGATACACCACCATTTACTAGTTTTTAGTCATCTCTTTTTTTTTTCGAAAGTAAACCGCCATTTGTTGGTTTTCAATTTACTTCCATTTTTCTCAAGGTAAACTGCCATTTGTTCACTTTCAATTTACCCTATTTATTCATTCCTTCTTCAAAGGTTCAAATATCTTCTCTCATGGAAGAGATGTCTTCCATGAGAAAATGTTCAATTTTGTGTTGCATGTCATCCAGAAATTCCTCCTTTGTAGCTGACTTCTAATAAGTTTTCAATCGATGACCATTAACTAGCATGACTCTCTTCTCTCCATAAATTGGAACTAATTGGAAAACTCCATTTTCAAATATTTTTTGTATTTTATAGGGTCCTAACCATCTGGTATGGAACTTCCCTTTAAATTCTTCAAATCTAGAGTCAAATAACAATGTCCAATCTCCTTCTCTGAATTGTCTAGACACAATATGTTTATCGTGCCATTCCTTCCTTTGCTTTTGAATCACCTTTGTATGTTGGAGTGCCTCCATTCTCATTTCATCAAGTCTATTAAGCTGTAAAAATTTTCTTTTCTTTGCTTCTAGTAGATCAATTCCAATTTCTACTATTTTCTTCAATGTTTTTAATTCAAATTCAATTGGCATAACTGGTTTATTTCCATACACTAGTTCATAAGGAGAGAATCCATTTGTTGTTTTCCACGTGGTTTTGTAGGCCCATACTACTTCATCCAATCTATCTACCCAATTTGTTTTCCTCAAAGAAACCATTTCTGTCAGAATATTCTCTAACTCTCTATTTGTGACCTTCACTTGCCCATTTGCCTAAGGATGATATGGAAAATATTTTCGGTGAGTTATTCAGTATCTCTGCAAAAATTCTTTCATCATTGTTAATACAAATTGTGGTCCCTAGTCTAAGACAATCTCTCTGGGTGCACCAAATCTTAGGAAAATTTTCTTGTACAAAAACTTTGCAACTTTATCTTCCCTTTTTGTTGGTAATGCCTTCACCTCAGCCCATTTCGTTGCATAATTGATACAAACAAGGATGTATCGCTACCCTTTTGAAGGTGGATCCACTAGTCCCACAAAATCGATGCCTCATTTTTCAAATGGTTCGAGAGCTATTTGTGGTTGAAATGGAATTTCCATGGTTGGTGTGGGCCTTCCCATTCTTTGACACTCATCACAACATGTTTGACAAAGAATGAAACATCCTTTGTCATTGATGGCTAGAAATAGCTAGCTCCTAAGAATTTGTGAACTATTCTCACAACCGAATAGTGTCCTCCTTCAGGTTCATGATGGAAAGCATGTACTACATCATACACTTCTAACTCTGTTACACATCTGTGTAAAACATGGTCAAGGTACAATTTAAATAGAAGACCATTAATCCATTGAAATATGGAACTTTCATTGATTAACCTCTTTTTTTTCTTATTACTGAATTTACTAGGGCATTTCCCTATGACCAGTTAATTTTCCAAATTGGAAAACCATGGTGGATGAATTGATATATCAAATAAGTGTTTTTCTGGGAATGTATCATCCACTGGTTCTTGATTATCCTGCTAAACAATTCTGGAAAGAAAGTCAGCAACAACATTATATTTTCTAGGCTTATCAATGATAGTTACATCAAATTCATGTAATAAAAGTAACCATCTGATAATGCATCCACCTACTACAACCTTATTCATTAGATATTTGATTGCAACATGGTTTGTATCTACGTAAACTTTATAACCTATAATATAATGCCTAAATTTGTTTATTGCATATACTATGGCTAAAAATTCATTTTTTGTTGTTGTGTAGTTTCTTTTAGCAGGATTTAAGTTTTTACTAACATAATAGATTGCATGCATGGCATCATTGTCATCTTTTTGTCCTAATACCGCTTCAATAGCCAAATTAGATGCATCTACATGAATGTGAAAAGGTTCTCCCCAAATTGGTCCTTTCATAATGGGAGAAGTTGTTAGGGCTATCTTAATTGTTTCAAAGGATTTTTGACAATCCTCAGTCCATACAAACTCCTCTTCTTTCTTGAGCAGGGTAAACAATGGTGATGCAATTTTACTAAATCCTTCTATAAATCTTCTGTAATACCCAATGTGGCCAGGAAAACTTCATACTCCAGTTTGGTTTTTAGGGATTTCTATGTTATGTGTGATCTCAACTTTCTTGGGATCAACCTTTATCCCCTCTTTTTGAGATGTGATGTCCCAAAACTATTTCCTCTGTCATCATAATGGAATTTTTTTCATGATTGAGTGATAACCTATGATCCTTACATCATTGTAAAACCTTTTCTAATTTTTGTAATGCTTCAACAAATGTTTTGGCATGGACTGTAAAATCATCCATATAAATTTCAACACAAGAAGTGGTGAAGTCTGCAAAAATGGCTAGCACTATTCTTTGAAATGTGGCAAGCACATTACATAGTCCAAATGGTAAGATCGTATATGCATATGTGCCCCAAGGACAAGTAAATGTAGTTTTGTCTTGATCTTTAGGGGCTACTTGGATATGGTTATATCCACTGAAGCCATCAAGAAAAGAGAAGTAGTTGCTGCCTACGAGATTATCTAGTACTTGATCAATGAATGGCAATGGGAAATGGTCTTCCTTTGTGGCTTTATTCAATTCCCAATAATCTATGCACACCTACCATTTACCATTCTTCTTTGGAACAATAACTAGTGGAGAAACCCACTAACTATTAGAGATTGGGTATATGAACCCTACTTTGAGCACCTTCTATATTTTTTTTTTAACAATGTCACGAAGAACAGGATTGATACGCCTTTGTCCTTGTCTGATTGGTCTTTGATCTTCTGTGTAAATGTGATGACAACAAATTGAAGGATGGATTCCTCTCATGTCCATATACTCCCAAGCAAACACTTCTGTGTGTTTTTCTAAAGTGTCTTGCAATTCTTGTTCTTGTGTTAGGGATAAGGATGAATTGATATTGAGAGGTTTATCTCCAGCTACTGTAATCTCTTTGGTGTCTTTTGTGGAATCTATTGATTTCTCAACAAGAGTATTTAGAGCACAAGAGTGTTGTCCATGCAATATTGTTTGACAATTTTCTCTTTCAATTTTTGAAGTTAACTCTTGTTCTTTGCATTCTTGAACATGTTTTGTTATAGTAACCATGGCTAACTCTACAATACCATCACCTTCCGAATCTAAATCTTCATCCACCCAAATTTCAGTGTTTAGTTGAATTGACGACTGTGTTGGTGGGTAGAGTGACAATTCTTTTTTACCATTGATATGACTCACAATGTCATCCAAAGAAATTCTTTTAATGTCTCCCTTTCCCATTAAATTCAAGGACTCTCTTGACTCATCTTCGATCCCTCTCAAGAAAATTATTTTGCTAATTTCATTATCCAGCCCATTAGTACACCTCTGATGTACAAATTGGAACCTATCAGCATAGTCTTCTAGACTTTTGTCCTCTAATTGCCTCATTCGAAACAATTCCTCCTTCCTATCCCTCACTTGACAGTAATCTTGGTATTTTTCCAAGAGTTCAGTTTCCATTTGCTACCAAGTTCTAATCGTTCCTGATCCTAAACCCATGAACCATCTTAAAGTTGATTCTTTCAAAGTAGAAGGAAACAACTTCAACTTCTAATTATCTATTGCATAATCATAGGTTTGGCATAAAATTCTAAATTTAAACAAGAATTGATCAGGGACTTCTGCAGTCTTTCCTCTAAAGGTAGGTAGAACCGAGGGTGAAATGTTCTTCATAGGAGGTTCATCAAGTTGTCTTTCAAGATTGATAGGATTTGAAAAGGTCCTATTTGTTGGGGGACGTATTGGTTGGTCACCCATTTCTTCTCTTGGAAATGGATTTATGTTTTCTTCTTGATTTTCAATTGGTTGTTCCTGATTATTTTCTTGATTTTTGATCTAGTATTATTGAACGTCTTGTTCCTTATCAAAATCAATAAATCTGATTGAAAATTAACGTTTCGTGGAAGAAACCTTCCTAGTTGGTCTTTGTTTCGTCTCATCCACAATTCAGATCTCTCTTCCTTATCAACACGTAGGCTTCACACTAAATAGCTAGATCTTGTTTTAATCCCCGACAATGACACCAAAAATGATGGGCAAGGTCGTTGATGTCACAACTTGCATCATTTAATCAATTATATATCAAATCGGGTGTGTCTCAAAGCAATATGTGATAAGGATAGTTGTCACAAATTATTTGGGGGGGGGGGGGTTTTGCACTGTAAATAGTGACTTCAAGTATCATTTTGCCTATTTCAGGAGCTGTCAGGAGCTCGTCAGGAGCTCTTAGGAGTTGAACTGTAGCGACTGATTCCTAAAGTTTAATTTTATCTTATTTTCTAATTTAAAATCATGTTGACTTATTTTTTACTTTATTGAACTTGATTTAGAATGATTCATGGAGACAACTAATGATTATTTTAACCTTTAATCTAAAACATGAAATCCAGATTAATTCTATTTCGCTTTTTAAAAGAAATCCATAATTAATTGCTAGAATTTAAACACTATTTTAAGAACAAAAATGAATTGCAGAGAAATGATGATTATTCTAGAAAATATAAAGACTAATCTCCATGAATAGATTTCCAACAAACTCCAACTTCATCTTCCCATAAGTTCCTATCATCGCTTCTAATGAAACTTAATAAATAAACACTAAATTTAACTACTTCAAACATCATCTAAATCTAGTTAATCTGATAAACCTTATAATGATTCTAACAACTTAATCTAACAATTCTAACAACTCAATCTAACCATAATAAACTGAAACTTGAAAGATAATTCAAGCAAAAGTAACCATCCAGATTTATCATTCACTAAGTCAGAAAATGTTTTAACAACTTAACAATTCAGAATTAACATCTACTTCAGATTTAATACGAATGAATCAGAAATAGCATAACTTAACAAAATACCAACACAAGATCGTTCCAAAGGTTGAGCAGGCCCTGGTCTTCCTCAGGTAAGATCCCTTAACACAGCGATTGAATTAACTCCTTGCTTTCATTTCCATTGATCAAAGGTAGAATGCAAAACAAAGTATTGTTGTTGAAATTACAGAAATCTGATTGAAAATTATCTAACTCCTAACTAAAACTGAAATATGGATATTTATAATAATATCCTTATTAGCTTCTAACATGGCGTTAACTACCAAGACTTAAGGCAATCAAGCTAAAGATTACAATCAAACTAAAACAAAACTGAAACTGGACTAAAGAGAACTATGCCAGATTGGCACTGGAAGTAGAAGTTCCATAACTGACTTATAAAGAAGCCGATTCAGACTTGAGTGACTCATTATCCAATAGGGCCCATCTATGGCATATTTATCCATCATGATTAAACAAAGAGTTTAACCACATCATCAATCTTTAGAATACCCTATTCAAAAACCCTTAAGAAAAGGATAACATTTATGGTAGAAAAAGATCAACGCAACATAATTATCTCAAAAAATATCATCATAAAGCAACACAATTAACATAAACCATTACTTCAAATATATCCACTAATTTAGCTAAACTTAAAGCAAAATAAGTAAATA
>VDFB02058242.1:632340445-632628652 GCA_007258455.2 Sequoia sempervirens | reverse complement strand
TTCTTCCTCTAACAGCCAACTCCGAAGAAAAGAGATTACCAGTTGCCTCCCTGTACATATCCATCTCCTTGACAATGAGGTCTCTCACTGTAACATCGAGTTCCATCCTCTGAATGCATGTTGTAATCCCCTCCATAACCTCTCCATTAGCATCATAGAAGTTCTCTAAAAAGAGATAAGAAGGGTTGAGGAAGTACCCTGCTGCATGGATGGGTTGGTGGAGTTGATTGTTCCACCTCCTATCAACAATCTCCCATATGGGATCAAATTTGAGGCTGTCCCCCATGTAATAACTTTTGATGGCCTCCTTGGCCCTATCCATGGCCTCATAAATGTATCCCATTGGGTTTTCATCCCCATCTACCAAGCGGAGGACTCTAAACAAGGGCTCCGACACCTAGATTAAAAATACAAAAAGATCAAAGTTAGAAATTTACATTGAAAGGCTTAAAGTTAAATTAAAATATATATATTTATATTCAACTTGAGATTAAAATTAAAATCAAAGTTTCTAGCTACTTCCACGATCTCTCAGAGCTTTGTGCAAATAAGGGGTCAAGACTATTGCGTAATTCTCCTTCGGCTTCCTTTGAATATAGTGAGTCATCTCTACGCTTGATCTAAGGAATATTAATTTGTTTTAGGAGGAGCCCAAAGACCCAAAATGCTTTGCAACGTTAGGAAAATTGTTGCAAACCTTGTGGCACCCGATTTCACCAACTCCTTCCCTTGCGTATGCTCTCTCATCAAATTAAGAACCCAAGGGTGATTGTAGATATATTTTGCGATGCTCCTTGCATCATCTACAATCGGTGCCACCCAAACAAGTTTGCCTATGTCCTCAGAAAGAAGGTCAAGGCAATGGGCTACACAAGGTGACCAAAAGAGTGATGGATGTCTAATCTCAAGCATTCTTCCCACGCTACAATGTACCGCTACATTATCCGTGATGCAGACGGTAACTACATTAGCAATCCCTACCTATGATAAATTTCCTTTCCAAATAACGACATACAATGTATCTCAGTAATTTTTATCTTGGTTGTGCTTAATCCATCGCATTTCCAAAATATAATCCACCCCTGGTACCTTTGGAAGCAAATTCAAAAATTTTAAGTGGATGTGGTGTGGTTTCTCCCATCTGGCCCACCTACTGTAAAGAATTGGAGTGTTTCTAAAATTCTTTTTTCCATTTATTTTGCTCTTCCATCATATGTATTGCCTCTTTCAAATTTTGTAATTTGTGGAGTAAACTCTACAAGTAAGCAAAGTAAAATAAATTAAATAAGTAAGCAAAATTGTAAGTTTTAAAACAAAAAATAGCTTCTTGAATCTAACATAAATACAAATTAATTTTAAATTTTAAATGAAAGAACATAAAATTTAAGTTGATTTGTCACTTACTTCCCACTCAAATCTTTGCGAGAAGGTGGCTTGAAGCCTTTTCCCGCAACTATCAATGAAGTGACCATATTGTGCCAATAGGGACTATTCGCTACATTGAATGGTATGTTATTGAAATACTAAAAATCAGCACATGCCATGGTAGCATGTTCATGCACCTCCTTGTTCCACCCTGTAGCCTCCAATGATACCTGTGCTCCTGGTGTGTTTCTTGGCACAAAAAAACTCTGTGGGTTGCGTGAAGATGAAGGTGGTGGTGGCATTGGCACTCTAGTCGAACTAGAGGACAAGGGGGGCCTAGAGGATGCTGTGGCTGTGGCTGTGGTGGCTGTGCCATGAGTGCAAATCCGTGGACCACGAAGAGAGCCCATAATGCCAACAATATCTGGCTCTGCATCCTCATCTGACTCTATCTCCATGTGCTCAGCCTCGTGCTCCTGAGTCCCATGGGCATGCGCATGTCCACTGGCTATGGCTGCTGCTATGGCTTTTTTAGCCCTCTCCTTTTGCATTTTTTTTTCCTCAGCAAGTGAAAGTAGGGCAAGCATCTCTCTTCTAATCTCTTCTTTGGGCTTCTCACAAACCTTGGCATCACGCTGAGGAATGCCTGCTAGATGGTATTTGAGGCGATTTATGCCTCCATGATATGTTTTTTTGCATTCACCACAAACAACTGTTCCAGGCACTGGCCCTCTGACACCATATTTCCATGTAGGGTCTCTAGCCCCTGCAGGACGAGTGCCTGAAACCCATGATGATGCTGTGTGAGGGGTGGAAGTTGATGGGGTGGGGGCGGAACCTGATGCTGAGCCTGAACCAGAGCCAGAAGCCATTATAGTGTGTAATGTGTATTCACTGATCAATGATCAATCTACACATTCAAAAAATAAGCACAACATATTAGTTTTTTAATATAAAAAAATTTTAAAAACAACCTAAAATCATTAAAACTTAAAAAATCTAAAGCTAAATTCCATTTAAATTGATACAAATGTGCTTAAATGAATTATCAATTAACATTATTAACTAATCTTATCATTCTACACAAAAAATGAACCTAGGTCTGAAAATTTCAAAAAATAGTGAAAAAAATGAAAAAAATCAGCAAAAATCAACAAAAGATTGTGATGAATTTTGTTTTTTGGATTCTAAATGCAAAAAAATTGTTTCTTTGTGCTCTATCATGTCTTTTTTTCAATTTGGAATGAGTATTTTGCAAGAACAATGAAAGAAAATGATTAATCAAAAACAAAAAACAAAAACATAAACCCTACCTTTGAATCGAATTTCTCTTCAAAATCCACACAAAATGGCATTTGAATCCGCTCTCCTCGATGGAAAATCGTTGGAAATGATATCTCCTTGCTTGGGGGGGGTTTTCAGCTCCTCACACAAAGTATCAATTGATTTTGAAATGAAATGAAGAACATAAAAGACGTTTTGTGCTTTATTTCGTAATACGGGCGAAGTTTCATTTGATCTCACCATATAAAACTCGGGCGTAGCCTTTTGTTGCTGTAACCGGAAAAAACTCGGAAAAACAGCCTTTCGGGACGCATGAAAGCTAAATTTTGTGAAACTCCGCTTTTTATAAAATCCTCATGGTTTTAAAACTCCGGGCCGAAGTTCCTCTCATGAATTTTAACTATGGCTAAAATTCACTCCAAAGATACCTTTGAAAAGGTGGACCAATCTCCAACAAATAAAATGAGGGATAACGGCATTGTCCCATATATGCTCTCTCCATCCGAATGCACAACTACGGTGGAGTATATGTTATAGCAGTCGAGTAGAATGGTGACATGTGTAATTTTTGGCCTAAAGCTTGTTTTGCTTCTTCGTTTCTATAATAAGGAATTCAAGGCCAGAAGTACAACTTCGTTGTATTGCAATTAAGAATTGTAAAAAAGAATACCGAGCATATTTTAATATTTTTCTTAGGTTATGAGTCTATTAATACGTATGTAATTTTGATAACTAAAAGTAGCAAATACAATATAGAATGGTGCAAATTTCATGGCCATTTTCTCTCCTTTGTACTTGTTCTATGAGTTATGAATAATATAATCAAGGATTATTTCGTTCATCTCCATTGATTTCTAGTGGATGTAGGGTTTTGTTCTTGCTTATTGATTCAAAGAATTAATATAAATGCTTGAATGAAGCTGTTGATTCATATGAACTGAGTGCTAGGATTTTCATAAGAAGTGGTGGTCGAGAATATAATGTGGAGATGTTGTAATGCAATATTTTTAAAGCTTATATGATGCTATGTGTAAAACTATTATCATGTTGCATAGGTTAAGATTGACTTCGTGTTTAGGATAAGGCACTAGTTTGAGTAATATATTCATAATAAATTTTCTAGGTTGGTTCATCAACAAATCACTCTTTATTTACAAAATTTTCAAATGAGTTACCATTGTAGTCATTTTGTGATGAATTTAATTGTTCTCATGCTCCAAGCATAGGGTATTGTTAAGAGTAGCCAAATATTTTGATACACTACGTTGTTGAGTGGTAATATGAGAATTATCTGGTATTTACAATGTATTAAAATGTTGATTGCATAAGTTCTTGAATATACATTGTGGGATCACTCTCCCAGGTTTCACAGAGCCAAAGGTGCAGGAGGAAAGCTTTATTGCTTTCACTCATTCGTTGGCCAATCCCTTTAGATTGCTAAATATTGGAAATGGAAAAGTCCATAGGAAATTATGAAGATTAGCTTGGTTCTTAAAAAAAAACCAACAGATTGGCGACTTTGCTGGGGATTGCAAAGTCCAAAGTCTCTAGTTCAGATTTGGTACAGTCAAGGTTGAGTATTTTATTGTTCTTCACTATTTGGAGAATAATTGTTTCAAATTTTTATTACATAAATCACGTCCAGTCTTATGTATCAAGTTATGGTCCATTATTTCACCTTGTGTCGGGTTATGTTCAAAATATTTTCTAAGGTTACAAGTACCAAACCAAAGTACAATCAATTTCTATTTCCCAACATCCTAGGTGGCGACTTTGAAGTCTCTTATACCAGTGTAAAGATAAAATATCAAAGAGAATGTGAGAAGGAGGATTATGACATACTATTTGACACCATGAAGAAGACCAAAAGCTACATGAAGAAGCATCCTAAATAGAAGCTGGAGTCTGAGCTTGGAAAGGACAAGCAACCAACATGGGTGAAGAAAAATGCTGAATCAAGTAAGTCCGTTGAATCGCTTGTTGATGCATCTCCTACTTTTAATAATGAGGTAAATAGTGAAAATATCCACAAAGAGGCACATGAAGTTGAAGTGCCTCATGTAGATCAGGGAAGTTTTCCCATTGAGCAAATATTTGATAATGAACTTGACCTCTCGAGAGAAAAAAGATAGTTGGGAATTCTGGGATAAAAAATAAGAAATTCTCAAAACCTTTAACCCCCAGAGTTGGATTTGTCTTTAATGGAGGAAATTTTAAGCCAAGAGGTGAATCCCCTATTGTGGAATTGCACCTTTCCCTTGAGGAAGAGCCAATTGATCACACTTACTATACTCCTATGCTGAGTGAGGCTGGAAATGTCTTAGAAGATCAAGAAGACATAGACAAAGATATGCAAGCCTTAGAAGAGGAAGAGCATAGGCTTACAGAAGAAGAATAAAATATACTCAAGGAGTTGAAGGAGAAGAAAGTAAAGGAGTTGAAGGAAAAGGAATATAGAGTTAAAGCTAAAATGCAAGAAAGAGATGCTCGAAGGCAAAGGATAGAAAAGATGAAAGAAAAACCAAGGCAGAAAGCATTTTAGGAAAATGTTTCTAAGTTTGCTGCTAAAATGACCCCTGATCCACCTAAGGTAACCATCCAAATGGGAACCTATGCTGCTAATACCTATAACACATCTATTGCAACCACCAAAGCTTCAGATCCATCTGTTGCTGCTAAGAAATCACAACATATAGATCATGGGAAGAATCCCATTGATCAACCAAAGAAAACTACATTTAATACCTTCAATACCAATACCAACATAAGTACCAATACTTTACCTGTTAATACTTCCACCCGAAATGTTAAGATTGATCCTACCCCATCCACTACACCCCCAAACCCCGAGATCTGTAGATTGCAATTGGAAAATGACAATTACAAGAAGAGTTGAATAAAGTTGAAATTGAAGCTTCCATTGCAGAGATAGCTAGAAATATTTCTTTTCTTAAGATTTTTCGTATCAAACCTAGAAGCTTCAAGCTCTAGACATACTGATAGTGAATCAAAAAAGAAGAAGCCTGAGGGACATATTGCTAGTGGAAGTGGTGGTGGGGATCAGGGTGGTGGAGGTGGAGGAAATGATAAAAATAAGAATTCTTACTTTGAAGATGATGAGGGAAAGAAGAAAGGAAGTGGAAATAATAATGGAGATGGAAAGGGTAAGGATAAGACTCAATCTGATGACCAAAAGGATGACGAGCCTACAAATTTTCATAGAGACCGAGCTACCAAGAGACCAATGCAAGTTGAAAGATATCAACAGTTGTGCTTCACTGGGATTCATGGTTATCCTAACCCATTTCCTGAAGATTTCAAACCTGCTTTGGTTATATTCTTTGGAAACAATGCCTTGAGTGGTGAAGACCACCTCAAAGCATTTTCCAATGTCATGGATAACTTTGAGGTAGAAGAAGAGGATGTCATGATGAAGTTATTCATGTAGTCACTTATTGAGGATGTTGGAGAATGGTATAGAAGTTTTCCTACTGAGAGTATTGGCTCTTGGGAGGAATTTAAGAGGCTATTCAAAGAACATTATGGTGATAAGACTGATTCAAGGTTTCTTTTGAATCAATTTAATAATATTGTTAAAAGTTCCAATGAGGGCATGGCTGATTTCAATGTAAGATTTTAAAAAGCCATGAACTTGCTACCTCCTCATTTAAGATTAAATGACATTGTATGTCTGGTAAACTATTACAATGCATTTGATGCTAAAATGAGCTATCGCTTGTTGGATAAGAATCCTCAAACGTTGAGAGAGGCTTATAAGATGTCTGTCCATATTGATAATATCAGTAGAGCAACTAGTAAAGTTGGTAGAAGGGATGATGTAAAGATCCTCAAAAATCCAAAGAAGGAGGATAAAAACTCTAGTGCTAAGGGAAATTCTTTGGAGGATAATATTGATAATGTAAATAATACTATGAAGGATCTAAGCAACAAAATTTCTAGACAAGAGAAAGGTCTGACAAATAAAAGGTCCAATTATCATAAAAATGAAAGACCTCCTTGGTTGCAGGATCATCCATATAATACAAACTGGCATAATGGGAAGCCCATTCCCAACAATAAGAGAAATTCTCATAACAAGTTTCCTCTAGATCCTGTGTAGAAGAACTCAAGAAATTTTGTTGATGAGACCCCTTGGTGCATGGTTTGTCAAATTCTGTACTCTCCTCATCAGTGTGTAGTTGCACAAATGGTTGAAGTAGAAGAAGATGTACCTTAAGACTGTGATCAATCCAATGAGGATGATATTGACATTAATGACCATGGATGGTTTTGATTTCATGCTGAAAATGAGTGCTCGTTTGATATGGAGTCTCATGAAATGGATGTGGATGACCAAAGGCATATTTCCACCACATATCACTAGTAAGTTCTCTTTGATGAAGATGATGACAATGATAATGAAGTGTACACATTAGAGGCAACTGAAGATAATGTGTCCCTGAGGAGACCTTTAGATGAGGAAATTGCAAGATACGCAGTGGCCTTGGCTGCTCAAGCCAGAAGCTCATATCACCTGAGGAACAAAAAAATAGGTGGTGACCAGGGTAGTCCTACTAGTCTCTTTATCAAGGAGCAAAATGTGAAATCCAAAGAACAAAATTATGATGGAAAAGTAGAAGTAGCCAAAGCTAAGGAAAGCAAGGGAGATAATATTTGGCTAAAAAGGTTGATAAACCAAAAGTAGATGGAGAGCTCAAGTCCACTTCTGTGAAGACAAAGGCACAAAAGCAGAATACTGAAGTTGCAAGAAAATATGCCAAGCCCAAGGCTGAAACAACAAAGAATCAACAGAAGGAGAGAAATACATAACAAGGTATGACCCAAATTGAATTACCAAAATACACACCTGTTGATATGTTTTAGTTGCTTAGTCAAGTAAAATTTTATGTTCCTTTACTTGAGATGATGAGAATTGATGAACACAAACAAAAGGCAACATCCCTTATGAATGGTGCTAGTATACCTTATTCTGAATTAGTGGTGTCCACTCCACCCAAAGTGAGTGAGAAGGAAAATAAAGATAAAGAAGTTGAGGGAGTGATTATTGAGATCCCTCATATTTTTATAGGGAATTCAGTCATATCCTGTCCTGGAAAAATAGACCCATTCTTCTTCACATTGATTGTTGAGGGAAATTTTTTGAAAAATTGTATTATTGATTTTGGAGCATCTAATAACATAATGCCAACCAAGATCATGGAGGCATTGGGGCTAAAAGTTGACAGTACCCATGGCAAGTGTTATGATATGGATTTAAGGGAAGTCCTTGTTATTGGTGTGATCAATGAACTTCCTTATAGATTAGCTACTTATCTAGAGAAAGAGTTTAAGATGAGTGTGGTGGTAGTAGATATCCCACCCAATTATGGAATATTGCTATCTAGGAAATGGAGTGCTTCCATGGGAGGCAACAAGCAATGTGACATGTCTTACGCTACTTTCCCCATTTATGGTAAGGATGTCCAAGTGGTTAGAGAGCCAAAGGTGCCACATATGCTAGAACATGCTCTTGAGGATGATACAATTTTGTTTATAGATACTGATATTAATGAGTTTAAGGTAGAAGAGATATCAAGAGAATGTGATAGGCACCCTACACCTATAGACCGTGAAGTTATAATACTATTTGATAAGGATGGACTCTAGAAGATGTACTTTGATGGTGCAAGTTCTAAGGAAGGGTTTGGTGCAGGAATATTGCCGGTATCACCTAGTGGCAATACATACAAATTTTCTTTCACTTTGTCTTTTGTTTACAAAAAAAATGTGGTAGAGTATGAAGAATTTCTACTAGGATTGAGGCTAGCTAAAAAGCATGTGATAAATAAATTAATGGTAATCGGTGAATCTGAGTTGGTAATATCCCAAGTAAGATCCAAATATGTATGCAAAAATTATAGATTGAAACAATATAGAAATGTTGTCTGGGATTCAGTTGAGCAGTTTGATGCTTTTGGAATTGATTGGATGGAAAGAGGAAAAAGTAGAGTGGTAGACTTACTTGCAAACATTGCATTGAGATTGAATGACATAACTTTTGCAGGTATCTCTAAGGTTGAGGTAGAAGCAAGGCCCTCAATCCCTGACAATGTACATAATTGGAAAATTTTCAAAGATGATGAAGATATTCTGAAATTTTTGAAATGTGTTGATGAATATGAAGGCCAGGAGATTGATTTTGGTGCATTTGTTGAAAATGTAGATGGTAAGGATACAGTCTTTAGGAATGAGGTCATTTAGCTGAAGTCAAACAAAATCCCTAAGGGCCTTGTAGCATTACAAAGAGTCTTTGATAGGATAAGAGAAAGGTTAAAACAACTCCCACTCATGTAAAGGATTTGGAAGAAGTCAATTTGGGGATTGAAAACACCCCTAAAAAGGTATATGTAGAAAAGAAGATGAAACCAAAGATCAAGGAAATGTTGATTTCCCTATTGAGAAAATATAGACATGTCTTTTCCTAGTCATATGATGACCTAAAAAACATATAGAGAGGAATTATTCCAACATGAAATTCCTCTGAAGGAAGATGCTAAGCCTTTCAAGTAGAAGCAAAGACCAATAAATTCTACCTTAACTTTGAAAATGCAAGAGGAATTGGTTAAGCTAAGAGATGATGGCATCATAAAGCCCATTAGGCATTCTTCATGGGTGTCTAATCTCGTGCCAGTCAGGAAGAAAAATGGTGATATAAGGCTATGTGTGGATTTTAGGAATCTAAACATATCATCATTAAAGGACAACTATCCACTGCCAAACATGGAAGCCATGTTGCATAAGGTAAATAGCTGTGAGCTATTATCAATGATGGATGGTTTTTCTGGACAACCAAGTGAAAGTGAAGGAGTCTGAGCAGTACAAGACTGCATTCACAACTCCATGGGGTACCTATGTGTATGTAAGGATTCCATTTGGCTTAACCAATGTAGGTGCTACTTTCCAAAGGGCTATGGATGTAGCCTTTTCTAATTTTATTGACTTGTTCATGGCTATATATTAGGATGAATTCATAGCTTAGTCCAAGAAATAAGAAGACCATGTGATGCACTTGGAGATGATATTTATTAGGGCCTTGGAATACGGAATCTCACTGAACCCGAAAAAGTGTGCCTTTGGGGTCATTGAAGGAAAAGTTTTGGGGCATATTGTATCCAAGGAGGGAGTGAGGATTGACCTTGAAAGGGTAGCAGCCATAGACAAGACTCAACCAAAGAATGTAAAAGGCATTCAGTCATTCTTTGGATAGATAAATTTCTTAAGGAGGTTTGTAACCAACTTTACAGAGATTACAAGACCTATCTCCAAGATGTTGAAGAAGGGAGAAAAGGTAGTTTGGAACGAAGAGTCTAGCCAGGCATTCAAGAGCATAAAACAGACTATTAAGGGGGCCCCAATTTTAAGGACTGTTGACTTTTCTAGTCCATTACAATTTTTTTCATTTGCATCATTTCATACTATTGTTGTTGTTTTGTTACAAAAAAATGAAGAAGGTTTTGAAGAACCAATTGCTTTCTTTAGCAAATCACTTCAAGCTACAGAGTTAAAATATGATAAAATGGAGAAGCAAGCATATGCACTTTTTAAGGTTGTGAAGAATTTCAGGACTTATTTTAGTTGGAGTCACAGTCATTGCTTATGTCCCAGCTGCAACTGTGAAGGACATCCTTACCCAACAAGAAGTCATAGGTATAAGATGCAAGTGGATAAACAAAATTCAAGAATTGAATACTAACATCCAGATAACCAAACTGGTAAGAGGTAAGGGATTGGCCAATTTAATGGCTGAAGTGAACCTGGATGCCAATTAGATAAATCTAGAAGATGATTCCAGGAGATCATATATTTGTGATATGGAGTGTTGTGATTGGTATAAAAATGCCATTTATTACTTGTAGAGAATGTAGTGCCCTGAGGGATTGACATAAAATGAAAAAAGAACCCTTAAGTTACACACCATTAAATATGTGATTATAAGAGGTGAGTTGTGGTGGAAAAAAATGGAGGGTGTATTGTTGAAATGTGTTGATGAGACCAAGTTCTCTGAGTTGTTAAAAGAAATGCATGGTGGGGTATGTGGTGGACATTATATGGCTAAAGCCATTTCCCACAAAGTATTGAAGGTTGGATTTTGGTGGCCCTCAATTTTTAAGGATGCATACAAATTGGTAAGAGCATGTGATGCATGCCAAAGGTTCTCTGGGAAACTAAAATTCTTAGACAACTTGCCACTTAGACTAGTTACTATGTAGGCACCCTTTCAACAATGGGGTACTGACTTCATTGGAGAAATAGATGAAAAGTCTAGTGGGGGGAATTCATGGATTCTTGTGGCCACAAAATACTTCACGAAGTGGGTGAAAGCTATCCCAATAAAAAGAGCAACAAGTAAAGTAGTCACAAACTTCCTAATGGAAAACATATTGACTAGAATTGGAGTACCTGAATTTTTTTTCTCAGATAATGCAATGTGCTTGAAATCTGAAGAGTTTATAAACTTTTGCTCAAAACATGGAATACAAATGTCATACTCTTCACTGTATCATCCTCAAGAAAATGGCCAAGCAGAATCAAGCAATAAAATATGGATGAAAATCATCAAAAGGATTCTTGAGAAGAATAAAAGAGCTTGGGATTTCAAGTTAAGGTTAGCCTTGTGGGAAAATCGGGTGACTGTTAAGAAGGCCACTAGCTATGCACCTTTTGATTTAGTATATGGCATTGCAGCTAGGCTGCCACATAACAACCTCATGTAGATGTATAAGTTTGTCCAAGAGTATGATGAGGAAATATGTGATGCAATACAACATATGATTGATGCAGTGATGGAAGTAGATGAAACAAGGAGGGATGATCAGAAAAGAAGTGCTAAATTGTAGTTACAAGTCAAGAACTTGCATGATAAGAAAGCATCCTCAAAAAAATTTCAAGTAGGGAACCTGGTGTTGATGTGGAATGCAAGGTATGAAGATAAGGGAAAACATGGAAAGTTTGAAGCATTATGGCTTAGCCCTTATTTGATCAGCAATACTCATGGTGAGGATTTATATTTCCTACAAGAATTAATAGGTGAAAGTATTGAGCTACCAGTACATGGATAGTTCTTGAACCCATACTTCTCTTGAAGTGTGTTATTTTCCATGTACATTGTATAGTCCTATAAATGTTGTGTATAGGTGTGTTTGCTTTAGTTGTGTCTGGTTTGGTCTAGCTACCTGGTCCGAGTAGTTCCTAGTTTTGGTCCTCTGTGGTTGGTTTACTTCAACCTGAGATTCTAGGATCTTTCCATGTCTGTGAGAGGCATGCGTCCCCAGTTAGAGCCATTGGTGGAACCGCTAAATTTTTTGTGTTCTACTGATTAAAATTGTTTGAAACTTAGTTATTCTCATCATTATGGGCTTAGGTTTTTATCTTGTCAATTATGCTTTAGGGTTTTGTGCTCCTTAACCCTCTCAAAATGGTCTAAGTCTGAAATTCCTTATTGGCATTCTAATTCGCCGTTGACCCCATACTGCTGATTCCCAGTCATTTAAGTTATGCTTTATGCCTTTCGCCTTGTTGATAAACTGCCCCCTTGATCTTGGTAGTCTCATGGTTGTATTGAAAATATTGCTTTATTATAACGCGGGTCAAAGTTTATCTAAGTCTTGGTTGGGTCCTGGGTTTGGCTTAATTTCCTCATTTACCTAAGGTCTCATCTTTTTTTCCTTATGTCCAAACCATCGTGTGCCTAGTTGGGACCATCTTTTAAAACTAACAAATTTGGAATGTGCAAATCTTATGTTTTATGATGACCATTCGATCACCACGAGAAAATCTCTACCATTCCCTGTGTCCCTGTTCTACTTCATTTCTCATTAAAATAATCACACAGGCTAGCGGGTGGTTGCCGCATGTCATGAATGGTAGTGGGCCCAACGTTTTCAAAAGGTCAGCAGGTGGAGTTTTAAAGAAGATCGATAGTGGGTGTCATGTGATGTGTCTTCATTCATGCCATTCCCCGCTACCCCGTTTGTTCCAAAATTGCAATAAATTATTGTCATGAGCTATCAAGCTATGGACCCGTGTGCTAGGGTCGAGGGACTTACCAAGCTGCAAAGCGAAGAAAACACTATGCTTCGAGAAGATCAATGGTTGATAGCGAGTGACATGGATCAATCCTGACTGCTCCTTGCTATCTCGTGTGGGGCCCATTTTTGTCACCCAGCTCCCAACGGGGAAGTGGGGAAGTGCCACGTGGAGCAACTTGGAAGGCATGAAGGACATTAGAATTAAGGCCAATATTAAAAAATATATTTCAGCATGGGGCATAGATAGTAAAGTGTGCGCTACTAAAAGGAAATATAAGGCACGTGTTTTAACATCTTTTGAGATCTTTTAATTTGGGTTGTTGGTTATGTCAAAGGAATATGGCCGGGGGTGAGTGGTCCTATGTTAAGACATGAATATATTAAAGGCATGAGATTTAATCTCATCCCTTCCTTGTCTTCCCATTGCTTGGAGTTGCATGAGGGATATGTTTACTAGGGAAATGGGAAGGCTGACACATGGACATCACATCAATACCAAGGAGATAGTGGAGCTTGGGCTCTACAAGCAAGCCCCTCCCCATGGCTTATTTTGATTTGATTAATTCTACGACTACTTATTGTTAGATTTTCAAATCAGGTTGACTTAATTTGGATCATTTGTCAATCAACACATCTGCGTGATCAATGACCAATATTCAAAGCTCAATTTGAAGGCAAGTGAGCCGTTCTAGTTGGCGCGAGCAAGCATTAATAGCGGAAAGAATGTCGAGCTACCAAATCAAGAGGTTGCATAGCTATTAAAAATTGTTTCAAAGTATAATTGAGCATTGAGAAAGACATTTTGCACACTTGGAGAGTTCATGTTGTGGTTTTCAGGCCTATCCAACATCAAAGCTAGGGTTATTAACCTGCAAAAAACTAGTAAGTGGACTATTGCCTTCTTATCAAAATTGTTGATAAATTGTGGTCTCCAAATCTTTCTATCAATTAGGGTTTTCTTAGTGTTGTATTTATTTTAAGGTTTGACGTTCATTGAAAGCAATTAGTTGATCCTACATTGTTATAATTCTTGTCAAACTCTTAGTCGAAGGTTTTATTCTGAGAAACCAGAAACCCTGCTTTATAAAACCCTTAAGTTATGGCTCCCAAAGCAAAATAATCTTCATCAAAAGGGGAATATTTTGTTCCCAAAATACCTTTGAGTAAAGACCTTGCTGACCAGTTGCCACCTTCAACCAGTGAAAAACCTAAGGGTCAATTGCTTCTCTAGGGTCCGCAAGTAGTTGAGGGCTTAATTGACAAAAATAGTTCTATTAGGGATGCAAAACTACCTTGCACTGGGTGGGAATTATTCTATGGATGGTTCAAAAATAGAAACATGGGCATTCCAATTGGCAACCCTTGGAATCTTGACCTAGGGAAATTAACCGTGCCTAATGTATACCTAGATATTGATTTGTTGAAATCAATAGCTATGAATTATGACCCAATCACTAGGATTGTGAGGTCTTATGATGGAATTGACATGGTTAAGGTCACCAAGGAAGAGATTGCTTGTGTCTTCAGACTCACCAAGTGGAGTGATGATATGCCTAAAATTGATGAAAAGGCTCTTAGGGAAAAGTATGATAGAACTAAGATCACATTAGATGTTCATATATTTCCAAGGTCCTTAGCAGAATTTGGGGGCCGGAAAATCACATTGGGACCATTTGATAAAGAGCCTTTTGTTGTTAATTACTTTATCCCTTATTTCCAAAGGACTTTTTACTCCATTTGTTAGATAATTGGCTATGATCCTGTCATTGGAATGCCCGTGGCATGGATGTATATGGCAGCCCACATTGAGCATCCTCAGTATTGCACAACATATGATTATACAGGGTGTAGACATTGAAAAATGTCCTGAATGATATCATGCACTCGAATTAGATATACTAACATCATTTCCTTTCAAACCCATCTTCTTTTCACTTAATTGATTAAATTAGCCTAGCTATTTAATTAATTGCCTCATTTGCATCTATTAACCTAATTAATTTAATCAGGTTAATTCACCCCTTTTTAACGCTAACATTTTGTCTCATTAAATTAAATATATCAAACTATTTAATTTAATTCACTAAGTCGTCTTATATAATTGAATAACCCTAAGTTATTTAATTAAATGCCATTTCACCTTTACCCATTCATTAAATCATTTAAATTAATGAATATCCTCTAATTCTTCTAATCCCCCTAATTATATGTTTAACATTGTTTAATTATCAATTATTAACTAATCCAATTTCCCTCCCACTTGCAAGGGAATATTCTCCTTTGCACATTCCTCCAAAAGGGGAATATTCCCATGGAATATTCCCTCCCCTTTTGCACAATTAAACTTTGTTTTAATGTGCAAAATATCCTTTTGCCTCACCCATGATAATATTCCAAAGAATATTATTTTTCTCCTTGATCATTTGAAAAAGGGAATATTCTCACTTAGCTTCATATGCAAGTTAACTTGTGATTTCTTGTGCAAGTTAACTTTTGACCTCTTGTACATGCCAAAAGTGTGCTTGTTTGAGGGAATGAGAACCCTTGATTAAATATCATCTTGCATTCTCACCCATTGATGAGAATCCATAATCCATGCCTCCAATTTCCTCCATCCTTGACTATTGATTAGCTTTTTCAATCTCAACCCTCCATTTCTCATTTGCTTTCCTATAAATAGATCACTATTTGGAGACAAATGGATCCATCTTTCAGAGCAAACTTATGCTGTTGAAATCACTCACACTCACACTCATATTTAGCATACATTTAGCATATTTTAACTCATTTAGTTGCATTAATTAGTTTTAAGCTTCCATTAATGGCTTCCATGATCACATAATGCATCCATTTAACTTGTTTAATTAATTAAGGTTTGGATATTTTAGGTTAGAATCCATTTAGCATTAGCTTAGAATTTGTATATCTTTATCATTTAGAATAATATCATGTTTAATTATCTTGCATCATACTCATTTAGATTAAAATCATGTTTACATACACATCTCACAACCGTTCCTTCAGTTTTCTTCAATAAAACTGACTGGAACAAGCTCATTTATCCATGAGATTGGGAAAGGGTTTTTGTTCCACATCAACGCAACACCACTCCCACAATGAGATAAGTTTCAAATGGATTAGAGTAGACATTTAAATGCTTTCATAGTTTAGAATACTTAGTTTTGATAAATGTTTAGTGTTGTGCATGTTTTGCACACACACCCTGCCGAAGGCAGGGACCTCCTCTTTTCGCTCCTGACAGGTTGTTTCTGCTCCCATCTTGCTTTGCGCACCCCATTTCCTAGCCTAAGTTGGTCGTAAGCCTAAAACGATTGATTTCATGATGTCCCAATTTACCAACCTAAGTTTCGCTAAGTCATTTGCTAGTGTGGGATGGACCCCGCGGGTTTCCCCTTTACTTTTCGCCTGACATCCATTGGCCCTTGCGGACCCGTGTTCACGGGTCTCCTCCTACTGTCTGCCATTCCACCCTACTACTCAGCTACAGCTAAGCCCCACGTGTCCACCCAACAGGTGGATCCCATGCTCGTCTTTGTCGTTGCGTCCATCATTTCTCGCAGACTCGCATTTGCGGGCCGCCTTGTGTGGGTCTTCATTCCTATTTCACTACTTTTACAGTGGCCAGCCATCACTGTCTTCCCACTTCACGTTCCTACAACCCACCAACATTGTTATCCTCATGCAAGCGTCGACACAACGTTGACCGTCCACCACCCCATTGTTGTGGAAAAGGGATTCACCTCCAACATTCTACACGTCTCTCCGACATGTACTAACTTGACCGGTCCCAAACGATATCCTTAATAGCACCTTTAGGTTGGCCCTTCATGAGAGAGCAGGTTGTTTCACTATCCATAACAATTCCCCGAAATGACTTTTCCACAACTAGCATGCTTACTTTTAATCTCCACGTCATCCTAACCCTGCATGATTGAATCTTGAGTTAATGATGGGGTTTTTGCTTAGCAAGTGATGACATTCGAGGATGGCACCCATGGCCACTAATTATGTGGAAGCCACAATGCGGGCCTCTGCTAGTCTTTTTCCATTTTCTCAACAGAATTCTTTGAATGTGCGCCCGTCGATTATCATCTGCGCACATGGTCCCGCATCTTCTCATGGTGGCTTTGTATGTGGGCTTTGTCAACTTGTTCACCATCACATCTACCATCTAGGCAATGAATTTCCCTCACCATGATACACCAAACCTAGACTCCTATGCCATCATTTCCGCTTGGATGGAAACACTACCTCCCTAGTCTCCAAACATAAAACCTCACGACTTTGACGTGATTTTGAATTGTATCAGGGATTGATTTAAAATAATTCCCATTTTGATGACTTGGCCTATGTCATTGAAATGTAAGTAACTCTGATACCACACTTTTAAATGAAAGCATTTAGGAATTACTTGGTGAAGGTTGGGGCTATGATTAGTGCTTGTCGCTGTGTGGGAAAAATGTCCAGGATTTGAAAGTGACATTGAACACATGAAGAATCAAGTCGGTCGAGGGTCGCATGAGGGGATACTCGCTATGAATGCTAGTTGGAGGGGTCACACAACTTCAGGCCATCCTGGTAGGAGTCCTAACTCAGTCCTTTTCCTACGTTCGATCTCCAAAGATTTTCCTTTGTTGCTATAGGATGGCAGAAGGATGTCAAGCGATCAATTATTCTCCAACAAAGAACGTGCGATGAACATCCAATAAATGATGACACAAGAGATTCAAATGCATTGAGAGGCCATGGTATCTAACATGGGCATCTATGATTTGAAATAGTAATACCACCATCCGGAAAAGGGCATTGATCAAAGAAGAAACTCATGGATGGCTTGTCTTCGTGTGGACCCCACATCCTCCAGCTACGTTCACCTCTGCCATGATTAAAATGACATTCGCACATCATCTTCCAGCCATCCATTCCCTACAGCTCTCCTTGGTGGCCCTCTTCATTGTAGAGCCCGCCATCCCTTTGGCTGCCTCGTGCATCCTCGATGGCTTTCTCATAACCACACCCCACCCTTCTTCGCCTGCATGACCCATTTACCACAATCTTCGTGTTAAACACCTGCTCCCCTCTAGTTCTTGTTGTGTAGTTTTGCACACACGCCCCACTTGGAGTAGGGACCCTCTTTTCATGATGTCTTTTGACCTTTGGTTTTTATGAGATTTGTCTTTTTTTAAGGTCTTGAGATGTTAGTCTTTCTAGATTTGGTCTTTCCTTGAGGCCTGAATTGGTTGAACTTAGGTTTTAGTCAAAATCTGGGTTTTGACCTGAGTCCAGGATTTTCCAGCTCTGGCGGATTCTCCCGGGCCTTGGTTTGTTGTCCGTTTACTGCTGAATTTTCTGAAATTTGGGTTTTTGCTTGAATCTGAGATTTTTCGGGCCGAGCGGATTTTCCCAAACTGCGTTAAAATCCCGAACTTTGTTTAAATCCCAGTTTCTGCCATTTTTGCGGAATTCGTGTCCTTCCGAATTTTTCATTTGGCTTGGTTTTTTCCGAAGTCCGTTCTGGGCTCGAGTTCCCAGATTTCCTTGATACGTCTTTTCGCTCATTAATGCTTGAAGTACCTTCACTCAGACGCGAGTGTGGATGGATTTAAGGCCTTTTGGGCATCATTCTGATTTCAATTTTCACTTGCTATTTGCTCTGGTATTGGAGATTCTTCATTTGAGCTTTGATTGTTGGATGCGGGTTGCTGCGTGTGGGTTGCTTGAGCGCTGGTTGTATTTTTCGTTGCTAGGGCACATCATTTCACAGTCACCTCCTCGAGCTTAAGCCTTATTCAGATTCCATGGTAAGTCATTACTAGCCTCTCCTTTTGTTTGCGTTAGGATTGAATCTTTCGAAGTCGATTGGTGGCCATTTTAGGTCGGCCTTTGCTTGAGTATGGTGTTATATTTATAGAGCTAGGGTTTGACCTCACTCTTCACAAGATTTCATCATTCACACTATGCATGCCCCTATTTACCAAATGAATGTCGAATAGATCGATGTAGATGGGCGTTCTGGGTAGGATCTTGCCCCTAGGTGCGTAATTTGCTGTATTTAGCGAAGTTGGGGTTTTGGTGTTTTGCTCGGATTTGCTAGGAACGGTTGATCCGTCATGATTTTCATATCTGGTGTTTAGATTAAATCTGTTTGTGCCTTGAGAAATCTCGGTGTGCTTCGGCTTGATCATTTAAGGATAGTATTTCAAACCTTGAACTTACCTTGGTTTTCATGGCAGAGGGTCTAGTCGTCAAAGTTAGGGCATCATTGTTTCGCCATGAGGATTAGTCATTTGAAGGCTTTGGAAATTTGAATTCCTATGCATTTGAGGTCTTGCTTATTGGTGTCGATTTTGAGACCACTTGAATCCAAATAGTTAGGTTTGAAGTGATCATATAGTTGACGGTTCGCGTGTTAACATTCGTCGGGTTTTCGAGGTGTCTGCGGAATTTCCGCGCGCCCGAATTTTCCCGATATCTGTTGAGTCCACGGAGTATAGTGAATTCTAGAGTATTTGAACCGTCCGCGAAAATACGTCCTACCTGGATGTTTCTAGTTTTCCTGCCTGATTTCATTCTTTTCGATTCTCGAGGCTAGGACTAATGGGGTAAAGTGCTAAATGATGATTTCTTGTTGCTAATGGATGGATTTCATAATAATTACATAGTTTTTTGTTTGTACTAATGATCAATTTGGCGAATGATGTCTTGGCAGTAGGAATCCGTTTGGGTCAGATTTCTCTGAAATTTTGCCCCAACTGGATTTTCCCGGTTTACCTCATTTTCCCGAATTGTTTCTTTTTTCTGAATTTTCAAGGATTGATGATTTGTGATGGATCTTGATTGCTTTATGTGGTTTTATGCTAACCCTTTGATTGGAATATATGTGATAATTGGATGCTCATGATGTTCTTTTGTGAATGCAGGCTGAATCAAGTAGGGCGGCTGCAGGAAAGTCTAAAGGTGATACAGAGGGATCCTCCATTTCGAAGGTAGAAAAATTGAGATTGGATACCAAGAGTCAACTACCTGATAGAAAAGTATCTTTTGTGTGGTCTGAGGTCTCTGACACCAATGTTGGGGCGTGGAGATATGAAGAATTTAAAGAAAGAACAGCTCAGAAGGATCTGTCGGTCCTGAGACAAGGAATGATGAGGTCTAGACTAGTTCACATGGCAGGGTTCCCTCCTACAATCCAGTGCTATGAGTTAATGCTAGAGTGTGCCCGACAGTATGACTTCGACACACAGAGGGTTGTTAGCACTGAGGAGAGAGTCTTGGCAAATTTCAATCCTGTTTCTATTGCTCAAGCTTTTGACATGCCGAATCTACCATCTGTGTGTGCCCTGAACATGGATCTGGCTAAAACCTACTATGAGAATGAGCCCGCTAAAGCCCAACAAATGATTAATTCCTGGTTGGAGAAACCAAAGTCCCATTTTTCCAAACTACCTAAGCAATTACACAGGGTTAAATTCAGGTAAGACATATACGATGCAATCACATTTTTGAGTAGAGTAGCAGGTTTGAAGAGTGTTGGGGTATTGGAAAACTGGATGGTCCATGTGATCAACAAGATTGAGCAGGGTACCAATTACCATTAGGCAGGACTTATTAGTGCTGTGATTGATAAGCAATTAAGAGATGTCCTAGAAACAAAGAAGTTCACCATGTCTTCTTATGTGGTGTATGTGCTAGCCAGATTCTACCCATACAGGGGTCTGAATCCAAAGGGGACATTTGGACAGAATGTAATCTATGACATTTACCCAGAATTGCACCTAGGACACTAGGATTACAGGAGAGCAAACGATGCTTTCACAATGTATATCACTAGGCTGCTTCAAAATGCGGAGCATGCGAGATTGTTAGATGGAGCGAAGGAGTTGATAAAGAAGTATGGGGCTTGGTTCATTCAGTTTCCCACCTTCTCTTACATCAGAATTGACAGATGCCAGGCTGCTCCATACAGGTTACCTAGGTACCCTACTGACCATATTGTGTTGTTGGAGGTTGTGAGACAGATATGTGAATTTGATGGAATTGTCAAGAAGGCAAAGCATAAAACAGGTTTTGGTGGGGATTTTCCTCTCAGAATTGGTATAGCTAAGGTGTGCCCTTCCATCCAATCGACACATGCAACAGGGGATGAATTGGCTGCTTATGGTTTCTCCTTCCACTCCAAGAGGACAAACTTTGATATCACCGGGGAAGCACATAAGAAGGCCACCAAAGAATATCATCATAAGGATGACCTAGAAGACTATTGGGAAAATATCAAAGATGATTTTGAGGCAAGGAAGAAAAAGGTACTCTAGGATTCCAGTTGATGTGATTAGGCAATACAATGTCAGGTTGATCCCTGACCAGTTAGAGGATGATGGGAATTTAGTGCAGGACCATGCATATGAGTCCGTTAAGGACATATCAATTGGAGAGATAAACTGGAATGATGATGAGGTAACTGAGTTAGAGGATCTAATGGCCCCTGTCATGAGGTTCTACTTCATGGTTGAAGCATAAGGTTTGGGAGTTGGAAAGTGAGAAGGTACCCTGTACCTTTAATTTGATGGGAAATCTCAATCCTATGTCCACTTCAGAAGAATCTGGGGAAGATGACCCCAAAGGGAAAACTAAAGGGAGCTCACCCTTCAAAATTAAAATTAGGGGTCCTCAAGAAAGTGAGCCAGAACCGAAAAGAAAACCAAAGGGAAAGAAAAGAAGTCGAGCTTTAAAAATAGGCAAGTCTTCTGAAGAAGAGGAATTTGAAAAAGTAGAAGAAGAAGATGCTCCTCCACAGCCAAAGAAGATAAGAACAACTAGGGTTTCAAGGAGGAAAGGTCAAGAAACTTCCAAAGATGAGACTCCTATTGTTGAAGCAGAAAGTTCAGGAGAAAAGACTAAAGTTTATATGAGGAGATCAAGGACTCCATCTCCTAAGGAGACTATGCAAAAGATGGACCCTTCTCCGAAGGCACCAGTTGTGGAGCAACCTAAGGCTACTTCTCCTTCACCAAGCACACCTGAGTAAGAGACTCCTGAGGAGCATGAGACTAGTGGAGAGGCAGAACCTTTTAAGGAAGGAGAACTCTTTGGTGTGGCAACTAAGCTTGAAGTTGAAGAGGAAGAAAAGCATCCTTCTCCATTAGTGCAATATGAGGATTCTCCGGAGAGTAGCAAAGGAAACGGATCACCTAAAAAGGAGGATATCCCTGTTAGAACCCCATCGCCTGTGCAAGAAGAGGAACCTGAATTCAGTGATCAAGGTGAGCAGTCTCTTGAAAAAGAAAAGGATGAAACAGTAGAACCACATGAAGAGGTGAAAATAGACGAAATCCGGGTGGAGCCTATTGTCCTGGATTGGTTAGAAAAGGAGATCACAAGGAAGAAGCAAGTCGGTGTTGAAGACACCCCTCTAGATTGGGATGAGATGTTAACTAAGATTGGTAAAGGCAAGAAGAAAAAGATGGCCAAGGTGGTTTCAAGGATAGAAAGAGATGAAGCGAGTAACAGGGTCATTCACATTGCCACCCCTGCTGTGGATAAAACTAAAGAGGAGGTCACCAGAAAAGATTATAATGTGCAGACTATTAATCTAGGACCAACTTCTATGGAGCAGGATATTGAAGAATATGAAGGGTACAGTGCAGTAATAATCGACAGATTAAGGAAGGAGACTCAGTCTAAACATGAGCTTAGAAAAGAAAATGAGAGGCTTAAGAAGTGTCTAGAAGATGTAATGAAACCTCTGCAATCTCTCCACCCATCTTCCTCTGCTACTCCTGGTTTCTTGCCCAAGGAAACCATTTCTGAAATTGAAAAGATGAAGGCCTCCACCCAGACTGCAATAGATTGGTTGAAGGATGTGCAAGTGAAAGGAGAAAATGCAATAAAGGATGTTCTTTCGGTTGGAAAGGATGCAGTCAGAGCCAAAGACTTGTTGGAACATGTGCTATCCCAAGATAAGGAGGACATCAATCTTCTATTGCAGAAGTCCAAAGTAATCATGGAATATGGAAAAGATCGGTTGGCTGCAGATGGGATTCTTCCTTCCTCCAAACTTAATGAACCTTGGGAATGGTTTGAGGCTTTGCAGATTCAGCAAAAGGCCATGAGGAAGATTCATAAACAAAAGAAGCTGATAGATGGTGACCTGACTGGAGTATATGATGGGTGCATTGCATTTTTCGAGATTATGACTGGCAGGAGGAAAATTGCTCCTAAGTATCTAAGCCTAGAGCAATTAAGGGAATGGTGGCATGATGTTTATGCCCCGAATTCTGAAAATGTCATAACAGGACACCAGCTGGATGATGCAACAACCTACTTGGTGGTGATGGATAAGTATCAGGCTCATAAGGATGATTGGAATAAAACTATTAAACAGTCAAAAGAGGAGATTGGCTCCATCGAATGTCGGCTTAAGATCTTGCCCTTGCCACCTGTCATCGAGCTAGATAAGGTATTTTTGAGAGTTCATGGATCATTGGCTCAGAACAAGGACAAGGGAGGCGGTAGTTAACGCTCATTTTGAAGATTTGTGCTTCCCTATTATTATAGGGCATGTGTTGATCCAGGCTACATTGGGGAGTGTGTCTAGGCTGACCTTGATGATGTATCGGCATTTAATGTGTGCCTTATTTTGAAATTCCTGAGGCTGACTTGTTTTGGCTATTATTTTTTGTAAATGTTTGGCTAGGCCGACATGTTTTAAGAATTTTCTATAAAGGGCATTCTTGCCTCATTATAGGGGAGCTAGGAAGATAATAGATACAAGTTAGAACAAAAAGAGCTAGAGCATTTTGTAGTAGAAGTAGTAGTCGATTTCTTGAAGCAAATAGTGTAACAGAACTATGGAATTGTTGTAGCATTTTGGTAATCTAATACAATAGAAGGCATTGTCGTTTTCCTGGTGAAATCTTTTGTGTTAGTTATCTTGCATGGTTCCTGTTGTTTCATCTTTCAAATTGCTTAAAGATTTAGAATTTAGTGTTTTAGAGTTGGATCAGTTTGGTGAATGATGTTCATGATTTCATATTTGGAATGTTTGTAGCAATCTTTGGTCTATACTCCCAGTAACTATCTAATTGTAGTAGGCTGGTGAAGTCAACCTGGACCATACATTCATTTGTGCTTAGTTCGATTGTAGATGAATATCTATGATTTGAAAATCTATATACCTTAGAAGATTGCACCGTTCTTGTGATATTGCATTGTGGGCTGATCAAGAATTGGTTATTTGAGATTGGTCCATTCCAGATATCTGTCATTTGCATTATTCATTCTAGGAATAGTTTAGATCTTATCATATCTCTGCACCCTTCTCTTTTTCTATTTCTTTATCATCTGGTTAGATTTAGGACTTGAGATCATCATATTGTAAGATCTGATAAATTAGAAAGATACAGTTTGCTTGTAGTAAGGTCCGATTGTGATTACCAGCATTTTCACATATTATCTGAGTTGTTTATGCATTGTCATGACCTGACACCTGAGAGACCTTGGGGTGATTTTCAGTAATTTATAGTTGAAGATTACCTTTCAAGAGAGATAGAATATTGTATTCTGTCTGAATTGTTGCTGTGCAAAAAACACCATCAACAGTTCTCAAGGAAGAATGATTTCAAGCGGTAATATAGTGATTGCTAGGTTTGGCTGGGAGCTTGAGGAAATAGAAAACATTGAATTGCACAATTGACAATCGACTGCATGGTATATATGTCATCTTACAAAGGGAGAATGAGGGAGCGCGTATTGAAATATCATTAAAAACCTTTTGACAGCCAGTAGATACCAACAAGAGACAATGTTGTATGGCAACCAGTCATGATCTGAAAAGTAGTAAGTCATTTCAAATATAAATGGGAGCACAAAGAATGTGTCAAGCAATCAAAAAAGAAAATTGGCTTATCAAAGGTGCAAAAGGTAATGAAGTAAATAGCACAAGGCCGACCTTCCTCTTAGAATCATGTATGAGCATGGAGGAGGAAACGTGGTGCATCGACGTTGGTTTGCTTGGTTACGCGGGGACCATGTTGCGGGTTTCTTCCTGGGCTGCATCAATTATTTTGCCGACATTTGCACCTTTGTTGCTTCCCGCACCTCTCCACCCGCACTACATAGTGGCAGACTTGGGCTATGCGGGTTCTGCCAACATAAGGTCCATATCTTTCAACGCCGCTCTCCCAATGACATTCTTTGTGGCGGGATCCATATTTCTTGTGGTGACTCCATTCTCACGATAGACATAGTTGCGGGGCCCACAATGCAGGGATCTGCTCATCCTACGCCATTTTCCTTTCGACATTCTTTTGTTGACTCTCTGTAGACTTATCTCTAAGCGCTCCCACCTAACCTTCTCATTCTTAGGCCACTCCTTTGCAAGGACCAACACCTTTGTGGCTGTTCAAGAAAGCGTTTGTCTGTATGAAATCCCTGTGAGCTAGTAACTATGGTTTCAATCAGGTGATTCTTTGTGTGGCTGGTGAGATCACGACGAAGTCTTATGAGTGACGGTGAACATGGTAACAAATTATAGTACTTCTAGGCTACAATATGAATGGAATGTTGGGGCAGTGGCTTCGTAGCTCACTGAAACAAGATGGGCAGGCAGTATCATTTGGAACAAATGAAGACGTATGTAATACCCCTTAATTGACATCACTTAAAGCATCGAGGCGACCCTTTGCTTCTGTGAAATAATATAAATTCCTTCTTCTTGTGGATGTTGTTGAATGAAGGGAAATGTGACTGGGCCTGAGAATGTGAAATCAATGAGGATGATGGACGATGTTGTTAATGGGATGGTTCTCCTGAGGTAGGTATGCAGGTACTGTTAAGGATGCAGGGTGGTAGGAGTGAATTGTTGGATGAGTGAGTAAAACATTAGCATCGATGGATGAATTAAATATGATGCATTATGCGATAGTAGGAAATGAGAGATTTTAGTAGATATGAGTATCCAAAATGGATGGCATCAGGTGACCAAGATCTAAAAAACTCAAATATTAATTCGATTGTCTTGGGTCATTCTTGTGTGAGATACATGCTATCCCGCTTGGGGGGAGCATGACATGCTCTGAGGGGTGCATGAATGATTGATGACATGAAAAAATGTCAAAAGCTTGTAGTAAGTGAGAAAGAGGCGATAATGCGGGTTTCTGTCAGCCCGAGGATGTTTTCCACGACTTCCTTACCACGACTCACGGTGGTGATTGTTCCGTGGAGTTCTTGAATGTGGGTTCCGCCCTTCTAATGGCCATCGGTCTCCGCTGTCACTGTTACGACAATCACCACATGGTGCCCTACCTTCTTTGACCTGTCGATGGCTATTCATGCAGATTCCACATCTCATAATGCTTCCACCTCCCCTGTCCATGAACGCAAACTTTGCGACTTGGACGTGATTTCAAATTAACCGATCTAGGATGATTCCATGTTTTATAGCAATGCACTGGGGATGCATAGATAATCAACACCATAGGTGAAATATCAAATGCTCATAACTAGTGTGCCTTTCAATAATGGAGTGAGGAACAGTATCTTGCAAAGATTACGATGAGGGATTGTTTGAAGTTGGCATCCAGGAATCGATGAATGAAAATGGAAATTCATATTTGAGTGAGTTGTAAAGCATCGGTACCTGCTCTGCCCAGTTAATTGGACACTTTGACACTTAATATTGTGGTGGAAAGGAAGTGCTCACATGAACTATCCTATTACTGATCTTCTCCAAATGATTAGGGCATGATGGTGAACCTCTGCTTGATAATACTAAAAATGTGTAATTGTATGCCATGCACCTCGAAAAGAGTATTAGAAGTTTTTATATGAGCCATTCCCTGTTGTGGGTAATCTCGATTATTTTCTCCATGATCACATTAATGCTAAAGGTGATGTGGAAACCATTAAAAGTAGGTAGGATGTTGCGGATGATCTTATTCAGGAATTTCTCTATCAAAAGCTCATACAAAATCTAAAATGACCATAATCTTCAAGATATTAGCCATATGCATTTGTCGGATCACCTTTCTGAGCTTGTAGAGGGCATGTCTAGTGATTGGGAATCAAGCAAATTTATGATCATACAAGATGATAGTACAAAGCTAAAGGGGCTTCTTATAATTCTTGTTTTAGGGGTCAAATAGTCATCATGTGGGATTCAAGAGGTTCCACATTATCACAAGAGAGGTTTATTTGCATAAATCTAACTTAATTTATTTGTGCAGGACAATGATCATGAAATGAAGCTTGTTGCGGAGGAAGATCACTCATGAATTCCCATTGGTAATGTCCTGCCTTCAAGAGACTTGTTTGAGGAGCCCTACCCAAGAAGGTTCAACCCTAGGTTCTATCTAAAGGAAACGAAGGAGAGGTCATGAAGGGTGCAACCCAAACAAAGAATCTACATGAAGATGATAGTCAAAGATCACCTGCAAGACCAAATCAAAGAGAAGATCTTAATTCATAGATGATGCACTTAAAGGTGGATATATTATGATCAACTCATCAGAGGAGGACCAATGGACAAACGACTGCATGATAAGGGAGATCAATGACAAAAATACAGATGGATGTCTACTAAAAGTCTGAAGTAGGGGGGAGATCCCTTGTTTACCAAACGATTGTGATCCATCAAAAGTTGTCTCGTCGGATCAAGGATCACTAACTCATTCCACAATGATACAAATCTACAAACTGTATGCACTTGATTGGTTGAGAAATGTTGCAAATCCATTAGTGGAAGAGGGAAACCTTCAGGTAGTTTTTGTTACAGTGAAAAGGGAAATTAGCTAAATGAAAAATTGCTACAACACGCGGGAACTAGAAGACAAAATAAGAATGAGGACAAAACTGTATTTTATATTGTTGGATAATGGGGGGTTAGGTGAAACTCTAATGTAATCAAATATGAACCACACAATGCAAATTAATCCTAGCCATTCATTTGGGATTTGGAGAACTATAAATAGAGGCTTGCCCCTCATTTCTAAAGGGTTGGAGAACTGGTGTAAAGACATTCTACAACAATAGAAAGCAACATTGCATGATTTATGGGTGTTTCTTTTGAGTTTTTTCATTATGCATGCATGGTTCTACTTCCATGTTAGTTTTAGTTGTTAGTTTCTTGAGTGGAAGTGATAATGGTGTTTGCTGTTATAGTATAAGTAGCAAAGCGGGTGTGTATACGAATGGGTGTTCTCAGTTTGTTACTAAGAACCAAATTGTTTAGTTACCAAAAATCCTTAATGCTTGTTGGTGCAAGAACGGTTGTTATGAAGCCGCCCCACATTTGTACTATTCATTGTTGAAACAAAAAAATCCTTAGGATCTTAGGATCTTTAGGATTTTGAGATTTGGTGGTCTTGAGAAGTGTGTGCCATGGAGGGTAGCCAATGTCGCCAAATCTCTAACTCTTCACAATGTCTTAGTGTTTGGAGAAATCTGAGTAGGGAATCAACAAGTATGGTGATTTCAACCTAGGATTGTGAATGATTGTGAGCCAATTTAATACATTGCTGGGTTCCAAAACATTATAAAATAAACATTCACTATCTTCCTCAAAATTTCAAACCCTTTGGTCTAAATATGGATAGCTTTTGAAAAAATCCTTGATAATAATTCTTGTACTAAGGATTTCTATCCTTGAGATTTCTAAATATCTTGACTTATATCTCAATCCATAATTTCCAAAGTTAACATAGGAAACTATGGCTTGAACTTCATCCTTTTCACAAAATGGACATTGTGAAATTTATGGTTTTTATGACATAGACATTTAGTTGGAAAGCATAATCAAGACAAATGTTTGTGGTAAAATAAATTCACTTAAGCAAGATAAATTGAAAATTTGAACCCCACATGACTATTTGGATACCTATTTCTCCCATTAAACAACCTGATCTTGAAGGTGCTATGATTCAACCAAAATTTGAAATCATTAAAAGAGAACACACTAATATCATTAGTAGTTTGAGAAGCTTCACCTTTGAAACAAAAGAAACACCCGCTCATTGGAGAAACTCTGCAAACATCGTAGAAAAAGAAGAGGAACAAATCGATATTGAGGCTGTAAGGCCCATATTACCACCACCTGCATGGCAATAAATATCCACTTTTATTCCATAGATATAGAATTCTCTAAATGATCTCACACAAAATCAGAATCCCCAAAAGAAGGTCTACAAGTTGTCACTTCAAACTTAGGAATCGTAGTTCAAAAGAAATTAAAAACCACATTTTGGCACTCTACCAAAACATAAAAAAGTTGTTAATAAAATTTTATGAATGGACACTAAGGAAACATCCAAACATGTATATGTTCTTTATGGGTGAAAATCTAGGCATTTTTCATGATAATCAAACTATCTAAAACATTAGGTCTTTAGGATTTGAAAACTTCAGAGGTTTAGCATGTTTTTCACTACCTTGGTCTTATCAAACAAAAGTTAACTTTAGGTCAACATTGGATCAAACAATTCATCCACTCCATCAAAATTCACCCTTCACTTCATCCAAATTTGCAAAATTTTTGAATACACCAACACTTTTTGACTTAAACATCTATCAAACCAACCCCTAACTTAGATACTTTCTATGTGAAATGAATCCTTTTCCATAAATTTAGGTAAGTTAGTTATCATCTTTGAACTAGTTCATCTTGAAGGTCATGAGTCTACCCTAAAGATTTCCAAGTTCATCAACATCCTTTATCCAAACATCAAAACTTCAAACTTAAGTCAAAAGTGTTGTCCCAAAATGTTTGCAAAGATCACTCCCCACATCACTTGATGAGCCTAGTTTATGGTCTAATTTTGGATAGAATATATGATTTACTTGCTGAAGTTGTCATGGACCTTGATGTTAAGTGTTGATATTTCTTATGATATATCCTCAAACTATACACATTAGGCCTAATCTTATTTCTGCAAATCTTTTATGACATTGGCATGTTATATGGACTTTCTATATTAATTCTGTAGGTGGTTAATGAATGTTCTTTAAGGCAGTTATATATATTCGATTATTGTGCATGCTAACATTGCAATGCAGATATAATTTGAAGATACTAAATTGAGAAAGACATAGGCAGCTAGACATACACCATAATGTCTAGCAAGGGAATCATTCAAAGGTCAAAAGAGGTTGATGTCAGGAGATTCCCCATGCAAATTGAATGTAACCACCTTGTAGTGGACTTTAATGCTGTTGAGAAAATATTGGCATTACTCCTGTGCTAAATCTGTGGGCACGTCTGACCAAATTCCATGCGCACGTAACCGCCTCTCCATTTTCTTTTCTTTCCCTAAAGTGACATCCTCCCAGTTCGTGGAGTTGACCACCTTACTTAGTTGGTAGTATAAATAAGGATCAGATGCTCCTTTTTAGGAGGTTGCACGATATGATATTCTTGGTTTTTAGTAATACAGTTACACTGCTCTATTATACTCATGTTTCCTGATGAATAAAATGAAATTCCAAGTTTGTACATCTGAGTTTTCATTAGTAGTAGAGGATACTCATCCAAGGGGACCACTTGGTGAGCAATCCGTCCTTTAGCTTAGTTTAGCATAGTTATTACTTTATGTTTAGTAATTAGTTAAGAATCTGGTGCTGACTGTTCCTGCAGCCACTAGAATTCCATTTTGTGACTGTTCTTCCAACCAAAGCAGGAAAAGTAGTTTCCTGTTTGTTTGCTCATATTTCCATTTCTATCATGTATTTTAGCTTAGTATAGTTGTTGGTTGATGTTCAACATTTATGTTATTCCTTTCCAAGTAATTTACTTTTCAACATTGTGTCTTACTTAGCTGTAGAATGGAAATGGCTACTTTGAGTTCCTAGTGCACATACTGTGCTGACCCATTTCAAGTTCATGTCCCTGGCTTGACAAGTTAAATGCACCTTCATGATGATTGAATAGCTATTCAATTTAGATGTTCAATTTTTAAATCATAGCTACAAGAGCTTAGTTGTTAAATCATTATATGAGGCCAAAATTTTTTGGCGCCGTTGCTGGGGATGGTGTCAAACTATGGAAGTTCTTTGTAGTCATTGGTAGTTTTTCTTGCTGTAGTATTTTTGAAAGTTGTTCTTAGTGTACCCCTCATTTAGGAAGTAATAACCCCTCTTATTCTTTACCAATTCTTTGTGTGAGCTGGTTGATAGTGAGTTGATAGCACATGCATAGAGGAAGAAGAAGGGATGCTTATAGGAGATTCCTTCCTAACAATCCTAATCCATTCCAACTAGTTGAATATCAGAACCTGCCAAGAGAAGAAGAAGAAGAAGATCCACACCCCTTTGCTGATGCATTTCCTGATTTGACTAGCTCTGAAGTTTCCTCTGAAGACGAAAATTAGCTTGTGAATCCCTTTGCTTTGGAACTACATCAAGCAGGCATGGGCGATGCAAATAGAAACATACCTAACCAACCAACTTTTCCTTTCCCCATTTCCCATAAAAATGAAGTTGACAACATAAAAAATATCCCTGCTTCAACACTCCCCAAGTTTTATGGACTTGTCACAGAAGATCCTGATACCTTCTTGTTTGAGTTTGACATACTCTGCAAGAGTTATGACTATACCACCGATGCCCATAGGCTTAAGCTATTTCCTACCACTCTGAAAGAGGTTGTATTAAGATGGTTCATGAGCCTAGGAAGAGATACTGTGGAAACTTGGGAGGACATGAAGACAAAATTCCTTGAGAAATACAAGGAGTATTGCAGGGGTAGTGACATGAGAGGAGGTGACATCTTTAGGATGCAACAAAAGGAAGATGAGAGCTTGGAGGATTACATTGCAAGGTTTCTATTTTTCCTACAAAAATATCCACACCATACACTTAATGAAGACTCACAAAAGATGCTTTTTTCTGAGGGGAATCAATGACAGCTACACTGTTGCCTTGGACTTGATGGGAAGAGGAGATTTCTCCCAAGTTCCTTGGGAGGATATAAAGAAAATATTCCAGAACCACTCCAGGGAAGTTTCAAAGAAAGGGAGAGCTTACCAATATTCAATGGGTAAGTCATCTACCAGTGGAGTCTCAAGAATGGAGACTACTTATTTGTTGGTAGACTTCAAGCAAGACATTATAAACAATCTAGCTACTTAGTTGGATACACTTTAGGCCAAGAAGAAACAAGAGGAGGCAAAGGCAATGTTGGAAGAGTATTTCGCCCATTGCAGACAAAAGAAGGACTACAGATGCAAGATAGTAGCTAATATTGAAAGCAAGTAGATTGCATCCGAGTTCAAGCTAATTCTGATTGAAGAAGATCAAGTCTACTATGTTGCATAAAGGAGGCCTTAGGCTCCAAGACAAGGTATGCCACTAGATCCACTCTCTTATGCTGGGCCATATTTCAATTCCTATTCATCTGGTAACCAATGGAAACCCCCATATCCATACAACTATGGAGGATATCCACCACAACTTTGGGGTAACCCTCCAAGTGCTTAGCCCAATCATCAAAACTCTCCACCCTAGTGGCAGCAATTTCAAGGGCATTAACAACCACCTCCAAGAAATTGGCAACAAACAAATCAATGGAGGGGAGGACAACAATGACCTACCTAGACAACCAGTTACATGCAACCACTTTCTCAGCAACAACAACCTTCTAGAATACCTCCACTTGCTAATTCAAGCTCAAATGCACCTAAACCTAGTCAGCTACTAGCTCAACCCACACCCAATCCAAATAAAAAACCACAACAACAGCTTGTATACTCTGCTAATTCAAATCAGTTCCCTACATATGCTGTGAGTGTAAGTGACATCCACTTGCATTTAGGAACTACTTTACTAGCCTTTTCCAAGCCGATCATCATCGAGATTCCTATGGAAGAGGAAGAGGAACCTTTGAATGATCCCATTCAACCAAGTGCACCTAAAAATCCTAAACCAGTCCCAGTCAAACAGACTGAACAGGAACCACCATTTCCTCAGAGATTGGAAGTTGCCAAGAAGGAAGAAAAGGAGGACAAATTTTTTGACATTATAGATTAGCTGAAGCATATATGTGTCTAGATACCCTTATTTCAAGCCATAAAAGATGTTCCAATCTATGGAAAGGAAATCAAGAAAGCATGCCTTAAGAAGTCAGGTAGGAAGAAGAAAGACCCCACTACAGTTCATGTGGTGGGATAGATAGTTGACATCATGATTGGAAAAGTGTCTATCCCTAAGTACAATGACCTAGGTAGTCCTGTGGTAGTAGTTGTTATAAATGGGATTCAAATAAAGAATGCTTTGATTGATTTAGGGGCTGTAATAAATGTAATGACTAAGGACATCTTGCAACAACTAAATGTTGCAAGCATGAGTTCTACTCCTATTTTCCTGCAGCTTGCTGATAGTTCTACTATTAAGCCTAATGGTATAGTGGAGGACCTTGTGGTAATTCTAGACTCCTGGGAGTACCCAATAGACTTCATGATTCTTTCTCCTAAAGATACACTAGGCGGGTATCCCTTTATTCTTGGGAGGCCATGGTTAGCGATTGAAGATGCATATATTGGATTTCAATTAGGTGACATGACCATTTATGATGGGAAGAGCACTAAAATTTTTGTTCTTTATCCTCCTGCTCAACCATCCCATGATGAGAATAATCCCGTATGGCCACATATTGGTGAAGAGGTTGAGGAAGTTAATTTTGTGGCACAACTTATGATGTTAGGTAGAAGCTCCTTCATGTAGCTTCAAGACGAGGATGAAGTATTGGCTAACATACTTCAGAACTATTGTGAAGTGGAGGAAGCATTATATTCTCATTCTGCTACTCCAGTCAAGACACTTCTGCATGCTCTTCTTGCAGCCACTGTTCCTGTAGATGTTCTTCCTACAAAAATTCTTCTTGTAGCCACTCTTCTTGTAGCTGGTCTTCTTGCAGCAACAGGTATGTCCCATAAATTTCTTCCATATGAACTCAACGTACCATGTGTTAATGAAGTAGCTATGATAGAGTCAACTACACAAGTACAAGTATCAGAAGGAGAGTATCTGAATGTTAAATTGTTATTGGAAAACTTATTGAGGACCCACTAGCATGAATTTGTGTGGGACTATCATGAGATGAAGGGATTGGAACCAAATATTTGAACTCATAGAATTTACATCAGAGATGATTTCACCCTAGTTAGATAGCCACAAAGAAGAATCAACCCTGCAGTGAGAAAAAATGTAAAGGAGAACTGCAAAAATTGCTAAATGTAGGATTTATCTACCCCATTTTAGATAGCCAGTGGGTGTTTCCATTAGTAATTGTGCCCAAAAAAGGAGGGAAATGGTGAGTTTGTGTTGATTACAAGGAACTCAATGCTGCCACCAAAAAGGACCATTTTCCCTTACCTTTCATAGATCAAGTTTTGGACTCACTTATAGGAAAGCAATACTTTTCTTTTTAGATGGATTTAGTGGCTACAACCAGATCCAAATTGCACCAGAGGACTAGGGGAAGACCACCTTTACCTATCTATGGGGGACCTATGCCTACTCGGTACTCCCATTTGGCTTATGCAATGCACCTGCAACTTTTCAGAGGGTAGTCATTAGCATATTTTCAGAATTTCTCATGATTGCATGAAAATTTATATGGATGGTTTCACCACCTATGGTGTTGATTTCAATGAAGCATTAGAGAATATTAGGAAGTTCCTATAGAGATGTGAAGATCATAATCTCTCTTTAAACAGTGAAAAGATCTTCATGATGATGCAGGAAGGTGTAGTTCTTGGACACTACATATCTCACAAGTAGATCCTGCAAAGATTGAAGTAATCACAAATCTTCCCACACCTGCAAAATAGAAGGATGTTCAGAGTTTCTTGGGCCATGTAGGATATTATAGGAATTTCATCAAGGATTTTAGCAAAATAGCAACACCATGGTATACTCTCCTCACTAAAGATGTCGAATTCCAGTGGACTGAAGATTGTGACAAGGCATTTTTTGATATGAAGGTAGCCTTGACTCCTGCTCTTGTACTCAAAGAACCTAATTGGGAGCTTCCTTTCCACATCCATAGAAATGCACCATATTATGCCATAGGTGTAGTATTAGGATAGAAAGAAGGAGCTATTGAAAATTCCATTTATTTTATCAGCAAAAAATTGCAAGGAGCTAAATCCAACTATATAGTAATAGAGAAAGAAATGCTGGCAGTGATCTATGCCCTGAACAAATTTAGGTATTACATAATAGGTTACCAAATATTTGTGCACACTGATCATGCAACCATTAGATATCTCATGAATAAACTTCTGATCTTTGGTAGGTTGACAAGATGGTTATTGTTGATGCAGGAGTTTGACATAACCATTGTGGATAAACTAGGGAAGGCCAACGTTGCTGCAGATTTTCTCTCAAGGTTGACTACATCAGAAGATAATCAGGGCATAAATGACTCTTTTCTTGATGAGCATCTATTCTCCATCAATGTACAAACACCCTGGTATGCTGACATAGCTAACTATCTTGTCACAGGTAGAGTTCCTCCTCACTTCTCTCCAAAAGAGGGAAGGGCGCTCATTGAAAAATATTTTCCTTTCTCATGGATTGCTAGATGTTTGTTTTATACTGGACCAGACCATGCCATGAGGAGATGTGTGAGAGAAGATGAGACATATAACATTTTGCATGCATGCCACAACGAACCATGTGGAGGACATTTTGCAGCCAAGAGGATGACTGTGAAGATTTTTAGCACAGGATATTACTGGCCAACACTCCACAAGGATGCAGGAAGGTATACAATAAAATATGATAGATGCCAAAGAATGGGAAGACCAACCAAATATGATGAGATTCCACTTTTCCCTCAGATAGTAATCACTCCATTTGAAAAATGGGGACTAGATTTTGTAGGACCCATAGATCCTCCATCAAATGGTAAGTATTATATCTTAGTTTTCACTAAATATGTAACTAAGTGGGTAGAATTTAAGGCCATGAAGCATGCAAGAGATAACAAGGTTGCAAAATTTCTTTATGAGGAGATTTTCACAAGGTATGGAGTTCCAAGAGAGATAGTGACTAATCAAGGGGCTCAATTCATATCAACCCTTGTTGCAACACTGATCAATGAGTACAACATAAGACACAGGAAGTCTACTCCTTATCACCCCCAGGCCAATGGCCAAGTTGAGGTGACTAATAGGGAGACTGAAGCCATCCTGACCAAAACAGTGGCTGTTCATAAAAAGGTTTGGGCAAATAGATCACCAAAAGCTATTTGGGCCTATAGAACTACTTAGAAAACAACTACAGGCTTCACTCCATTTGAGTTGCTATATGGAAAGACATCCATGATACCCATTGAATTTAAACATAAGACTCTTTAGACTATAGTAGAATTGGGGATGGATATTTCTGAGGCACAAAGAGAAAGAATCCTATAGTTGAATGCTTTCGATGAGATGAGGAGATTAACCTTACATCACATAGAGGTAGTGCAAAATCAAAGAATTAGGTGGCATGATAAATCCATGAAGGACAAGAAATTCCAACCAGGAGATTGGGCATTGCTTTATGATTTCAGATATGAGGACAATACTGGAAAATTGCACATGAGGTGGCTAGGACCATATGAGGTTGCTGAAGTATTCCCTAATGGTGTTGTACAACTCACTACTATTGACCTAGTTAGATTCAAGCTGCTTGTCAATGGTAATTGCCTTAGATTGTATCACAAGCCAACTTCCAAGGAGGAGTTCTTGCAACAATTCACTAAGCATGCTGCACCCAAGCTTCCTGCAGCCGAAGGAAGTGGACCTAGTGTCCCTCCCTCTAGCTAATTAAGATATTTACTTGTTATAATAAAGACTTCCACTTTTGTGGGACTCCATTTCTTCACCCATCCACCCATACGCCCATCCATCTCCACATTTCTCTCTCTTCCATCACTTCACTTCATTCCACTCCACCTCATTCCACCTCATTTTCATTAATTTCTCAACTTATTTCCTAAAAAGGTGAATGGTAATTTCTCCGTAATCTTTGCAATGAATCCTTCACACATTCAGGTATTTGCACATTAATTGTTATATCTTAATTTTATTTAGTGCAATCATTTAATTATTGTATGTTAATATGGACGTTCACCATAGCATGCCATTATTCCCTACCCCTGTGAAATCATCATCTCACATGTGAGGACACATGCCCAAATTTAGGTTGGGGGGAGGAAAAAGATGTGAATACTTTTCTCACGTGTCAGTCCATGCTGGTCTACGTTAACAAAATTTAAATTGAGCTGATTTGAAATTTGAGTGAGAGGACGACTCGCATGTGTGAGGTGACACCAACTGCTGCCTCCATTTCTCTCCATCATAGCTTTCCTTTATTACTCCTTCCTTTCCATTATGGACCCTGTCACAATCTTAAACTACAAACAAAAGGTAAAAAGGGAAAATTTAGTTGACATTGACATTGGAAATTTGGCAAGTGTTGCAGGAAGGTGAATTTGGTTTCAAATGAGAATTGCAGGAAAGAAACCTTTGAGTGATTGTTTGATTATAGACAATGGGAGGTGGGTTAATTTGAAATGAACCCACAGTGCATGATGTATTATTGTAGGATGCACCCTACATAGCTGAATTCAGAAACTATGGCTGGTTAGACTATTTCATGAAGCTGGATGGTTTTGATGAAGGAATTGAACTAGAATTCACCTAGACATTGTCTAAAGGGAAAGCCATGGTAAAAGGGCTAGAAGTATTGGCTATTGACTAAATAATTGTAGAGGTTATAGGGTTGCTAGCTGACGGTGAAGATTACCCTGCTTCCAGAGATGCCAGATCAGCTAGGGCTGAATTTATAGAACCAAGTGACCCTCCATTGAGCATAGATAAACAAGGTGCGAAGAGAACCTCTCTGCCTGAGCCATGGAAGTAGAAAGCTGTTTATGTCATAAAATATATCACCTGTGAAGGATGCTAGTCAAATATACATTCTATGCATTTTAAACTCTTGAATCACATGAGGCACGGGAGGAGGATGAATGTGCCAAACATGCTATGCAACCTTCTTTCAATCATGGTGCCTGAGACTCAGAAAGGTAGGGAAAATTTCATTTCCCACCATTGTTTGATTAAATTGTTAGTTGAGAAGTCTTTGCATGATGTATCTAGAATGACTTGGGAAGAATTCATAAAAAACAATCAAATTAGACCTGAGCACTTGCAACCTAGGGTTTTACCTCAACCTCTTAGGTCTATTAGGAGATTGAGCATGACTAAATCCACTCTTGGTGCTTCAACCTCTGGCACAAGCCCTAATGCAAACCCTCCTGCAACAAAAGAAACCATAGAAATTAGCTCTGCTGGGATAGAGCACTTAGAAGAAGAAAGTTCTCCTACAAATTATAATGATGATGTTCCAATTGGAATCCTAATGAAAACTAGGGCATAGAAGAGAGAGGCAGAAATGAGAAAAGGAAAAGCTAAAAATTAGCTGACAGAAAAAGAAGTACCGGGCTCTAGGAAGCAGAAGGATGACACTGTTCATCCTGCAACCAAAGAAAAACATGAGTCCCTCCTAGAAAATCAAGACCAACGAGGCCAACCTTTGGTATGCCTCTGTAGGAAATCCCTAAGTATAAAGAAATATCACAGGGGGACACAAAAGCTCCAATGGGGCAGGTGAATGTTGAAGAAGAGGATATATTTAAGATGGCAGCAAACATAAGATTGGAAGATCTTGCTGATATTGCAAAACAAGTCAAAAATCAAGGGTATGAGGAAAATCAAGATTTCCTGTAGCAAGAGATCCTGTAGCACAAGATCCTATAGCAAGAAGAAGAAGAAGAATAAGAGGCCCTGCAACAAGATTTGGGAGAACAATCAGTAGCCCTGTAACCAGAGTTGATGGGACAACCTGAATCCTTGTAGTTAGTACTATATGAAGAGCAAGCATTAGTGCTAGGAAAAATGATGGTAGGAATGCATAACCCCCTTAATTTTTCAATGCACATGGTAGCTATGCATTTATGGAAAGAGATGCAAAGAAGAGAAGAGGAATGGAAAGAGGAGAATTGCAGATTAAAGAAGGAAATTAAAAAGAAAGATGAGGAGATTGAAGATAAGAATGCAAAAATTGCCACCTTGAAGAAGAATGTGGATGATATGGTAGCCTTGGTACCAAAAATTTTAGAGTGCAGGACCCCTTCAAGGGTCTATGCTTTGCACTTGAAGGAGAAATATCTTTCTTTTAAGCTGGCGAGAATTGTCTCAGGTTTGAACCTTTCTATTGAGACTCATGTTGAATTTTTCAATGCTCATCAAATTGTTTCCCTTGAAATGAAGAATTTTCTATGTAAGTTTTATTTGCATAATTATGTTGTGACTCAAGACCATGATTGGAATCCATTGATGTATGTTGGAGATGTCTAATTAAGGGCATTTATGTCAAGTAAAAAATGAGATCAGTTGGGAACAACAATATGGGGCTTATAAGTAATTGGAATCCAACATCCCTTTGGCCATCAAGGCTAAATCAAGGAATCCAAGGGACATTTATAGTGAATGGCACATAATGCTTTTCAGACCTAGCTATGGTAATATGATTATGCCTTGGATAGAAGCAGTCTACAGTGAGTATGAGGTGAAGGAAAAGGAAAAAGAGGAAACTATGAAGAGATACCTCTCACAAAGATGGAACAACCTAATCGATGAGATAAAATAGGCTGAGCCTCATTCCATCCAGAACTATGTTGAAACACTCAAAATAATTGACAGGTATATATAGATTGGAAGGAAAAAAGGATGATTCTGGCTTCCCCTGACTTTTCAGCCACCCATTTTGATGTGGCCCGTACCAAACTTCAGGTTTTACCACTATGATATTGCTATAGAGAGACAACGATGGAGTAGATTGGACAGATTGGGAGGATTCTATTGGGACCTTGATTCACGCACAACAAACACTGATGTAGGATAATTGTCAGTTGCAAATTTTAGAGCATTGACCAAGCAAAAGAATAACCCTTCCCTTGCTGGAGGACCAACAAAACCTTAGGTTGGGGGAGTGATGAGCCTAGTTTATGGTCTAATTTTGTGTAGAATTTATAATTTACTTGCTAAAGTTTTCATGGACCTTGATGTTAAGTGTTGATATTTCTTATGATATTTCCTCAAACTATAAACATTGGGCCTAATCTTATTTCTCCAAATATTTTATGACATTGGCATGTTATATGGACTCTCTATATTAATTTTTCATGTGGTTAATGAATTTTCTTTAAGGAAGTTATATATATGTGATTATTGTGCATGTTAACATTGCCATGCAGATATAATTTGAGGATACTAAATTCAGAGACACCGCCAGCTGGGCATGCACCATAACATCCAGCAAGGGAATTGTTCAAAGGTCAAAGGAGGTCGATGGAATGAGATTCCCCATGCACATCAAATGTAACTGCCTTGTAGTGGACTTTAATGTTGTTGAGTGAATATTGGCGTTATTGCTGTGCTAAATCTATGGGCAAGTTTGACTAGATTCCATGTGCGCATAACCGCCTTTGCATTTTCTCTACTTTCCCTAAAGTGGCATCCTCCTAGTTTGTGGAGTTGACCGCCTTGCTTAGTTGGTAGTATAAATAAGGATCAGATGCTCCTTTTTAGGAGGTTGCATGATCTGATATTGTACTTGCATTCTTGGTTTTCAGTAATATAGTTACATTGCTCTATTGTACTCATGTTTCTTGATGAATAAAATGAAGTTTCGAGTTTGTGCATCTAATTTTTCATTAGTAGTAGAGGATACTCATCCAAGGGGGTCCACTTGGTGAGAAATCCATCCTTTAGCTTAGTTTAGTAGAGTTATTACTTTCTATTCAGTAATTAGTTAAGAATCTGGCACTGACTATTCCTGTAGCCACTGAAATTCCATTTTGTGACTGTTCCTGTAGCCAAAGCAAACATAGTAGTTTCTTATTTGTTTGCTCATATTTCCCTTTCTATTATGCATTTCAGCTTAGTATAGTTGTTGGTTGATGTTCAACATTTATGTTATTCCTTTCCAAGCAATTTAATTTTCAACATTGTGTCTTACTTAGTTGTAGAATGGAAATGGCTACTTTGAGTTCCTAGTGCACATACCGTGCTGACCCATTTCAAGTTCATGTCCCTTGGTTGACAAGTTAAATGCACCTTCATGATGATTGAATAGCTATTGAATTTATATGTCCAATATCTAAATCACAACTGTAAGAGCTTAGTTGTTAAATCATTGTAGGAGGCCAACATCACCCACCTTTTCATCACCCATTATCATAATTGCTGCAAAAAGACTTAGAACATCCCTTTTACCTAGATTTGAGTCAACTAGAGAGTTCAAACATTAAAAATCACAACATAACTCTCCCAGAGGTGACCCAAAATTTATGGTAAAGATGAGATCACAAAACAAGAGAACCATGGAGAAAACCAAAGTCACATTTACCTCAAGTGATCCAACTCCTTGAGAATTTGATCCAAGAAGTCACGTTACTCGATCACAACAACCTTCATCACCATCAGGGCCATATGAGATAGAAGATATCACAAAAATCCCTTTGAACTTACTAGGGAGGAAATCATGGAACATCAAGCCTTGGGAAGTATAGCTCCTATCTCCCCATCATTTGTTGCATAAAATATGACACAAGGCTTCACAACTCCATGCCTCGGGCTAAATAAAACATCAACATCTAGCCTTACAACTAGTCTTGCTAAGTATTTTGGCCATACCCTTCCATTTGAAAGCAACACATGTGTGGGAACTCTTGAAACCAATACCCCATCCCAAGTGACCACTTGGACACCTACATTTGGTGCTTCTCCCGTTCCAGAAGATCCCAAACAACCATATAAACCACTTATAGTTCATTACTCCACCACAACTTCCACATTTTGAGGACACCCCTCTTCATCAATCCCCACATGTACCACAAGTGTGCCCAACATTATGCAAAGTAGTATGGACCAAGTGTCAGAAGTAGATCCAAATGGTGAAGGAAATACCCTCACACAAAGCCAACCCTTAATACAAGAAGGGAAATCTCTATCCTACCCTCCAACTAGTTCATCCATATGATTGGTTTCACAAAACCCATCTATCCCGTCCATCATCAACCCACATCCAAACAATCCCTTAGTAACAAATCCCATCAATCTGGGTAATAACATGTCTAAATCCCTAACACAAGGAAATCTTCAAGACATGGGACAAGGAAACATTTTTAATCAATGGAATCAAGGTCCTAGTGTGTCATTCGCATTGCATAATCTAATGGCACCATCCTCATCTTTCCCCACAATCCCCTTTATTGGTCAAAATAAAATGGGACCTCAAACTTACATTCCTCCACCTCAATCCACTATCTTACAAGAAATGTTAAACCAAGGGAAACCCCAACCTCCCATCACCAATCTGCTACCCACTTAAAATATCACCACTCAAAACCCATCATAGATATCTCAAAAACCTCCTGATCCTTCACTACAAGCACATGCATTAGCTTTAAACCAAGCCCAACAAGCATGTCAACAAGCCTTATAATAGTAGCAACAACAACAAGCAGCCCTAATAGCACAACAACAACAACAACAAGCAACCCTAGCAACACAACAACAACAACAACAACAACAACAACAACAAAAAACAACAAGATGCCTTAGTGGCACAACAAGCACCATTAGCGGCACAACAAGCAACCTTAATGGCACAACAATCAGCCTTAGCACAACAACAACATCAAGTGCATCGAGCAGCCTTAGTAGCACAACAACAACAACAGACCCAACAACAAGCCCTAGTGGCTCAACAACAACAACAATCTCAACAACAAGCCTTACCAAATCAATAGTATGCACAAAAAAAACAAAAACAACCAAGAACCTACTATAATCCTCAACAAAACATCACCAATACAAACACGTTAGGAACATATACATCAATACCCCAATCACCTTCACAAAATATCGCACCACCATACACCCCATACAACTTCAGGCGTTGTCACAAGAAATGCAGGACCTTCAGATGGGTAAGACAAAGAATCCCCATTCATAGAACCTATGTCCCTATCCACTTGATCAAAACATCATAATGGTATCATTCCCTCCTAGCTTTGAAATCCCCAAATTCGATAAATACAAAGGGAGAGGAATTCCTATGGACCATGTCAAAGAATTTAATGCCATGTGTATGGAGGTAGTTTACAATGATTCTTATTTAATGCACCTCTTCCCCTGAAGTCTAATAGGTCCTGCTATGGATTGGTTTTCTCAACTGCCTCTTAGTATCAATTTTTTCAAGAAATTACAAATAAATTCAACAATCACTTCTCTTTTAACCTTGACATAGACATAAGCCTAGAAGAGTTTTACACTCTCAGATAAAACAAAGGAGAAATTTTTGCTAATTTCTTACAAAAATGGAGACAAAGAGCTAGTAAGAGCAAATGGCCTCTTCTCGATGTACAAGTGGGGATTATCATAGTGAATCTAGATCTAGATCTATCCTTCCACTTGAAAATGTAGTGCATCACATCATATGAAGAGATTTTCCCTAGAGCCCTTAGCATTAAGAGAGCTCCAATCTCATAGGGGAATACCCTAGCTTACAAAGACAATCGACCATCAACTAGTTCAAACGACAAGCCTCGTGTCTAGGCCAAGAACAAAAATGTAATGAACGATGGTGTGGTAGATGCTAAGGTGGTCCTAAGTGCTCCTAGGCCAAACAACAATAACATTCCTAACATTCAACCAACTTTCCAACAAACAACACCCCCTTAGAACAATTAGATCACCAACACTAAATCACAAGAAAGGAAAACCCCTAACAAGAACAACTATCTTAAACATAAGTACACACAACTATCAAAACCTATCGAGACCATCATGAAGAAATTGGTAGAGTCAAACTTGATAACATTTCCCAACTTTGATAACTACCAAGAACCCCAAGAGAAATCATCTTGGTACGACGAGAACAATCTTTGTGACTTTCAAAAAATCAAAGGACATAAAATGAAAAATTGCATGCAGTTAAAAAACATTATCCAAGATTTTATAGAGAACGATACCAAATCTATTGAAGTATTAGACATGAATCAAGATCTTAAGATATACAAGAACCCTATGCCATATCATAATAAAGGGAACAATAATGAAAAAGCTAAGGATTACACAAACGTGCAACATACCTATTCTAATGTAGTCGGTTCTTGTGATAGTGTTATCACCATCATCACCCAAGGAGTCCCATCTCAATCTAGGACACAACCTACTTTTCCAACATCAAATCCCAGTAAGTACAATCTCCTAGATCAACTTAAGAAGACCCTCACATAGATATCAATCTTAGAACTATTAAGGCTATCACCCGCACATAGGGAAATCTTAGAGAAAGCTTTGTCAGAATCATCCATCCTTAAGAATATTGATACAAATCAGTTACAAGCTATGGTAGGGCATATCACTAATCACCTTCTCACCTTCTTAGAATAAGACCTACCATCACAACCATCTCATAACCATTCTTTATACCTTAAGGCTGTTACTCACAAAAACAAGGTCAAAAGAGTCTTAGTAGATGGAGGTGCTGGTATAAACATTTGTACCCTTTAGTTGATCAAGCACTTGGGATATTCAGAGGATACTATTGAGAAAGAAAAGAGCACCACCATTAGAGCATATGATGACCAAGAGTGGGAATCACAAGGCATCATTACATTACCCATCCAAATAGGACCTATCATTGCAGAAACTACATGCTAAGTATTAGACCTTGATCTTCACTACAACATCGTACTTGGATGACCATGGATCCATGCCTCAAAAGCTGTAGCCTCGACCTATCATCAATGTGTAAAGTTTTCCTTTGAGGGTAGAGAAATTACCATCCATGGAGATCTTGAGTCCATTTACTATTGCATGAACCTTGAAGCTAAGTTCTATAAAATCCCCCAAATACCCAAGAATGATGAAGGGCCTACACCTTCTACCTCATTTGTTGACCCATCATCCCTTGCATGTACCTCTAAAAAAAAATCACTCATTGTGTAGAGCATACCTGACATCAAAGCAGTGATCTAGGATGATGGTTGTGGAAATTATAAACTAATGAACAATACCTTTGTCTTAGGAGAGATACCTCTTTCTCCTCAATTCCATGGGAAACACACAACTAGCAATAAATAGCCCGAGTCAATCAAGATGGCAGCTACCACCGTCTCCAAGTGGGGAGATTTGAACCAAGAAGATGTCAATGAGGAAGATGTCTCTAAACTCCTCTATCAAGATGAATGACCTGTTCCTGTTCTTCCCATGGAAGATGACAATAAAGGCTTGCAACTAATGAAGGGATGGGGCTATACCAAAAATGAGAAACTGGGAAAAAATGAGAATGGTTTGCTAGAACCTATCATTCTTGAGAAATTCCTAAAGAATCTTGGCCTAGGTTGTACTACTAGTAAGGTCACCATTATCGACAAAGGGACTTCATCTAAATAGGCTGAGGCTTCCTCTTGGTTACCTACATCACGTGATATGACCTTGGATGAATTCCCAATTGATGTCATTGACCTATTTGAGAATAAATCCCTCTTCATGATATCCATAACATCCTCCACTCTGAGTGGTCAACAAATTGAAATACGCCTAGTATACCCGCAACTCATTGATTTGGACGAACATGGACCACTAATTCTAGATTTATTTCAAAATGATGAAGCAATCTCAAAATTCATGGGACTCTGTGACAAATTACCAAGGGAATATCACAAGGAAGGTTTTGAAATAGAGCTAGACACATGAGGATACTATGGGGAGACTATTGAATCCTTCAGTCACAAAATTGATGAAATGCAACTAACATGTAGATCTTCGAGTGAAAACCACACTATGACACTTTTTGATCCCAAAATAGTAAAAAGAAATGATGTGTCTGAGGGTAAAAACCAATCTGAGGTGCCCAAGGTTGAGGGATTATATCTCCCCCTTATTGCAATACATCTAGAGAAATCAACAGTCTTAGCAGAGAAGGACACTCCAGTTAATGTGGGAATAGAAGAAGCACTCAAGATCACTTTCTATATCGAATCCTTGTTGGATGAAGAACAAAAGAACCTAGAAACATTCTTGAAAGAGAGTAGAGATAAATTTTCATGGTCATACAAAGATATTTCAGGCCTTGATCCAAAAGTGGTTGTGCATCACTTAGCAGTCTATCCGAAAGCCAAACCAATAAAGAAAAAGTTAAGGAAGATGCACCCTCAAATAGCACTCCTGGTCAAACTTGAGTTATAGAAGCTTCTTGACATTGGATTTATCTGACCAATAGATTATCCTGAGTGGGTTTCAAACTTGGTACTAGTCTCAAAACCCACTAGGGGCATCATAATATGCATTGATTTCAAAGACTTAAACAAAGCATGCCTGAAGGATGATTTCCCTCTTCCTAACATTGAAATCATATAGACTTAATAGCTAGGCATGAAATTCTATCAATCATGGATGGTTTTTCAGGATATAATCAAATCATGATTGCCAAAGAGGATCAACACAAAACTGCATTCACTTGTCCATGGGGGACATATTGCTGGAACGTGATACCATTTGGGCTAAAGAATGCAGGAGCAACCTATCAAAGAGCAATGAGCCTCATCTTTCATGACATGATCCAAAAAATAGTAAAATATTATGTGGATGATATTTTGGAAAAATCAAAGAAAAGGAGTGAGCACATACAAGTCTTAGGACCCATCTTTGATAGGCTTGAAGAATACAAGGTATGACAACCCAAAAAAGTGTCTTTGGGGTTACATCAGGGAAACTTCTTGGCTATATCGTCTCACAAAGAGGAATAGAAATTGATCCAGCAAAATTAAAAGCCATCCTAGACATGGAACCAACACAAACACTAAAGCAAATGAGAGGATTACAAGGAAGATTGCAGTCCATCAGAAGGTTCAAAATGTAATTATTGGACAAAATCCACCCTTTTTCACATCTTCTTCATAAAGGAATAACTTACAACTGGGATGAGAAGTGTGGAAAATATTTCCAACAGATCAAGGACTATCTATTGACACCTCCAGTACTCATGCCACTAATACTGAACAAACCACTGATCCTGTACATCTCAGCGACATCAGTAGCACTAGGTGCTCTTCTGGCACAACATGATGAAAATGAGAAAGAAAGGGCTATCTATTACATCAACATGACCTTAGTGGGATATGAAATGAACTATTCATCCATTGAGAAATCCTACTTAGCATTGGTTTTTTCATCACAAAAATTCAAACACTACATGCTGTCACATCAAATCAAACACATTGCAAAGATTGATCCATTAAAAAACCTGTTATCCAAAGCAATTCTCACTGGGTTAATGGCTAAATGGGTAATGATCTTAACTGAATTTGACATAGAGTATGTGAAGCACAAGGAAATCAGGACAAGTGATCACAAACCAACTAGGAGAGGCCCCTATCTATGCTAAGAACCCATTGATATCTGAATTCCCTGATGAATTAGTGTTCCTTGTCAATCTCACAAATCAGTGGAAGATGTACTTTGATGGATCATTCACTCAACATGGATCAGAAGCATGTATTCTCTTCATCACCCCTCAAGGTGATTGCATCCCAAAGTCATACAGGCTATCATTTTCATGTACTAATAATATTGTCGAGTACAAAGCCCTAATCACAGGTCTAAGGATAGCAGTTTAGTGGCAGATACAAGAGATGAAAGTCTATGGAGACTCACAACTGGTTATGAACCAAGTCAATGCCAAATATCAAACTAAGGATGACAAGCTTAATCCTTACAAGAAGATGGTATAGAGTCTTAAGGACCTTTTCATAGAAATAACATTTGAGTAGATCCCTCACATGGACAATTGAGCAATAGATGCTATGATAACAATCAAATCACTTTTATACATGCCGAACAACATCTCGTAATGCAAGTTCTTGGTAGAAAAAATTCTCATACCAACTTTCAAAATCCCAAAATTTGAATTTGTGTGTACCATTGTTGGTCCTGGATCCCCATGGTACCATGAAATATTTATCTACCTAAGTAGAGGAACCCTCCCTTTCGATATCACTTCGAACCTTAAAAAAACCTTTATCAAGAAGGCATCCCAATTTGTGATCCTAGGTGATGCCCTTTATTGCCAAAGCATCAAGGGGACATTACTATGATGTCTTAACCAAGAGGAATCCTTGATCGCTTTAACAAAAGTACATGATGGTATATGTGGTTCCCATTCTTGTGGTATGAATTTATCTAAGAAACTGTTGAGGATGGGGTATATACCTGTCCAACCATGGAAAGAGAAGCTCATCAATATGTGCAGAAGTGTGTTCAATTTCAACAACATGGAGATCTGATTCATGCTCCAGCTCAAGAGTTGTAACCAATTATCACACCTTGGACTTTCTCGTAGTGGGGGCTTGACCTCATAGGAAAGATCACTCCAACCTTATCCAATGGCCTCAAGTTTATCATAACATCCACTAAGTACTTTATCAAGTGGGTTGAAGCCATTCCTATGACCTACATGATGGGAAAGAAAATTTCCAAATTTATCTTGAACTACCTCATCTACCGTTACGGTGTTCCACAAACCCTTATGTCAGACAACAAAACACCTTTCAAGAATTAGGATGTGAAAGAGCTATGTCAAAGTTTCAACATCCAACACTGATTCTCTACCCCTTATTACCCCCAGGGAAATGGTCAAGCTGAGGCTACAAACAAGACCATTCTAAAAATCCTAAAGAAAATGGTCAATGAAGCTGGTCGTGACTGACATCTACATCTAAATCCTACTCTTTGGGCCTATCAAACTAGTATCCGCACACCAATAGGTGCAACCCCATTCTCCTTGGTCTATGGATCAAAAGCTATTTTTTTTATTGAGTTTGAGCTCCCATAATTGCGAGTGTCACTATAGAACCTAATCATCGATGAAGAGTACAAAGTATCTTGACTAAATGAGCAAGAATTCTTGGATGAGCGTCATCTTGATGCCCTCAATCACTTGCAAGTATATCAAAACTGACTGAAACAAAGCTATAAAAAGAAGATTAAGTGTCGGTTATTCTAGGTAGGGGATCTTGTCCTAAAGTAGAATCAAAAGAATCTTCTAGATCAGTACAATAAAGGAAAGTTTGAGCCTAACTAGTTGGTTCCCTTTGTCATCACATCAAGCTATGGATCAGGAGAATACCAGTTGTCAACACCTAAACGTGAACCCTTGTAGGAACCAACCAACAAATTTCATCTTAAGAAGTTTTATGCCTAGTCTTGAAGGGTATAAATCTAAAAATAAAAAAAAATAAAAAAAATGAGAAAAAGGATTGAAAAAAGTAACGAAAAATAATTGTCCTCCAGTGAAAACCACTTCAGTGGTGCTTTGAGCAAGTACCTTGGTGAAAACCTAGAAAATAGGTACCTTGCATAAAAAAGTACCTCCATCCATCTAAATCTCTTTATCTTATCATTCTTGGCATCACATCCATCACATCGTATCCTTCATACCATTGCACGCATCACCCATCCCTGTCCATATCATAGCTTGATATTGAGAAGTATTGTATCCCCTTAGTACTACTTGACATGTTCCAAAGTTCAGTTTGTCCTGCCTATATTGAGGTAGACTATCATTTAACACTAGGGGAAATTTGTTATGGATCGGATCAGGTTCTTGTATATCTTAAGGTCATCGAAAAAATCCAAAAAAATTCACACAACAACACTACAGGAGATTAGCACCGACTTTTGTGCCAGATTTTAGTGTATTTTGAGTCATGAATTGAACAATTTGGTTGGCGCTAAACTCGACACAAATAGGCATGGTCAGCTCGATGTCAGATTTTGCACCGATTTTTCCACTAGATTTAGTGCCGACTTTAGCACTGAAAAATCATAGCGCCTTTGTTAGCGCCTAAAATAGCGTTGGGAAGTAACGTCGAAAATTGCGCCAAAATTAGTGCCCAATTTGGCTTCCATTTTTGCTTCTAGTTTTGCGTCCAGTTTTGCTTCTAGTTTTGCCTCTAGGTTTGCTTCCAATTTTTCTTCCAAGTTTGCTTCCAATTTTGCTTCTAGGTTTGCTTCGGGTTTTGCTTCCAATTTTGCTTCTATTTTCCTTCCAGTTTTGCTTCCAGTTTTGCTTCTGGTTTTGCTTCCAAGTTTTCTTCCGATTTTGCTTCCAGTTTTGCTTCTAGTTTTGCTTCCAAGTTTGCTTCCCATCTTGCTTCCAGTTTTGTTTCTGATTTTTCTTCCGGTTTCGCTTCTAGTTTTGCTTCCTAGTTTGCTTCCGGTTTTGCTGCCAGTTTTTCTTTTGATTTTGCTTCCAGTTTTGCTTCCAGTTTTGCTTCCAGTTTTGCTTCCGGGTTTGCTTCCAGTTTTGCTTCCATTTTTTCTTCCAAGATTGCTTCTGGTTTGCTTCTAGTTTGGCTTCCATTGTTGCTTCTTTTTTTCTTCTAAAAATGCTTCTTGTTTTGCTTGCATTTATTAATTTAATATGTTTTATTTCAATTTAATTAGTTAATTATATCGTGCCTCTTAAATAACTCATATGATTATAGAGTAAGTAATTTAATTATTTAACTCATATATTAAATAACAATATAATTATTGTAACATGATCATCATCTATAGTTAAAACAAGTGAGTCAAATATCTATAATTTAATTGAATTTGAAAACATCCATCCTAAGCAATAAATTAAAATCATCATACTTAATAAATATCCATCCAAAAATCATCGACCACTTTTAATATATATAAATTGACAAGTCATTACTGATAAGATCATCATCATATATAACTAAAACAATTGAAAGTCAAATATGCCAGTACATCAAAAACATGTCAAAATGATACATGTCCAACAGTCGACATAAGTGAAAATGATACATGTACAAATGATATAAACAAAATTGATAAATTATGTATCTCAAATTGATACAAGTCAAGATGATACATGTCCAAATGATATAGTGAAAATGATACATGCCAATATGATACAACTCAACAATATAGTACTGTAGGCTATGAAAATGATACATATGATAGTAACCATGAAAAGAGTCATCATAATGATATATCAAGAATGATCCATGATGTAGTCTATATGATCATGAATGTCACTGGTTACTATCACTAACTATCTCATCATCATCATCACCATCATGATCATGATGATCATCATCATCGTCATCGTCGTCGTCGTCATCGTCATCGTCATCGTCATCGTCATCGTCATCGTCATCGTCGTCGTTGTCATCGTCGTCATCGTCATCGTCATCATCATTGTCATCGGCCTCGGTGTCTTCCATATCTGCGTCATCATCATCCTCTACCATGTGATATGTAATGGTAGAACCAATATTTTGTGGATCTATATCATGTTGAGGGTCTTCTTGATCTTCTGGAAGACTCGTGTTCTACAAAAAAAAACATTTAAAATGAAAAGTTATTATTTATTTCATGCAATAATTTATTTTTCTGTTATATATCTAATATTACAACATATGAGACAAAACCATAATCATATTACATCATATCAAAGTGCACATACCATAATAAAATTTCAAATTTTTTACAGCTAATACTGGCGAGTCAAGAGAAACTTCAGCTTTCAAAAACAAAGCCAATTAGGCTGGCAGAGTTGTGGATCAAGCCAACATTTGGTGGAAGAGGAAGAAAGATGACTAGAACTTTGGAGGCCCACCATAATGGATTTCAATATTCAACCATGAGAGCAAAGAGAGAGCTGATATCATGTATCAAAACATTAAGCATGCATTCTTCCAGCAAGAAGGAGATGATTACTTTGCTTCATTTTCATTTTCATAACCATATCAAGGCATGGGAACCAAGAAGACTAAGGATGTCTAGTTTTATGTGGAGGTAATGGATGTGGTCCAAACTTTAGGAGGGGAAAGAAGGTCAATGTATGATCTTGATGAAATTGAGGAAGAACAACAAGAGAGGGACAAGAAAAATAAAATCAATATAGAGTTTCAAGGATTTGTCAAGCAAGTAAGAGAGCTATGGGAGCAACCTCATCTAAAATATTTTGAACTAGAGTTTGATATACCATTTAGAGAGCTTGGTTTTCATGGAGTTCCTTTCAAAGCCTCTGCTTTTATTATTCCTATGTTAAACTATTTGGTAGAGTTGGTGGAATTACCTTTCTTAGTAATCACTATTAGTGAGATTGAGATTGTTAACCTTGAGAGAGTAGGAATTGGGAAAAAGGAATTTGATATGGCTATTGTTTTTAAATATTTCAACCGGGATGTACTCCGCATTGATGCCATTCGTCAATCTTCACTTGATGGCATCAAGGATTGGCTGAACTCCATGGATATAAAGTATTATGAAAGCAGAATGAACTTGAACTGGCGGGCAATTTTGAAGAATAGTATTGATGATCCAGATAAATTTATTGAAGATGGAGGTTGGGAATTTTTGAATATGGAAGCTCGAGATTCTAATTCTAATAATTTAGAAGAGTCAAATCAAGGATATGAACCCTCTGATGTAGAAGATGAATCATAATCAGATTTCATGTAGCCACCATCAAGAGTGTTACAAGCCAACAAGATGGAGGGAATTATTATATAAGGATAATTTTCAATGTTGCAGGTACCAACTTTAATGCCAACTACAATGGAAACATTGAGATTCCCTAGAAATATTTATGTTAAGGAAATTTCCTTTAGATGCAAGGATTCAAAGCACATCAACCATGTGGTACAAATGATTAAATCCCAGAGACGATCTTTAGCAATGAAAGAGTTTGAAAAGGTAGAGAGAGCTACATTGGTGACTCAGTAGAAACTTTAGCTTTCAAAAACAAAGCCAATTAGGCTGGAAGATGTGTGGATTAGGCCAACATTTGGTGGAAGAGGACGAAAGATGACTGGAACTCTGGAGGCCCACCATAATGGATTTCAGTATTCAACCATGAGAGAAGAAGAGAGAGGTGATATCATGTATCAAAACATTAAGAATGCATTCTTCCAGCCAGCGGAGAAGGAGATGATTACTTTGCTTCATTTTCATTTGCATAACCATATCATGGTGTGGGAACCAAAAAGACCAAGCATGTCTAGTTTTATGTGGAGGTCATAGATGTGGTCCAAAATTTAGGAGTGGAGATCCTGATGTCTACCAAGAGGCATAAAGTTAGATTAATTAAGTTCACCTACATGTCTTCCAAAATTTACTTCCAATTTTTATGACTGTTTTTCTTGACTGTCAGAGCTTACTTACAATTTTGAAATTTCTTTCTAGTCATTTTGATGAGGCTATATTCAGCCAATGTGTAAGAACCTTTTGCTTGTATCACAAGCATCTGTACATTGCAAGAATTTTGATTATCTATGGTCTATAACAATGCCATCTCACTTATTGGATCTTCTATTTCAATGCTTTCTATGGCCTTCTCTGTTTGAGGTAGCACCTGACAATCCTACCTCCTTTCCTTAGTTGAGAAGTAGATTTGAATTTGGAAATACTGAACTTTAAAACTAGCTATGTTTTAAGGAGAGATATTCTAGCTTTGTTGTTGACACCTTCAATCTTCAACAAGGAATTGGATGCATGGATTGAAATGCAAGCTTTCAAACTTAGATTTGAATGTGCATAATTTGATTGATTATGGTTTTCATAGGCAGTTGTATTTACATGACTATTCTGGATTGTTAATACATGTAATAGTGACTGCATCCTTATCAATTTTGGCTACCCTTATTCAGAATGCCTTGGCCTTTGGAATCAATACAAAGTTGTGCATTGTTATTCCATATTTGTAACATTTAGAACATTTAAGGGGTACAACATATAGAAATTCGATACTGTCATCCAAGGAAAACTTACAGATGGTGTATCAAGAACAACATAAAATGCTTTTATTAGGGTTAATGATTTCGTCCCCCACGTTGCTGATATTTTCCCCGAAACATGTTTTTGTTGATTATTTTAACGCATCTCAAAATTCAATGTATTGATTAACATTTGTTACACATTTCATTTGTTTAGAAAAATGATGCATATATGTTAACTCAATCAGTGTTGTTACTTCGATAGTTTGAGTTCTATGACAACCAACCATTAGGCCATTGTGTGTGGGAGCACATTTTTGTTTTTAGTTAGCTTTTTGGGATAGCTCTACTGGGTGTTGAGGACATTTCATTTATCTTTTGAATGTTAAGAAGTCAAAGTTTCAAGGATTTGTCAAGTGGGTAAGAGAGCTATGGGAGCAACCTCATCTAAAATATTTTGAACTAGAGTTTGATATACCATTTAGAGGGCTTGGTTTTCATGGAGTTCCTTTCAAAGCCTCTACTTTTATTGTTCCTATGGTAAAATATTTGGTAGAGTTGGTGGAATTAGCTTTCTTAGCAATCGCTATTAGTGAGATTGAGAATTGTTAACCTTGAGAGAGCAGGACTTGGGAAAAAGGAATTTGATATGGCTATTGTTTTCAGAGACTTCAAGTGGGATGTACTTGATGGAATCAAGGAATGGCTAAACTCCAAGGATATAAAGTATTATGAAAGCATAATGAACTTGAACTAGTGACCAATTTTAAAGACTATTACTGATGATCTAGATAAATTTATTGAAGATGGTGGTTGCGAATTTTTGAATATGGAAGCTAGTGATTATGATTCTGATAATTCAGAAGAGTCAGATCAAGGATACAAACCCTCTGATGTAGAAGAGGAATCAAAATTAGACGAGGAAGGTTTAGAAGATGAATCTCTTGTGGAGTCAGAGGACAAAGAAGAAGAAGAAGATTCTAAAGAGGAGGAAGGTAAAACATGGGATGAATTAGAAACCAAAGCCAAAAATGTAGATAAGGAAAAAGGAGATGAGTTTGACAGTGAAGAGGAAAGGCAACAATGAAAGGTAAAAGCTATAGGGAAGTCTCAGGCACCTGATATTAGATATTCAAGAGGAATGCCTGCCAAGAGGCATAAAGTTAGATGAATTGAGTTCATCTACATCCTTCTACTATTTATTCATGCACATAAACAATCATCTTGTAATCATAAGATTTGAGCTCTATTTACTCATCCTACACATCAATAAACAACTCAACACAAGAGATGAAAATTGACATATTAACACAACAATATCCAACTAAGTTATTGAAACACAACTATTGATACCTTGTTCTCCATACATATTACAAAATCATTCCACTTTTTGTTTTGTAACATATTCTTTTCAAATTGCTTTCGATGGTGGCCATATTTCTCCTCCTATCAAAACATGGCACATGGACTAGTTAAACTAATTAATATGCAATAATTTAGTTTTTCCAAGGAAATAAAAGAAATATATCATTTAACATATTAAATATACTTACAAATGTACAAATCAAGGCCTGCAAACCTTTCTGGCCACTGCGATGTGTGGCACAAAGTTTCTCAAGCCTAGCCTTGGAGGCCTTGTCTTGAAACATATACTAATTCAATTTAACTATGCACAAATAAAATTTAAATATCGTTAGGCCCATTAAGTTAGTCAGGAAGTTAGGGTCCACAAGGATTCATGTGGAGGGTGATTCCTTGATAATCATCCAAGCAATAATAAAAGGAGGAATTGATGCTTGGCAATTGTAGGGTGTGATTAGGAAAATTATTGAAGAATTAGCTCTTTTTGAGGATTATAAGATTAGCCGTGTTAGGAGAATAGGGAATATGGAAGAAAATACCCTCTCGAAATGGGATTTAATGTTTGTCGAGGTGGATGAATTTATAATTGAGGATTTTAGAGGAGTTTCTTTGGAGTAATTTTTTTCCATTGCATTTAATGCAAGGTTGTGTTAGTTAGTAAGTAGAGGAAAGTTTTTCAAAATTCTTGAAGGACATGAAGCATTGATGAAGGTTTTGCTGCCGGTGCTAAACGTACGTTCGAAATCAATGGTGATGAGCAAAAATTTTCTATGTAATGAAGTTTTTCCTTGCATTTCCTTCAATGCTTCTTAGTTTGCGAGAGTAAGGAGAGTGTTAGGATGGTGGTGTAAAGTAGTTTGGTGGATAACGTACTAGAGAAGAAATAGAGGCCAACTTCACTCTGAAAGAAAGGAGGAAATTGGATCATTTTGTTGGCAAAGTGATGGTGAAGAAATTGCGTGGCTTGTTCCTATACAAGGATGTGAAAGTGGCACAATCTGTGCAAATCATTCCGGGTAATGGCTTTGAAGATTTGAAGCATAGATATCAGACTAATATGGATATATACTCTCTAATCATGGCATGGGGATTGGACTTAGGAGAGTCAGTGGAGGTTGTAAGGAAAGTGATGAAAGCGTTGGTACATAGGGATTTATTAGTGAACATGGAGAGTATCCTGGAATGGGCTATACCAAGACAAGGCTTTAATATGAGAAAAGGCATGGAAGGTGTGGGCCCAGAAGTAGCAGAGATAAATTTCCCTTTCATTAGGTGGCCAGAAGGAAGAACCAAAGCCGTGTTGAGAGAGGGTGCAAAATGGGGGTGGCAAGCTTTGAAACTGTGCATTGAATTAATGGAGACTGAGGAGATAATAGCGCGAATAAAAGACACCGCCAGAGAGGAGCTGTGTGAGAAGAAGGGTTTGCATCTAAGAAATAAGGTGAATCCACTCACAGAATTGCGCCCATTGCATCTGGGCAACGCTTCTGGAACTTTTGTGTAAACTCAATGCTCATTTTTTGCATAGTTTACTATGTTTAAGCTAGATGTTGATGTACAAGCTTAAGGGGTTAAGCCCTATTTTTGGTTTCAATATTTTAAATAGCTAGGGTTTGGGTAGTAGTTGGTTGGATAGTTTTCAGGCGATTGTGATAGGGCTTTTTGATCCATAGGTTTTTATTCTATTTTAACAGACATGATGTGATGGTGCTGGAAGAACTTTTTATTTGGAGCTTTGTATATTTTGATTTATCATAAATAAAATAAAAATATTATCGCCGATCAAAAAAATAAAATTTAAATATCGTTTAATAAATTTGATATAATCTTATGAGAAAATTCAAATACCTGCGTACTCTCCTCACTAGAATTCCTCTGTGCATCCTGGCTTCATGCTATAATATTTTGAGCCAAAGCTCAAATGGGTAGGGTAAATTTTTTTTTTGGTTTCTCAAAGGTTTTACAATTTATAATGATGGGAAAATTTAGAGGGTTCCTGGATAGTTTAGGCCATGAACTAGTAAACAATCACGAATTCAATTGAAATACAAAGAGAGGTAAACAATCACAAATTCAACCAAGAAAAAAAAATGTAATCTTACCTATGGTGTTGCAAACTAAATTGAATTTCTCATCAGTTGCTGGTAGCACCCTACTCTCTTCCTTTGCACAACATTTTTCCCTTTTTTTTCGTCTGATTTTTTCCTTCATGCGGGAAATTTTTAATTTTTAAATTTTGATTTAGTAGTCGGCACTTTAGTCGGCATTAGTTAATTCCAACTTTAGAGCCGAATTTTGGCCGTTAATGTAATTAGTTTGGGGTGCCTAAGGCAGCACCAAGTGCACCTAATTGAGTGCCTATAATTATTGTATAGTGACTATTTTCATTGTTGTGGCCACCGTTATCCTATGGCTCCTCCATCAACTGAGTGTGGTAGAGCAGTTTTTATCGCTGTACCGCAAGGTGCTTCATCCTTCTCCACGGTAGTGCAGTGAAAGATTTTGTGGAAACACACGAGTCTTCCTTCTATTCTTGGTGGTGTTGTGGTGACTCCTGCAAGTCTTCTACTATTGGTGTGCAGTAGTGCAGTGACCACCACTGTCCTACAACTCCTTCATCAGCTTGGTACAGGAAAGCGGTTTTTACTGCGGTCCCACAAGTTGCTTCTTCCTTCTCAGTGGTAGTGTGGTGAAAGCTTTTATGGTAGAATTTTCATTCATAGAGGAGACCATGGAGAGAGGACGTGGATGGTGTAGAAATACTAAATTGCTGAGAGGAAAGTGGGTGGAAATAGATGAAACAACATTGATTAAGCACTAAATTTATTTTGATATTTTGTCGTGTGAGAAAAAAATACTAATGACCTTTTCATAAATGTGTTTGATAGCATATCATGCCATTGGAAATTAGGGGCTATTCCTATCTTACAATTGACTTAAGGAATTCCATAAGTCGATTGTTAGCATTTACAAGGTATGTGGTTATATGAAATGTTCATGTGTGAGAGACATAGAGATTTTATATTGCATTTTAATTTATGACTAAAGGTTCATACTAATTTACTATTCTTATATTAGGTGGGTGCCCTCCAAGGATATCCATGAATCTAAAGTTCCTAAACTTTGAAATGCTTCAGTAATATTATGTTGTACTTGGACAATTGAAAACCTATTATATTCTCCTAGCAATCTTTTCTATTTTCCATTATAATTCTAGACCAAACAACATTTGCGGGGATGGCCTTTTACACCAATCTTAATTTGTATGAAGTTCATGAACCTATTTTCAAGCAGTAAATTCCTTTCGTAGATAGGAAATGTAAAGGATTCATTTAAGAAAAGATAAGTAGTCTCTTTCCGATGGTAATCCACATAAAAAAACAATTATATAGTAGAAAATCAGATTCAATTAGTTTTTGATAAGAAAAAACAAGTTTTGAAGGGGCCCTGAAACCCTTTACAATGATGCCAAGCTACAAGAGAAATTAAACCACTAAGGCCAGCAGCCCAAAAAAACCAAAAAGCTGACATAATATGGAACATTAGCAACCTGTCAGCAAACCCAAAAGAAAAAAAATTAGAAAACCTGCTGAACCAAAAAAGGAAGTACTAGCTACAACAAATTATCTAAAACATTAGCTGAGGACATGTTCTCCTTGATGACCTCCTCATGCATACTGATAACATACTTCAACTCCTCAACAATAACAACAACCCTCTTTTTCATCTTGTTCCTTGTCCTAAGGCATAGACCCACCTGCATGTCCTTGTCCAACACAGGAGTAGAAGCTTCCACTTTCCCCACCAGGTAAGAGCCACTAATATCTTCAATCCTTTCCTCCATATTACCCAAGTCAAGTGGTTTTCCAGTCCAACTTAGCACTTTCTCATTTAGAAAAGAAAGACCCATAACAGTGGTCTTGAAAGAGTTATTGCTGATATTGACCACTGCTTTCAAGTCCTCTGACATCTTTCCCATTTTATCCTTTAGACTTGCCACTTTGTCCTCTAACATTTTATTAACAATAACTTCCAAAGAGGAAATTATTTCCTCATGAGAAACCCCCAAATGATTAGCATCAACCAGTAGCTTATCAAGCTTAATATGCATTGATTTCACTTTGCCTTTTATTTTCCACTCCTTTCGGTTACCTCTTAGCATAGCAACACAAACATCCTGCCAATTTTTCATCTGAAGATTGATCTCCTTAACCTCAAAAAATAACCACTTAACTAGGGAAAGTAGGTTTCTCGTCCCATCTTCGGCCATTCTACAAAACATATTCATGTCAATTTCATCCCAGTTAACCAGAGGCTGACCCTTCTGCTCTAAGTCAACAGGGGCATCAAAACAATCCCTATTATGTTCATCCTCTTCTTTGGCTGGGGAATCCTCAACCTCCACAACATCCACCTTTATCCTCTCCTTATCTGGCATATTCTCCAAATCATCTAATGCCTCCAGATGTTCCTTCTTCACTTCCTTCTTCATAACAAAAAAATCCTGAGAAAAATTAACATTAATCCCTTGCATATCCATGGGGCCAGTATCATTAGGCTTCACCTCCATCTTAGAGTTACCCATATTAGCAGGGCCACTCAACTGACCACCCAAATTAACCAACACCTTAATCCCTTTCATTGGGGATCTCTCTATTAGAGCATCCTTGCTAGGAATAGGGTTCCCCAATGAAGCATTCTGAACACAATCAAAATTTGAAGCATCCACATCACCCATAGAATGACAACCCTTCAAACCCTCATCACCCATAGGATGAAAACCCTTCAAACCCTCTTTTCTAGAAGACAATGCAGGATTCACATTCAAACTAAGGGCAACCACCTCAATGCCTATCTCAATTTTCCTTTTGGCTGAAGCTTTAAATTTCTTCATGCCTTTGGTTTTCCCCTTCGAATATTTTCTAACAAAATTATCCATAGTCTCTCGCAACTCCACATCAGTCTCATAGACCTTACCCCATTCTTTCGATTCCTCATCCCTTTCCTCAGAGCCTCCTTCATCAATAGAAATATCCTCATATTTTGACTCTTCCTCATCCAAACTACTGACCCATTCACCGACAGAGTCCCTTGTTTCATACCCATCATTTTTAACTCCCTTCTTACTAGGAGTTTTAGGGGAGACCGAGATCAACTTTAGCTTGATATGAGAAAAAATCAAACACATAAGACCTTGATGAAGAACCACCTTCTTATGGTTCTTTCTGTGGTCTTCAATACTCTTCTCCATAGAATGTAACATGTAAAAAGGAAACAAGACCAAAACATTATGCCTAAAATGATTTAAGAGCATAAAATGGTGAGTGTAAACCACAAAGAATCTACTTTCAAGGGTGAAGTAGTGCATAATGGCCAACATGAGCTCCTTCCAAAGTGGCTTCATGGACTTCCTAGCATTACCTCCACTTCCAATTTCCTTAATCTTCTTCCTCTCATCATGTTTAAAGAAATTCGTAAAAGCCTTCTTAGCCGCTCCTGTGTCTTTGAAAAACTTTCTCCCAACAACTAAAAGACTAGTAACCTCCACAATAAAATCCTCATCAATTTTAAACTCAATGCCTTGGTAATGTAGAGACCTCCCATTCTATCCTTTCACAATGAAATACATTACATTAGGGTTTGGGCCTTGAATTCTCTGCATAAATTGAGTAACCTCCCCAATTCCAAGTGCTCCCACACAGTAGCATTTTTCTGAAACTCTTCACAGGAACTCGACTCAATTCTAAAATGGTCACCACTCATAGTGACAAGCAACAAATGAAAACCCAAGAACACCTGGAAGAAATGAAAAAGTAAAATGAACCAGGTGCTACTCAAAACAATACAACAAACACCCACAATACATGTGGGCTTATCATTCCAAGTACAACCATGCCAAAAATATTAGTCCATCCTGTTAGCTCTCAAAAATGCAGGTAAGAACACCTCAAGAGGTTTCCAATCTCTTGGTACATTTTAGGGTAACAAACAAAACCAAATGGTTTAAGCTTTCTACTCTTCAGGTGCTACTTAACCTAGGTGGGTATACCTATATGAATTGGGTAGACTTGACTTTTGATCTTCTCTCTTGCAGTGATTTGTCCATAATGGAAGATGGAAATGGACAAATAAAACTAAATTTGGTATAAATTGTATAGAAATATTCAAGACTAAATCCTAATATGTTTAGTTAACAAATGTAAAAATATGAATGAAACTAAGTAATGAAAGAAAGCAGAGACTAGTGCCTTATTGGGTATGCAGAGTCAAATGAAATCTTAAATGTGCGACTTCTTTCTGGAGAACATTCAAATTGTTTGGCATATGTTTTGTTTATAACTTGAATAAACATGCAAGATTGTGATTATTAAGTTCTTCTTATTGATCCGGATGAATTTCCCTGATTACTGTGATTAATTAAAAGGATTTAATCCTTCCTTGAAAGAACTGATCAACCAATCACACAGATACAACAAATGTGCACTGATAAACCAAGCATAAAATTATTATGTCAATTTAAATAACCAGACATCATTAATCTTGGAGACAACTTTAATAATACTTTCAATGAGCACAACAGACAATTGACACCAAAAATACACTAGCATATTAAATGATTATCATTGATATCTACATAATTTCAAACATGCATCAGAGTCTCATATTTGTGAAACATTATGTTCTACTATATCTTCTATCCTATTCTACTTATATTCTTCTATGTCTATTTCGTTTCTGAAATAGATATTTATACATTGAGTACATGAAATGATGCGTCCTTTTGGAAATGTCATACGTTTACATAACAAATAGATGAAAGGATGATTAAGCTCTATTTAGCCACAAATGAATCTTAGTTAGATGATCCAAATAATCCCAATGCTCATGTGTATCTACATCTCCAATTGCATTCCGGATTGAAATTTCCGTCCTTATCATCTTCTCATTCTGCTTGCTCACTTCATCCAATGTCGTGCTTTTAGCAGTAGTAATCTTCAGGATTTCACGCAGCATCGACTCATTCTCACTTTTCCATTTGGTAGCTTCTTTTAGTTTCCCTCTATCATCAGAGAGTGAGATCGATGTTTTCAGAGCAACATTTATTAATCCCTGCGCATCTCCCTACAATTCATCATGGAAGTTTCGATGCCTATTTATAAAATGAGTAGCATTTTCAATTGCTACACTATTAGCAACATCTCTCTGGCTCACTTCCTGAAACTTCTCCATAATTCATTCATTCATCCTTTCATGCTCTTTCAATGCAACAAGTGTATGGGAATACTTTCCCCAAAGATTACTTAACCAAGATGCTAAACCATCCTGCCTCTTCTTGATTATTGCCACAAGTGCATCATATTTTCCTTGGGAGTAAGCACTTGATCCCTCCCAATGATCCTTTGATTGAGACTTTCACCTTGAGTAAACATCCTGGGTGTCTTCATAGTAACACTGACTAAATACTTTAATCTGTCATTTACTCTCAACACCCTTTCATTATTTAGTTTGTACATTTCTCTTTCTTTTATCAACATCTGTATTTGTGCTTTGTTCAGTTTTGCAATATTTACTCCAATTTCTATAGTAGCCACAGGATCAGCCTCTCCAACCTTTAGGTTCATGACATGGCCAAATTCCTTTTCTGTATCAATAACTACTGACTTTTTGTGAGGTGGGTATAAGGCCAAAACCATCAATGATCCTTCATCAGTATTGTACTTGGATCCAACATACACTTCAGTTACTTTTTCTTTGTCGAGCTTGTGTGTAGCATTACTGTCCTTTAAGAAACTATCAAAGACAAGTGCAGAATTAAGATAAAGCCCTGGAAAGATCATGACACCAACATTCTCCAATATTTTCCTCCCCTTTTCAGGGGTCATACCTGTCATCTCATCATCCACACACTTTCTCAATTGGTTCAACAATTGTTCTTCATTTTTATGTAGTAACATCATCGACCTTTTCTCTTATTTCCTTTCCCTTCTGCTTATACAAAAATGCTTTGAATTCTAGGGAATTTATGAACTCATCATCTGAAACAAATGATCTATATTCAATATTCCTTGCATCTGCTTCACCACTCTCTTCAACACTCAACTCCCTGGTTGGGAAAACATAATGCTGAGTCCTCAACCTGGATACCTTCTCTAGTTGGCCTTGTGGCACATTATCTTTAGGTGTCTCCTCCCCAGAAGACAAAAACTCTGCATCCTGAAATCCTTCATTAGACCTTTCAACCACTATCTCTGCTTCTTCTTCATCTAAATTTTGGATCATATCATCAAAGATAGGGCACATGCTGATACCCTCCAAAGTTTATCTTTATTTTAGTAGAATTGATATATCCTTCTAGGTCAAATTTCTTTCTGGGTGGTCCTCTCTTCATATTGTACTGAAGCAATTTGTCAAGGATCAAATTGTATCCTTCTTTGGCCAATACAGTAAAATCACCAAAACATAATGTACTAGGCATAAAAGCCTGCTTCCCAAAAGAGTTGAAATTCATAACACTGCAGTAATCCATCTGTCTGACAATCTCCAAGTATGCAATTATGTTTGGAACCATTTTTGGAAAAATAAAAGGGGCATCCTCAAACCCATAAACTCTGATCATGGAAGCTCCCTCCAAGCAATACCAATCTCCCCAATTATGATCAATTGGCCCATTGAAATATTTTGGCTAAAGGAATCTCTTTATCTCATTAGACAAGGAATAATTACAAGGATAATGGTACAATCTATACAACATTTTTACAAAATATTCTTCAAAATGAATGAAACTAGCATTGGAAAACTTGCTATCTCAAACAGCAGTCCACAATTGAACTAGTAATGTTTCACCATCTTTATTAAACTGAGAAATCCTCATCTTCGGAGGCCATACTCCCAACTCTTGTCCAAAATAGAGTACTAGATGCATCAGCAATCAATAGTTCCTAAGATGAAAGGTAGAAGATCCACCTTTGATAGCCATTAGTCCTGAATCAAGCCCCTTAAAAATGTATGAGGCATAGTCAAATGGCCTAGAATTGTGGTATTGGATATCTACTGTGATAATCATTGGCACAATTGACATTTATTCCAGGGCATCCATTCCCAATACCTAGCACACTGAGAAGTAAGTGTATTTCACGTAGGGTTCAAATAGGTCCACATGATACGGGGGCCCCTCACTATCCTATAGAGGAACTAGTTTGCTACCTTGTTTAACCTTGTGTATTGGCAGCCTTCAACCCTTATAAATCATATCCATTCTTGAAAATTCCTTCTCCAATTCTTCATATATGATCTCATTGCAAAACCCTTCCACATTGAAAACCTCACTTATTGCCTCTTTTGAAAAATGTATCTGTGGCTTTCCAGATGGGTCACATATAGCTTTGTGTTTCGGGTCATAATGATCAACCAACAATTTTATCAATTCTGCATTTACAAATACGTTAGGGCACACCAATTTTCCTACATTCAGCTTCCATGGATTGCAAACTGGTTCAAAACAATTTCTTCAATGATAATGGAAATTGAACAATTCATATCCCCTTATCTGAGTCCAAACGTCTCCAATAAACTTGTATTTATCATCTAGCTTGTCGAGTTCTACCCTAAGTTGTGCAGATCTTCTAGATTTAGGCCTAAAGCCAGGCAATTGGTCAATGAGGTCCTGATTCAATCTTCTTTCTGTGCCCTCATGTTCCCCTTCGGTTTTCTGTTTCTTCCCCTTTGTTTGACTACTCTCACCAAGTTTTCTACTTTTAACTTTTCCAGAGCTAGGGGACTCCATTCTTCAAAATTACAGAAGTTAAAGCTTGGAAAGCAAAGGTGCAATCATTTATAGTATACTGTTCGAGCTCCTTAGTCTAAAAGATGTCCTGGTTCTCCGTTCACACTACTAACTCCTCTGCTATCAATTCAAAACTAATGTGTTTGATTGAATTTTCCCTGTTATATCCATCGCACCATTAATGTGTTAGCTGAAGCATGAATGAAAACTTATTTGAAACATACACTGTCGCATCAAATGTCTTATCGGTGAGATATTTTCAAATCTAGGGTGAAATATTTTTTACACTGTTCATTAAACCTTTCGCCAAGACATCCTATGGTCTCATCGACATTTGGAATCATACCGATGACTATCACTTTAGTCTTTCATATCGCTGTGACAATTCTGAGTCAGGGAGACGTTTCATAGAGTTCATTCTATCTTACCGATATGCATCCTGTAGTAACTTTCTGGTTGCTGAGACATAAACACACTCTCGCTGATGAAACCACACCTCGGCGTGACTTTGAAAATTTGAAAAGACTCATACTGATATCAATTTTCTTGCCGAACCCTTTTCTCCAATATGTTTCATTCGGTGAGACTCTCCCCGAAGCATTTCATCGGTGTAACTTTCACATTCGGCGGGACTCACGCCGATGACCTCTTCTCTCACCGATGCATATCTCTATCGGTGCGACATTTGAGTCGACAAGACTACATGACTTCCTCTTGATAGCCTTCTGATGGAATACCTTTGCGCCTTATTGGCAAGACCCGATGCTTTCGGTAAGACATCATTCTGATAACCTTTTGTTTGGTCGATGCATCACTCCATGTGCTAGTCGGTGAGACATATATAAGTTTGTTATGACTCATTCTGATAACAACTCTCTTGCCAATATGATGTTTCTGTCGCTAAAACAATAAATGTGTCTTGCCGATAGTCTGCAATAAGTATACATTAGTGAAAAAATATCATAGGTCGGGGAGACCTTCACTCTGTCTTGACAATATGGATAATACAATGAAATATCAAGGACTAGATGGATTCAAATGGATCATATCAAAAAATATGAGCAAGACGTTATGAAGAGGGAGTTTTATGCTTATGATGAGGACTTATTTCGGAAACTCATGAATGCAATTGATTGTAAAATTTTCAAAATTTCACAGTTCTAACACATCCTTCTATAGAAACCAAGGAAATAATAATGAAACTGAAAGAGCAAAGGGTTGACATGCAAAACCCAACTTAAAATCATAATGAAAAACCTTTCTCTGAGAACATCTCACCTAGAATCAAGCTAGTTGGTCATCATTAGAAATACACTTCAGATTTAGAGGTAGCGATTCAAAAGAATCCCACTTAGATCTTTCAGCCACTCCCACATTGGCAACTGATCATCTTTGCTTCAAGAAAAACATGTGTGATTTTGATCTCCTCAAAAGAGTTAATAATAGATATCAAGTCATTAATAAAATTTTCAATTGACCATGAAGGAGGAAATTTCATCATGAGAAAATTAATCACATTAAGAGAGTCCCCCTCTAGCCATAGTTTAGAAACACCTTGTTTCTTAGCCAAAACTAATCCATGATAAGCTGCTACAACCTCAACATAAAAAAACAATTGTATAGTAGAAAATTAGATTCAATCAGTTATGTCTTATTTTGCTTGCACACTTATCTGAAAGACATAGGGTATTCACCATACATTTCCCTTGAGAAAGCAAACATGTTCTTTCATTTATTTTTACTGTATATCTCATAAGTGAAATTAATGTTACATAATGATGCATTGAGAAAATAATATATACAAATAAATGCAAAAGAGAATGTTTGAAATTTAACATGCAACCTATTGTATTGTGCTGAAAGGAATCAAGATTAATTGGGACAAGAAATAAAAATAAAATTTTGATGATTGTACTTAAAAGTGAACATGATATGAAAAGTGTGGACAATGATGGTGCTGAAATTGAAAACCCTGATTTTGATGACATTACTATTTTATGTCATTAGAGATAAAGAGCACATACAATTTTATATACATAGAAAATGGAGATTTGAAACTAGTAAACTGAAAATGTAAACACTGTAAGATTTTTCCTTAAACAATAATTCACATACTCACAAAAAAGGGTGAAGAATTTTTTATTCAAACTCTGTTTTCTTTAATAGACATAACAGTAAAAAAATATTTACAAGTACAAGAATATATACACTATTTCATAGAAAATAAGGAATGTTTCATAGAATATATCTTTAGAATGTAGGAACTTCCTTTGTTAGATATTTGGAAATTCCTACACATAAGTTCTGCTTTGGAACGAAAACATCCAGAAGTGTTTCACACCGGCTCAAGGTACAATCATAAATTAATGCATGTTTTTGATTATTTTAGATGGAGATTGGAGAAAATGTAGAGCCTGAGCATTCAAATAAAAAAAGAAGAAGATATGTATGTGGACGTGGACCTAAAAATGTTAAAGAAATAATTCAAATGAGTGATTGTACAAAGACAAATAGATTTATGATTTTATCTTTAGAATGTAGGAACTTCCTCTGTTGGATATTTGGAAATTCCTACACACAAGTTCTACTTCAGAGCGAAAACACCCAAAAGTGTTTCAGACCGGCTCAAGGTACAATCCAACCTGGTTATGACACTGATAGCAATCCAATTTTTCCTGAACCATCCATACCCAAACATTGCATCACAATCTATTCTTCCTACACATAAAAATGCCACATATTAACCCCTTCTAAATAAAACTCAAAATACCATGAAACAATGAGTCCCCTATATTAGTAAGTAAGTAGGCAGTCTATAGGGAATAGTTTGATTTTATAAAAGGATGCTCATGAAAGGAATCTTCAAGTGACAGTGAATGAGTTGTTTGAGATTGCAGATAATGGTGCAATATCCAGTCTTAAAGGTAGTTAGTAAAGCAGTAAATGTGCAAGAAAATCAAATTGTACACAACAAACAATTCACAATGTTATCTTGCATAATGCCTTAAGTTTGAAGACAAAAATCTCATTGTATCTTGATGAAAGTATTGACCTTAATGGTCAATCACTAACAACCATGATTTTAAAACATGCTATTGTGCTTATGGAGGCAACATTTTAAGCAAGGCGGTGAGTGGTGGTTTGGAACAATGGCAGGTATGAAGGACTTGCTTTATATGCATACTATACAGTCTAGCTTAAGATAAAATTCTTAGAAGAGATTGAAGGTGGATTATGGAACTCAAGGGTTACCATGATAAAGATTAAAGCAAAGACCGAGATCTATTTAAAAGCCACTATCATGAAGATATTAGAGATGTCAAATGCAAAACCCTAACAGCTGGAGTAATGAACACAGTTGCAAAGAGGACAGTGTGCTAGGGTAGATTTAGGAGATCTCCACATTATCTAATCATAGGAAAATGCATCATTTATTTATTTTTTTAAATTAAAATAAATTATTCTAAACCTATATAGGACACATTGATACTTCAAAAGCATCTGATTTATTTTTTTAAATTAAAAGAAGTCATTCTAAACCCTATATAGGATACATTGATACTTCAAAAGCATCTGAAGGAATTTGAGATTATGCAAAAATATGTCAATTAAATACCTAGATTACAAACAGTAGCGTGAACATTGTAACCCTTGTTGATCAAAGTAGGAATGATATAAATGATAATGAATCCTATGCCTTTTATCATACACATCTCCTTACCATTCTCTGTCATTCTTTACTGAAACACTTCTCCATTTTGGTGGGCTATGCTTGAAAATAAGGTTTCAACAAAGGTTTTATTGTATGTTTATTAAAATGAAAACTCCATTTTGGCGAGCTATGCTTTAAAATAAGATTTTGATAAAATTTTTAGAGTATGTTTATTAGAGTTTTAGAGTATTTTGGTAGGCTATATTCAAATGATTTATTCAAATGGATTGTGACTGATGTGATTTGATGCATTTAGTGCTATAAATTATAATGATTCTAGGATTACCGTACTACTGCCATCTCTTATTATACCCACTGTGGTATGGTGTTGTTTTTCCCTTCCCTTTTGCTATTTACCACACTAATTCCTTGCTCAAGGCTTCTTGTTGTGTGGTTGTAGTGTATACCGCTCTACCACATATGTTGCTCACCTTCCCAAAAATATAGCAGTGTATTCTTTTGATCATTACTTGAAGAGTGTCGATGAGATAATCTTCTTTGTCTTACCGATATCTCAATGTATCATCAACATTAGATCTTATGTTCCTCTGGTGTTGGTTGCCAGTGTGGACAAGACAAGTTAATATCTCTTGCCGGTATGCCACTGTCTCATTGATATTTTCCTTCGGCGGTATTTCTTTATATATCAGTGTAACTGTACCATGTTGGGGAGACTCATGATTATCGCTGCGATATGGCAGTGTTTTTCCCTTCCCTTTAGCTATTTAGCACACTACTACCTTGTTCAAGGCTTCTTGCAGATGGGTTGCAGTGTATACTGCTCTACCGCATATGTTGCTCACCTTCCCGGTGGTCTAGCGGTGTATGCTTTTGATCATTACTTGAAGAGTGTCGATGAGACAATCTTATTTGTCTTACCAATATCTCAATGTCTCATTGACATTACTTCATTATATCCTAGAGTTGTGTTTCACTGAGCACTTGTAGATATACCTTGTCAATGTGACGTAAGTGATTCTATCCTCGATATGCCCATATCAAGTGTTGACATTTCACTATTTTACATCGTCAATGAGACATATAAATAAGTCTCTTCGACATGGGGGTGTCTAAACTGACGCTAAACCCAAAGCTAAACTCAAAGCTAAACTCAGACCGAAAGGTGGAGCTAATGGCGGTGCCACACTTGAAGCCAATATTGATGCTATAGTCAGTGCTAATTTTGGTGCACATTAACACCTAAATTAGCACTGACTTGTCCTGATCAACACAAATAAATGCCAAAAATAGAGCCATTTCAATAAATAGCGCCAACGTTTTCAAAAAATTGGCAAAAAATACATTAAAATAGTGGGTGAAGAAAAAAATGGATCAAATCATAGGGATTTGTTGTAGTTTCATAAATCATTTATCAGAAAATCCAAAAACATTGCAAATTCCTGTACAACTAAATTCTAAAAACATTCGTAAAATTATAAAGTCAAAATCCAAAACATCCAAATCACATCAAAATCCCTAAAAAGTTCAAACATCAAAAATCCAAAAGTAGTACCCTATTGTCAAGCTACAAGTCTCTGAGCTTGAATGTAGGCAAGGCCATCATTGATGTGCCCCTGAGACACCCTAGGTCAGTCCTTTAGGAGTCCATCATAATAAACTAGCAATCCATCAATTGTTCATATCTCATCTTCAATAAGTCAATTCAGTCGAACTACATGGTATCTGCGTGTATAACGTAGGCAAGGATCATCTTTGATCAACTCCCTAGGACCCTAGGATAGGTCTTTTAGGTTAGGTTCTTGGTCAAAACTCAAAAAAACTCTAAACATTCAAATATCTCAGAAAACAAAAAAACATTTGAAAATTAAAAAATCCCCAAAAACATTGGAAAATATTTTAAAGACCTAAAAAACCTCAAATATCTTAGAGAAACCCTAAAACAATGTTAAATAACCAAAAAAAAATCCAATTAAAATTTTAGTAAAAAAGGACCAAAAATAGCCTTAAAACATTTTCAAAGAAAACCAAAAACATTGAAATATTCTAGAAAATCCAAAACCACTCATCCCATTTCACTTTCACCCATAATAAACCTCCATCCATAATAAATCAATCGTCACCTTCAACCTTTGGCAAAACAAATAGAAAGTAAGCATAGCATGTCATGAAGTGAGGACTTAAGTGTCAAAATCTAAAGTCTTGATCATAGGTAAATATGTTAGTGAAGTTTATATCAATGACTTATCATAAAGCTCATCATCATCCTACATCAAACAACCCCTAATCAACATGTCCTAAAATGTATCCTTCCTGTGGAAATTAGTATCAGAAAACACCTTAGCTAAATTAAACTGGCAAGAGATATAGATAACACTGACTATTTGTATTTGATCTTTTTTTATGATTTATCTTAATGACCCATTCCGAGGACCTCTCAATGATGTATATAAAAATGATTTAGAGAGAAAGGAATGGGGCATCAATCATTATCTTTCATTTGTTGTGCTTGTGGATACTCTTGTGTGGACACCGATTTTGGTATCCAAGGGTTCTCTAACTCTTCTAGGGTTTTCACCTAAAAGGAGAAAAATGGATGCAAAATGCGTAATGTCTACACTCAAAATCAATGCAAGAATGGATGAAATATGCCTAAATACAATATCTAAATGCACTAAACTAAAAAATAAAGATGATTATTGATGCAAAACCTAAGATATGCAAGTTGTTTGAAAACACAATGATGTATGCAAAAACACCTAAGAATACAAGTAAACAATAAAAAAATTAAAAAATACTGGAGAGGTGCACTTGGAATCTAAGGTTTTATGTAGAGAGGCTTTGGAATGTCGCATAGTTGATTGGAAAAGCTGACTGGCACACTTACGCCAAGCTGGGCGACTTAGTCAAGTTTCGGGGAAATTCTGCTAGAACAAGAATCTTCCAAATGGGTATCCAGAAATGCAGAATCCACTTTTCAAGCTTGATAGTGGGACTAATTTTCCACAGTTGGTGACTTAGTCCTCCTGGGAATCTCAATAAATTTAGAACAATATTCTATAGTTTTCGGTCTGCACTTCCATTCCTGACAGGTGTCCAGTTCAGGAACTATAGAAAATGGGCTGAAAGATGTCTCCAAGCTTTAATTAGGGCTTTGTTGACTTGAATGACTTTGATGGATTGTTGACCACTTTTTAACACCCAAATCTTTGATAATTTTTTCTATAAGACTTGCAAACACACATGCAAAGAGGGGAAAAAAGGTCAAGGGTTAGAGAATAGGGGTTTTCCTTGGTCAAACCCCAATTTGGTAATCAAACCCTAGATAATGAAATGAAATAGAAAGAGAATGATGAATATAAACAACATGCAATGTCACAAACTCACCAAACCCTTGATGTAGAAATCTGAAGATATGCAATGAAGTGCTCCAATGGATGACTTGATAATGCTTAGAGTGCTTGAATGCTTGATAACTGCTTGAATGATGAATTAGGACATGCTTGGAAATGAATTAGGTCTAAAATGAGGGGAAAAACCCTTTATTTATACTTTATTTTCTAATATTTCCCAAAAATAACACATCATAGGCCCACCTCAAGGATAAGAGAATAAAATCTTGCCAAAAAATTGAAATTAATTTTGATTTTTGTGCCTAGTGGGACTAAGTTGCCCCAGGTGGCGACTTGGTCCCACCAGGGCAATTTTACTGGATGAAAGGAATTAAAGTGTATGTAATAAGGCTTAACTTGGATATTCTAAAAAATATACTTAAGTATGGCCGAAAAGTGTAGTAAGGGGTCATTTAAACATAAGAAAGGGTTGAATTAGTGATGACAAGCCTAGAAAAGTGTGAGAGTTTGCTACAACTCTTTACAACACTTTGAAATGAGACTTGGTAAGTGATAAAAAAGGGGTTATTTAAGTGAATTATAATGAAAGGGTCCTAGAAAAGTGTGAAAGTGGGTTACAACACTTCACAACACTTTTACAAGGTAACCTAGAATTCTTAATGATTCTCAAGGGTCCAAGACCTAATGTGAATGTGTTGACCACATTACAACATTAAATCTAAGAAAAATCAAGCCAAAGTCCATGAGAGAGACTCAAGTGAGCATAAAAATGTCCAACTATACATTTTTTGGCAACATATTAAGACCCTACTTTAGTGAGAGGATGACTTGCTTCAAACTCACACAAAAGTAGCCCAACATGCACATCAAGAGGGATACAAATGCACTCATGCTGGTAAGATGAGACAATAGTAATAAAGAGGGATGATCAAGCCCCCAGGATCAAGATCACATGGAAAACCAAACATAAACACAGAGGAACACACAAGAGAATGATGTAAAAGAATGAAAGAGGGAAGTCAAAAGGAAAGAAAATCGGATCAAGCTTCGATCATTTTTCCATGTTGTGGATCAGATCGAGGCTATTAGTCCAGAAAAATAAATGTATACTCACTTTGAGGTGATGAAACTCATGGCTATCCGCTAGGTGAGAAGGCCAAAAAGGTGAGAAACATACACTCATGGTTGGTGTGCACTCACACAAATGAAGGTGGCTATGGGGAAAAGTCATGCCTAAGAATGGGCTTCCTACTCAACGATACCAAATTTATACCTCCTAATAACTTTAATAAGGAACCACAAAAGAAAATGACATTTTGGGCTTCGTCAGACAAGAAAAGCTTCATATGCTTAGAGCTCATGAACAAATGTGATGGCACTACATGCATGCAAGGTATGTTATGTAAGGTGGCCATATAAAAAATGAAAAATGTAAAAGATGTTCAAAGGAGTCTTGCTTAGTTCATGTGAGGTCTTTAACTTAGGAAACATTGTGTCTAATGTCTCCAAGAGAGGACCAATCAAAGAATTGAAGATTCACAACTTAGGGGATGCAGTGTGTCACATCAGGCCACTAAGAGGAATGTAATATGCTAAGATATATTACACTCATGAAGGACACTATACCCAATGTCATCCACAAAGCGACAAAACATATCATATGAAGTAAAAAGGCTGGACTAAGAAACAAGAAAAAGGAAAAAATGCAAATGAATGATGCCAATGTATGCCCCCACTTTAAAGGAATTGCTACACACCACTCTGTGAGCAATTGCTTTAAAGTAGCAAATGAAAAATGCAAAAAAGAAAGAAGAAGACATGAGAGACAACTTGGAAAGCCCTATGCCAAGTCATATGTTTGTGAGTAAGGCTACGCCATGAGAGAGAAAGGAAAAAGAAAAAGGAAGGAGTTTCCCTCAAAATGAAAATACCTAACACATAAGGGATCTATGGATTTGGGGTCAGTATGTTCATTACTGCAATTTTTTGTAAAGAGCTCAGAACTGTCATCATTCCCCGAATACATAGAACTAGAAGAATGACATAAAGAGAGTGACAACAAAGAGAAGGACAGATTTGTTTGGGTCAACATGGAAGAGACATAGTATGTCTCGACACTTTGCATTGTCCCCAAAAGGAAAACACAAGCAAAATGAAAATGAAAAGGTGAATGAATAACCTTTTGGGTCAACATGAAAGAGACATTTCGGTCTCGATGCCTTGCATCATCCCTAAAAGGAAAACAAAAGAAAAAGATAAAAGGTAAAGAAAAAGAAAAAAAGGGTCCTTTTGGGTCAACATGAAAGAGACATTGCGGTCTCAATGCCTTGTGTCATCCCCAAAAGGAAAAAACAAGAAAAAGATAAAAGGTAAAGAAAAAGAGAAAGAAAAAGGGGCCTTTTGGTTCAACATGAAAGAGACATTACGGTCTCAATGCCTTTCGTCATCCCCAAAAGGGAAAAAAAAGGAAAAAGCAAAAGTGATGTACGACATTTAGAAGAATGAAGGTACAAATAGAAGAATGTCACAAAGAGAGAAAGAACATCAAATGACACATCATGGGGGAACATGTTATGCACATGCCAACACACAAAAAAGAAAGAAAATGTAAAAGACTAGTAAGGAAGATGCAATTCAACCATCGAGCAAGTCATCTGCCTGCCAATCATGTTTAGGATTTTCCAAGGGCAGTCGATTAGCCAAAGGGACAAGTGCAAGTGCCAAACTATGGGAAGTACTAGGTTCTACACCTGTAGGAGATTTGTCATTTAAGCTCATGGAAGATGAAAATAAAGTATTTAGATCATTATGCACCTCTAAGTCTATTTTAGTAATCTCGTCATCATCATCCAGGTTAATCACGATAGGAGGATGGATGATAATGTCCAATGACGGGTGTATCATGAGTTGTGGTTGTTTGGGATCATTTTGTTGTGATTGGGGAGGAGGGTCATCATGCATTGCTTCTGTCAAGTGCAAATTTTTATTTTCTTTATTTTCTTCATCTTGTGACTTGCGAGCAAGGGCACAACATCGACACCTACGCTCCCTAGCTCCTTGATTTCTTTTGGTTTTATTATCAAGTTGTGCTTGTGAAGGAGTGGGTTGATCAACCATTGGTTGCTTTTCTTCCCTAAGGAGAGGAACAAAAGAAACCACGAAAGGTTGTTCATCCACTTTCTCCTTTTCCTTATAAACTTGTTTTATACAAGGAGGAAAGATAAAGTTATTATCATTATCTTGTGGTCATTTGGATGATGCGGGGGAGGTTTCAAGTGTTGGTGAGTTTGATGGGTTGGTTCTTGTTTAGGTTGAATCCTTGTTTCATCTAGGATAGGAGTGTCGAAAGTGGACGGGGACATGTTGTGGAGGGACAATTCTACAATTTTCTTTGCTTTAAACTTTTGGTAAGTATTGAAAAAGAAGTCTTTGTGAGGCATTATAGGTTCCATGGGCTCGGGCCAAAAGGCTTCTAAGGAGAAGTTTCCTTTAGAAGACAAAGGGTTAAAGCCACTATGGTTAACAATGAATATGTCATTTCCAAGCAAAAAGTTTAAACATTTGTGTATGACCGAAGGGAAAAATTTCATTGAGCGAAGCCATGGATGGCCTAGCCACAAACGAAATTGATCCAACTTTGAGATGATGGAGAATGTAACATCCATTGTTTTAGGTCCTATTTGTAATGGGAGGAAGATCGATCCTATCGTAGGGCAATCAAAACTATTGTGTGTTTTGATCCATGCTTTTGGTTTATCATAATCATCTTGATAAAGATCATGTAAGACCAAAAATTCCTTGAGCAGTGATCACATTCTTGCCATAGGCGGGATCTATGAGTATCCCATTAGTGGGCTTATCATAAATATGACTAGCTATGTAAAGAGGACCATTGGGAATATTTGGGAGTATTTCTTTAGAGGAGAAAGTAATATCGAGAGATTTCTTAGGTTGACCCTTCGAGGGACAATGTCTATTGTGCTTACCATTTCATCCATAGGATTAATAGTAGTGGTATGTGAAATAGGATCAAGATGTCTGTATGAATATTCATCACATCATTGTTTTGAGTTTTGCTAGCTTTGAAAAATGACACATTGTGTTTGGGCATGGGATCAATGAAAATTTGTAAATTTTGATTTGGAGGGGCCACAGACGTATTGCCTTTAACATTTGAAACAGATAGACGACCAAAATCAATGAAGTCTTGTACAAGGTGTTTAAGACGCTTACAATTTTTTGTGTCATGTCCATTTTGTCTATGATAATGGCAATAAGTGTTTGGTTTAAAGGTTGGTGGTAAAGGTTTAGTAGGATTGAACGGTTTAACAACAGGTAAAATAATCATGTGTTGCTGTATAAGTTGGGAAATTGTGTTATGAAGAGTGTTTGGTAAAGGTGTAAACTATCATTTTAGATCTCCATAACTATAAGGTATCACGGATTTAACAGTTGCTACCTAGTTGTTGATGGGTTGAGCTGGTTGTTGAGGGGGATTGAATTGTAAAAACCCTTTGTTTTGTTTTCTAAATGGTTGTGAATTATTTGGATTGGCATGTTCAGATTTCTTAGCATGGCTAGAAATGAACTTTGCACCATGACTGCTAACCGAATTGTGATAATCACAAAGGGTGGTACACAAGTGTATAAAGGATGGAAATTTTATCATTGTGAGTTTATCTTGAAGTTTAGTTTGCAAGTTTTCTATAAACATCTTCTGAAGATGTGAATCCAGAATCTTGACATCAATTTGAGAGTAAAGAGATTGGTATCGTGAGATAAAATTAGTTATCTTTTCCTCTTCACGTTGTTTGCATCTCATCAAATCAACCAAGGCCTTCTTTAGAGTCATATGCACTTGGAAATTATTTATAAATGCATGAACTAGTTCATTGAATGAACGAATTGAGTTGTTTGGTAAGGATGAAAATTATTCTAAGGTAGTGTCTTTTAAAGTCTTCGGAAATGGTTTATCATCTAGGAAAAAGTCACTACATAAGGCAGTGTAAGCATTAATATGATTAGAAGGATTGCCTTTCCCTCCATACTTCTCAAATCTAGGCATTTCTATTCCTTGTGGCATCAATGTTCATAGTATTTCTAGGGATAGTGGATTGCTATGAACATAATAGGTAGGTGGTCCATTTTGGTTTTGGTTGATGGTGGATATTTGCTTTTGCATGGAGGAGATGGTTTGAAAAAGTTGTGTTATCAGAGGATTAGTGTAAGTGGTAGGAGGGGGAAGGGAAATCGGTGATGGAGTGTATGTAGTAGTAGGGAAAGTGAATGGAATGCTTATAGATGGTCTGGTGGAAGAGGAGAGAACATGTGATGCCACATAAGAATTAGGAATGCTAGCAGGAATAGTTGAGGAAGGGATCACATTACTAACCTGTTGTATTATGGTGGTGACTTGAGGGGTGGTATAGGTAGGTATGGATTCCACTGTGCAAGGAGGAGGAGTGTTAGGTCTGTTGATGGTGTTTTCTGCACAGCAACAACTCAGACAGAATACAATATTCTATCTCTCTTGAAAGGTTATTTTCAACAATAAATCACTGAAAAATCACCCCAAGTTCTCTCGGGTGTCAGGTCATGACAATGTATAAACAACTCAGATAATATGTGAAAATGCTGGTAATCACAAAGGGACCTTACTACAAGCAAATTGTATCTTTCCAATTTATCAGATTATGCAATATGGTGATCTCAAATCCTAAATCTAACCAAATGATAAAGAAATAGAAAAAGATAAGGGTGCAAGAATATGATAAAATCTAAACTATTCCTAGGATGAGTAATGCAAATGATAGGTATTTGGAATGGACCAATCTCAAACAACCAATTCTTGCTTAACCCATAATGCAATATCACAAGAACGGTGCAATCTTCTGAGGTATGTAGATTTTCAAATCATAGACATTCATCTACAATCAAACTTAAGTACATATGAATATATGGTCCAGGTTGACTTCACCAGCCTACTACAATCAGATAGTTACTGGGAGTATAGACCAGAGATTGCTACAGACATTCCAAATATGAAATCATAAACATCATTCACCAAACTAAAACTAGTTCTCAATATTAAACCCTAAATCTTTAAGCAATTTGAAAGATAGAACAATAGGAACCATGCAAGATGAAATAACACAAGAGATTGCACCAGAAAAACCACAATGTCTTCAATTGCATTAAGTCATCAAAAGGCTGCAACAATTCCACCGTTCTGATACAGTATTTGCTTCAAGAAATTGAATACTAATCCTATTACAAATTACTCTAGCTCCTTGCTCTTACTTATCTCTAGTACTTTCTAGCTAACCCCTTACAATGAGGCAAGAATGCCCTTTTTATAGGAAACTCTCAAGATATGTCGGCCCAGCCAAACATTTACAAAATAAAACAATTTCCCAAACAGGTCGGCCTTAGGAATTCAAAATAAGACACACATTAAATGCCATCCATCATCAAGGTCGGCCTTGACACAGTCCCCAATGTAGTCTGGTCCAATGCATGCCCTATAATAATAGGGAAGCACAAATCTCAAAATAAGCATTAAGTGCCACTTCCCTTATCCTTCCTCTGAGCCGACGACCCTTGGACCCTCAAAAATGTTCCATCCAACTTAGTGACAGGTGGCAAAGGCAAGACCTTGAATATGCATTTAATAGAGTCAATCTCCTCCTTTGACTGTTTAACAGTCTTATCCTAATCCTCTTTGTTGGCCATATATTTATCCATCACTGCCAGATAGGTGGCTGCATCATCAAGCTGGTGGCTAGTTATAATAGTTTTAGAATCTGGGGCATAAACTTCATGCCACCACTCTTTCAGCTGTTCCAGACTTAGGTATTTTGGGGAAATCTTTCTCCTTCCAGTCATCACCTCAAAGAAGGCAATGCATCCATCATACACTGCAGTAAGATCACCATCTATTTGTTTTTTCCACTTCTGAATCTTCTTCATGGCCTTCTGCCTAATCTGTAGAGCCTCGAACCATTCCCAAGGTTCATCTAATTTGGAAGAAGGAAGAATTCCATCTGCAGCCAGCTATTCCTTACCATGTCCCATGATGACCCTAGATTTCTGCAACAAGAGGTCCATGTCTTCCTTGTCCTGGGACAACACATGCTCCAACAATTGCTTAGCTCTGACAGCATCCTTTCCAACCGATAGAATATCCTTAATTGCACTATCTCCCTTTGTCTGTACATCCTTCAGCCAATCTATTGCAGTTTGAGCTGAGGTTTTCATTTTCTCAATTTTGGAGATGGTTTCCTTGGGCAGAAAGCGTGAGAGTGGCAGAAGAAGAAGGATAGAGAGACTGCAGGGGTTTCATCACTTCCTCCAAGCACTTCCTAAGTCTTTCGTTTTCTTTCTTCAACTCATGCTTGGTTTGGGTCTCTTTCCTCAACCTGCCAATAATCACAGCACTAGACCCCTCATACTCTTCTATGTCTTGCTCCATGGATACTGGTCCTAGGTTGATAGTCTGCACATTGTAGTCCTGACCAGTGACCTCCTCTCTAGTCTTGTCTGCAGTAGGGGTGGCAATATGGATAACCCTATTGTTTGCTTCATCTCTTTCCACCTTAGAAACTACTTTGGCTGTCTTCTTTTTCTTCCCTTTGCCTATTTTTGACAGCATTTCATCCCAATCCAAGGGAGTATCCTCGACTACCACCTGCTTCTTTCTTGCAATATCTTTTTCAAGCCAGTCCAGGGCTGCAGGTTCTACCCGGATTTCTTCCGTTCTTGCTTCTTCCTGCTGTTCTGTCATTTTCTCTTCTTCTTTTTCAGTTATTTTGTCCTCCTCCTCAGAAAGCTACTCACCTTGGTCACCTTCTTCAAGTTCCACCTCTTGCACCGGTGATGGGGTTTTAACAGGGATGTCTTCTTTTTGCTCGGGTGATCCGTTGCCTCTGTCATTTTCTGGAGAATCCTCATATTCACCAAGGGAGAAGTATGCCTTTCCTCCTCCTCAACTTCAAGCTCCGCTGCTTTACCAAAGAGTGCCCCTTCCTTGAATGGCTCCGCCTCTCTGCTAGTTTCATGCTCCTCAGGAGTCCTTTGCTCAAACACACTTGGAGGAGGGGAAGCAACCTTGGGTGGCTCTGTGTCCGGTGACTCTGGAGTAGGATCCATCTTTTGCACAGTGTCCTTTGGAGAGGGTGTCCTAGATCTCCTCATATAAACTTTTGTCTTCTCTCCTCCTAAACTCTCCACATCCACAATAGGGGGCTCATCTTTTGATGCAACCTTCTTCTTTGAACCTCTGGCTATCCTAGCCTTCTTTGGCGGTGGAGGAGCATCCTCCTCTTTTGCTTTTTCCAACTTTTCCTCATCAAAAGACTTGCTAAGCTTCAAAGTATGCCATCTTCTTTTTCCTTTTGGCCTCCTTTTTGTTTCAAGCTCACTTTCCTTGGGTCCTCTGATTTTTATCTTGAACGGTGAGCTCTTTGCAGTTTTCCCTTTGGGGTCATCATCCCCGGATTTCTCTGAAGTAGACATGGGGTTGAGGTCTCCCATCAAATTGAAGGTACAAGTTACCTTCTCGCTTTCCAGCTCCCAAACCTTATGCTTCAACTAGGAAGAGGTGAATTTCATAACCGGGGCCATTAGGTCTTCTAATTTTGTAACCTCATCCTCATTCCAATTGATATCCCCGACTGACCTGTCCTTCATAGCTTCATAAGCATGATCCTGTACCAGGTTTCCATCATCCTCTAGTTGATTCGAGATCAACTTAACATTGTACTATCTGATTGCATCGACAGGGAGTCTAGAATACCTTTTCTTTCTGGCCTCAAGATCATCTTTGATGTTGGCCCAATAGTCCTCTAGGTCACTTTTATGCTGGTAATCCCTAGTGGCCTTCTTCTGTGCCTCTCCTGTGATGTCGAAGTTCATCCTCTTAGAGTGGAAGGAGAAACCATATGCTGCCAACTCGTCTCCTGCCGCATGTGCTGATTGAATTGAAGGGCATATCTCTGCTACACCAATTCCAAGGGGAAAATCTCCACCAAAGCCTATTTTATGCTTTTCCCTCTTCACAATGGCATCAAACTCACAAATCTGCCTCACAATCTCCAACAAAACAATGTGGTCGGTGGGGTATCTTGGAAATCTGTATGGGGCAACCGAACATCCATCAACTCTAATGTAGGTGAAGGTGGGAAACTGGATGAACTAGGCTTCGTAGTTCTTTATTAATCCTTTTGCTCCATTTGACAGCCTCACATGTTCTGCATTTTGTAGCATCTGGGTGATATGCATAGTGAATGCATCATTAGCCCTGCGGTAGTCCCTGTGTCCCAGGTGCAGTTCAGGATAGATCTCATAGATTATGTCTTGTCCCAATGTCCCTTATGGATTCAAACCCCTATATGGGTAGAATCTGGCTAGCACATACATGACATAAGAGGACATGGTGAATTTCTTAGTCTCCAGGACACTCCTTAACTGTTTATCAATCTTAGAGCTAATAAGCTCGGCCTAGTGGTAGTTGGTTCCTTGTTCAATTTTGCTGATCACATGGACCATCCAATTTTCCAATACCCCAGCAGTCTTCAACCCTGCCACTCTACTTAGAAATGTTATTGCATCATAGATATGTGATTTTAACTTGATCCTATGCAATTGCTTGGGCAATTTAGAGTGATGGGATTTTGGTTTCTCTAACCATGAATTGGTCATCTGCTGAGCTTTGGTTGGCTCATTCTCATAGTATGTTTTAGCCGTGTCTATGTTCAAAGCACACATAGAAGACAGATCTGGCATGTCAAAGGCTTGGGCAATGGAGACAGGACTAAAATTAGCCAGAACTCTTCCCTCAGTACTGACAACCCTTTGTGTGTCAAAGTCGTATTGCCTGGCACATTCCAGAATCAGCTCATAACATTGAATTGCTGGAGGGAAACCTGCCACATGCACTAACCCAGATTTCATCATTCCATTCCTTAGGGATGATAGATCCTTCTCAGCCATCCTCTGCTTGAATTTTTCATATCTCCAGGCCCTCACATTGGTGTCAGACACCTCAGACCACACAGATGATATCTTGCTTTCTGGCAGTTGGGTCTTCATATCCAGTCTTAGTCTTTCTGCTTCTGAGATGGATGACCCCTCCGTGTCACCCTTAGATTTCCCGGCAGCGGCCCTACTTGATTCGGCCTACATTCACAAATTTCATCATTAGTATTCAATTATTGTTCATATTCCAACCAAAAGATCAACATAAAATCATATAAGACAGTTAAAATCTATCGCAAACTGCTAATCCTTGAAAGTCTGGAGAAATAAAGCAGTCCGGGAAAATACTGTAAACCGAGAAAATCCAGTCGGGGCAGAATTTCGGACAAATCTGACCCAAACGGATTCTCGCTGCCAAAACATCATTAGTCAGATAAATCATTAATTCAGCCAAAAGATCGTTAGATTATCATAAAATTCATTTATTAACAACAAGAAATTGCAATTAGCATTCAACCCATTAATCCTATCTTCAGAAAATCAAAAAGGATAAAGCTAGACAGGAATCTCGAAAAAATCTGGATGGGACGAATTTTCATGGATAGCTTGAAGTATTTCGGAAATTACCCCACTCTGCAGAATAAGCCTAAACCGGGAAAATCCGGGTGTGCAGAAATTCTGCGGACACCACGGGAACCCGACAAACAACGACACGCGAACTGGCGACCGAACGATCATGCAACCTTTCTTCTTGGATTCTAATGGTCCCAAAATTAATGCTAACCAACAAGATTGAGCATGCCAAGGATTCCAACTTCCCAAAGCTCCCAAATGACGAGTCCACATGGTGAAATGGCGATGCCCTAATTCGGATGAATAAACCCACCGTCATGAAAACCAGGGGAAACTTCAAGGTTTAAAATACTAGCTAATGATCAACCTAAAGCACCCCGAATCCTCACAAGGCAAGGAGCAGTGTAATGCAAGGGAAAGATTGGCAAATCATAATGAACCCATTATTCTGGGCTGAGCACCCAAAAAACCCTAACGTCGCATAATATGGCAGATTTCACACTAAGAGGGTAAATAATCTAACCCAGAACCCCTCAAACGGATGCATCCGTTATCTTAATAGGCAAATACAAGCTCACAGGGCATGGGTAATGCAGTTTCACAAAGAAACGGGTCAAACCCCAACTCTATAAATACAAAATCATAATCAAGCAAGGGCTGACTCGAAATTATCATCATTTAGTGCAGAAACACTCAATCATCATGCAAACAAATGAAAGGGCCCATGACAACCTACCATGGATTAATGTGGATGAAATTTGAGCTTGAAGGAACAACTACAAAATGAACACGCCCAAGCAACACAAATCCAGACACCGACACCCAGCAATCCACACGCAAGCTGCTTGGGATCAATCTTCAAAGCTCAAATGAAACTCTTAATCGCCAGAGCAGCAAGCAAGGTGAGCAATGAAGTCAGAATGATGTTCAAAATGCCCTAAATCTGTCCATATGCATGAAGGGTACCATAAGCATTAATGAGTGACAAGACGCATCTGACAAATCCAGAAACCCGAGCCTAGGATGGAATTTCGGAAAATCTCAGGATACACGGAAATCCGGATGGACAGAAATTTCGCGAAAATGCAGAAACCAGGAATTTAACGAAGTTTAGGATTTTAGTGCAAACCGGGAAAATCCACCAGAATCGAAAAAACTCGGGGTCAAGCAGAAACCCGGTTTCGGAAAACACAGCGATGAACAGACAGTGAATCAGGGCCCGGAGAAATCCGCCGGAGCTGGAAAATCCCAGAGTTGGGTAAAAACCTGATTTTTTCCTAAAACTCAATTTTAATCAATTCCAGCCTCAAGGCAAGGTCAAAGCTAGTAAGACCAATATGTCAAGACCTCGAAAGGATAGATCCAATAAAACCAAAGGTCAAAAGACATTAGAAAAGAGGGTCCCTACTCCAAGTGGGGCGTGTGTGCGAAAACTGCACAACAAGGTCCTCCTTGGCTAACTACAGTGTTTTCTTGTTGAGATGTACTAGAGGGGGAAGGATCATGTTTTTTGTATATCTCAGCAATTTGTTTCATAACATTTAGTCCTTCGTCACATTTAATAGGCGATGAATGTTTTCTATAGTAGGAATCACAGTGGTTGAAATTTTTTCAAGAAACAAGTTATGTTGGAGATGTGTTAAGTCCTCATGAATGTTAATGAATTTTTATTGAGGAATGTTATCATTTGATGTGTCAACTTGTGTGTTATTGGAAGGCAAAGGGTTGCTAAAGGTGGGGTCCATGCCTAGTGTACTAGTTGCAATACTAGGAGTAGAAGCGATAGACAATCCAAGATCCACAACATGTGTATTATCGTGGGATAACATGAGTGTTGAGCTTCTTCTCACTAAGGTATTAGAAATAGGACACCAAACACTCATACACAGGTTTCTAAATGTGGGTGGTGTTAGCTCTCAAAAATGCAGGTAAGAATACCTCAAGAGGCTAACAATCTCTTGGTACGTTTTAGGGTAACAGACAAAGCCAAATGGTTTAAGCTTTCCACTCTTTAGGTGCTGCTAGACCTAGGCGGGTGTACCTATAAGAATGAAGCAGACTTAATGTGCTTATCTTTCTTGAAATTTTTTACCCACAATGGAAAATGGGAGTGGATAAATAAAACTAAATTTGGTATAAATTGTATACAATATTAAAACTAAAACCTAATATGTTCAGTTAATAGATGTAAAAGAATTGAATAAAACTGAATGATGAAACTGTGGAGACTAGTGCCTTATAGGGTATGCAGAGTCAAGAGAAATCTAAAACAAGTACTTCATTCTGGCAAACATTCAAGTTGTTCAGCATATGATTTAGTTTATAGCTTGTATAAACATGCAAGGTTATGATTACCGAGTTCTTCTTATTGATCCAACTGACATTCCCTAATTACTATGATCAACTTAAAGGATTTAATCTTTATTGGAAAAAACCAATCAATTGATCATATAGATGCAGAAAATGTGCACTAACAAACTGGATATAGACTTGTTACACCAATTTAAATAACCAGAAAACACCATATTGGAGACAACTTCAATAATGCTTTCAATGAACACCATAAACAACTGATACGAGAAACAACTGCACCATATTAAAAGATTTCAATTGATATCTCCATGATTTTAAACATGCAACATAGTCTCATATTTGCAAAACATTGTGTTCCACTGTATTCTGCTATCTATTTCTATCTATTGTTATCTAATCTCCTTGTTTTTACAATAAAAAATGAACATTTATACATTTGCATCCGAAAAGACACAACACTTCACATTCCAACATTGGCGCTCAATTGTATTTGGGCTTTGCCATTATTCGCTAAGCACTCGCCGAGATATCCCTTAGTCGCACCGATCCTCAAAGTCACACCGACAGTCATCCCTCTGGTCTTTTGTGTTTCGCTATAACATTCTATTGTCGGGGAGATGTCCCATAGATCATATTTGTCATATCAAAAGTTGTCCCTCCATTTTGTGTGTCGCTGAGACAATTCATATTCGGGGGGAGGTTCCAGAGATCGTCTATGTCTCACTGAGATGCACCTAGTGGTAACTTTTTGGTCGCTGAAACGTAACCACCTTTTCGCCGATGAAACCATATCTCAGAGTGACCCTCAAGTTTCTCACCGATGAAATTGATCTTATCGATGAAATTAATTTCATCGGCAAGAATATGAATCTTCAAAAAGACTCATACTGATGCCAAATGTCTCACCAAACCCATTCCTCTAGATTACTCTATTCGGTGAGACTCTCCCTGAAGTATTCTATTGGCGTGACTTATAGGTCAGCAGGACTACATGACTTCCTCCTGACAGTTCTTTGATATACTCCCTCCGCTATGTTGGTAAGACCAAACACCTTCGGTAAGACCTTACTCTGATGCACTTTAGTCTTACCGATATGCATATCCTCATCAGTGTGACATATGGGTCGCTGTGACAATATCATTCTCACACCGATGCAACAAAATGTCGGTGTAACAAAATGGGTTGGAAAGACTGTATAACCTTACCCGAACAACCTTTGATAGAATTCCCCTGCACATGTAGTTGAGACTGGAGGTACTTGCTGAGACTTTACTCTAATGCATATTAGTCTTACCGAAGTGTTCTTTTTGTTGTCGGTCGGTAAGACACTATGAATTCGCCAAGACCCTACATCAATACCAATTAGCTTGGCCGATAAGCCTCCTCACATTGGTTGGTGAGACACACCCCATTCGGTGAGACCACATACCGAATACAATTTGTTTGGCCAAAGTTCTTGGTCGTTCCACGCTAGTCGGTGAGACACAAAGAGTTCACCAAGACTTCACCCAGAAGAAAATATTTCACTGACATGCTCCTTCTGTCGCTAGTCGGTGAGACAAAATGCAATCGGTAAGACCTTGTGCCAACGATAGCCCCCGTTTCCAATGGACAAACTTTCTCATGTCGCCGAGACAATGATTTGTGTCATGCTGAAATATGCCTATAGATGATCCCGATCGGTGTGACATCCCTGAGGTCCTGCCGATAATTTGCAACAAATGTATATTAGCAAAAAATGCAATATGGATCAGGGAGACCTTGATTTCTCATGCCAATATGGACTATAATGTGAAATAATCAGACCTAGATAGATTCATGGGATCTCAATGGGCAGAATGTGAGAAAAATAGTATGAAGAAAGGCCCTGAGCATATGGTGAGGACTCGATTGGAAACTCATGGGTATGAAACAACTTGTGGAATACATTAGAATTTTATAGTTCTAATAATGGCTCCATTTGGGGATGAATGGTCATGAGATCATTGCAAAGATCCAAATTTCTAGGTGAGTAGACCAAACTCAAGGTGATGGATGAGGTGAGCAAGATGGAATGAATGGAAATGAATGTGACCCTACACTACTGTACATGGAAAAATTTATTTTGAAAGAAGGAAAATTAGGATTGTCCATGTACTGGCAAGTCCCGTTCCTTATATTTCCTAGACTACTGTGCATGGAAGATAAATTTTTGAGAGGATTGTTAAGGATTGTCCATGCACTGGCAACCCTTAATCCTCTGTACTGTTTAAGAGAAAAAATGTTTCAGAAATTTCCCATGTACAGGCAATTCCTGATTTTCACCAGCCATATTTTGTAGATAGTATGAATCTTCACCTCTTTTTCCAACAACCAAAAAAGGTCCCAACCACAAGGCTTCAAACTTACCATGCTTTCCCTTATCCTGGCACCTTGCATTCCACATCAATACCTAATCACTTTCTCCAAATTTTCTATCCTTCACCTTTTTATCAAATAGATACTTCATTTGCATCTGTAAATTCATGTTTTGGTTTTGGGCAACTTTCCTTATTTCATCAAGTTCAGCTAGCTGTTCCATTCATTCCTCCATAGGTTCTAGAATATCCAAATCTTCCTGAAGGACAAACTTGTAAACTGCTAAAAAATTTTGCAAAGGCATCCTGGCTTGTGTCCCATACACCAATTCAAATGGAGATTTTCCAATTGCCTTTTTTACTGTAATCCTATCAGCCCAAACAACTAGTTTTAATTTTGAATCCCGAGCTTTCTTGTTCTGACCTAGCATCCTCCTTATAATATTTAGAAGAATTTTATTACTAGACTCTACTTGACCATTGGCTTGTGGATTATAAGGAGCTGCATAAGAAATGGTAATACCATATGTGCTACAAAAGTTTCTGAATTCATCTAATCTGAAACACATCCCATTGTCTGTGATCAACCTCAGTGGTGTACCAAACCTGGTAATGATGTTATCCATTAAGAAACTTGTTACAACTTTACTTGTATCCTATTTAGTTGGGACTGCTTCTACCCATTTGGTAAAATAATCAGTGGCCACCAGTATCCATCTATGTCCTCCACTTGATTTTTCTTGTATCTCTCCAATGAAATCAATTCCCCATTGATGAAAAAGGGCATCAACCTGCAAGGGTCGAAGTGGCAAAGCTCCCTGATACTTTAGTTTTCTAGAGAATTTTTGGCATGCCTCACATTTTCTTACATATGCAAAAGAGTCATTAAAAACCTTTGGCTAGTAATAACCTGCCCTAAGAATTTTATGCGCAGTTGTCTTTGCCGAGTAATGTCCTGCACAAACCCCTTCATGCATTTCACTTAAGACATGCCTGGCTTGTGATTCATCCAGATATAACAATAGTATACCATCCCTATTCTTCCAAAATAGATCTCCATCCATGAAGACATACTTAGATGCCTGCAACTTCAAAGTTCTTTTCTAGCTATCACTCAATTCCTCTGGACACATCATGTGTTTAAGATAATGCATGATATCTGGATACCATGGAGTATGCTCAATGCTCGCAATTGCAGTCTCTTCTTTTACATTGCAAATTTGGTTTGCTTCAATATTCACTTATGCCATCAACTTAGCCAAGCCCTGACCTCTTACCAGTTTAGTAATTAGTATTTCCATGTCAAACTCCTGGATTTTGTTAATCTATTTGCATCTTTTTCCTGTTACTTTAGACTGTGTTAGAATATCCTTGACAGCTACATGAGGGACATAAGCAACCACCTTTGCTCCAACAAGATATGGCCTGAAAGCTTTTACAACTTTTACTAATGCAAATGCCTACTTTTCCATTATATCATACTTTAATTCAGACCCCTGTAATGACATACTAAAGAAAGAAACAGGCTGTTCATAACCATTCTCATTCTTTTGTAACATAACAACAGTAATAATGTGCATTGAGGTGAAAGAAAATACCTGAAAAGGTTTTGCAAAATCTGAAGATTTGAGGACAGGAGCCTCCTTGATGGCCTGTTTTATGGATATAAAAGCTTCCAAGGCTTTTGCAATCCACTCTACCTTTTTTCCCTTCTTCAACATCTTTGATATGGGTTTAATGATCTCAACAAAGTTAGAAACAAATCTCCTAACAAAATTAATCTGTCCAAAGAATGACTGTATAGCCTTAACAGTTTCAGGGACATGAACTTTATCAATGGCCTCAACCCCCTTAGGATCTATCCTAATCCCTTCTTTTGAAATAATATGTCCCAAGAGTTTACCGTCTGTGACTGCAAAATGACACTTCTTAGGGTTCAAACTGATACCATATTCTAAGGCTTTAATAAATACCTTCTCCAGATGTTGAACATGATCTTCAACCTTCTTTGAATAAGTAGTCAGATCATCCTGATAGACCACCATGATAGCATTGATCAAATATGTAAATGCCGCATCCATAGCTCTTTGGAAAGTTTCTCCTGCATTTGTAAGACCAAATGGCATTCTCATGTAAACATACGTCCCCCAAGGAGTTGTAAATGTCGTCTTATATTGCTCAAATTCCTTGACCTTGACCTGGTTATATTATGAAAACCCATCCATCATAGACAACAGTTCGCACCCTGTTACCTTATGCAATATAGCCTCCATATTGGGTAGAGGATAATTATCTTTGAGGGATGCTATGTTTAGATTTTTGAAATCTAAACATAGCCTGATATCTCCATTTTTCTTTCTCACAGGGACCAAATTTGAGACCCACGTTGAATGTCTGATTGGTTTAATGATTCCCCCATCTCTAAGTTTTTCCAATTCTTCTTGCATTTTAGGCCACAATGTTGGATTTATGGGTCTTTGCTTTTGTTTGAATGGCTTAGCATCTGGCTTCAATGGTATTTCATGCCAAAAAGAATCTTCCCTGTATGCTTTTAGATCTTCATAAGACCAAGCAAACACATTTTTATATTTTCTCAACAACTCTATCAACATTCTTCTAATTGTAGGGTTTATCTTCTTCCCTATGTACACCTTTATTGGTGTCATCTCAGTCCCCAAGTTAATATCTTCAATATCTTCCCTTTTTACTGGTGTTTGGTTTATGAGGGATCGATCATTTCCATCATACACCCTCTCCAATGCCACTAAGTCTTTAGGAAGCTTATTTGTTTTAAGCTATAAGATCTCCTTCCCAAATACTATTTGCTTCCCATCCACTTCTTCAACAAAGGAATTGAAATCAATTTCCTATGCTTCATATTGATCTATGCAGTGGAGGAACTTTAAAAGGTCAGTATCATCATTAAACACCTGCCAGCTATATATGTTATCAGGCACAGCAGACCTTGTCTTGAACTCAATTTGTGATACTCCAGCCAATGTAATGTCATCTCTTTTCAGTGCCATATTTGCTATAAAGTCTGCCATTATGTTTTTTGACCTATCAATCCACTCAATTGAGAATGCATCAAACAACTCAATTGTATCCCATACAACATTCTTGTATTGTTTCAATCTTTTATGTTTTGCTGCATATTTGGATCTAACTTGTAAAAAAAATAACTCAGAATCCCCTAGAATAGTCAACAACTTGATTTTATGTTTCATAGCTATATTCAAACCTGTTATTAAGGCTTCATATTCTACCACATTGTTTGTACATTCAAATGTTAACAAGAATGAATACTTAAATGTAATACCTTCAGGTGAAACAAACACAATCCCAGCTCCATTACCTTCTTGGCTGCATGCTCCATCGAAATACATTTTCCACACTTCATTGCAATTTTGTGCCACATGCTTTTCAATTGGATCACTATTGGTTAATTCTGGCTGGGCTGGTTCTATCTTAAAACTCCCAAAATCGACATCACAAAAATAATTGATTTGATCTTGTGGTACATAGTTAACAACCTGGCTCATCCTTGGCTCCCTGTATAACCTCACTTCTTGTCCATTTACTAGAATCGTTGCATAAGAGATCAAATAGGACATTTTCACCAACCGCGGTTGTCCACTATCTTGATAGAAGCATCCAAAATTGAGGAGGGGTGTTAATTACCATTATATCAATATTATATGCCACCTGAGGATAAGCAGCTAACTTGACTTCAACATCTTTCATTATACTCACCACAAGAACAGGTCTGTTATCCATTGCATAGCACTTCCCTCCAGTAGTATCCACCCACATACCAAGCTGTTTCATAACTCCTACTAGTATAATATTTATGGCAGCGCCAGAGTCTATCATGCAGTTCCTCAATAATTTGTTATTTATTAGTAATGTAGTGAAAAAAGGATCAACTAGTGGGGGATTTAACATTGAATTACTAAGACACACTTATGGGATATTTACTTTCTCTTGCTTATTAATAGTTTTAGTGGCCATCTTACTTTCAGAATTCACATGTCTTTCATTCCCATTTGTTATTAATTGGACAACACTGTCTCTGTATTCCTTAATTTTCATCATCTCAAGTAGTGGAACAAACATTTTTACCTGAGATAAAGCCTGAGTGAAGTCAAAAGAAGAACCCTATGCCTTAATTATTTTCTTTCATTCTGATGTTTCTTCTTTGTTCTCTTCTTTTTCTCTTTTACTTGGCTGATCAATCTTTTGCATCTCTTTGTGCAATTCCTTTACTTCCTCCTTTTGGATAGGCTTCTGTTCGCTTTTATCATTTTGTTTATTTTCTATTTTCTTCGAAGCTCTTTGTGTCACCTTCTGATCCTCCGTAAAGATTCCCCTGGGGACACCTTCCTTCTCATTTACTGTCCTATTTCTTAGCTAGTACTTATTCTTTGCTTCTTCAATTGCAACAATAGTTAACCTTTCTATCTCCTCTTCATTGAGTTTCCTCATACTACCCTGAGTAGGAACCTCATCAGAATGTTGCTCTGTATAATCTTCCTCAGAATTAGAAAGAACTTGCTGTTTGACCATGTGGACATTATATCTTTGATTCAAAACATCGTACTCATAACCTTCCTCCTCTGAAGATGAGTACCTCTCCTCAACGCGGTGAAAAGTATTTGAAGTCAAATACATGGTGTGATCTTCTCCACTATTTCCCATCAACACTCCTTCCTCTTGCATTCTTTGAGCAACAACACAATAATCTGCGGAATGTGGCTTATTACAAACTTCACAGAAATAATTTTTATTTACCATATAGGTTCCCTTCTTCCTTAATGGATCAGGAGTCTCTTTGTTTCTAGGCCTTTCTGTTATAGGTTTCCCATCTTTTTAGTTTGTGTTATAGGGCATGTCATGTAACCTAGGCCTTTCATTTCTATATGTGTTCTCCTATTTGTATTGATAATTATTGGTTTGTTGAGGAGCCCTATGATTATCTCTTTTATCAATTATCCCAGCAGCCCTCCTATTGTTTTCAATTGTTAATGCTGTCTTCTGGGCTTCAGCCAAGTCTCTTGGGAATCTATTCCTCTGTTCATACCTTGTTTTAGGATCGAATGCATTCAAATAAACACTCAGTGCCACAGAGTCTGGAAATTTTGATCCAGGAGATATTTTATTCTATAGTTTATTGAAACTTCGGTTGAAGTCATAAATTGAGTCATTATGATTTTTTTGAATTTGCATCAATTCATGAAGAGCAGCATCAGGTGCACTTTGATTCCCATATTGCTCCTGAAATATTTGGAGAGAATCAATAGAGGCTGTGGTTAGGCTGTTGAACCAATCTCCGACTTCTTTAGTAAGCGACATCATGAATAACCTCATATGTAAGTCTTCATAAGGTACATCCAAATCTTGAATGAAGGCATTGAAACTCCTTAAATGGTCTTCAGCATAAATTGCGTAAGGGTATGATTGCAATCCTACCAAATAAAATTGTCTGATCATGGTGGTATACTGATGAGGAGGAGGGTTAGGTGGGTACTGATACATTGGGCTATTATATTGTGTATTATGATGTGGCATATAATGCTGACCATGAGGTGGCTGAATATTTGTATATTGTGTGGGAATATGGGGTGGATGATTTGGCTGTCTGTATTGATTACCAACTTGATGGTGAGGAACCCTTGGTGGCTCAGAAGGCCCTACACCATGATTACCCTATTTATGAGGTGGTACATACTTGGGGGGGAAACCAGCTGTATGAGCAATGTTCTGAACTTTCTGCAATTTGAATTCTCTCATTGCTTGTATCATCTGGGCCTTCTCCTGTTCTTCTCTCTCCTTTCTTTGAGATTCAAACAGTGCTTTTACTTCTTCATAAGTTAAAGATTCATAATCTTCTTGAGGAGTTTCTTGATCAGTGGGTCCATTCTGATTACCTTCCATTTTTTGATCATATTCATGTTGAATTTTGATTTTTTTAGCCTCGAGTTCAGCTCTAAACTCAGCCTACTTCTGAGGATTGTAAAAAGGATTTCTTTTATCTTTTTGGGTACAAGGTTTCGCACTTGAATTGTCTTTCCATGCATCATAACGGTCATATGTTTCACCATGTGGTATTGATGATTTGTCTTTATTCATCATACACATGTCCTCACTTATCCTTTTACCCTTATCAACCTTATCATCCTTGTGTGTCCACTTGCTACTGCCAGCAGGAGCCCCAGTATGACCTCCCCTATATTGGGATCTTCTTCCATTCATATTGCAATGTTTTTATCAGAGTCGCCACTCACTTTCTTAAAAGTGAGAAAATGTTTGTTTTTTTACTATTATTATTCCCAGCGGAGTCTGTGCAAGGTTTCTGACTCTATGATTAAGGCCTTGATTCTGAATTGATTTGTCCCCAGCAGAGTCGCCAATTTGTTAGCTCTCAAAAATGTAGGTAAGAATACCTCAAGAGGCTGCCAATCTCTTGGTACATTTTAGGGTAACAAACAAAGCCAAATGGTTTAAGCTTTCTACTCTTTAGGTGCTGCTAGACCTAGGTGAATGTACCTATACGAATGAAGCAGACTTAATGTGCTTATCTTTCTTGAAATGTTTTTCCCACAATGGAAAATGGGAGTGGATAAATAGAACTAAATTTGGTATAAATTATATACAATATTAAAACTAAAACCTAATATGTTCAATTAACATATGTAAAAGAATTGAAGAAAACTAAGTGATGAAACTGTGGAGACTAGTGCCTTATGGGGTATGCGGAGTCAAGAGAAATCTAAAACAAGTACTTCATTCTGGAAAACATTCAAGTTGTTCAACATATAATTTAGTTTATATCTTGTATAAATATGTAAGGTTATGATTACCAAGTTCTTCTTATTGATCCAACTGACATTCCCTAATTACTATGATCAACTTAAAGGATTTAATCTTTACTAGAAAGAACCAATCAATTGATCATACAGATGTAGAAAATGTGCACTGACAAACTAGATATAAAATTGTTACACCAATTTAAATAACCAGAAAACACCATATTGGAGACAACTTCAATAATGCTTTCAATGAACACCATAAACAATTGATGCCAGAAACAACTGCACCGTATTAAAAGATTTCAATTGATATCTCCATGATTTTAAACATGCAACATAGTCTCATATTTGTGAAACATTGTGTTTCACTGTATTCTGCTATCTATTTCTATCTACTGTTATCTAATCTCCTCATTTTTACAATCGAAAATGAACATTTATACATTTGCATCCGAAAAGACACAATGCTTCGTATTCCAACATTGGCGCTCAACTATATTTGGGCTCTGCCATTATTCGCTAAGCACTCACCGAGATATCCCTTAGTCACACCGATCCTCAACTTCACATCGACAGTCATCCCTCTGGTCTTTTGTGTTTCGCTGTAACATTCTGTTGTCGGGGAGACGTCCCATAGATCATATTTGTCATACCGAAAGTTGTCCCTCCATTTTGTGTGTCGCTGAGACAATTCGTAGTCAAGGGGAGGTTCCACAGATTTGATATGTCTCATCAAGATGCACCACGTGGTAACTTTTTGGTCACTGAAATGTAACCACCTTTTTGCCGATGAAACCATATCTCGGTGTGACCCTCAAGTTTCTCACTGATGAAATTGATCTTACCGATGAAATAAATTTCATCGGAAAGACTATGAATCTTCGAAAAGATTCATACCGATGCCAAATGTCTCGCCAAACCCGTTCCTCTAGATTACTCTATTCGGTGAAACTCTCCCCAAAGTATTCTATCAGCATGGCTTATAGATCGGTAGGACTAAATGACTTCCTCCTGACAGTTCTTTGATATACTCCCTCCACTGTGTCGGCAAGACCAAACACCTTTGGTAAGACCTTACTCTGATGCAATTTAGTCTTACTAATATGCATATCCTCATCAGTGTGACATATGGGTCGCTGTGACAATATCATTCTCACACCGATGCAACAAAATGTCGACGTAACAAAACGGGTCAGAAAGACTGTATAACCTTACCCTGACAACCTTTGATAGAATTCCCCTGCGCATGTCGGTGAGACCAGAGGTACTCGCCGAGACTTTACTCCAATGCATATTAGTCTTACTGAAGTGTTCTTTTTGTTGTCGGTCGGTAAGACACTATGAATTTGCCAAGTCCCTACATCAATACCAATTAGCTTGGCCGATAAGCCTCCTCACATTGGTCGGTGATACATGCCCCATTCGGTGAGACCACATACCAAATACAATTTGTTTGGCCAAAGTGCTTGGTCATTCCACGCTAGTTGGTGAGACATAAAGAGTTCGCCGAGACTTCACCTTGAAGAAAATATTTCACCCACATGCTCCTTCTGTTGCTGGTCGGTGAGACAAAATGTGATCAGTAAGACCTTGTGCCGATGATAGCCCCCATTGCCAATGGATGAATTTTCTCCTATCACCGAGACAATGATTTGTGTCATGCCGAAATATGCCTACAGATTATAACGATCGGTGTGACATCCCTGAGGTCCTGCCGATAATCTGCAACAAATGTATATTAGCGAAAAATGCAATATGGATCAGGGAGACCTTGATTTCTCATGCCAATATGGACTATAATGTGAAATACTCAGACCTAGATGGATTCATGGGATCTCAATGGGCAGAATGTGAGCAAAATAGTATGAAGAAAGGCCCTAAGCATATGGTGAGGACTTGATTAGAAACTCAGGGGTATGAAACAACTTGTGGAATACATCAAAATTTTACAGTTCTAACAGGTGGATTGAAATGTAATGAAACTAAGAGCAATTAAAATGCTAATAACTAAAATTCTGGAAACTGTAATGACAACACACTAATAGAAAACAAAAATCCTAAAAATGCTCAGAACATGCCAAAAAGTACAATGCAAAATGTGCATGAGGACTAAGTCACCCAGTGTGGCGAATTAGTCCTAGTGATGATTTTTTTGATATTTTTTAGAAATTTTAAATGCAATTTTGTTGGAAAGAGACACTACAAATTTTTTCTGGTGTTGTCATTGATGGAAACGCTAGTCGATGATTGGATCTACACATCATCATTTGCTCATACCGACAGACAAATTTCTGATTGAGGATAGTCTAGGAAGAATAGAGCATCTGAAAATTATGTGTTCATCGATTCACATACATATTTTCTATCATTATTTTGAGTTGTGGATCTTGTGGGAGGTTAATCAATATATGTCTTGTGTTTTCCAAAAATCTCAGTGCCTTGTATCAAGTTGTGTGCAAGTTTGGAGATCTAGTTGGATATCTTTCTGTTCATCTGTGTTTGGTGGCTGACCCAGTTGATATATCATGTTGCGGATATTCGAGGAGTGTTTAATCAAATGTTTTTGTGTTCGACCATTTTTTTTTGGGTTTGAGCTAAGTTGTGACCAACTGTTGTGGATGCACATTGAATATCATTCATGATTTGAGCCAACAATTGTAATTATTCTTAAATTGAATTGAAGCCGACAGGTTGCAATTAAATTCTTAGTCGCGGATATATATAAATGATCAATTATATCATTTTGTGTGTGAATAAGGTGTGTTGATGTGTGCTCTGAATATTAGAAGGGTGATTAAGTGATTATGCACAATTTCACTTGTGAATTAAATATTTTGTGGTGCGAGTTAGAGCATAATAGAGCAGAAGTGCAGAATCATTCAGAAGGGCAGAAGATCGACTACTGAGCCTAACTAGAACTGTAATCAAGTATTTGTAGATGCTACTCTTTTAGTTCATTCTCTTAGATCTAATCCAAATATTTTTAAGGTAGTGTACCTTTCTATTTTGAGCAGTGAGCTCTAGGCAGTGCACCTAAATGCAAGTGCATTCCCACATTGTAATCTTTCTTTTGAGTATACTCAGATCATATTGTGGATTGGCAATCCACCGTGGTTTTTCCCCCAATAGGGTTTCCATGTAATCTTTATTTTGAGTATACTCAGATCACTACAGATGTGATTAGGGGGAAATTTAGAGGAAATGGGTGAAGAAGGATTCCTTTGTTGAAGGAAGTGTGCCAGAACCAAAATTTGCTTCTGGTAATTCCTCTAGGAATTAATTTTAGGCCTTTGGTCTAGGGGGAGTTGTCAAGAAAATTTCTTAAGCCCTACTAGTAACTGACACCGGAATGTGGATAAGTCAAGTAAGTGCATAGATGCCTTTCAGATATTGTTCAACCAATTGGAGAAAGTATTATACAGTATTGGAGATCCACAATGGAATTATCTATCTCAATGCATGGAAACAGGGTAACTAGATGAATTAGGGTAAATTCATTTATTGCAAAAAAAGGGTTAGTTGTGCAAACAATAAAAAGTCATTTTTATCTTTCATTTGTCACTTTACATTTTGGAGAAAAGAAGTTTGGAGAGCTTTGTGGTGAACTTTGCTGAATTACGATGAGATTCAAGTGTGAAGAAGATTCTAAGATCAAACTTCGATCCGACAAAAAGGTATTTATCGGAAAAACCTATGAATTTGTGAATTTGTAAAAATGGCCACTCCATTGGTAGTTGAAGTCAAGGATAGACCCCATCCAAAGTTCAAGTGGCATCCTTTTAAGTCTGTTGAGATCAATCCCCTAGGTGCATTTTCATCTGTAACGTACGATGTCTTGCATAATGAAGACATTAGGGCTTACATACATTTCAATATTGAAGAGTTAGGGAGCTCACAAATGATGAATTTGTATTCCAACCATATAATTGGAGAGGACTTCACTGTTAAGCCAAAATACAAAACCCTAGAAGAGAAGAAGTTCACACAGTTTGTGAAATTTCCCATATTTGAGGAAAGTGAATGGGTGCGATATATTTTGAGCCAATTTCATGTGGTTGAATATACCTTTTAAAATTTTGAAAGAGGCTATAAGCATTCCCATAGGTCTAAATTCCTCCGGCGGACTGCCAATCTTGAAATATGTAAAGAATCAAAAGGTTACTGATGCAACAGGTGCACAATTTGATAGAAGGGCAATTCCAATCGAAGATATTGTTGAAGTGGATGTGAAATTTGCATCGATGCTCATTGGCTACAAGGTCTACCACTCCAGTCAGGATAATTCAGTATCCACTATGACCATTTATGCAACCTATCAGATGGTAAAAGAAAATGCAGATTATGACTTGTGTGAGCTGCTTCGAAGTCAGCTGATGGAGAATCTAGGTAAGATTAAGAAAGATGAAAAGAATTCTTCTAAATATGGTAATTTACTGTTGTGTTTGTTCTTTTATTTCATGAGTGAGGTTTCGGGTGTTGGGAAAGCTCATTGGAAAAGTAATCAACATGTAGCTATTCAAATAAGAGATATTGTTTGGAATTGGTGATCGTTAGACCAGAAACACTGCCTTTTGGGGGTACTTAATTTTTTTTTCAGAATATGATGCATGCAAAAGAAAGAATTCCTACCTCAATTGTAGAGAAGTACAAAGATACAATTTGCTTCATGGTAGATATTGATCAATGCCATATGGAAGCTGTTGATCCCAGAATGATATGGATTATGCCTATGGGATATGAATTCAAGGAGAACATCTTGAAGATGTATGCAAAAAAATTGTTGAGAACACCTCTGGATCTGACAGAAGAAAGGTTTGGAACCTATGCTAAAAAAGATATGTAGGTGTATGAATAACTGAAGAAGCCTAAGATAATCATAAGAGTAAGGAAAGAAGTGGAAGTCTTTGCATAAAGTTTTGGTATATCTGCAGAAGTGTTAAAAGAAGCTAGAAGGAAGAGTGATGAAGCTGGAGCAGGAAAAGAGTCAGCAAGAGCCAAATCTGCTAGTCCGATAGGATCCTCTACCCGTACTAGATCAACAAAAACTTATCCATTCCTATCCATTCCTGCAGCCAAGCCAGTGTAAACTCAAGATAAGACTTCCAATAAGAGGAAGAAGAACAAGAGCACAAGAACCTATGAAGCCATTCATAAGATGAGGATATTGAGTCAAATGAAGTTTTGAAATAAATGAAGGCTACTGACACTCAGGCTACCAAGGTAACCAAGAAGAAATCTTCTAGTGAGGAAGAAAAGGCAAAGAAGAAGGCAAAAATTGACAAACTAGGTATGACAGTTGAAGAAGTTGCAAATGCTGTTGTCAAGGATGGGAATCTCAAATTGCTCTATGAATGGTATGAAATGTTTGATGAATCAGGTCAAAGAATTCTTGAAGAGGAAAAAATAAAACATCTAAATATTTTCAATAAAGTTCTTGTTGAAATTATGTCTGGTTTACGTAAGAGTCTGTATGATGTTTTGGAGTCAAGAAGAGTAAGTGCTAGGACAGAAGAAGAGCATATGAGAAAGAGAATTCTTGCAGACTTATGTCCGAAAATGTCTATTGAGGAGATGAATTCACTCCTAGACAAAGACAAGAAGGAATTCAAAAGCAAAATAAGGGTGAACAAGCTTATGATCAGTGAAATTAGTATTGTTGCTAATGAAACCAAGAAAATCTTGGAAGCATTTCTATCAAAGAACAAGATCAATGTTGAAAAAGCAAATGTTGAAGATGTTGTATCTGATCCGGTAAATGAGAAGGTGAATGTAGATACTGAGGATAATCAAATTCCTCCTAATGTGGGTAATACAAAAGTGCCTATGAAGACTGAAGTTCCTAAGGTTGTATTAGCTGAAGGAAAGGAGATGCCAAGCAAAGAAGTTGGATCACTTAAAGGCAATCAAGAAACAATTACTGAAGAAGCAAAAGTTGAAGAAAAGGTTTAGGTTAAGGAAATCCTAGTGAAAGCAAGAGACACTGTCGAGGCAGTGATGAAATATCTTGTGGAACAACATGAAGAATTTGATCCTGAATTGGTTGAAGGCCCGATCAATCTATCCACCTTTTCCCCAATTTAGATAATGAAGGTCACATCATTTGTGTGGAAACTTAAAAATGACCTAGGCCTGCAAGCTCTATTTTTACCACTTTTGTCCTAGCATAATTATGTCTTTGGTCCACATTCGACTATTAATTAAATAATTCATAATTATTTAATTAATTCACGTCCTTTTATTCTTCATGATTATTAAATAAATAAATTCTATTTATTTATTAAATACGTCATTAATTGTCTAAGTCTTCCCCTAATTAAATAAATTTCTAAATTTATTAATTACCTTCATTTATTTCTTCCTGATTATTAAAATAAATAAATTTTATCTATTTATTTAATATGTCACTAATCCTCATAATTAAATGAATTTATTAATTTATTTAATTATTAGTCATATCTTCTAAATTAAATAATTATCTTTAATTATTTAATTGCCTAATTTAACATTTCTCTCATTTTAAATAAATGAAATTATTTAAAATGATATCACATTCTTAACTGATAGTTCATTTTAGTAAATAATCAGAAAATCGATTATTTATTATCTCACAAAATCCATATTTTGAATTAATTTAATTCAAAATGGTAATATTCCTCCAAAAATCAAGTAATCAGGCAAATTCTTGATTTTCAAATCTAATCTTCAGTTCAACTCTTATCTTCTTGATTTTCAAAAATATTTATTTTCTAATTAATTATCTCATTTATTCTCCACCGCCAATTAGATCTTCTTAGATGGCATCTCGACCATTTGTTTAAGGATTTTCCCCTAACCTTGATTAGGGATTATTAGATTTAATCTCGTCCTCTGATTTTAGGCTTTTGTCAAAAGTCAATCTCGTCCGTCTAATCAAAATTGCATTTTCTCTAAAATGCTATTTTGCTCACATTTTTTGATTACACGTACATAGATTACATTATTCTGGCATATTAAGACTTAGATTTATTTTAGAATCATTTTGTCATAGGCATAGGCATAGCCTTTAATTAAATCCTTCAAAGCTTGTGTAGGACTTAGACTTTCATTTTTAGATTGCTCGCACGTTGAATATGAGGGCAACACATCAACCAACAAGTTAGAAGGTGCTACGAAGATGAATCATGGAGGCTTCGGCGATTAGCTGGTATAATCATTTTATTTATGTTTGCTTTCATTGTACTTTGCAGTTTCTTTGGGTTTATACTTATATGTTTTCAATTCATTTCATAAACTAACCTAAAAATTAACCCATAGATACAATTTGCACAAGCTAAGGCCAGTGAGAAGATTCTAAAGTCTCACATTAAGGACAATGAATTATTAAGTCTTGCATCTGGAGTTCTAGAGAAAATTATGCCAACTGTCATGTCAAGGATCCATCCGGTTCCTCCTCCAGTGAATTGAAGAACCTCATAAATTTTGTAAGTACTCATTTTGAGTCTCTTGAAAAATCAGCCATGGTTAAAGTGTAGAAGGAGTTGGATGGAAAAGATTTAGTTGGTTGAAAGAAGTGATTGCTAAGGATAAAAATTTGTTAGCTACTTGTATGGAGAATATTAAAGGTTCTCTATCTAAAGGTGGAAAGACCTATAAGCCATGCTTGGTTTTGTCTAAATTCACTGAAGAAAATGATAAGAGGGTGAAGGATCTTGAAAAACAATTGGCTACAATTTTTGATTCTTTTGATCCATTAGCTAGTGATATTGGCAAGCAAGAAGGTCAAGTAATATCTCTACTTGAAAAAATAAGGAGCTTGAAGCATGAAAATGACAGGATTGTAGGAAGAGCATGTGAACTCAGAGGACTAATTGGTCCAAAGATTGAAATAATGGTGAATGCATTAAAGGAAGCCAAAGATGCTATGGCAGCTAGTGACCCAATGAATCTTGAGACTGCAAAAACTTAATATTATTTAGTTTGTGGTTACATAACAATTTTGGAGAGTCTCAAAAGGGTTTGGGACACAAATTCAAGCATGTTGAAAAGTGATTTTGTAGATATTTTCAAATTTGTGTAAGTAACAAGATTATGCCTGTACAATTTTGAAATTTTGTTTCCCCAATTTTTCCATTGATGTCAAAGGGGGAGAGTTGTATAGTGAAAAATGTATATTCATCTTAGGGGGAGTTTCATTTCTAAGCTAAGATTGAAGATTCTTTTTCAAGTTTTGAAGTGGCAGTGTAATTCATGTTGGTACTGATCCGACACTTAGTCATTTTTCACTAAGTGTTGCCATCAATGCCAAAGGGGGAGATTGTTGCCAAGAGACACTAAATTTTTTTTCTAGTGTTGTTATTGATGGAAACCCTAGTCGGTGATTGGATCTGCACGTCATCATTTGCTCCTACTAGTAGACAGATTGAGGATAGTTTAGGAAGAACAGAGCATCCGATAGTTCTATGTTCATCGATTCACATACAAATTTTATGTTGTTATTTTGAGTTGCGGATCTTGTGGGAGGTTAATCAATATATGTCTTGTGTTTTTTGGAAATCCCAGTGCCTCGTATCAAGTTGTGTGCAAGTATGGAGATCCGGTTGGATATCTTTCTGTTTATTTGTGTTTGGTGGCCAACCCAGTTGATATATCATGTTGTGGATATTCGAGGAGTGTTTACTCAAATGTTTTTATGTTTGAGCATTTTGTTTTGGGTTTGAGCTAAGTTGTGACCGACCATTGTGGATGTACATTGAATATCATTCTGATTTGAGTTGACAGTTGTAATTATTCTTAAGTTTTATTGAAGCCGACAGGATGCGATTAAATTCATAGTCAAATATATATATAAATGATCAATTATATCATCTTGTGTGTGAATAAAGTGTGTCGATGTGTGTTTCAAATATCAGAAGGGTGATTTAGCAATTATGCACAGTTTCACTTGTGCATTAAAGATTTTGTGGTGTGAGTTAGAGCAAAATAGAGCAGAAGTGCATAATCAGTCAGAAGGACAAAAGATTGACTACTGAGCCTAACCGAAATTGTAATCAAGAATTTGTAGATGCTACTCTTTCAGTTCATTCTCTTGGATCTAATCCAAATCTTTGTAAGGTAGTGTGCCTTTCTATTTTGAGTAGTGAGCTTTAGGTAGTGCGCCTGAATGCAAGTGCATTCCCACATTGTAATATTTCTTTTGAGTATACTCAGATCATATTGTGGATTGGCCATCCACCGTGGTTTTCCCCCTAATAGGGTTTCCACATAAAAATCCTTGTGTTATGGTTGAATGTTTTAAGTGGGTTTGTTAGCTCTCAAAAATGCAAGCAAAATGCCTCAAGAGGTTGCCAATCTCTTGATACATTTCAGGGTAACAGACAAGGCCAAATGGCTTAGACCTTCTACTCTTTAGGTGTTGCTAGACCTAGGTGGGTGTACCTATATGAGTGGGGAAGAATTGACTTGTGCTTATCTCTTTTAAAATGTTTTTCCCACAATGGCAGATGGGAGTGGACAAATGAAGCTTGATTTGGTATAAATTTTATAGCAATATTAAAACTATAACCTAATATGTTTAGTTAACGGATGTAAAAAATGAATGAAATCGAATGATGAAAATGTAGAGACTAGTGCCTTATTGGGTATGTGTAGTCAAGATAAATCTAAAATGAGTACTTCTTTCTAGAAAATATTCAAGTTGTTCAGCATATAATTGAGTTTATAACTTGTATAAACATGCTAGGTTATGACTACCAAGTTCTCCTTAATGATCCAAATGACATTATCTAATTACTATGATCAACTAAAAGGATTTAATCTTTACTTGAAAGAATCAATCAATCAACCATACAAACACAACAAATGTGCACTGATAAACTAAATATAAACTTGTTATATCAATTTAAATAACCAAAAAACACCAAATTGGAGACAACTTCAATAATACTTTCAATGAACACAAATAAACAACTGATACCAGAAATATTGCACCACATTAACTAATTTCCATTGATATCTCCAAAATCTTAAGTGTACATCATAGTCTCATATTCGTAAAACATTGTATTCTACTGTATTTTCCTATTCTATCTTCAATCTCCGATATTCTATTTATCTCTCTGTTTTGCTACCGAAACAGGTATTTATACATCAAATACGCGAAAGGACACGTCCTTTCAAAAATGTCATATGTTTACATAACAAATATATTAAAAGATAATCAGGCTCTGTTTAGCCATAAATGAGTTTTAGAAAGGTGATCCAAATAATCCTGGGGCTCGTACGTATCCGCATCTCCAATTGCATTCCGGATTGTGATCTCCATCTTTATCATCTTCTCATTCTGCTCACTAACTTCCTCCAACATTGTATCCTCTGCAGTAGCTATCTTCAAGATTTTATTTAGTATTGACTCACTCTCACCTTTCCATCTGGTCATTTCTTTAAGTTCCCCTTTATCATTAGAGAATGTAATCAATGTTTTCTTGACGACATTTATCAATCCCTGTTCATCTCCTTGCAATTCTTCGTAGAAGTTTTGATGTTTATTTATAATATGATTTACAGCTTCAATTGCTGTAATGTTAGAAACATCTCTCTGGTTTTTTTCTTGAAACTTCTCCATAATCCGTCCATCCATCCTTTTATGTTCTTTTAATGCAGCAAGGGTATGTGAATATTTTCCCCAAAGTTTATTCAACCAAGATGTTAAACTATCATGCCTTTTCTTGATTATTGCTACAATTGCATCATGTTTTCCTTGGGAGTAAGCACTTGATCCTTCCCAATGATCTCTTAACTGAGAGCTTTCACCTTGAGTAAGCATCTTGGTTGACTTCATCGTAATGCCTACCAAATATTTTAGGCGGTCATTTTCTCTCAACATCCTTTCGTTATTTATTTTGTACATTTCTCTCTCCTTTATCAACATTTGAATTTGGGCCTTATTTAATTTTGCAATGTTAATTCCAATTTCTGCTGTAGCCACATGATCAACCTCTCCAACCTTTAAATTCATGACATGTCTGAATGCCTTTTTGGTGTCAATAACTATTGATTTCCTATGGGGTGGATATAAGGCCCAAATCATCAATGATCCTTCATCTGTATTGCTGTATACACTTCTGTTACCTTTTCTTGGCTAAGCTTGTGTGTAGCATTACTGTCTTTTAAGAAACTATCAAAGATTAGTGTAGAATTGAGATCAAGCCCAGGAAAGATCATGACACCAACATTTTCCAACATTTTCCTCCCCTCTTCAGGGGTCATACCCACCATTTCCTCATCCACACATCTCCTTAAATCATTCAACAATTGTTCTTCATTACCTGTAGTAATATCATCAACCTTTTCCCTTATCTCTTTTCCCTTTTGTTTATACAAAAATTCTTTAAACTATGGAGAGTTTATGAATTCATCATCTGAAAAAAATGATCTGTATTCAGTATTCCTTGCATCTGCCTCCATAGTTTCTTCAACTCTTAATTCTTTGGTAGGAAAAATATAGTGCTGAGTTCTTAATCTGGTCATTTTACCTGGTTGGTTTTGTGGCATATTATCTTCAGGTGTCTCTTCCCCAGACGACAACTGCTCTGCATCCTGCAACCCTTGATTATATCTTTCGACCACAATTTCTGCTTCTTCTTCCAAATTCTGAGTCATATCATCAAAGTGATAGGGCACATGTTGATACCCTCCAAAATTTATCCTTATTCTAGCGGAATTAATGTACCCCTCTGGGTCAAAATACTTTTTGGGTGGTCCTCTTTTCATGTTGTACTGCAGTAGTTTGTCAAGGATCAAATTGTATCCTTCTTTAGCTAGCACAATAAAATCACCAAAACATAATGTACTAGGCATAAAAGCCTACTTTCCAAAGGAGCTAAAATTCATTACACTGGAGTAGTCCATATGTCTGACAATTTCCAAATATGCAATTCTATTCGGGACTATCTTTGGAAAAATGAATGTGGCATATTCAAACCCATAAACTCTAATCATAGTAGCTCCCTCCAAGCAATACCAATCTCCCCAATTATGATCAATTGGCCCATTGAAATCCTTTGGCCGAAGAAACCTCTTTATCTCCTTAGATAAAGAGTACTTATATGGATGATTGTACAATTTGTACAATGTATTCACAAAGTATTCTTCAAAATGAACAAAACTAGAGTTGGAAAATCTACTATCCTAGATAGCAGTCCATAATTGAATAGGTAATGCTACACCTTACTTATCAGTTTGAGAAATTCTCATCTCCTTGGGCCACAATCCCAACTCTTGTCCAAAATATAGCACCATATGCATCAACAATGAATAATTCCTGAGATGAAAAATAGAAGCTCCTCCTTTTATTTCCCTTAATCCAGGATCAAGCTCCTTAAAAATGTGTGAGGCATAGTCAAAGGGCCTAGAGTTGTGATACTGAATATCTACAAAGATTATCATGGGCACAATTGACATGTACTCGAGGACATCCATTCCCAATTCCTGGCCCATTGAGAAATAAGTATATTTCATATAAGGTTCAAATAAATCAACATGAAAAGGAGGTCCATCACTATCTTGTAAAGGGACTGGTTTTCCACCTTGTCTAATCCTGTGAATTGGCAACCTCCAACCCTTATAGATTGTATCCATTCTTCTAAACTCCATTTTCAATTCTTCACATATGATTTTTTCATTACAAACCCCCTCCAAATTGAAAACTTCCCTATTGCCTCTTTTGATAAATGTATCTATGGCTTCTCGGATGGATCACATATAGCCTTGAGCTTTGAATTATAGTGGACAACCAACAATTTCACTAATTCAGCATTAACGAACACATTAGGGCATACCAACTTTCGTAAATTAAGCTTCCATGGGTTGCATACTGGTTCAAAATGATTCCTTCTATGATAGTGGAAGTTAAACAACTCATACCCCCTTATTGCAGTCCAAATGTCTCTTATGAATTTGCACTTATCATCTAGTTTATCTACTTCTACCCTAAGTTGTGCAGATCTTCTGGCTTTAGGTCCAAAACCTGGTAATTGGTCAACAAGGTCCTGATTTAATCTTTGCTCATTGGCCTCATGTTCTGTCTCAGTTTTCTATTTCTTTCCTTTCGGTTGACTACTTTCACCATGCTTTCTACCTTTTTCTTTTCCTAAGCTGGGAGATTCCATTTCTTCAAAATGACAGTAATTAAAACTAGAGGAACTAAGGAGTAAGAACTTACTGTATTTTCTTGAAGCTTTTAGAATGAAAGAATGCCCTAGTTCTCCGTTCACTTCTCCAATTATTCTGCTAGCAATTCCACACTAATGTCTCCAATTGAATTCTCCTTGTTATGTTCTGTTGCCCCATTAATGCGCTAGCTGAAGCATGAATGAAGTATTTTTTTGAAATTGATACTCTCACATCAAATGTATTGTTGGTGAGACATTTTCAAATATGGGGCGATAACCTTTTCAACATTCATTAAACCTTTCGCTGAAACATCTTGTAGTCTCCCCGAAACTTCGAGGTCTCATCAACTATTAAAAACTGTACATCGCTCTATTGTCCTGCAGTCTCATCGAAATTAGGAGTCTCACTAATAGTTATCGCTTTAATCTTATGTATCGCTATGGAAATTTTGAGTCAGGGAGATGTTCCATAGATTATATTTTTTCTTACCGAGATACACCCCATGGTACTTTTCTGGTCGCTAAGACACAATCACCTTTTCGCCATTGAAACCATACTTCAACGTGACTCTCATATTTCTCGCCGATAAAATTAGTCTCATCGATGAAGTAAATTCTATCAGTAAGACTTTGAAACTCGAAAAGACTCCTATCGATTCTAATTGTCTTGCCAAACTTGTTATTCCAATAAATCATAATCACATGCTCTGTTTGGTGAAACTCTCTCGGAAGCACCTCATCGGTGTGACTTATGGGTTGGAAGGACTACATGACTTCATCCCGATAGTCTTTTGATAGAATCCCTTTGCACTTTGTCGGAAAGACCTGATGCTTTTGGTAAGACCTCACTCCGATGAATTTTAGTTTGGCCGAAATGTTTCCTTGTGCACTAGTTGGTAAGACATGCATTAATTCGTTATGACTTATTCCGATGATAGCTCTCTTGTCAAGATGATCCTTCTGTCGCCAAGACAATAAATTGTATCCTGTCGATATGTGTTTATAGATGGAATATTTTGATATGACATTCATGCACTCTTGCCGATAGACTACAAATGATATACATTTGTAAGGATGCTTTATGGATCGGGGAGACCCTCACCATCTCTTGCCGATATGAATTATACTATAAAATATTAAGGACTAGATGGATTCTACTGGACCACATGACAAAATATGGGAAAAATGTTATGATGAGAGAATTTTGTGCTTATGGTAAGGATTTATTTGGAAACTCATGAATATAATCAACTATGAAATTTTCAAAATTTCATAGTTCTAACAGGGTTAAAGATCAGAAAAATAAATTTAATTTTTGTAGAACACTGATTCACCTCCCCCTTGTTAGTGTTGCTTGTTTCCAACAAATTTGATGTTTTTCAGATGCACAAATGTAGCTATAGTGTGAAATTATAGAATTTTGTTGTTTTCCAAGAAAATATGATGCAAAAATGCAAGCTATATGAGATTTTCACTATTGCAATTTTTAAAACCCTAGAATGAAAATCAAACAATGCAAATCCTAATGCAATGTTGATGCAAATTAAACCTAGGATGCAAAGACATTTGAAATCAAACCAAAAAATGTTCAAAAGTCAGGTTCACCAAAATTTGGACATAGATTTTGGTATCCAAGGGTTCTCTAACTCTTTTAGGGTTTTCACCTAAAAGGAGAGAAAAGGATCCAAAATGCATGATGCCTACACTTAAAATAAATGAAAGAATGGATGCAATATGCCTAAATACAATATCTAAATGCACTAAATTGAAAAAGAAAGATTATTATTGATGCAAAACCTAAGATATGCAAGTTGTTTGAAAACACAGTGATGTATGCAAAAACACCTAAGAATGCAAGTAAACAATAACATAATTAAACAAGAATGGAGAGGTGCACCTGGAATTTGAGGTTTGATGCAGAGAGGCTTTGGAATCCTACAAAGTTGACTGGAAAAGTTGATTGTGACACCTACGCCAAGTTGGGTGACTTATCATAAAGCTCATCATCATCCTACATCAAACAACCCTTGATCAACATGTCCTAGGATGTATCCTTCCTGTGATGGACATCAGTATCAGAAATCACCTTAGCTAAATTAAACTAGTAAGAGATATAGGTAACACTGACTGTTTGTATTTGATCTTTTCTTATGATTTATCTTAATGACACATTTCAAAATGATTTAGAGAGAAAGGAATGGGGCATCAATCATTATCTTTAATTTGCTGTGCTTGTGGATACTCTTGTGTGGACACCAATTTTGGTATCCAAGGGTTCTCTAACTCTTCTAGGGCTTTCACCTAAAAGGAGAGAAATGGATCCAAAATGCATAATTTCTACACTCAAAATCAATGCAAGAATGGATGAAATATGTCTAAATACAATGTCTAAATGCAATAAAATGAAAAAGAAAGATGATTATTGATGCAAAACCTAAGATATGCAAGTTGTTTGAAAACATAATGATGTATGCAAAAACACCTAAGAATGTAAGTAAACAATAAAATAATTAAACAAGACTAGACAGGTGCACTTGGAATCTGAAGTCTAATGTAGAGAGGCTCTAAAATCCTATAGAGTTGACTGGAAAAGCTGACTGGGACACTTACGCCAAGTTGGGCGACTTAGTATAGTTTTAGGGAAATTCTATCGGAATTGGAATCTTCCAAATGGGTATCTAGAAATGTAGAAGCCAATTTTTAGGCCTAGCAGTGGGATTAATTCACCACAGATGGTGACTTAGTCCTCCTAGGAATCTCCAGAAATTCAGGACAGGATTCTGTAGCTTTCGGTCTGCACTTCCATTCTTAATAGGTGTTTGATTCAGAAACTGCAGAAAATGAGTTGAAAGATGTCTCCAAGCTTTAATTAGGGCTTTGTTGACTTGAATGACTTTGATCGATTGTTGACCACTTTTTAACACCCAACTCTTTGATAAATCTGCATATAAGACTTGCAAACACACATGCAAAGAGGGGAAAAAAGGTTAAGGGTTAGAGAATAGGGGTTTTCCTTGGTCAAACCCCTATTTGGTAATCAAACCCTATATAATGATATGAAATAGACAGAGAATGATGAATAAACAACATGCAATGTCACAAACTCACCAAACCCTTGATGTAGAAATCTAAAGATATGCAATGAAGTGCTCCAATGGATGACTTGATAATGCTTAGAGTGTTTGAATGCTTGATAATTGCTAGAATAATAAATTAGGATGCTTGGAAATGAATTAGGTCTAAAATGATGGGAAAAACCCTTTATTTATATATTTCCCGAAAATAACACATCACAGGCCGACCTCAAGGATAAGAGAATAAAATCCTACGAGAAAATTGAAATTATTTTGATTTTTGTGCCCAGTGGGACTAAGTCGCCCCAGGTGGCGACTTGGTCCCAGTAGGGAAATTTTACTAGATGTTAGGAATTAAAGTGTATTTAATAAGGTTTAACGGGAATATTCTCAAAAATATACTTAAGTATTGCCGGAAAAGTGCATTAAGGTGTCATTTAAACATAAGAAAGGTTTGCATTAGTGATGACAAGCCTAAAAAAGTGTGAGAGTTTGTTACAACTCTTTACAACACTTTGAAATAAGACTTGGTAAGTGATAAAAAGGGGTTATTTAAGTGAATTATAATGAAAGGGTGCTAGAAAAGTGTGAAAGTGGGTTACAACACTTCACAACACTTTTACAAGGCAACCTAGTATTCTTAATGATTCTCAAGGGTCCAAGACCTAATGTGAATGTGTTGACCACATTACAACATTAAATCTCGAAAAAATCAAGCCAAAGTCCACGAGAGAGACTCAAGTGAGCGTAAAAATGTCCAACTATACATTTTTTGGTGACACATCTTGCAAAATAATCTTGACACATACTTTCTTAATTGTGTGTAGGAAGGTTGTTTAGAGTACGTTGTTGACTATTGCCTATGCTCTGGTCCAATATATTCTAAACTTATAACTTATATTCCAATGAGGTTTTCGTATGTCAAGATGTGAACAAGAACTATCCTATCTGTTTGCAGAGTCAAGGTCCATTACACTAGATACAACACCATCTTGGTTATTAATACCTTGATGCATTGTGTCTATGTGTTATATTAAACAATAAGGAATGACAAAAAATCCCAATCCCAAGATATGAGCAAATAATCATCATGCATTTCTTTTCACCATCTCTAATAAAGTCTCAGTGGATCATAAAATTGTTGGATATTTTGAGTCAATCATCAAAATCGATGGTCAATCATCTTATTACTTCTATCTTCTTTATGTGCTAACCTAGTATCATGAAAATCAACAAAACTATCATGAATGCATCCATCCTGTATCTACAAATCATCATAATGCATACATCTCACATAATCGTAACATATCATAATATGAGGAACACATATCAATTGCCTTATTATTTAAGTTGTGAAGAATAATATAGGTTTGTTAAACTAAGCATCTTAAATCATTGCATACATATCATAAATATACATCACATTATCATATCATAAGCATAAGAATATGCATTATCCATACATCCATATGCATACATCATCATATCGTAAAAGGGCATAAGAAAATACACAAAATAAATTCATCCATATCATTTGCATAAAGCATGAACATTTGCATATTATATCATCCATCCCATGGTATATCATGAAAAAGGTACTAAAAAAGAAGTACATCCATCCATTACATTACACTGCATCGCATATCACATAAGCATAAATAAAATAATTGCATCCAAACATGATAATATATAAGAAGGTCATATCATTATATCAAATGCATCCATACATTCATAAGCATGAAATAAAATGAATGCATCAAATCATATCGAATCCATATCATATATATATCAAGAAATGGTGATTGTCATAATATAATATCTAAGTCAGTGTATGTATATCGATCATAAATACAATATCCATGAGGCTATCAGAAAAGGATCCCATGAATGAATATCTATGTAAACAATCAGGCAATGATAAAAAAAGTGTCTGTACATGTGAGCTAGCCCTGATGGATGCTCCCCTCACCAACCTATCTCTTTGGCTGATCCTTGGCTCTAGGATGTGCCCCACTCCTTTGAGAGTAATCTAGCTATTTGAGTGCCAATGGGAAATCCCTGTGATAATGCATCCTATTGTAGACTGCCTCAGTGACAACCTCTCTCTATAATCCTGTAGACAATATCCACCTCTAAGATGCAGTTGTCATGGTCTCAAGTTGCTGATGCAGTCTGATCTCCTAAGCCAACTGCATCTCAACAATCTGTCTAAGCTGCCACTCTTGGTCTCTCTTGGCTATCAAGGCCACTATTTGCTATCTACACTAATCTCTCTCAATAGTGATCACCAAAACCTACTGATGGGCCTGATCCCTCTTGCTTGTAATAGCCTGTACCTACTGCTATAGTTGCTGTATTTGTAAATCATGGGGATCTAGCCCCTGTGGTGGTGGCTACTGTGGAGGTTGTTGTTGTATCAGTGGTTGACAAGGAGGCTACTGATCTACTAGTGGTACCCCTAGGATTTTCCCATCCTGTTGATCCTGGCCATCCTGTCCCCTACCTCTGCCTCTGCCTTCACCCCTCCTTCGTAGTCTCCCTCGTGGAGGTGTGTTTGTTGGATCTATCAATGTACAATGGGGGGTGAACCATGCATCATATGTAGATGTCATCTGAGCATCAGTCTATCCCTGATCATATGCCCATGGTCGAGCAACCAACTACTGAAAGCCCTCGACCACCTCAGAGGCTAGGATTGTAGGTCCCCATGTAGGTACCTCTTGTGCTGATCTGGAAAATATGGTGGTGTATATATTATCTGGCCTATCTTGTCTATCTCCAATTTTTTTGGCCACCCTATCTGGCAAGTATCTCTCAATAATGGTGTGCTCTTGATCTTGCATGTATTGGATTTTTTGAGCGAAGAAAAGTTGCTGCATATCATCATACCATATTGGCATCTGAAGCCAGGGTCGCCATCTGAAGATTGTAATATCATCAAGTACCCAATTCCAGTATGGAATCCCAAGCTACCCTATATGCTGTAATGTGATGCCGCATTTGTATTGCCAAACCACTAGATCATTTGGCTCTACATCAGCCATCTGAATGATCAGTTGAAGTACAACAATGTGCTCCCAATCCCAAATCATAGGCCAATATGAAATCATGCATATCATGATACAACGAGACCAACATCATAGGCCCCCACACATACTGAGTCCTCTTGAACAACATCCTGTGCCACACCAGGCCCCATCCTAGACTGAATCCTTTGCTCCATCGATCCGGAGCAACCAAATCAAAGATGATCATTGTGATAATCAATCTAAAAGTGGGTACTCAACCTCTGTACATCTCGAGGTCGATTTGCAAAGTGACTAAAAAAATGTCCTTCAGGTCCACCACCTTTTGGCATGCATTGTAGCCGACATCGACATCATATATTATGTGCTCACCATGTATCGACAAATGCAATATCTGCCATACATCCTCTAGTATCACTGTCACCTCACCTGTGGGAAGGTGGAACGATGAAGTCTCACTATGCCATTGCTTGCACAACACTGTCATCATCGCTAGGTGTGTCCAGATGATGGGAATGTATGCAACGTACCATAGACCAATCTCCCCCAATTGCTCTTGTTGCAACTCAGATAAATCACTAAGTCTGGACAAAATGGTGGGCCAGGGCTTGCGAGACATCAAAGGTGGGATGACTTCCTGCAACCACGAAGCCCACGATGTAAAAAAATTGAATTTTTTTGGCTAACTTTGAAATTTTCATCCCCAAAATGACAATAGCGTCACTATGATTAAAATTTCAAATAGTGACAGTAGCGGCATTTAAATTGCAAATCAAAAGTCGTGTCGCTAAAAACATGTGCATTGTGATTTAGCTTTGGTGAAACCCTAACCCTATTTTTCAAATCAAGAAGTGCTTTTCCATACACATATGCATCATGATTTAAAATTAGAAACCCTAATTCTAAATTGTGAACTACATTGCAATTCACATATGCATTGCTAAAATTCAAATTAGCATCACCGATTCTTAAAAAAACATCGCTCTAGAGCGACACCACCAAATTCTAAATTTCAAAAAGTAATAAATGCACCAAAAAGTCAAATTTCAAATCAAGTTTTGAATTACATACCGGTGGTCCTATGCCTAGAAGCCTCTAGTACTCTTGAAGTCGGTTAGAAATGTGTCATGGGAGCACTCGTTGCACCATTTTGTTAGAGGGTCAGAGCTCAAAAAGAAAGAAATCCTCAAGGTATGAATGCACAAATGAATTGAAAGTCACCCTTCCTCACCTATTTATGCCTCAAAATTAAGGTTTTTTGCCCTAACTTACTAATGAAGCTAGTGTTTTTCATTATTTTCACCAATATTGTCAATCAAAACCTTATTTTGCATTGTTTTTACATTTTTGGCATGTTTTTTGCATCCCAGAGCCTTTCTAGACCACTTGGGCAGAATTTAACCTTTGTCGATAAATCAACCCAAAATTCAAACTTTCCACCTGATTTTTCAACGGGGTAGGGAATTAGCTTAATCCTTCCGCTGGGAAATCAAAAAAATTAGATTTTTTTTTTTGATTTAAGCAGTAGTTTTAATCCGAAAAGTATCAGTCTTTGAACCAAAGCAGCATGTACCTCGTTTCAAAGAGGGGCAAAATGTAGACACTGAAAAATGTCTTGAATGATATCATGCACTCAAATCAGATATACTAACATCATTTCCTCTCAAACCCATCCTCTTTTTGCTTAATTGATTAAATTAGCCTAGCTATTTAATTAATTGCCTCATTTGCATCTATTAACTTAATTAATTTAATCAGGTTAATTCACCCCTTTTCATGCTAACATTTTGTCTCATTAAAATAAATTAATCAAACTATTTAATTTAATTCCTTAAGTATTCTTATTTAATTAAATAACCCTAAGTTATTTAATTAAATGCCATTTAACCTTTCCCCATTCATTAAATCATTTAAATTAATAACTATCCTCTAATTCTTCTAATCCCCCTAATTGTATGATTAACATTGTTTAATTATCAATTATTAACTAATCCAATTCCCCTCCCACTTGCAAGGGAATATTCCTCCTTTGCACATTCCTCCAAAAGGGGAATATTCCCATGGAATATTCCCTCCCCTTTTGCATAATTAAACTTTGTTTTAATTTGCAAAAAATCCTTTTTCCTCACCCATGAGAATATTCATTTGAAAAAGGGAATATTCTCACTTAGCTTCATATGCAAGTTAACTTGTGACTTCTTGTGCAAGTTAACTTTTGACCTCTTGTACAAGTCAAAAGTTTGCTTGTGGAAAGGAATGATAACCCTTGATTAAATCTCATTTTTTATTCTCACCTGTTGATGAGAATCCATGATCCATGCCTCCAATTTCCTCCATCCTTGATTATTGATTAGCTTTTTCAATCTCAACCCTCCATTTCTCATTTTCTTTCCTATAAATAAATCACTATTTGGAGACAAATGGATCCATCTTTAAGAGAAAACTTATGCTGTTGAAATCACTCACACTCACACTCATATTTAGCACATATTTAACATCTTTTATCTCATTTAGTTGCATTAATTAGCTTTAAGCTTCCATTAATGGCTTCAATGATCACGTAATGCATCCATTTAGCTTGTTTAATTAATTAGGGTTTGGATCTTTTAGGTTAGAATCCATTTATCATTAGCTTAGAATTTTTATATCTTTATCATTTAGCATAAAATCATGTTTAATTAGCTTTCATCATGCTCATTTAGATTAAAATCATGTTTACATACGCATCTCACAACTGTTCCTTAAGTTTTCTTTAATAAAATTGACTAGAACAAGCTCATTTATCCACGAGATTGGGAAAGGGTCATCGTTCCACATCAACGTGACACCACTCCCACAACAGGATAAGTTTCAAATGGATTAGAGTAGACATTTAAATGCTTTCATAGTTTAGAATACTTAAATTTGATAAATGTTTAGTTTAACTTTCATTTGAATGATCCTGTTGAGATTCGATGTTAGCGGCTTTGTTATGCTTCGATTCTTCATGGATCAAGTGTAATCGGCCCATGCTAATCCTATTGATCACACAGGGTTTCTGGTAGAGAGAATTCATAAGGGTTTGGTAAAATTGAAGAGGGGTGCATATGGAGTAAGGTTTAGCTAGTACTCATTGTTAATGCACATGTTTCTGTTTAAAGGTGCACCTTACTTTGGGAAAAATATGACATTGGATAGGATGGAAGGTACTTTGGAGCTGCTTGTTTAGTGTTGGACTACTATGCTTGTTCTAACTTAATTTTGGTGCTTTGATAGGGGTTAGTTTATAACATTAAGGCCTGAAATCAACTAATCTTCCAAACTGGGTTTTGAGCAGATACAAGGGTTTTGAAGCCATTGTAATGGCTAAAACACCATCCCACCTATTGCAACTCTTTGTAACTTGGTGGGATGATGTGTTTATGGGTAGAGAATGATTTTCTATGAATATGAGGCATGAAATAAAGTTTCTTTGCCTTGTAGCATGAAGAACAGGGATGGAAATGCATGATTTTCCCTATGAAGATGATGGTACAGGCCTAAGGATTGAAGAAATAACATATCTAGAAGCCTAATGAGTGTATTTTAAGCATTAGAGGACCCAAATAAATATTTATGATTAGTTGGATTGATTGGGAAATATCTGGAAGTTGGAGAAACAATAATGATGCCCCAAAACCCTAGGTTCTTGTGTTCTTAGGAAGGTTTTGACATTTGGGGTCTATATGAGAACATAGGGTCCTAAAACCTAGAAAATACCTTGTTTTTAATCATTTCTCAAGAATTTTTTGAGGTTAGGAAGTTTGGTGAGGAGATTAAAGAGGGGTCTCTTTGGAAAAGTGGCCTAATTAGAGGCCTAAAACTATGAAATTCTTGATTTTGAAGCCTTTGATCCAAAAGTGTGATATTTGAGTCTTTGATATGTTAAATGAATCTAAAATGGGTGCTTTATTCCATGTTTTATTCCTCATGTGTTTTGGAGGGATTTGGAGAAAAGACTAAAAAACTGGTTTCCCTATACTACAAGGGAGACTAGTGACAAAAGGTGAGTTTTGAAGATTTAGTGGAACCTGATTTCTAGATTGAGTTTAAATGACTAAATTGTCATCAGAGGCATGTTGATGGGATTTTTTAGGGTCTTGGTGGAGATTGGTAGTTGTTTTTCAAATTTGAAGGGTTGAGACCCTTGAGGGTGAGTTGATGCTTGTAGGTTGAAGGTGTTTTAAGGAATAGTTCATTATTGTTGGATTAACGTTGGAATTGTTTTGATTATTCTTCACCTTGACTCTACATCATATATGATATAGGAGCATCCTTGTGCATGAGCAATCCTGCACATCAAATTTATTTATGTTATTTTAATTTATTTCATTTGGTTATGGACTTGCAGGCATGATTTATTTTTAAATTATTTTCTCCTCATGCTCCTTCAATATCAAATTATTTTGTAAGTGTTGGGATCTTCTTAGTGCAAGTAGTGGAGGCGTCGAAATGAGAGAATGGATATTAATTTAGGAAAATATTTGAAAATTATCAGGAAAGAACAATTAAGGGGCTGAAGGCATAAATTACCATGCCAATTTGGAGAAGGAAGATGTTTGACTAGAATTTTGGGGAAAGGAAGATTGTCTGGGTCGTGACTGTGAGACCCAACTTTAGTAAAATGACATAACTTCCTCATATAGTAACAAAATCTTGATTTTAAAAATGATCGAGAAAGCTGAGAATGTGGCGCACAAAACCCATGTTGTAGGTTTAAAAGATTCATGATAATTAGGGAGCAGGAAGGAAAAAAAGTGATGAGTTTGTGGTGGAAGCTTTGGAAATTTGATTCTTAATCTTTCCTGTAGAAGATTGTTGTTGTAGTTGAAGCTTTGTTAATGGATAGCATGTTGAGTTTTTAGAATTTTGTAAACTTCCACTATTTATTTGAATGGTAATGAAATAATTTTGTGCTGAAGATTCTATTTAAATAGTGTTTTAAGTGTTGATTTTATGAAGGCTGCAACAATTGACAAACCTCTTTGGTTTCTCAATTTTTCTTTACATAAAATGGTATCAGAGCTAGAAGATCTTGAGAGTGTAGAGCATGCACTAGGACCTGCGGGTGAAAAGTGTTGAAGAGTGAAGCGGTGACGTTTGTTGCAGGTATGAAAGAGGATCTATGACTACTATCCTCCAGTAGAGGTTAAGGTTGGGTAGAAGGTGTACAAGAGAGAGGGGTTTCTTCTAGAAACCATCTATTGGCTAGAGGATAAGCAAGAGGGAGTTTATTGTAGGGAGGTCCTGTGATTGTAGAGGCTTGATACCTTGAAGCGAGAGAGATTGTTGCAAGGAGGACTTGTAACTACAAAGGGACTTGCGAGTCTCTAAAAAAATGGCTTTGAAGAAGAAGACAAGATGGGTCATTAGAAGACCTGTGAGAATGTTATTTTGGGAAGAGTATTGGGAAAAAGTGAGAGAAAAGAAGCTCTTTGAAGAGTTGAGAAAGATAGAAGTGAGATTGGATGCCCTTGAGGAAAGCTTGGGAATAAAAAAGAAAGCTACGGTTCAAGGAAATCAGCAAATAGATGAAGTTAAATTACATTGTTTGTTTCATAATGAGTTTGCAAATAATGATTTGTGTAGGAAATGAAGAAGGAAAATAAGTTGTAATAGAGGAAATCAAAGAGAAGAAAGAGGAAAAGCATAGGTTTGACAAAGAGGACAACGGAAATGAGAATGTTGAAGTGTAGTGTAGCAGCCCTATGGTAGAAAGAGTATGGAGAGAAAGTCATGTGGGAGAAGCCCACAAAAACGTAGATGATAGAAAGCAAGAAAAGAACAAATGAACAAGGAAAGAATGGAGAAAGAAAGAGGTAGCAGCATATGTGCATCTTGTTGATGATATAAAAGAAAATAAAAATGAAATTGCATACACAAGAATAGAGGTTGCAACAACAAAAACAAAGGTATTATCTCCTTCTTTTGAGTTTTGCAAAGTGAATATTGATTTGCATAAAGAAAAGATAAATGAATATGGAGATTGTGAAGTTGGGGCAGAAATAGAGAAGCAATAAAATATTCAATTAAATAGTCATCCATATGATATTTTTGAAGGAAAATTTGTTTTGAAAGAGATACATGAATTTGTGCATGAAAAAGATAGTATTGTTGTTGAAGATAACCATGAAGTTGCAACAAAGTTTGGTTTATTGAAGGATTTGGAAATATTAGAAATTTTGGGGAAAAAAAGTGAAGAGTATACAGGAAAGACAGTGAATAAGGAAATTGAAGGAGCAACAACAGATGAAGAAGAAGGAAACTTATTAATGCAGATTGTAGTAGTAGAGAAGGAGTGGCTTGCGTTAACAATAGGTGAAACAAAAGTTGCCTCAAACATTGAGGTAAAGTTTTAATTTATAAAGAAGAGGTTGATTTATATGAAAATGACATGGTTTACAATAATGGATATGAGATTGATACACTAGTAGGGAAAGAGGAGAAGATTAAGATATTTGATGATTTTTCAAAATTTGTTGAAGTTGATGTTCATGATGATTTATATTATGATGAATTGGTGAAAGAAAGTGAGATGGGAAAAATGGTTAGGGGCAGCAATAATAAGTTACAAATTGAAAAACAACAAGGTATGATAAATTTTATTAACATGGAAGAATGGTAGAATGAAGGAAGACAAGGTAAGAAATAAATGCAAATGAAATTATTTGATTTCTATGAATTTGTTAATGCTAATTTGCATGCAGATGTTGATAATGAAAAATTAGGGTGGAAAGAAGTGTTAGAAACCAAGATCTGATTGCAAACCAGAAAAATCACCTTCCACAGAAGAGAAAAACGAAAAAGAAGAGATTTGCAAAAGATGTGCAAATTGATATATTTGAAGTACAAAATATTACAAGAGATAATTTTCTTGATAAAAGAAAAGATGCATAAACCTAATCTTATCTTGAGCAACAAGATATCTCAACAAGATAAGGATAAAACCTATAACTTAGGAATTAAATATGCCTAAGTAAACTTATGCAAAGTGTAATTAATAATTAATTACACCAACACCCCCCCATAAGTGCAACTTAGGGAGAAGTAGATTATTATGCAAATATGAGTCCCAAAAACAAGGCCTGATTAGGTACTCATGTACAAATGCAAAGAGAGAGAAAACCCAGTGGAAAACCCCCCCGGTAGAGAGATGAACTGCTACGAAGAAGCACTGGAAGAACTCTGAAGAAGCAACACTGGAACCCCAAATCCAGAAAGCAAGGAAAGATACTTCTATTTGCAAAATACCATATCAGAATCACAAATGCAACAATAGACTCGATGCCAAGGAATACTGGAAACTCACATACTGGATCAACCCTGTAATCTGTAAGCAACAATAGATGAAATGATGAATGAAACCCATAATGATGACAAATCTGGAAGTTGTCTCTCAAAGCCAATGCCAAACTGAAACTAAAACTACCCATAGGATGAGTACCATCAATATTTTGGAACATTAACCATAAAAACATGGCCCTCAAATGAGAAAGATCTGAACCAATGCAGATCAAGAACTATAAAATCTCAATGTGAAGTGTGAACCGAAGCAAACCAAAGATGTGTCCAGCTAAACAAGAAAGAAGCTAAAAGGAGACAACAAGAAACCAGAAAAAATCATGCGAGTTGTCACCAATATGAAAGATGGATGCAAGACCCCCCCTTAATGGAACTTTATATCAGTTCATTATTACAATACCCAATGATTAAAGAAGGAGAGAATGCAAAACTACAAAAATATGAGTGAAAATGCAAACCTGGTGCATGAAACAAAAAAATGCGTGCATAAAATAAGTTACAAATTTTCTATAAATGACCTTATATCTACATAGAGGCTGAAACTAGCTTTCCAACGCCATGAAAATCATGAAAAATGGATAAGTGAGTCACAATATATGTCTCCCGGAGTGAAAAAGGAAACATCTGACTTCCAAGGCAGAAAAAATCATCAAAAAGGAAAAAACAAAAAACCAAACCTATACCATTGTGTAGAGCTCAAAAATAGCTTTCTGGTGATATCTTGTTTGCAAACAAATGACATTGTATGTGAAAGTTATGCCCGATTTGATGAAACTAGTCCAAAACTGCCCAATATGGCTCCAATAAGCCCTCAGGGGCTGAAAAAGTTTAGCCCCTGATCGCCTGGGTGGACCAAGGGGTTGGCAGCCTGGCAGCTGGGTGCAATGTGACTAGGGCGAGTGCAAGTAGACTGGAGGGGGTGGGAGTTGGGTGCTTGGTCGCCCATAGAACCCCAGGCTTGGCAGATGAGGAGCCGGAGGCTTGGTGGAGGACCGACGGCTGACTGGAGGCACCACCCGGTTGCCACCGGGTGGCGCGGTAGTGGCCACCCAGTGTTGTAGCAGTGGCGGAGCCAAAAGAACGGGCGGCATTGAATTTTTAGTGGTTTTTTAAATTTTTTAAATTTTTTTCATACTTTGAGCCTCGTGAAGCGTGCCTGGGGGCCATACGGCCCTTGGGCAAATTTTTTTTTCCTCTTCAGACAATAGTGTCCAAATCAGACAAAATTTATATGGAAATAGGCATTTTTGGGCACTATGAATCCAACGACAAGGTTTGTTTGGGCCCAAAGTGCTCCGAAAATTAGGCAACCCCTAGATCTATCAGAAAACTCACCGAGCTTGAAACCCTCGCAGATCTAGAAAACAGTGACGAAAATGAATGAAATAAAAGTCATTTCTGACTTTTTCTAGCACTCTGAATCCAACAGAAAACCTTGATTTGATCCAAGATGCTGCATAAAGATGTTCAAGGAATGAAACCCTTGAGGGACTCCGAACGAGCTCTGCAATGAAATCCTCCAAAAAGGCTGAGAAGGGGCTACAAATCGAGGCTTTGATACCATGTTAGAAACCAAGATCTGATTGCAAACCAAAAAAATCACCTTCCACAGAAGAGAAAAATGAAAAAGCAGAGATTTGCAAAAGATGTGCAAATTGATATATTCGAAGTACAAAATATTACAAGAGATAATTTGCTTTATAGAAGCAAAGATGCATAAACCTAATCTTATCTTGAGCAACAAGATAGCTCAACAAGATAAGGATAAAACCTATAACTTAGGAATTAAATATGCCTAAGTAAACTTATGCAAAGTGTAATTAATAATTAATTACACCAACAAGAAGAATCTTGTTATTTTGAAATGAATTTCATGAGGGGAAGAAAGAGAGGAAGGATGAAGGAAGAGATATGAAGATTCAAAGTAAGGTGAAGAAGAAGAAACAGGTTGACAAAGAAGAAAGATGGTTGAAGAACAAACATAGGATTTTCAAATGTTCATGAGTTCCAACTCATGAAACATTTCTTCTTACCCTAGGTGTTTGATGCAGGAGCATCTGGGTGCATGAGCAATCCTACACATCAAATTTATTTATGTTATTTGAATTTATTTCTAATGGTTGTGGACTTGCATGCATGATTTATTTTTAAATTATTTTCTCCTCATGCTCCTTCAATATTAAATTATTTTGTAAGCGTTGGGATCTTCTTGGTGCAAGTAGTGGAGGCACCGAAATGAGATAATGGATGTTAATTTAGGAAAATATTTGAAAATTATCAGGAAAGAACAATTAAAGGGCTGAAGGCATGAATTACCATGCTAGAATGGAGAAGTCAGATGTTTAACTGGCATTTTAGGGAAAGGAAGATTGTGTGGGTTGTGACTGTGAGACCCAACTTCAGTAAAAATAACACAACTTCCTCATACGATAACAAAATTGAGATTTTAAAAATGATCCAAAAATTTGAGAACAAGGTGGACAAAACCAATATTTTAGTTTTAAAAGATTCTTGATAATTAGGGAGTAGGAAGGACATAAAGTGATGGGTTTGTGGTGGAAGCTTTGCAATTTTGATTCTTAATCTTTCCTGTAGAATATTGTTATTGTAGTTGAAGCTTTGTTAATGGATATCATGTTGGGTTTTTAGAATTTTGTAAACTTCTAGTATTTATTTGAATGCTAATGAAATAATCTTATGCTGAATATTCTATTCAAATAGTGTTTTAAGTGTTGAATTTATGAAGGTTGCAACAATTGAAAAACCTCTTTGGTTTCTCAATTATTGAATACATCACTGTATGAGGCAATCCTATGACTTGAGAAATTTCCATTTTAGAGGCATCCACTACCAACCCTTTCACTGTTTCCTAATCATATTTGAATGTAGCTGCAAAATCTCTTGCCATTTCATTGTCATACTCTGTCAAGTTCAAGAAATATTCTAACCATCCCACTCTGGTGAAGAGGGGTAAAACCATTGTATCTTCTAATATTTCTTTATATGCAGATGGTTCCCTATGTATAACATTACCTCCCATTATCTTGATGCTTTGAAACCTTGAAAATTTCAAATTCTGCTCAAAATTTGACTCCACCTTTAAAACCCTCCAATTTCACTGCTCCTTCTAATTCCTTCTCTTATACCCAATACTGTAACTTCATAATCCCCTTTCTTCTAGCTCAATTAAGTTCAAATCTCTATACCTTAGCTTATTTTTAGGGAAAAAATCACATTATGAGAAACAATAGAGAGGTCTTCTATTTTTTAGGAGGATGACATAAAATGCTATCTGACAAACTTAGGTGGCGAAAATAAAAAATCATGACTATTATACCCCTCCCCCCAACTTTAATTGAAGTGACCTCACTTCATGCATGACTTGGAAGGGGTGATAGGAAAATAATTGAAAATACTAGTGAAATATTTTTCACATGCATAACTTAAACCAAGAATAATAATGAATACAAAAAGAAACCCAGTTTAATTATGAGAAGTTACCTATCATACGTGTGTGATGGCTATTACCGCTTGGCACAACTTGGAACTGGAGAAACATGTACTTTGGTGTGAAATTGATTTGATTGGTGTTAAATTCATGGGAGTGTATGGAAAGTTGGCGATTGTGACTTGAGATGTACTTTCTATGAGCGCTTTATTGGGAAATAGATGACCCATGTGATATTTGGTGGAATGTGCAGGAAAAACAATTCAAATTTGCCAAGGTATTGTAGCTTAATTTCAATAGGTGTTGTTGCAGGTACTCCAAGCACATGACACTTCTATATTTTATAGATTTACTTGTTAGTTCCCATCTGAAACAGGTCCCGATAAATACTGAATAGACTTAAGAATAGGTCCCTCTGAAGAAGAATTTGTACATCATGGATAATGTGATGTGTGTGCATGAATAATGTGTTGTATGTGCGTGTGGTTTTAAAGCATGAGCAATTATGCTTGGGTGATTTCAGGGGTTAAGTTGTGTAACTCAACCTCTCAATCACTAGATGTGTTGGGTATGTCCCATATTACTGATGTACGACTCTGTGAATTAGTTTCTATTTCAGGTTCACTAAGAGCACTGTATTTCTTGATCAATGAAAATATGAAGTCATCATGTTGCATTGGTTTCTTCTATAAATTCAATCTATGACTATCAACAAGAAGTGAGAACTAGACTGCATAAATGGTATGCAAATGTATTGCTCCATTGGGGTAAACCTTGCTAATCTGATAGGGGGAAAACCATCTAAACTAGAACTTGTCCTTGAAATATTTATACCTTGAGTCATATAACAGGGCCCAATCTCCCATAATGAACTCTTTTGTTTTAATGTACTGATCATGCCATATCATTCATTGTTGTTGTACTACCTCTGTATGATGGACTACTTCCATTCTTATCTCATCCAACCCATTCAAAGAATGCAAACTTTCTGTATATGCTTCTTTTAAATCCATTCCCAACTCTACTGTTGTCCTCAATGTTTTGTATTCACATTCAATAGGAAGGACTGCTATCTTTCCATAAACTAACTCATAGGGTGTAAACCCAATGGTTTTTTTCCATGTAGTCCTATATGCCTGAATTGCTTCAGGTAACCTTGAAACCCAATCCTTCCTATGCAGTTGCATTGTCTTGGTGAGAATGCTTTCAATCTCCCTATTTGTGACCTCCACTTGACCATTAGCCTTTGGATGATAGGGTGTTGATTTCTTATGTATGATTTGGTATTCTTCAATCAACTTGGTGATTAGATCAGAAGTAAATTGGGGCCCTTGGTTAGTGAATATTTATCTAGGTACTCCATACCTAGTAAAAATATCTTCATATAAAAACTTAGCCACATTAGCATCTCTTGCAAACTATAGGGCCTTAACTTCCACCCATTTTGTCAAGTTATCAGTGCAAACAAGGTGTACCATCGAAAAAAGGACCCTTTGCTTGACATGAGATTAATTGGACTTAATGAGGCCTTGATTCTTGTGTTGTGAGGAATTTTATGTATCCATACTAGGTATTGGACCTTTTTGAAATTAAATAAAATGCTTTTAATGATGTCTTGTAAAGGTGTTGTAAAGTCTTGTAAAGTACTTTCACGCTTTTCTAGATTTAATGAACCTATTTCTCCCTAATTCAACATTATAAAATGTGTTTAATAACATTATTACATCAATCTAGAAGGTTCTTAAAATAAAATTAATGATAAACTAGTGTTGTAATGTGTCTTGCACATTCACATTGGTTCTTGTGCCTTTCTAGGACCTCATTTTAGTGTTGTAAAGTGTATTTAATCACATTTTAACATTGATTTATGTGTCCCAAGCCCTATTTGACATTTACATCATCACTAATAGGCCCCTATTAACCCATATTGTGTATCATGTGGCTTAAACTGATCAAATACCCGACAAGGTTTCATTTTAGATCTTATTTCCTTATCTCTTGGCATCTAAGCTGTCAAATTGGCCCCTATGGGACCCATTCACCATGTGTGGCTAATGAGTCCCATTTGACCAAATTTTTACCTTTGAGAGGGTAAAAACTGAAATTTGAGTTTATTATTTCATCATGTTGGCCTGTGATGAGGTATTAATGGGAAAATAAGGTGAATTTCCTATAAATATAAGTCTTTTAATTCATTTTAAGGATCTCTTATCTCTTATCATTCATTCATCCACCAATATTTCATCTCAAGTCAAGCAACTTAGGGTTTTATCATTGCAATACATCAAGAAGGCTGCTCCTAAAGACATTCAAGGGCTGAATCTTCCTCTAATGTTGCAGAAATCCAAGATCAACATCATGGAAAGGTAATATATTCCATTATTGCATGTTGCATTGCATTCTTTCTCTATTTTGGTTTAATTACCTAAACGAGGTTTGACCAAGGCAAACCCCAATGTCCTAACATTCAACATCTCTCTCTTTTGTCTTGTTTGTATGTAGATTTAGGTCCTTTGGAAGCTTAGAAATAATTGAAGATAAAGTTGCGTGGTTTCTAAATTCCTCTCTTCATTCAACAAGTCAAAGAATCAACAAAATCTCATTTTCAGACCCATAAATCAGAGTTTCGGAAGTAGGCACCTGTAGAACATCAAAGTGCAGATCAGAAGCTCTAGAATCCACTCTTGAATATTTAGAAATTCAAATGTAGAATCATTCACCATGGGTGGCGAATGAGAACCATTTCTAGGTAATTTTTGTGTTTTCTGCATTTTTTGACACCCTTTTGACAGAAATAGGTTTCGGCTCAGTTTACCAGAACTAGGACTGATTCGCCCAGAATGGCAAATGAGTCCCTCTAGGCCTGAAAATCAACATCAACAACATTTCAAAATCAATTTCTAGTCTCCTTCAAGCCTTCAGGTGCACACTTCAAGTTTCATTCATTTCTGTTTAGTTTTGCATTTATTTCTATTTCATTGTTGCATTACACAATGTGTTTTCAAACATCACTTGTTTCTTAGGTTTTGCATTCATGTTTGATCAATTTCATAACTTAGTTGCACTTAGATCATTCCATTTAGCTCATAAAACATCATACATAACATAATTTGAATGAACCCTTGAACATTTTTGGCCTAAGCTCTCTCCTTTTAGGTGAAAAACCCTATAAGAGTTAGAGAGTACATTGGAGCCAAAAATCTAAGGTTCACAAGGATATATTACTTGATGTAGGAGAGATTGGCCCAATGAAGTCTAAACCAAATTTTTCAAAAGGTGCCAATGTCAACTAAGGTTGTAAAGGCATCTCATCACTCTTTGTTGGCCTTCCCATCCTTTGACACCTATCACAGATTCTAGTTTATTTAACATTGTTATGTAGAGTAGGCCAATAATAGCCAGTTGTGAGGATCTTAAAAGTTGTTCTCTTTGCTGAAAAATGACCTCCACATGGCTCATCATGGCATGTTTTCATTATATCAAAAATCTCATCTTCTCTAATGCATCTTCTCATGATGTTATTAAGTCCTGTATAAAACAAATAACTAGATATCTAGGAGTAAGGAAAACATTTATGAACCAACTGTCTCTTCTCTCTTGGTGAGAAATGTGGTGGAATCTACCCCATGACCAAATAATTAGCAACATATGCATACCGGGATGTTTGTACTTGGAAATAAAACAAGTGTTCATCAGGAAATGAATCGTTCACTACTCCTTCAGTTGATTGTGTTGGAAGTCTTGATAGGAAATATGCTACCAAATTTTCTTTTCTAGGTTTATCTACAATGGTAATGTCAAATTATTGTAAGAGAAGTAGCCATCTTACCAATCTACCTCCAACTACTGGCTTGTTCATCAAATAGCTGATTGTTGTGTGATCTGTATGGACAAAGACTGGATAGCCAGTAATATAGTGTCTGAATTTATTAATAGCATAAACAACAACAAGCATCTTTTTTTTTGTTATAGTGTAGTTTAATTTTTCCCCTTGAAGATTCTTGCTGATATAATAAATTGCATACTCCTTGTTGCCATCCTTCTGACCCAAGACTTCTCCAATGGAAAAATTTGAAGCATCTGCATGTATGTGAAATGGAAGAGTTCAATTTGGGCCGCTCAACACTGTTGCTTGAGTCATATCTTTCTTTAGTTCTTCAAAGGAGTTTTGACACTTAGAGGTCCATTCAAACTCAACATCCTTACTCAGAAAAATAAATAAAGGTGCAACAATCTTACTAAAATCTTTGATAAACCGCCTGTACTAGCTTGCATGACTAAGGAAGCTCCTAATATCTCTTTGCTTGTGAGGAATGGGTAAGGTAGATATTATCTCAATTTTTTGTAGATCAACTTAAATTATTGCACTAGATATAAAGTGTCCCAATACTATTCCCTATGTCATCATCATGAAACACTTCTCATTACTGAGTAATAGGTTGTGTTCCTTACACCTTTTTAACACTTTTTCTAGGTTACTGAGAGCTTCCTCAAAACTTTCACCATAAGTGATGAAATCATCCATGTATATCTCCATGCAATCATGTGCATAATTAGAAAATATGTTGAGTATTGCTCTTTGAAAGGTAGCTGGAGCATTGCATAAACCAAAAGGTAAGACAAAATATGCATAGGTTCCCTAGGGTTAGGTGAATGTGGTCTTATGTTGATCTTCAGGTGCAATCTTGATTTGGTTATAACTATTGAAACCATTCAGAAATGAGAAATATTTCTTCCCTACCAAAGAATCAAGAACTTGATCATTAAATGGTAGTGGGAAGTGATCCTCCCTTGTGGCAACATTTAGTTCACTTTAATCAACATAGACTCTTCATTTCCCACCTTTCTTGGGAACTATTACCAATGGTGAAACCCATTCACTATCTGATATAGGGTATATAAAACCTGCATCTAAAAGCTTTTGTAGTTCAACTTTCACTATCTCTCTTAGAGCTAGATTCATACATCTCTGTGGTTGTCTTATAGTTCTGTATCCATCATTAATGTAAATCTTGTGCATGTATAGATCAAGATCTATGCCCTTCATATCATGGTAATCCCATGCATATGCGGCTGAGTGTTCCTGCAACACTAATTGCAAAGAATTTTGTTGTTCCTTTGTCAAAGAATTATTGATATTTAACTTCCTTCCTAGCATAATTTCCAACTCCTTTGATGAATCTTGAACTGACGAGAGATCAAGGCTTGGTATGATGGGTAAACATTGTTGAGGAAGTAATGAATGAAATAGTTGTGATATCTCTTCTATAGAATCGATAGGTATAATACTTTGCAAGGGATCTTGTAGGCATATGAGATAGTCCTATTGTTGTGGGCTCCTGCCACAATCATTTTGGATTATGTGAGCAATGATATCATCTTCATCTTGGTCATCCAATAAGGGGTTACACTCTATATTCATCAGTGTCTGCAGAGAATAGTTATCTTCCTCCTCACCCAAATTGGGCCAAATGGTGTTCTCAAGGTCTAGATATGGTTGGGATGGTGGATAAAGAACTAGGTTATTTATAACTGTCCCATTAGATATTATCTTTTTACCAGACCTACAACTTATAAATGCATTGACTGTTTCCAAATAAGGCCTGCTTAGGATGAGTGGGTAACCCGCAAGGTTGACTTTGGGTTGTAACACTATGAAGTCAGCAGGGTACTCCCAAGAATCCAATGCAATGACTATATCTTCAATAATTCCCTCAGGCTTGACTGTGGACCTATCAACTAATTATAAAATAGTTTGTGTGGGCCTAAGGTTGATCGACTAGAGCAACTGCATTGTTTCTTTTGTCATGACATTGATGACTTCCCCCAAGTCTATCATGGTATTCTTAATGAGGGTCCCATTAATCTTAAAGTCCACAACTGGAATACCAAGATCGGTATATGTATGGATTGTAATGTTCCCCAACATGATATCTGCAAGATTTCCTAAGACATGAACTATCTGTGGATATTTTCTTTTCCTGCCTAGTTTCTTAAGATGAAGATCCCTTATAGTTTTAGTATAGATAGGGATGTATTTGATAGCTTGGATGAATGGGATTTTGATGTTTACATCTTTCAATTGTTCTAAAAGGTATGTCTTAGCCTGTGTGTGATGCTTTTGTAGGGCTAGGTGTTCAGGAAAAGGTGGCTTGGGATTTGAGGTAGTTTGGTGTACTTGATTTGGCTTAGGCTTTAAAGATGGTTTATCAGAAGCCTCAACTGTAGGTTCCTCAACCTCTATTTCTGTAATTTGGGGAGATGAAGGTCCAACAAGTTTTTTTCCTAATCTGAGGTGGGAATCACTTACCTCTACCCCATAAGTGAGGTATTGCATAGCTTTGTTAGTATAAGCCTGTTGTTAGTGTAATTAATATTTAATTACACTTGCATAACTTTACTTAGGTAATATTTTAATTCCTAGGTTAATTATTCTCATCCTTATCTTGTTGAGCTATCTTGTTGCTCAAGATATGATTAGGGTTATGCATACTTTCTTTTATAAATAAAATCTTCTCATGTAATTATGAATTCCTGAATAATAATATTTTGCATATCTTCTTGCAAAGCTCTTGCTTTTTCTGATTTTTCTCTTCTGTGGAAGGATTTTTTGGTTTGCATTTTAGATCTAGGTTTCTAACATGGTATTAGAGCCTTGATTTACAGCCCCTTCTCATATTTTTGAGAAAATCATTGTAGAGTTCATTTAGGATTCCTCGATGGTATCATGCCTTGATTTCATCTATGCAGTGTCTTGGATCAGATCGGGCTTCACCATTGGATTTAGAGCGCTAGAAAGAGTCAGGATTGACTTTTATTTTGCAGATTTTGGTCATCATTTTCCAAATCTGTGAGGGTTTCAAGCTCAGAGTTTTTTTGCAAGCTCTGGGGGTAGCCAAATTTTTGGAGCATTTTGGGCACAAACAGAGATCACCATCGTGTTCAAAGTGGCCAAAAACCCTAAGAACGCCTTTTGTTTCATCAATTTTGGTGAAAGTTGAATATGAGGCAAAAAAATATTTGCCAGGGAGGCCGTACGACCTCCCCAACATGCACTTTGAGGCACGCTTTTCAAAAAAATAAAAAATGAAAAATTTACTTTAATTCTTGCACATGCAATAGAAAAAGAATCAGCTGTCGGGTAGCCACCGTTCAGCCACCAAGCGGCCACCGCAGAGCTGCCTTGCAACAACCTCTATCAGTCTGCCACCACCAACCAGCCCCTGAGGGCTCATGTGTTAGTAGCCACCAGTCACATGGGGGACCGGGCGCTATACACGTACCTAGCCCCCGGTCGGCCCCCTCCAGCATGGCGACAGTTCTATTGGGGACCATGGGCCCACACCCAAATCCTGACCGACTATAGAATATTCCGGCACCCCAGAATATACAGGTGTCACAAATTTTTTTTGATAGGGGGGTGCTTTTTTTCCTTGACGACCTCCAGGCTATGAAATTTAAGCTCGTGAAGTGCTGACGTCAGCATATAGCCGACCCTCTTTTCCCCCTCCTAACCCCTAATTTTCCCTAAAGGAGTAGTTTTTTTCTTTTTGGCATAACTTGGGCATATTGTATCAAAATTGGGCAAATGAGATATCACCGAAACGCTGGTTTCGAGCACTTTCCTGTTGTGTAGTTTATTTTTCAGTATTTTTTTGTTTAGCTACATTTATTTCTGTTTAAAGTTAGATGTTCATTTATGGCTTCTGATCTCATAACGTTTTGCCACGATCTCTGATTTTCATAATCTTTACGGTGTTGGAAAGGTATTGAGGAGCTCTACATTGCTGTCCATGCACTTTTTTTTGTATCTACCCTAGGTTGATCATTATTCTAGATTTGTCCTGATGGGTGTTTTGGTGTTTTACTTGGATGTTTTGGTAGTTGGAAAGGTGAAACTTGAATATTTGCACTTCATTTCAGTACCACATCATCTTATTTTTTGTTTATGCATGTTTAGCATTCTCTCTTCTTACAATCATTAGGTTATTGTAATAAATGAACTGAGATAAAGTTCCATTAGGGGGGTTTCTTGCATAATAATTTGATTAGAGTGTGCATGCACTTTGATCTTCATTTTGATTTTGATGACAACTCGCATGGGTTATATCTGGTTTCTTAGTTTCTTTTGGCCACATCTTGTCTTAGCTTGACACATATCAGATTCACATTGGTTCACACTTTAGATTGAGAGTTTATGTTTCTTGATTCACATTGGTTCAGATCCTTCTTAGTTTGAGGGCCATGTTTTTATGGTTAATGTTCCAAAATCTTCATGGTACTTGTTCCTATGGAAGAGTTTTAGTCACAGTTTGGCATTGGCATCAAGATACACGGTTTCCAGATTCTGTAATAATTTCATCTACTGTTGCTTCACAGATTCCAGGGTTGTTCTAGTTTGTGAGTTTTCCAGTGTTCCATGGCACTGGGTCTGCTGTCACATTATTATGATTCCACTTTGGTTTCTTGTATACTAAAGTATCTTTCCTTGCTTGTCAAATTGCGGTTCTAGTGTTACTCCACAGTGTTCTTCCAGTGCTTCTTTGCAAAAGTCATCTCATTGTAGGGGGTTTGTCCCACTGGGTTTTCCTTCTCTACCTCATTATTGCATTTGTACTTGGGTACCTAATCAAGCCTTGTTGTTGGGACCCATTCATTCATTCTTTCTTGCATTCATCTTAGTTTTAGGTGCATGCTTTTTTAGTCTCCCTAAGTTGCACTTATGGGGGGGTGTTAGTGTAATTAATATTTAATTACACTTGCATAACTTTACTTAGGTAATATTTTAATTGCTAGGTTAATTATTCTCATCCTTATCTTGTTGCTCAAGATACGATTAGGGTTATGCATACTTGCTTTTATAAAGAAAAATTTCTCATGTAATTATGAATTTTTGAATAATAATATTTTGCATATCTTCTTGCAAAGCTCTTGCTTTTTCTGATTTTTCTCTTATGTGGAAGGCTTTTTTGGTTTGCATTTCAGATCTTGGTTTCTAACACCTATTGAATAGGCTTAGTGTTAGGGTTAGGTATAGGTTGGGTAGGTATTTTTTTCTTGGGTGGCTAGGATGCAGGATTTGATGGAGGCATTAGAGCTTGTTGTTGTTGTGGAGGAGGGAGCATGGGCTGCTGATAGTTCATATTTTGTTGTTGCCATTGCTGACCCTTCTACCATTGAGTCTACCACTGACTCTACTAGGTTGGCCATTGTGCATTATAATTGGAACCTTGAAAATTTTTCTATGGCTAAGGATTTGGTTGTTGGTTCCAATTTGGCTAGGCTTGTGGCCACTATTGAGGGTTTTTCCACTAGTTTTGGTTTGCTTGCCAGGGCTGAGAGTTCCAAGCATTAAAGTTTTGGTTACCAATAGGAAAAGATGAATTAAAGATGAGGGGGTCTTGTGACATACCTTGTCTTTGTTTCCATGGTCTCCTTTGTGCTATATAAAATAGCTGTCCATCATCTCCTTCAATGGGTTGAAAATTAGGCTTCTCAACTTTATCCTATTGGATACTGACCACTCTTTTGCATTTACAATTTTCTTTTCGTTGCATGTATCTTGGACAATATTCAATGAGCATAGCCTCAACTTCCTCCTGCTTTTTCTTAATATGGAGAGTATCCAACTGTGTTTCCAAATGACTGATTATATCCTCCTTCATGTTGGATAACAGATTGCTCAGCTCTACTTTTGAAACCCTAGTAGATGATTTACCAAGAATTGATGTTCTATTTTCTCTTGGACTTTTGTGAAGGTCTTGGAATAATTCCTACATGCCTTACAAATGTCTAAAAATGGTTGTTGAGAAATATCTCCCTGGCCAATGAGGTTCAAGGCATCCATATAGTCTTCATTAACCCCTCTCAAAAAGACTAGCTCGAGAGACTCTTACAACTTGTTTTGGGGGTTTTACTTGAGAGAAAAATAAAATATTTCAACATAATACTCTAAAGGCTCATCATCCTTTCATGTCATTTAGAATATAACATCCTTTCTCTTGTTAGGTCCTCTATAGTAGTCCTAATACTTTTCTAAGAACAATGTCTTCATGGTGTCCTGGTCAGGAACACCATCTGTACCTAATGCCTTGAACCATCTCAAAGTTGCATCTTTGAGGGTGGCAAGAAATTTTTTTAACCTATATGCATCAGAAGTATAGTCATAACTTCTGCATAAGACATCAAATTCAAAAAGGAATGTATCTAGGTCTTCAACCATTAACCCATAGAAATATGGCAAGGCCAATGGAGGAATTTTCTTCAATACTGTGGCCCTTTCTTGGTCAGTAATAGGAAACTGAAATGTTGGTTGGGAATCATCATCATCTGTTGCATCACCCATGGTGCGGTATGTTCCATCTGTATGTGCGCTAGAGGTTGATGAAATGGAAATTTCTTCTTCAGTGGTACCTTCACTCTGAGTACTAGGGTCACCAATTTCTGTAATAACTTCTTGGCATGTGAAGGGAAGGAACCTACCCAAGGAATCTCTCTACCTCTGCATACATGAAATATGACTTTAGATTCAGTGGCCTGGACAATGTTAGTAGCTTGGTGTTGAAAAAGGTGGTATCTAATAGTCCTAATGCCTGAAAAGATAAATCAACTATGAAAAAATGTAAGAATAGGTCTATGAAGATAACACCATCCTTGGTAATGGTGCCAAAAATGTAGAGTCTAAGCTAATGTACTGTAAACTTGGTAACATTTACTCAATTCAGAGGGTTAGCTAGCTAAAAATCCGACTTCACATTGATTAAGATTACATTAAATCATCAACCAAGGTGTGTAAACTTATGATGATACTGCACTATATGTGCCTTCATGGACTCTTGTTCACCTAGATTATCCTATGAAAACCTATTCAAACTATTCTACTTTGTTGGAATCTTACATAATTGAAAAAATAGTAAAAGTAGTTACAAAACCTAATGGCTATGGGTACCTGCAACATAAGTTGTAGGTAACTACTAATAACAAGAAAATACAAAATCAATTCAAAACTATTCAAAATAATGTAATAAGCAATTCTAATCTCCGGAGTGCTATGATTCATTAATTACAAATATGTTCATGAACAACAACTACTATAATCAACTGCAAAAGCTATTCTACTTTACTTTGCAAGGAATTTATAAAGCAATAAAAACAAAATTAATAGGAATGCATATATGAACAAGTAAATAAATGAAGCGAGGGTAGTACCTCGAGTGGCCAACTCAGGGGACTATCTCACTTAACTTAGAACCAAATCTAGCTTAGATTCTTATGCTTCCATGTAATATGCAACTCCATTCATTGCATATCACCAGATATTCAAACAAAATCCTTCTTGCAAACTGTATTCAATAATTGCATTTTAACATGTTTTTGATCACTTGAAACTAGAAAATGACTAACTAATAACAACTTAACAACCAACTAACTTTACTATGAACTCATCCCTTGACTTTATAAAAATTAGGGAGATTCTTATCCAAACTACTAACTAATTGTAATAATTAATCCCACTCCTAGATATGAGGATATGAAATTAAGATCTACTTATTCATTCTAACTGAAAAGGAAGAAAATACCTATTCAAACAAGAACTTCAATGAAATAGTTTGCGTGTGAGACACATAAGCAAACGTTGAAAATTCTAAAAGAATTATCCTTTTTCAGCATTTATTCCTTCCATGATGGCTTACGTTTAGCTCCACAACTTCCCACACTTTAGACAGTTTGACATCCATCAGTCCCTTGTTTCACTGCTCTGGTTCTTGATACAAATACTCCATTCTTGTTACCATGTGCTGAGCTACAGAGAGGTTAATCTACACAACATACATATGCAAATAACCATCATAATTAAATCACAAAATTCCATTTATATGCATACATACTTATGTTTAAATCATGCAATACTACAAATATTATCACCATATTTCATATTCACAAACTAGGTTTAAAGTTACAAAGTATGTATGAAAGGATAAAATATTATGAAAGTTTTTGTCTGAAAGGTACTTAGGAAATATATGTAAAGTTTCTGAAAGAAAATATAAAAAGTACTAATGACTAAGCCCATTAGTTTGGTACTTTGAAAGTCATTTTTGTTGAGTTACAATGTATGACATAGTAGTTTGGATGTACTGGGTATGTACATTCTTTAGGTGGAAGTTGTCGTGAAGGAGTTTGTTGGATTTGAGGGTGTCTATGGAATAATCTAGAGTGTGTTCAAGTGACATTGGTTGTCCGTGAGTTATGGATAGATTAAAAGAAGCATGTACTTAAAATTTTAATGATATTTACATAGGTAATGACCGACCTTGGTGTTTACACTACTTGTGAAGGTGCTTAGTTATTTGTGGAAGTGTGGTGTGTTGTGTATTGATGGATTTAGGTCCTAGCTAAGGAGTTTTATGATCCACCTTCATTCCTTTCCACTGCGGGAATGTTTTGGTGCCAACCTAATTTGAATTCCCATGGTTGATGTGCATAGCCAACCTTGGAGAAAATATTCAAGGTTGAAGATGGTATTGTAGACACTAAAATTTTTTCTGAATGATATCATACACTCGAATCGGGTATACTAACATCATTTCCTCTTGAAACCCATCCCTTTTTGCTATATTAATTAAATTAGCCTAGCTAATTAATTAATGACATCATTTTCACCTATTAACCTAATTTATCAAATCAGGTTAATTCACCCCCTTTCATGCTAAGACTTCGGCCTGTTAAATTAAATAAATCAAACTATTTAATTGAAATCCCTAAATCTTCTTATTTAATTAAATAACCCTAAGTTATTTAATTAAATATTATTCCACCTTTTCCCTATTCATTAAATCATTTTATTTAATGGATATTATCTAATTCATCTAATTCCCCTAATTGTATAATTAATATTGTTTAATTATCAATTAAATCTAATCCCCCACTTGCAAGGGAATATTCCAAGGGAATATTCCTGCTTTGCACATTCCTCCAAAAGGAATATTCCCATGGAATATTCCTTCCCCCTTTTCATAATTTAATTTAGTTTTAATTAACTAAATTATCCTTTTCCCTCACCCATAAGAATATTCCAAAGAATATTCTCTTTCCTCACTCATTTGAAAAAGGGGAATATTCCTTTTTCTCAACAAACTTACTTAGCTTCTTAAGCAAGCTAACTTGTGACCTTTTGTGCAAGTTAACTTGTGACCTCTTGGAGAAGTTGAAAGTGTGTTTGTTTTAAGGAGTGTTAACCCTTGATTAGATCTCATCTTGCATTCTCACCCATTGATGAGAATCCATGATCCATGCCTCTTATTTCTTTCATCCTTGACCGTTTATTGATCTTTTTGATCTCATCCATTGATCTCTTTTTACCTATTCTATAAATAGAGCTTGCCTCTATTGAATAGGGATCCATATTTTAGAGAAAACTTATGCTGTTGAAATCACTCACACTCACACTCATATTTAGCACACATTTAGCATATTTTAGTTTAAATTACTTGCATTAAATAGCTTTAGCTTCCATTAATGGCTTCCATGATCACATAATGCATCAATTTAGCTTATTTGTTAATTAGGGTTCAAATATTTTAGTTCAAAATCCATTTAGAATTATCTTAGCATTTTTATGTCTTCACCATTTAGCATAAAATCATATTAATCTAGCTTGCATCATGCTCATTTAGATTAAAATCATGTTTTCATATACATCTCACAACCATTCCATCAGTTTTCTTTAATAAAACTTACTGGTGCAAGCTCATTTATCCACACAATTGGGAAAGGGTTGCTATTCCACATCAACACAACACCACTCCCATAACAGGATAATTTTTAAATGGATTAGAGTAGATATTTAAACGCTTTTATAATTTAGAATGCTTACTTTTGATAAATGTTTAGTTTACCTTTTAGTTGAATGATCCAGCTGAGATTCGACATTGGTGGCTTTGTTATGCTTTGATTCTTTATGGATCAAGCATAATCAACCCATACTAATATGTCTGATCACATTCTAGCACTAGAAGGAGGGAAAAACTAATCAAATTTAATCATTTTCTATCTCGAATTCCATTTTTTTTGAATTTTGCAGGATATAGCAATGCCCAAAAGAATTTCAGTGACGCTTTTGTTGGGCATCACCATATAGCGACACTATTTTCATCTAAAACAATGATGCCTATTTAATATCCTAACGCTGATTAAACCAAACGACGACGCTAATACTTTTTAGAGGTATCAAAATTTACAAATGACAACACTCTTCAAATGGAGATGCTATCGTCATCACTGTTTTCTCTACAGAGCGATGCTATCGTGAATAGTCACTATGCCCAACTCTGGTAAGAAATTTGATGATTGTTTTTAGCATGTGCTTTAGTTTTTTCACTTTATCAGATTACTAACATGCCTCTAATGTTGTTCTGGTTTTTAGACTAACTAGGTTTTTGTAGGTTAGATGATAAAAGTTGAAGTGAAGAAGCATTCTCATCTTTGAATCTTATAATTGTAACAAGTGTTTGACGCTTTTGGGGAAATTATAACCCATATAGTATGATTTTAAGTTTATGCTTTAGGACCGCACTAATTTTCATTTTGTTTTAAAAAGAATGCTCAAACGAGACTAAAATTGGACCCTCACTTCATCATTTTCATTGGGTTTAAAATTGAACAAAACAACTTAAAATTTCGTTTGGTGCATAAAATGAATTCATCTTAGCTTTAGGGGTTAAAATTAACGAGTGTTTTCCATGTTTTGATTTACATCTTTGTTATTGAATGTGTATGCAATTCTCTCGTGCCACTCGACGATCTTGAGAAATAGAAACATTCCTTAACACTTTGTATAATCACCTACATCTTTCAATTTGGATTAAAAATGAACCCCTTGCTAGTGTAGGGAAAAGGTGTGGTGTGTGTTCCCTCCTTGTAGATGCATAAAATTGGTCATATCTCATTAATCCTGGAATTTAATTAAATATTTATTATTTAATTAATTTCTCCAAAGTCTTCTACATATGATTAAATTTAAATAATTTAATTATATTGTTCATTCATTTTATTCTTCTATAATGATTAAATAAATCAATTTTTATTTAATTATTTCATATTCATATGTCAACTTGATTAATTAAATAAATGCACTTTATTTATTTTAATTAATTATCACTTTGAATTTAATTAAGTCTTTTTGATTTAATTAAATTAAATTATTTCTTTTCAAATCTTCCTTCCAGTTAATTAAATATATTATTTAATTAATTTTATTTACATACCATTTCTTAAAGGTTTAATTAAATATCTTTATTTAATTGAATATCTTCCATATCTTCTCATAATCATGATTAAATATTCTATTTAATTGTGAAAATCTTCCATTATTCTTCAAATCTAGGGTAAATATTCTATTTTAAGAAAAACCTTTGTGTCACCCATAAATAAATAATTGAATTCAATAATTCATTATTTATCTTCTTCAAAATATTCCCATAATCTCACAAAAAAGATGATTTTTAATAAACCAGCTTCATAATCTTATCTTACCTCTTTTATAGAAAAAGAAAACAAATCTTGCTTTCTGCTTTCTTTTGTTTTTCTTCAGTCTTATCCATTCTCAACCGTTCGATCTGCCAGGAATTTTCACAATTGTTGATCAAATCAACCAATTAGAAGCTTTTGAAAAACTCTATAAATTGCACAGCCAATCCAAGCAAGGGTTACACACACACAACAAACAACACATATTAGAGTAATTAGAGATTAATTGCATTCTAGCATTATAGCATTCTAGTTTTATTATTCATAGCGTCATCAATAGTCTTTCATTTTCAACAAATCATGTCTTAGCATAAGTATCACTTGCATTTCATATTCAATCTTGTTCTTCAAAAAAACTGTTCGTTGAGCCTAGCTTACTATTTGAGAGCCAGCTGGAATCAATGAAAATACTGAAGATAGAGGACGATAGGATGACATCGATAGCAAGATATTGAGTTTGCAAATCTCTATTGTTTTTAATATTCTATTTTTGATATAATGTCTTATTGGTGTGATTGATTGATTTATTTTACATATTTAACGCTCACAAAATTGACCACACATTATTGGCGCCCATCATGGGGCCTTGCCCCATTTTTGACATATACTTGCAGGTTTTTTGACAGGATCTCGCATTCGGAAATTTAGATTTTTGACAAAAAATTCTATTTTAGTGCATACGACGATTTTTGAAGTACATCCGCAGGTTTTTAAAGTGCATATGTGGCTTCTTTCAGTGCTTTTGCAGGTACTTCAGTGCATCCAGGGACTGTTGCGGTGCATCCAGGAACTGTTTTGGTGCATCTACAGAACAGAAGGGCACATATGCTTGACTTAGTTTGTTGAAATTTTTGAAAAAAGAAAAAAGAAAAAAGAAATTTAGCTGCATTCTATTTTAGTGCATTTAGGACTTTCTGTAGCACATTTATTGGTTTTCATGGTGCATACAGGTGATCTTTTGGTGCATACAGATTGTAACTAAACAGGTTTATGAGTCTGATGCCTTTCGCAGACAGAACCTTGTTTCTGGCTTAAAAAGAACCAATCTAGGATAGTCACAACTAGTTTTAAAAGGAAGCAACCCTAGGATAGACATGGATTTAAAATAAAGCAATCTAGGATAGTCATCACACATTGATTTTGTGGTTAAAATGAATCCCACGCTTTCTGTGAAGCAACATCTTCACATAGTTTAGATCATTGTGATTTGGGCTTTTAAAAAGAACAATGTCTACTGTGTTTGTGGCAATAGGTCTATGCTCTCCCCTTAACTGGGTGACCAGAATACTATAATTTCCTTTTACATTCATGCAATTTTACTACTTTATTAAATCCTGTAGAGGGCTTTCTCTTGTGGGAAAAATTACTCACCCAAGAGGAACGACTCAAGTGGGTTCAAGCCAAAGCCAGGCTATTCTGCCCCACTATAAAATTTAAAGTAAATCAGGAGAAATGCTCTTTTTCCAGTAGTGTGCAAGATAACCATCCCCAAAGCCTTTGTTCTAAAGGTTGGGAGGTCTCTTGAGGGAGTTTATTATTGCCACACCGAACGGAAATCCTTACTACGAACCTAGTGTAGTATCCAGCCGAAGTCAGTTTTTGAACATCATAATAATCATAGTGCAGGGGAGGGAAGAATCTACCCCCAAGATACTCACCATATAACTGCCAAGGACCATTTGCTCAAGGGATCTAGTATCCACTTCCATCACTCTGAGTACGCACTTGGAAAAGACAAAAACATGGGTGCCCCTTCGGGGGTGACTTGACTATGTGAGTCGACGTAGTTCTAAGATGTGGGCTATTGATTATTATGATCACCTACTTGAGTACTAAGAGTGAGTCTGTCTGGATTGTCTATCATGTGTAAAACCTGTGAAAACAATTTTTGAAAAACATTTTGATCATACACTTGATGTTTAGTATAGGGCTTAAAAACAACTATTTTCAAGGTGCTTGCTATGTTTTCAATCACACTAATTCAGACAAAAGATCATCCGAAATGAACATGTCAAATTTTAGCTGAAATCTGTTCTTAACTGATCAAGAAAATACCTTGGGAAAACTATTTTAGCGCATCTAGGGTATATTCTGGCACATATAAGGTATGTTCTAGCACATTCACTGGTTGAAACAATGCTTTTAGGGTATGTTTTAGCGCATTTGGAGTATATTTTAGCGCATAGGCTGAGTATTCTGCAAATAGTTTTGGGTCACTATCAAAACATTTTATGAAGTGCATATAGGATATAGAGTAGTGCATCTGGGACATACTAAAGCACATTTGAACATTTCTCTGGCGCATATCCCTGTTTCTAAAGCACATATAGGCAATAGAAAAGCACATATGTCATTTTTCCCGAATCATTGTTTCTGACAGATCTGAGTTTATAACATTCTTGGTCTAGTAGCATATTTTCTCTCATGCTTAGGGAGTGGAAATCTACCAAGTTTGTTAAGAAGTCAATTACCAATAGGATCAACAAACCCAAGAAGACTCTAGGCTACAAGAAAATTTTACAACGAAGGAATTTTTTATACAAGAGTCGACACATCTTGCTCCATTATTGAAAATTTCTCCATAGATACCAAGATTTTGTTAGAGGATTTACTGACGAATACTCAATAGACCCTCTAGATTCACAAGCTTATTTTCAAAGAAGAGCTCTCTCTCAACGACATAATCACAATCAGCCTCTTGATTTCAACTACATACCACAACCTTCTATCAAATATTCAACGCATCCTAGTCAAATACTTTAGTGAGTTGAAATAGGCTATTTGATATATTGATCATTCTACAAAAACAAAGATTAAATCTTACAAGTGCAACTTTCATCACAAATCCCTAAATTCTTGGTTCAACTTCTCCCAATAGGATTCTGACAACCTTTATCATTGGAAGCCACAACCACGAATTAGGAAAACATAGTTTTGATCATATCATAAGATTTTCATCTTATCCTATTAAAACACCATCATTGATTGCACTCATCCAACTATGATCTAAGTTTAGGAGAACATCTTGAAATCATATGCCTATATTTACATGATCACAATACAAAAAATTGAAGGAAGATATTTAAACAACTCAAGAAGAAGGTGAAAGTAGTGATCCCCTTTGTAAAGTAAGTCAAAATCCCCTTTTTGAAGACAACATGACTAAAGAAGCAAAGGGTTCATTTACTTCCGACAAGGATATGAGAAAAACCTTTGAGGATAGTGAGGATGAGCAAGAAGAAGAACGTCACCTTAAAGAAGTCGAGCAAGATCCTAAATTTCTCAGAGCGGTAGAAAAGCTTGTAGCACGCGATAAATAAAAATACTTCCTATTTTTGGCCGACAAAGGAGCCAAATTGACTCATGATTTTGATATTGCGAACATAAAGAGTAATCCTGATGAAACACCTTTATCTGATTTTGGTGCTTTGACTAAAACAATTAGAACATTAGAAGGAAAAGTTAAATTTCTAGAAGGGGGAGCCACAACAAAGACATATGCTCTTGATGACATTTGTCCATACCCTTTTGATCGATGTCTCAACATGATTCCATTTCCTAAACATTGTGAAATTCTAGAGTTTGATCGCTATAACGGAAAATAAGATCCCATTGACCATATTAGAGACTTTCGAAACATGACTTTAGAATTTGCTCATGAGGATACATACTTAATGCGTTTGTTCCCATGAAGTCTTAGAAGCCAATCTATGGAATGGCTATCAAAAATTACACCGCCTGTCAAAACATTTTTGGAATTGATCAATGAGTTTATCTCTTAGTATTCCTATAACATACAACACCAAATCACAATGATTGATCTATGCAAGGCCAAGCAAAAACCTGGTGAGTCGTTCATCACATTTCTTTAGAGTTGGAGAAGATTGTTTGCTAGATATCCACGTCATGTTCTTGAAAAGGAAAAGATCACTACATTCATAAATAGCTTGGATCAAGAGATGAGTTATCATCTAAATCTTCATTGTCCTCCATCTTTTCAAAAGATGATTGAAAATGCATTAGTCCAGAGAGGGATAATCAAACTTGACAAAGAAAATCCTAGCTCCTCAAATCACCACAATGACAAATCTAGATTTTGGACTCACAACAAGAATGTGGTGAATGATGGTGTTGTGGATGCACATCATGTCTTAGCTAAGTCAGTTGTTCTTAGTATTCCTCACAACAACTAAAACAATGTCAACTCAGTTAAAAATCATGGAAACAACTCCCCTCCTCCTTTGAGGAATAACCAAAATCTAACTTTTGTTCCAATTTAGAATAATACCAACAATCAAGGGTATCATGGAAAACAACAATAACAATACCTTGGGAAATACATCAAACACGAATACACAACAATCTTCATTCTTCTCTAACAGAAGAAATTTCACTCCATTGGGGCAATCTTTGGAATCTGCTCTCAAAGACTTAATGGCAAAGAACGTTATTACCCTACCGCCTCAACGTAACTTCGAACCTAGTGTGAAATCACCATCATGGAATGATGCATACTATTGTGAATATCATAGATGTAAAGGCCATCGTATGAATAGTTTCCAAGCTTTGAAGAATGCTATTCAAGATTTAATCGACAAAGACATTGTCATAATAGAAGGGAACCAACAATCAAACGAAGACCACCAAGCATTTCAAAATCTTTTCCCAACTATCAAAAGGGTGAGTCTTCTAGAAAGAATGTGAATAATGTCGATGAGAATATTATCAATCATATCTACATTGATGACAAGCGAGTTAATGTTATAAAAGTCAAAGAGAAAATGGAGTATTGAGAAGTTAACGTAACAACAAGGGCACAAGCTAAAATTGTCCTAAAAGGTACTTCAAAATCCATTGTGCCACCGCCGTCACATCAATATGATTTAATCAATCAACTTGGAAAAACTTCTGCCCAGATATCTATCTTGGAGCTTCTGAAGATTTCCCCGACAAATAAAGAAATTCTAGACAAATCCCTCATTGAAACAATTGTATCTGATGATTTGAATGTGGATCAATTTCAAGCCATGGTGGGACATTTTTCCTCAACCACATGCCTTTCATTCTCTGAAAAAGATGATGTTTCCATGACACATCCCCATAATTCATCATTATACTTAGAAGTCATGGTCCACAAGTTTCGTGTCAGATGAGTTCTAATATATGGAGGTGTTGGTTTAAACATATGTACCATGAAATTGATTTGGGCTTTAGGATTTTCTGGGGATTTCATTGATCCCAGAAGAAAGATTACCATTAAAGCCTATGATGATGAGGAAAGAGCATCCAAGGGTTTAATCATGCTACCAATCAGAGTGGGACCCGTTATCAAAAATACTTTCTGTCAAGTATTAGACCGTGATCTCGCATACAACATCCTATTGGGTCATCCTTGGATCCACGACATGCAAGCTATACCACCTACATATCATCAGTGTCTTAAGTTTCCTTATGACGAACAGGAGATCATAATATCGGCCGCTAATTCTCATAGTCAAACTTGTGCTACCATCAAAGCTAGTCAAGACACTTTGGTTCCTAACAATTGAGAAGCAACTACTAGCACTTCTCCAAAATTTGATACACAAATCAGTCAACTAACCAAAACCTTTGACAAGCAATTATGGTTCAAGGATAATGGCGTAGGAGAATATTCTCTCTATCTGGCTAATCTTCCCATGTCACCTCGGTCACATGGAAAACCTTCTATTGTACACCATCAGATATCTGCAACATCAACATAAAAACAATCAGTAGCATAACAGATCACAAAATTCAAAGGACTATTTATCAAGGAGAAATTCCCAATGGAAGATCCTGAGGATAGTGAAATGCTAAAATGGATATATAGAGATGAAGATGAGGATAAACAGTTCTTAATATCAAGTTACCAACTGATAAATATGGTAAGGGATATTCAATCATGTAAAAGATGGGCTATGAGGGTAATGGGCCTATCCAAAAAAGGAAAGAAGGTGTAGTTGAGCCTATTGATCCTCCAGGACTTGCTGCAAAAGATAAAATAGGACTAGGGTATGATACTAGCTCAAAGGAAACAACATCCAAACAATTGAATAATACTGTGCTCACATTACAAGAAAGATCTGATTCAAAGGAAGCATGCTTAACAATAATTCATAATTTTGTCAATAATAACTCTAACACAAACTCTGGAGAATATGAATGGGATATCAACCATAATGATGAATTATGGAGGGATAAACAGGTTGATGTGATACACAAGTATACACCTCCTCTAATCAAAGGAGAAGGTTCAGGGACCCAACCACATGAATCTAAACTACAACGCAACTATGATTCTAGTGATATCGAGTCAGATTTAATCAAACAAGACTATTGTGAGGACAGTACCATCATTGACCTACCTCATACCTCGAATCCTATAGAAACCTCCGTTATGACCATAACCATAGCCAATTTCACGCAACCTAATGACCTGCTACCGCTAATACATCATGATCTCATTGACTAGGATCTATCTGAACCTCCTGATATACCTATATTTCCAAATGACGAATCTATTGTAAAATTCCTTTCTGCGGATGATGTAAATGATTTTTCCATTGGCGATTTTCAGCATGAGATCCTCAATCAGGAGAGTGTCAAGTTTCCTAGCTACAAAAGTAAAAATCAAAAAGGAAGATCTAATGGTGAAAACCAGAATCTAGCAGTGTTAGATCAAACAAAGCTAAAACAAAGAGCGTATCAGATGGTGAAAACCTTTTTAAGGCATCAGATGATGGGATACTTGACACTCTCTTGGAGCACTATCATGAGCGATTGCCTATTTTGATTGAGCCTACAAAAGCAGTTAATCTTGAAACTAAAAAGAAACTAAGGATTCTACAGTTAGCACCATCAATGACAGATAAAGAAGTACCTGAGTTCATGGAATTTCTTAGAGTGAATCAAGACAATTTTTCCTAGTCTTATGCAGACATGCCAGGTCTTGATCCTAATCTTATAATGAATCACTTGTCCATTAAACCATGGGTAAAGCCTGTGAAACAAAAACTTAGAAAGATGCATCCTCATGTGACACTACTAGTTAAAGAAGAACTTAAGAAACTCCTCAATGTGGGATTTATAAGATCAATTGACTATGTAGAATGGATCTCCAACATTGTTCCTTTATCCAAGCTTGACAAAAGTGTTTGAGTGTGCACAAATTTTAGAGATCTTAATAAGGCATGCCCTAAGGATGATTTTCCTCTTCCAAGCATTGATACTATAGTGGATCTGATGGCTGGTCATTCCATGTATTCACTAATGGATGGTTTTTCTGGTTATAATCAAGTCAAGATTGCACCTGAAGACCAGGAAAAAATAGCTTTCACATGTCCTTGGGGGCCTTACTGTTGGAACGTCATGCCTTTCAGTTTAAAGAATGCTGGGGCTACATATCAAAGAGCTATGACTACAATTTTTCGTGACATGATGCACACATTCATGGAAGATTATGTCGATGACATACTGGAAAAATCATAAACAAGACAAGGAAATCTCAAGATATTATCCAAAATATTTGCAAGGTTGGAAAAGTTCAAAGTATGGATCAGCCCTAAGAAATGCATTTTCGGAGTCACATCTGGAAAACTCTTGGGATATATAGTTTCAGCAAAAGGAATTGAAGTAGATCTCGCCAAGTTACAAGCAATCATGGAAATTCCTCTACCAAGGAATATCACTTAGTTGAGATCACTATAGGGATGACTTCAATCTATACAAAGATTCATTGCACAACTAGCAGATAAATGTCTACCTTTCACACATCTATTACATAAGGATGTTCCTTTCAAATGGGATGATAAGTGTGAAATGGCCTTTCAACAAATCAAGCAGTACTTAATGAACCCACCAATTTTGATACCACCAAATCCAGAAAAACCACTCATCTTATACATTGTGGCCACAGAGACATCTTTGGGGGCATTGTTAGCACAAGAAGACTCTACGGGAAAAGAACATGCAATCTATTATATTAGCTGAATATTAACATGTCATGAACTCAACTACACTTTCATCGAGAAGGATTGCCTAGCAGTGGTCTTTGCCTCACAAAATTTTTGACATTACATGTTAACTCATACAATCAATCTAGTTGCGAAGATTGATCCACTCAAGTATCTGTTAAGCAAGGCCACGTTGACATGAAGGTTAGCAAAATGGGTCATGATCTTAAGTGAATTTGATATTCATTATATTGATCGCAAAGCAAGCAAAGGAAAAGCTATTGCTTACCAACTAGATGAAGCACCCCTACAAACAGAACACCCCATGCACATTAAATTTCCAGATGCTGATGTCTTCATGGTAGAATCAAAGCAACCATGGTCATTATATTTTGATGGCTTCTTTACTCAACATGGATCAGGGGCAGGCATACTTTTTTTCACCCCTCAAGGAAATACCATTCCTCGGTCATATCGACTAATGTTTCCATGCACTAATAACATAGCCGAATATGAAGCTTTAATCACTGGACTCAAAATAGCATTGGAATGGAGAATCACAGAGTTACAAGTCTACGGTGACTCACAGTTAGTCATTAACCAAATCAATGATGACTATCAGACCAAAGATGACAAATTGTTGCCATATAAGAAAATGGTTGATGATTTCAAGAAATACTTTGTAGACATCAAGTTCATTCAAGTTCCAAGGCTTGATAACAAGGCAGCTGACGCTATGGCCACAATCGCTTCATTGTTACAACTCCTAGAAACTTAGGCTTGTTACAAATTTTTGGTGGAACAATCATTTATGCTTGCTTATGACACACATGAAAGCTAGATCATTTGCCACTTAGTAGGATCCTATTCACCTTGGTATGGCACGATTTATGCCTACCTAAAAGATGACATATTACCACTTGACTTATCCTATAACCAAAAATGCAATTTTATCTGCCAATCCTCTCGCTATACCCTCATCACTGACACTCTCTATTTCCATTGTCTTGATGGTACTTTACTTCGATGTCTTGAACGTGACAAATTCGATCAGGCTTTACAAGAAGTTCATGGTGGCATTTGTGGTACCCATTCAAGTGGACTAACCTTATCCAAGAAATTGATTAGAATGGGTTACTACTGGCCTAAAATGGAGAGGGAATCATTCACTTTTGTAACAAATTTCTCTAAATATCAGATACATGGATATCTCATTCATGTACTAGCACAGGAACTACAACCATTTGTACCAACCTGGCCATTCTCTCAATGGGGATTGGATCTAGTTGGCAAGATTCATCCTTCATCCTCAAACGGACATAAGTTCATCATCACAGCGACAGAGTATTTTACCAAGTGGATTGAGGTAGTCCCTCTCACTAAGGTCACTGACAAACAAATCTCATCATTCATACTCAATTATCTCATTTGTCGATATGGCATTCCCAAATCTATCATCACAGATAATGGACGACCATTCGAGAATCAGGATGTTGATGAACTTTGTGAAAGATTCCATATTCAACACAAATACTCAACTCCTTATTATCCACAAGGGAATGGCCAAGCAGAGGCCTCAAACAAAACAATATTGAAAATTTTAAAGAAGACTGTGAATGATGCAGGGAAAGATTGGCATATTCAACTGAATCCCGCATTATGGGCTTACCGAACTAGAATCCGAACGCCAACATGAGCAACACCATTTGATCTTGTCTATGGAGTAGAAGCCATCCTACCTTTAGAAGTGGAGATCTCATCACTTAGAGTATCTCTAAACGGTCTAATCACAGATGATGAATACAAAATTTCCCGACTCCAAGAACTAGAACTTCTCGATGAAAAGAGACAACGAACAACTGATCATTTGAAAGCCTATCAAAAAATGATGTCTCATAGCTATAATCATAGAGTCAAACCACGTACCTTTCAGGTTGGTGATTTGGTTCTAAAAGAGAACCCTCGTAATCAACAAGACAAAGAAAAGAAAGGAAAGTTTGAACCTAATTGGTTGGGTCCGTACGTGGTCATAGCAGTATATGGCTCAGGAGCATACAAGCTATCAACACTAGAAGGGGACCTATTTGATGAACCCATCAATAGCATGCACCTGAAAAAATTATTATGTCTAAAGTAGTCATTATCATCCAGAAAAAGTCCTGAAGAAATCTAAAAACAGCAGGAAAAGTCCTGAAGAAATCCAAAAATAGTAGAAAAAGTCCTAAAGAAATACAAAAACAGCAGAAAAAGTCCTAAAGAAATACAAAAATAGTAGAAAAAGTCCTGAAAAAATAGTTACCCTGGTGAAAACTTGGCAAAAAGGCATCTCGGTAGCGACAAAAAAAAAACAAAACAAACCATAGAAAAATGCAATAAAAACAAATAGTGAAAATTTGGCAAACATACGCTATTTGTAGCTCTCCATCTATTAGTTCATGTTTTGCACTAGGCTTCATTTCATGTGTCTTTCCTTCATCTTAGGGTCATCTGAGCATCATATCACCATCATTTTCCTCAAACGATAATGTCTTACCATGGCTTGATTATTTTACATATCCATTTCAGCAAATTGTGTCAAATATTGGGGGCAAAACATTGACATACTCTGGGGCAACCAACTTTCAGGATCTACCAAAATAGCTCGACAACGATATAGAACTTAGTCATGCGAACAAATAATAAAAAAAATGAACTATCCAATCATTGATCCATATCACAAACGGTTTTTTAGAAAAATACCATATGATGACTCATATCTGGATGATCTAAAATTTGAATAATGATTGGAATATTAGTTGTATATGTCTAAAAATGGTCATGATTAAGCTTGTTAATTAATTAAATATGATTTATTTAATTAATTCTCTTGATGTCATCTACATATAAATAAATTTAATTATTTATTTATTTCGTTCATCTTCTAAATTCTTCTACCTTAAATTAAATAAATAATTTTATTTAATTACTAACATTTCCACCTTTCACTTGATTAAATTAAATAAATTTTTATAATTTATTTATATTTAATTATCATAGTATTCTAAAGTTTAAATATTTTGAATATTTAAATAATGGAATATCTTCTTCATCTCACCTTTTATCTTTCGCTTGATTAAATTAAATAAATTTTTATAATTTATTTATATTTAATTATCATTTGGTTCTAAAGTTTGAATATTTTGAATATTTGAATAATGGAATATTCTCCATCCCATAATCGATTTAAAATATTAAATATTTTATTTTATATTTCCTCACCCTAATTTCATTTTTAAACATAATTAAATGAGTTATTTAATTATGTAGGTTTCCATTTTCATCTCCACTTCTAAATTAAATAAATATATTTTATTGAATTTCTAACTCGTGCTAACTCACCCTTCCAAATTCTTGACTCATCCTTCGAAATGGAAGTTTCCCTTCGAAACTCAATGACGAAAAATTGAAAGAAAAGGGAAACCTTCCATCTTTCTCTTCCACTTTCGAAGATCTCCCGCCGTCTGTTCAAACAAGCTTAATCCGGACCGTCGATCGATTCAGCCAATCAAATCCTTTCAAAAACTCTATAAATTCCTGCGCAAATCCAAGCTTTTGGTTACATTATGCATGATCATCCACATTTGCACGCACGCATACACTACGCATTCATATGCATTTGCACAACCATACTTTTAATCAGCCTATGCATTCATATCAATTTCAATATCACAGCCATCCTTTTCATATTAGCATAGTATGCACTTTTAAATCTCATTATTTAGCTGTCATTTTGTTGAGCTTGGTCTGCTGATCTGAGAACTATCTGGAAACCAACAAAATGCTAAAGTTAGAGGAAGATAAGATGGTTTCGGGAAGCTGCTATTACGGTTTGCATATTCTATTTCCTTTTTAGCTTTTTGATTTAATGTCTTATTAATATGTGTTTGATTTTATCTCAATTGATCCAATATTTCAATCACACATAAAATGGCACCCACCGTGGGGCCCAAACCCACGAATTTAACATTTTCTGTAAGTTTTTATTGACAGTTTTCGTGTTCTGGAATAAGCTTTTCTGGAAAAAATTGGCGTTTAGGCGCATTCAAAATTTTCTGATGCGCATACGAGGATTTTAACTTTTTATTTTGCTGGATTTTGGAGTGCATCCCGTGACTGTCAAGGCGCATCCCGTTGACTGTTAAGGCGCATCCCGTGACTATTTAGGTGCATCCTATGACTATTTAGGCACATAGAGTAAATGTTTACGTGCATATAGAGCCTTTCTTTCGGCATATACTAATTTTTTTTAAAACATTTCTTGTAGCACATTTAGTTTCTATTTAGGGGCATATAACATCTGTTTAGGCGCATATAGCATCTGTTTAGGTGCATATAGCATTTGTTCTAGTGCATTTAGCATCTGTTCCAGCGCATATACCCTCTGTTCCGGTGCATATATCTTCTGGCGCATATAGCTTCTGTTCGGGCGCATGTAGACTGTAACAAAAAAAAAAAAGAATTCTGAGTCTGACACCTTCCGCAGACATAATTCTTTGTTCTTCTTCTGAATTTTAAAATGAAGTAATCCTAGCGTAGCCACATCTGAATAAAATGAAGCAATCTAGGATAGTCACCAAACAATGAATTTTTGTAGTTAAAATTGAACAATCTATTTTTGGTGAAGCAATATCTTCACCTAGATCAGATCATTGTGATTTGGAATTTAAAAAGAACATTTGCTTGCTTTGACTATGGCAATAGGTCTATGCTCTCCCCTTAACTGGGTGATCAGAATACCAGACTTGCCTTTTTAATTTTCATGCAATTTTACTGTTTCAATTACATCCTTTAGAGAGCCTACAGTAGTGAGAAAAAGTACTCACCCTATGGGAAAGACTCAAGTGGGTTCAAGCCAAAGCCACACTATTCTGCCCCACTATAAAATTTAAAGCAAATATGAGGAAACCCTCTTTTACTGGTAGTGTGAAAGATAACTATCCCCAAAGCCTTTGTTCTAAAGGTTGGGAGGTCTCCTGAGGGAGTTTATTATTGCCACACCAAACAGAAATCCTTACTACGAACCTAGTGTAGTGGCCAACTGAGTCAGTTTCCAAACATTCTAATAATCACAGTGCAAGGGGAGGGAAGAATCTACCCCCAAGACACTCACCATATAACTGCCAAGGATCGTTTGCTCAGGGGATCTAGTATCCACTTTCATAACTCTGAGTACGCACCTAGAAAAGAAAAAATCACAGGCGCCCCTTCGGGGGTGACACGGCTGTGTGAGTTGATGTAGTTCTAAGATGTGGGCTGTTGATTATTAGAATGATCTACTTGAGCATTAAGAGTGAGTCTGCCTGAATTGTCCTTCATGTGCTAAACCTGTGAAAACACTTGTTGAAAACATTTTCTTGATCAAACACTTCATGTTAGTATAGGGAATTAAAAACAACTATTTTTAGAATGTTTGTTGTGTCTTCCATGTGTGCTTGTTTAATAATCATCATTACATTCTTCGAATTTCAAAATTCAAACTTGCTTATGTGTCTTGTATTGTGTACATGTGTGATCATTCATTTAAACATTGCCAAATCAAGCTAAACACCAAAAACATAAAGACAAGTCACTCTACACATTCTTCCAACACATCCACATCCAATCACTTTCATCCTAATCATTCTTTTTAGCCACATCCTATCCATTTCATCCTAATCAATCAAGTCATCCAATCTAATCATTCCACATCATCACCATCAGCACTTGTAAAAATGGTCATAATCATAAACAAGCCCAATCCTAATCATAAGCCCAAAATCATAATCCAAGGGGGCTATCCCTCTAGGAAAAATCATGAGACAAAACCTAAGCCCGAGATCATAATTCAAGGAGTCCCTTTCTATAGTCCAAATAATGAAACAAAACCAAAACCTAAAATCAGACTTCGAGGGACTTCTCCTTCCACCTCATACCAATCTTATCCATCCACTTCTTCGTATGTCAATGCCACATCAACCTATCAAGCCACATCACAACAAACACATGTGAACCTAATTTCTACCTTGAAACAAGGCCAAACTTCCTCAAGTCTTAATGCCACCTTCGACAAGGGGAACACCAATCTAGTTCATGCATCCTCTAACTTTATCATACCATCATCCAATCAAAATCAAAACCCTAATCCAACACCTTCCACCCATACACCCACAAAGGATGTGACACAAGGACTACAAGCAAGGAATCAATTATCACCATGTCATTCAACACATATACTTGAACATACAAAAGAGTCATCAAACATAATGCCAAGTCCTTCAAGTCAATCATGCCATCCACAACCCCTTGATCCAATTCAAGAGTATCCCTTCATAAGTCCAAGTCACCCTCTATCATGCTCCTATGTTGTTGACCATCAAGAACATGACAAGTCTCTCCATGAGAAATCCCCTTCCACCTCCATTCAAAAAAGTCATGAGGTATGTCAAAAGCACAATCCTAAACATGAGAAAACATTATCCCCTCATTCACATAAAGATCAACACCCTCCCAATGATTCCATTCATAACATGCCTAATACTATTCATGATCAATCTTCCATCTTTGATCAATACCCCTTTTATGATCAAGAAGACCATGATGATCCTCTTAGCCAATTTTATGCATTCCATGGTCAGGAGCTTTCCACCTCACCCATCCATGATCCATCAAAATCCACTTCCCTTAATGAGACATATGCCTCCCAAGCACGCATAGAAGATCAAACAAATACATTGGATCTAAGTGAACACAATGCTAATCAAGATCCTAATGATCCTCCATCACCCATTATTGACCCCATTGCAAGCCCTCCATCATATCCTATTGGTTTTTCTACCCTCATTCATGAATGTTCCTTCTTCAAACAACAACCATTATCTTCCCTTGCTTCATTTTCTCCATCCAATAAGGAACTCGTGTCTAGTGTTTCACTTACACCTAGTCCCATTGTCCATTGCACACTCCAAAACATGAAACACCAAGGTAAAAGTCTAGACCTTCATGAACAAGGTATTTTGGAGCCCATCCATGTCAAAGTCCCTCCATGCTCTTATGGCCTTGGACATACACCCCAAGGACAACAACCTAAAGATGGTATTTCCTCCATGCCTCCTAAGCTCATTTTCCATCATAAAGCCTATCATATCCCTAAAACATATGTTGCCATTCCACCTCCATCATCCTACAAATGTCAAAAGCATGTGACCATACACCTTCCACCATCAACTCTACCACCATTGCTTCCAAATCCTAATATCCCTCCATCTAATCTACCTCCACTTCTCCCAACACCTATTATCCCCATTATCCAATCCCCTTATCCCTCCATCCATAAATACCCTAACATTCCTAATCATGACCAACAAATGCACACATTGTATGAACAGGAAGCTTCCACCCATTCCACCATACCCATGGGATTCAAAAGCAAGAATTTCAATGCCTCTACCTATAAAGTAAAAAATGCTAAGGGTTCTCATGCCTTAGGACATCAAGACAAAAATTCAAAGCAAAATACATCCAAAAAGCTATATAAGCCCATACCTCCAAAAGTAAAGGCCCAAACTAAATTGGTTTGGGTACCTAAGCAAAAAGAAAGCAAGTCAAATGAGGCATATACATCACAAAAATCCCAACCATCCACTTCCATCCCACATTCTCATTCCATTCAAAAATCTAAAATTCCCAAAACCCAAAAGCAAAATAAAAGTGATAAAAATATTAAGTCTATGTGGGTACCTAAAACATTTCATCCACCACCTCCTAAGCAAACATCTCCATTGCTTCCTACACCCCATCCACATCAAAAGCTTCAAAGTTTATTACAGTGTGTGCAACCATGGGTCATGGTTCCCTTCCATTTCACAACAATTCCACATACCTCCATCTTCTCATCCTTCACTCATTATCCTACATATCTCCCCCACCATCTTCCTATGGTCCATGCTTTTGGCTAAGCCTCCCCATTCATTTTTTTCATAAGTCCCATATAATACCTATCATCTTCCCTACATAATCAATATCATAATCCATTATTGTCCTCCATCATCCACATCATAATCCATTATCTACCTACTCCATCTCCCTTTCATGTCATCCCTTACCAACATCTATGAGCATAATGACATTTGACATGGTCCATGCAATGACATCTATCTAGTGGGACTACCAACTTTCATGCAACTAGACACTTGAGTTCCTCCTATCCATATTCCCCTTCTCCTATCCAAAAAAATAAAAAACAAAAAAATGAAAAAAAAAAGAAAAAAAGTAAAGAGAAATCCCTTCGTCCAATGGTGAAAACCTGGTAAACAGGCGCCTTTGATAAGTACCATGATGAAAACCTAGCAAATAGGCGTCATGTGTAGGTTTATCTTCTATGTTACTTACACTTGGGGGCACAATGCCTTATCTATCCCACCTATCATTCATGTCATATCATTTCCATCCTACCTATCTTCTTTAGCCATCATACCTATCATATCAAGTCCATTCATCCACCCTTCTTCTTTTGATCTTGATGAAGATATAAGGGAAAAATGTTGAAACATGTCTTGGGTATCTCTTGATATACCTCATCCTTACAAATAAGCCTATCAGTATCCTATTGTCATAAGTTTTGTCATGAAAAATCCTAAGTCTTGTACCTAGAATGGGGCATGTTATTCCTATGCGACATAGTCTTTGGAGATCACATCCTTGCTCTCTTATGATGCATACATCCATACCATCCATCCATCTATCATGAGCATTTTATCCCTTCTCCCATCACCCACCCTTGCACCTAGACTTGGTTTTCCCCTTGTCATTGGTATCTAGCACAAAAGGCTACTCAAATTTTGACACCTCAAAACATCAAAAATCCAAAAAAATTAGAAAAACATCAAAAATCCAAAAAAATAAAAAAACATCAAAATCCAAAAAAAAAAAAAATCATCAGAAAACATAAAAAATAGACACTATTTGTAGCTCTCCATCTATTAGTTCATGTTCTGCACTTAACTTTTCAGCATTCTTTTGATGCATATTTTTCATCATCTTAGGGCCACACCAGCACCATGCTATCATCATTTTCCTCAAGCGATAATGTATTACCATGGCTTGATTATTGTACATATTCATTTCAGCAAGTTGTGTCAATACCGAGGGAAAAAGCTACTGGGGGCAACCAACTTTTAGGTTTTACCGAAATAGCTAGACAACGATGTCAAAACCAATTGCGAAAGCAAAACAACCAAATCAAACCAAAACGTCCAATCATTTGATCCATATCACAGTAACTTTTAGTTGCGTACCTTATCATGACTCATATCTGGATGATCTATAATCTCAATAATGTTTGGAATCACAGTATTTCATTTTTGAATAATGGTTGTTTAATTTTTGATATCATTTCTCTGGAGCACACTCGATGATGTACTGAACTAGAGTGACAAGGAAAGACGATTATTTTTCTGTCTGTTGTCTAGAGGTTAATCATTTATCTGTTGCAAATATGTCGCGAGACGTGATGATTTATCATTGATGACAGTTCCAAATTTGCATCAAATGGTGGTTAGTCTTTTGTCTGTTTATGTAAGAAATGCTCAGGTCATCTCGGTTCAATTATACCTAGATGCTTGTGTTCACTTGCTATACGAAAAATCATGAAAGTTGTACTCAGGTCATCATTGGTGCTAATTTCTCCTATGATGCTTGTACACACTTCCAACAATTTCAAACACTCTATGATGATTTAAGAAGGATAAATAAAAGGCTCAACAAAATGGTCGGTTTCATTTAGTTGCATTTCATTTTATGTCATTGTACATAACTGCATACTGGATTTGCATCAAAAGTTTTGAAAGGTCAACAACAAACATCAATGGCTGTCATGTCTCTTTGGACTACTTGTGGAGGACATTTGAACATTTGTTTCATCATCACCTTTCACCTGCATTATCATTTCGGCTGGGTCCTATCATTTATCATTTATCATTCATTTGCATATCATTTAGATTCTCTATCATCTTCATATTATTAACACTTTACCATTTTCATATTCATTTCATGTTCCTTTTATACATTTGCATCATTTAATTCATTATCATTTTATTATCATATCTTATCATTATTATTTCATTATCATATCTTATCATATCATTTCCTTCATTATCATATTTTATCATTATCGTTCATTTCATTATCACTTATCAGTTTATTTATCATTTTCATTATCATTCATTTCACTTATCATATCATATCATTTATCATTCATTTCATTATCACTTATCATTTCATTTATCATTTTCAATATCGTACAATTCATTTCATATCACTTATCATTTTCATACATGTCATTATCATTGCATTTCATTTTATCATTTCACTTAATCATCATTACAAGACATTGCATTCATATCATATCATTAATCATCCTATCATTTTCCATATTAATTCATTTTGCAAATTCATAATGCATATCATAAACACAACATTCATTTTTATTATCATCTTACATTTGAAAATCCAAAAACAAACATTCCATATATACATTTTCATATCATTTTCTATAATCACATCATAAGTCATCCACCTACATGACATCATTAGTACGCATCATCATCATAAACACATCGATCAAATCATCCTTCATCATATCGTGACCCATATCAATTGAATCATATCTATCAAGTGATCCATATCAACGCGACAATTATCTACTATTTGTTTTCTATTGCAGAAAGCAAATTTATCAAGCACTTTATCAATCATTTACTCTTTGTTTTTCTATTTTCGGGAAGCAAAGTTATCAGTTAATCATCATCATTTCATCATTTCCATCAAAAGGGGCATCATTTCAATAGGGGCATCTTTTACATCATTTATCAGGAGCTAAATCACTGTCTCCTCGCAGAATATCATTATCCAATCTTCTTTATCACATTTTCAGACTTCATATCATCCGTGATTTACCTCCCGAGGGGGCATCATCAGCAGTAACAATATCAAAAACGCATCAGGGGCAAAAATTTTCTTTGAAGCAATGTGTTTTACACATCACTTCAAAGAGGGGCAAAATGTATACTTCTAAAAATGGTCATGATTAAGCTTGTTAATTCTCCTAAGGTCATCTACATATAAATAAATTTAATTATTTATTTATATTGTTCATTTTCTAATTCTTCTACATTAATTAAATATGAATTATTTAATTAATTCTCCTAAAGTCATCTACATATAAATAAATCTAATTATTTATTTATATCATTCATTTTCTAAATTCTTCTACCTTAATTAAATAAATAATTTTATTTAATTATTGGCATTTCCCACATTCCTCTTAATTAAATTAAATAAATACGATTATTTAGTTTAATTATCATCTTATTCTAAAGTTTGAATATTTGAATATTCAAATAATGGAATATTCTCTTCATCCCATAATTAAATTAAGTATTAATTATTTTCCTCACATTTTAAATTCATTTCTAAAACATAATTAAATATGATTTATTTAATTATGCAAGTTTCTAAATCCATCTTCACATATGATTAAATATGATTTATTTAATTATGCAAGTTTCTATTTTCGTCTTCACTCCTAAATTAAATAAATTTAATTTATTTAATTCTAACTCATTATAAACTCACCCTTCCAAATTCTAACTCACTCTTCGAAATGGAAATTTCCCTTCGAAACTCAATGAAAAAAAAATGAAGAAAAGGGAAACCTTCCATCTTCTCTTCCACTTTCGAAAATCTCCCACCGTCCGTTCGAACAAGCTTAATCCGGACCGTCGATCGATTCAGCCAATCAAATCTATTTGAAAACTCTATAAATTCTGGCGTAAATCCAAGCTTTTGGTTACACTACGCATAATCATCCACATTCACATGCACACACTTACCTATGCATACTTACGTTCATGCAATCAACTTATGCATTCACATCATTTTCAGCATCACAACAATCTTCTCATCTTAGCATAGCTTTGCATTTAGCATAGTTTTCATTTTAAATCTTGTTCTTTAGCTGTCATTTTGTTGAGCTTGGTCTGCTGATCTGAGAGCCATTCGAAACAACAAAATGCTGAAGTTAGAGGAAGATAAAACGACTTCGGGGAAGCTGCTGTCATGGTTTGCTCATTCCGTTTATTTTTCAACTTTCTTGATTTAATGTTTTATTAATATGTGTTTGATTTTCATTTAAATTGATCCTATTTTTCACACACATTAGTTTTACATTTTGAACAATGGTTGTTCGATTTTTTAATATCATCTCTTTAGAGCACACTCAATGATGTACTAAACTAGAGTGGCAAGGAAGGAGGATGATTTTTCTTTGTTTGTTGTCTTGAGGTTAACTATCGATTTGATGCAAATATGTCGTGAAAGATGATTTCCAAAGCATATCATTGACGACAGTTCCACATTTTCATCAGAAGGTGGTTAGTCTTTGTCTATTTATGCAAGCAATGCTTAGGTCATCTTGGTTCAATTATACCTCAATGCTTGTGTTCGCTTGCTATATCAAAAATCATAAAAGTGGTACTCAGGTCATCATTGATGCTAATTTCTTCTCTAATGCTTGTACATACTTCCAACATCTTATAAGGCTTTATGATGATTCAAGAAAGCTACCCGAAGGCTCAATGAACAGTTGGTTTTATTTAGTTGCATTTCATTTAGATCAATGTATATATTTTGCATACTGGATTCCTATCATAGTTTCAAACAGAGCTGAACAGATAAATCAACGGTTGTCATGTCTCTTTAGATTATATGTGGAGGAAATTTGGACATTTGTTTCATCCTCATTTCATTATCATTTTATCTCGGTCTTGTGCATATCATATAGTTTAAACACCCATCATTGGGATTCTTTCCCATGTACGTATCCTTCATGATGCATTATCATTTCATATTTCGTATCATTTCATTGCATATCATCGAAAATTCTCAATTTTATCATCTTGATTTCATTCTCATCATTCATTTATTTTTTCATTCTTATCCTATCCATCATTTTAATTTTACATTTCATCCTTTAATACCATTTACACATCATCTCATTTAAATTCATTACATTCCATCATCACATATCATATCATTTCATTCCTTTCATCCCATCTCTTTTCATTACATTACATTGCATATTGTGTCATTCAATGTCATTTCACCTCTTCATGTCATTACATTACATTTTCTATCTTATCATTATTTCATCATTTTACACATTCCTCACATCATTTTTCTCATCATTATCATATCCTTATCATATCCTTATCATATAATTATCATTTATCATTTATCATCACAATGACTCATATCATTTTATCATCTTAGGTCACTTCATAATTCATTTTATTTTACCATTACATTTACTTCTATTTTTCTTCCATTACATCTTATTTCATATTATTACATTACATTTTTTTATATATATCATCATCTCATCTCATTTTATTTTATCATTTCATTCCAATACATTTCATTACATTACATTGCATATCATATCATTATATCACATTTCATTTTATCATTCACCTCATTTCAATTTTACATTTTATCATCTTCTTTCATTACATTTTATTTCATATCATTACATTTCATTTTCATTATTTCATATCATTACATTACATTTTATTTCATATCATTACATTACATTTTATTTCATATCATTACATTTCATTTCGTCATTTCATATCATTTTCATCTCATTTTCATTTTTACATTTTCCATATCATCTCATTTTCATTACATTTCATATCATTACATCTCATTTTATCATCTCATCAAACCTTTTCATATTCATTACATATTATAGCATACATTTCATCATTTATAATTCACATCTTTTCTCATTTTCAAATACCATTTATACAACATTTGATTCATATTCCATATCCTATGGCAACATCATCACATCACATCATCATCATTTATAACATTTTGGAAATTCAAAAACACAATAATTTCATACAAACATTACATTTCCACATCATTCATAATTCATATCATATTATATCATCTTGACACATGGGATTTTTACCATCATCATCCACTTGCATAAGATCATTAGTATACATCATATCACACATCATCATATCACACATTATCATATCATAATCATATCACATCATCCTGCAAATCATGTTTGTCAGTAGATCATATATCAAAAATCCATATCACATAAGTAAAGACATAAATGCATATCCATCTAATATCATCATATCAAATGCAATACATCCTCAAAACTCATCGCCGTTGCATATCATCACTCATAAAAAATACATACAAATGTCCAATAGTCCAATGACACTGAAAAGTCTCAAACAAAACATGAGATATGATAAAAAATCAATGTACAGGCTCCAAAGAATATAAGATACATCAAATAATATCCTGCATACATCACGGCTGGCTGGTGGAACCCCTTGATGGAGCTAGTCTCACGGATGGTGGCAAGCCACTCATCCTTGCATCTGGATCCCATTGAGGAATGGTAACCCCTAGGCTTTGTGTACCTGTCCATTTCCTACTCTTGGTCCTAGTATGGAATCGTGGGAAGGGCACTCTACGCTTAGGAGGACACAACTCCTCATATCTGACCCAGTAGTACTTTGCCTCTCTAGCCATCTCAAAGCCCTCGGCAATGACCTCTCGCAATGATGCACTCTCTATAGTTCCCATCAGCCTCTGTGCAACACCATCGGCCTCTACCACCCTCTGTCTCAATGCATCTCTCTCTATAATCAACTGGGATATCTGTGGGTTTGGGGTAGGGGGCTCTGTCTATGCCTGTGACTGAGCTAGTTGTGCCTATAGTTGTGCAACCAATCCCTGTGCCTACACCAACTGACTTTGCAACTACACCTGCTGTCCTTGCAATGTCTACACCTGGGCCTGCAGAGTGACTATCTATCCCTACTGTGATGAGGATCCAACCCTGATCACTGTTCACCACCCAATCCCAGTCCTCGGCTGTTGCATGATATGTACACCACTCAGAAAGTCTAGCCCTGGCCTCCCTGGTACCTGCCCCTCATCTCCATCATCATCCCCATCATCCCCATCTGAGCTATCCTCCCCTCCACTCTCCTCCTCATCTCCCCCAACCGCTGCCTGCTCCCCACCTACCACATCCTCCTGTCTCCCTCCTCCTGGCTGTGGTACTACCAAAATGGGTGCTGGCTCATAAGGACCGATAAACCATGGAAAGGGATGTGTATGGTAATAGACTGAGTACTCGTCAGACATGCCAGCATCAAAAATATCTCATCTATCATCCCATGCCTCAGGCGCTAAAGCCATATACTCTGTATATGCTATATGATATGAAATACATGGCCTCATCCCATGCCTCAGGTGCTAAAGCCATATACTCTGTATATGCTATATGATATGAAATACATGGCCTCATCTCTGCTCCATGCATAATGTGCAACCCCCTGTGGCATCCCCTGTGTGAAACCAAACTATCGCTGCACCTGCAATGCCAAAAACATCTCAATGATGAAAGGGGTCCTCCCTATCAAAAATTGAGAAATACCTACAAATGGCATCTCCAGGCGATCTGTATCCCATGGCTCACAATCTAGGTAGGGCCACCATATCACTGCATCCATATCGTCCAGGCACCATCTCCAATAATCCACTTTGTCTAGCTTGGGATGGAGAAGGAATATAGCATAAGCATACACATAAGGTCTACCTGGTGGCCTCACTCAGGGACAAGCTAGTCTTGTCACAACAATATGCTCCCACGCCTAGACCTGAAACAATGTCACGCCGCATGACAAACTAGATGCACCCCTGTACACCACTTGATGTAAATCATGATATAAGTGAGCCAACATGCAGCTCCCCTAGGAATATCTCCGAGGCTATACCAACATATGCTCCATGATCCTCCCCCATCCCACTGATAATCCCTTTGACCAGCGATCCGGACAAAGGAGACCTCCAATAATTGCACCCAAAACTGTAGGCAAGGCTGGATATCCTCTGAAATCGACCCATGGCACCCAATACCCTGCTATGTGTGCATCACCATAGACTCTCCTTAATGCATCTATACCACCGAGCTCCTTGCGATCATAGAACACAAGGGCACCAACCACGGGAATACCAAGAATCCTGTAGACATCCTCTAGAGTCTTAGTCACCTCACCAGTCGGCAAATGAAAGGTGCTGTGCTCCGAAGCCACCTCTCTGCCAATGTGGTCAACAGTCCCCTGTTGATCCGAATTGGAGGCATGGCCAACAAAAGTCTCAATCCACATGTCCCTATCAATGCCATCTCATCTGGTGTCAGCTCGGCTATCCTATCCCACCTTGCTGAGTGTCGCTCCCTAATTTGGAGGTTTTTGAAAACCTCCTATTTTTGGGCAACACAAGACAATCAATCAACATCATCTCAATGATTCAATCTCAATCAGGCCAAATCAATTTGACTCATACCTATTAGTGACCCATATCAAGTATTTTACCTAGGTGACTCATATCATACAATCAATACACCAACTATCTATCAGGATATCACATCAATCTAATCATCATCCTATTTGTTTTCTATCACAAAATGCAAATTTATCAAGAATCAAATCATCATCCTATTTGTTTTCTATCACAGAATGCAAATTTATCAACAATGAAATCATCATCCTATTTGTTTTCTATCACAGAAAGCAAATTTATCAACAATCACAACATCATCTTATTTATATTTCAATCATGCATGCAAATATGTTTTCAATCAATCACCTACTATTTTTTTTCTATCGCAGGAAGCAAATTTTTCAGAAGTCCTATCAATCATCTACTCATTTTTTTGTACAAGGGAAACAAAGTTATCAGCTATCTACTCTTTGATTTCTATTTTGGAAACAAAGATATCAATTCTTTATCAGATTTTCTATCCATATCAACATGATGACAAGACAATTTTTCTATCTATTGACTAAGGAAGCAATATACATCATCATTTTCACATCACTTTCATCAAATCCCACATTCTATTTTTTTACTAGATGTGCTATTATGTGGTCTATATGCGCTAAAACTCATATGCGCTATTCTATATCCTATATGCGCTAAAACTTGAATGCACCATTCTTTGCCTTGGATGCACTCAAATAGTTACCATATGTGCTATTTCCCTCTAAGCGCTAAAACTGTACACATAAGTGCCACTTCATTTCCTGGATGTGTGATAACCCTATATGCGCTATTGTTTTCCCTAGATGCGCTAAAACCCTAATTTTTTTACGACATCCTATATGCACTCATCTTTTTATCGAATAAACTACACTGTTTTTTACACTAAACCTATAAGATCTATCCTATATGCACTAATCTTTTCATCAAAAGTGCTACAACATTTATCGAAAGCGCTAAATTTTTTCTAAATGCTCTAAAATAGAGAACTAAACCCTAAATCCGTGGAAAAACATGGAAAATCTTACTCAAAATGGAAAAATTTGAAAGCACAAGCGGTTTGATCGACTCACCAATGGTCCATATGCAACTGGCCTCTGATATCGGCGGGATCAGTTGAATCTATGACGATGATATGGAATCTCCATTCTGCTAGGTCACTCTTAGAGCTACATGATTCTCAAAAGTCAAAAAGTGCAAATGACTTGTCCTTTTCTACCTTTTCACCTTTTAAAGGTCAACCAAAGGTAAGTTTTGTGACGTTTTTATCTTTTTAATCCAAATTTGACTTTATTTTTTACACTGGGGCATCTCTATACACCATTTTTTCGCGAGCTAAATCATTGAATTCACATCAACGTCAAACTCTCCTCATCAAATCAAACAGTCTCACCAACTCATATCATCATCAGTGATTTCCCTCCCGAGGGGGAATACTAGTAGCATCTTTTGATAAGAAACACATCAAAATCAGATTAGGGGCATATTTTTTCAGAAAAGGGGCAAAATCAAACACAACAAATTTTGAAAGAAGGAATATTTTCTTTGAAGAAATGCATTTCACACATTACTTCAAAGATGGGAAAAATATAGATGCATAAAATTGGTCATATCTGATTAATCTTGGCATTTAATTAAATATTTATTATTTAATTAATTTCTCTAAAGTCTTCTACATATGATTAAATTTAAATAATTTAATTATATTGTTCATTCATTTTATTCTTCTATAATGATTAAATAAATCAATTTTTATTTAATTATTTCATATTCATATGTCCACTTGATTAATTAAATAAATGCACTTTATTTATTTTAATTAATTATCAATTTGAATTTAATTGAGTCTTTTTGATTTAATTAAATTAATTTTATTTTTTTTAAATCTTCCTTTGAGTTAATTAAATATATTATTTAATTAATTTCATTTACATACCATTTTTTAAAGGTTTAATTAAATGTCTTTATTTAATTGAATATCTTCCATATCTTCTCAGAATCATGATTAAATATTCTATTTAATTGTGAAAATCTTCCATTATTCTTCAAATCTAGGGTAAATATTCTATTTTAAGAAAAACCTTTGTGTCACCCATAAATAAATAATTGAATTCAATAATTCATTAGTTATCTTCTTCAAAATATTCCCATAATCTCACAAAAAAGATAATTTTTAATAAATCATCTTCATCATCTTATCTTACCTCTTTTACAGAAAAAGAAAAAAAATCTTGCTTTTGCTTTCTTCTATTTTTCTTCAATCTTATCCATTCTCAACCGTTCGATCTGCCAGGAATTTTCACAATCGTTGATCATATCAACCAATGAGAATCTTTTGAAAAAATCTATAAATAGCACAGCCAATCCAAGCAAGGGTTACACACACACAACATACAATACATATCAGAGTAATTAGAGATTAATTGCATTCTAGCATTCTAGCATTCTAGTTTTATTATTCATAGCATCATCAATAGTCTTTCATTTTCAGCAAATCATGTCTTAGTATAAGTATTACTTGCATTTCATATTCAATCTCGTTCTTCGAGAAAACTGTTCGTTGAGCCTAGCTTACTATCTGAGAGCCAGCTGGAATCAATGAAAATACTGAAGATAGAGGACGATAGGACAACATTGATAGCAGGATACTGAGTTTGCAAATCTCTATTGTTTTTAATATTCTATTTTTGATATAATGTCTTATTGGTGTGATTGATTTATTTATTTTACATATTTAACACTCACAAAATCGACCACACACTCCTTGTTTCATTCAAACTAGGATGATCTAACTACAAATTCACTTCCTTGCTATTGTTTATCTTTAGAGGGCCTGCTTCCCCTGCTTTGAAAGGAGGGAACGACCCAAGCAGAAACAAGCTAAAGCCAAGATCTTTCAAGCCACCACATAAATAATGTGTTTGTGATAAAAGTCATAAACAACATGTGCAAATGCATCATATTGATAAGTGTCACCCTTAGTATCTGTGTGATACATTAAAATATATTCTTAGGAAGAGACTGTGAGGCCTCTTGATTCTCCATAATCTTGAGCTAATCTTGCTGTGTATGGCCACCTTGTATGAAAGCCCTTATTATGAACCACTTGTTTAGAAGCCAAAAACCTTTATGCTTGCTGGTGTAGTAACGGTCATTTTGAAGCTGTCCTACATTTGTAATATTCATTGTTGAAACAAAAAAATCCTTAGGATCTTTGGATCTTCATGATTTTGAGATTTGGTGGTCCCAAGAAGTGTGTGCCGTGGAGGGGAGCTAGTGTCACCAAATTTGTAACTGTTCACATTGTCTTAGTGTTTGGAGAAATCCAAGTGAGGATTCAGTAAGCAGTATCTTTTGAGCCTAGGATGGTAAATGCTTGTGAGTCGGTTTAATACTTTGCTTGGTTCCAAAACATTACAAACAAACATTCACAATCTTTTCAAAATTTCAAACCCTTTGGTCTAAAGTATGGATACCTCTTGAATTAGCCTTGATATTAATGCTTGTCCTAAGGATTTCTATCCTTAGAGATTTATAAATATCTTGACTTTTATCTCAATCCATATTTTCCCAAAGTTAACATACAAAACTATGGCTTGAACTTCATCCTTTTCACGGAATGGAAATTGTGAAATTTTTGATGTTTTTGACATAGACATCTAGTTTGAACATAATCAAAACAAGTGTTTGTGGTAAAAATAAATATTGACTTAAGAAATATAAATTGAAACAATTGAACCACACATGACAATTTGGAGACTGATCACTCCCTTTGAACAACCTAATCTTGAAGGTTCTATCATTCAACCAAACTTTGAACTCATTAATGGAGAACAAATTGATATAATTAGTAGTTTGAGAAGCTTCACTTTTGAAACCAATGAAACACTAGCCCAGTGGAGAAACACAACCTACATCATAGATGATGAAGAAGAAAAATATGATATTGTGGCTGGTAGGCCCATACTACCACCACCTGCATGGCAATAAATATCATCTTTTTTTCATGATCCTAAGTTTCTCTAAATGATCTCACAAAAAATCAAAATACCCAAGAGAAGGTCTACAGGTCGTCATTTCAAACTTAGGTATCTTACTCCAAAATCTCTAAAAAAAAACTTGCAACACTTCACCAAAATAGAACCAAGTTATTATACTACTTCTACAAACGTGTTTCAAGGAACAATCCAGAATTGTATATGTTCTTTTTTGGTCAAAATCCTAGTCTTTTTCACGATAATGAACCTATCTAAAATATTAGGTCTTTAGGATTTGGACACTTTAGAGGTCTAGCATGTTTCTTACTACCTTGGTCTTATCAAACAAAGGTTCACTTTAGGTAAACATTGGTTCAAACATTTCCTACACGCCTCCATCAAAATTTCATCCTTCACCTCACCAAACTTTGCAAAAATTTTGAATACACCAACACCTTTTGACTTCAACATCCATCAAACCAACTCCTAACTTAGCTACTTTGTATGTGAAATGAATCCTTTTCCATCCATTTAGGTAAGTTAGTTATCAATTTTGAACTAGTTCATCTTGAAGGTCACGAGTCTACCCTAAATATTTCCAAGTTCATCAACATCCTTTACCCAAACATCAAAACTTAAGTGAAAAGTGCTGTCCCAAAACATTTGCAAAAATCACTCCCCACATCATTCATCTTTTCATCTCCTATTATCACCAATGCTCCAAAAATACTTAGAGGGTCCCTTTTACCTATATTTGAGTCAACTAGAGATTTTAAACATTACAAATCACAACACAACTCTCCCAGAGCTGACCCAAAATTTATGGTAAAAATGAGATCACAACATAAGAAAATTATGGAGAAAACCAAAGTCACATTTACCTCAAGTGATCCAAATCCTCTAGAATTTGATCTGAGAAGTCACGTTACTCCATCACAACAACCTTCATCACCATCAAGGCCATATGAGATAGAAGACATCACGAACAATCCATTTGGATTTAATAGGGAAGAAATCATGGAGTACTAAGCCTTAGAGAACATAGTGCCCAACTCCCCATCTTTTGTTGCACAATTATTGACACAAGGCTTGATGTCATCCACTATTCCAACAACTCCATCCATAGGGCTAAATCAAAAATTCAACCCCTAGCATTGCAACTAGTATTACTAAGGACTTTGGCTATACTCTTCCATTTGAAAGCAACACTCTTGTGGGTACCCTTGAAACCAATCCTCCATCCCAAATGACCACTTGGACACCAACATTTGGTGCTCCTCCCATTCCCGAAGATCCCAAACAACCATATAAACCACTTACACTTCATTATCCACAACAACTTTAACATTTTGAGGACACCCCTCTTCATCCATCCCCACAAGTACCACAAGTGTGCCCAACATTATGCAAAGTAGTGTGGACCAAGTGTCACAATTAGACCCAAAAGGGTCAAGAAATACCCTCATGCAAAATCAGTCTTTAACACCACATGGGACCTCTTCATCCAATCTTCTTGTGGATACATTGAACACAATGGTGGTTCAAAACACATATATCCCATCCATCATAAACCCACATAAAAACAATCCCTTGGTCACAAACCCCATCAAGCAAGGTAATACCTTGACCACATCTCAAATACTAGGGAATTTCCAAAGCATCGATCAAGGGAACCCTTTCAATCAATGGACCCAAGGTCCTAATATGCCCTTAACATCGCAAAATATTATGATGCCTTCCACTTTTTTTCTGTTTGTCCCCCAAGTCATGCAAAATCAAATGGGACCTCAAACATACATTCCTCCACCTCAATCCACTATCTTACAAGGAATGTTGAACCAAGGAAACTCCCAACCTCTCATCAACAATCCACTATCCACACAAAACATCACCACTCAAAACCCATCACAAATTTCCCAACAACCACCTAATCCTACATTACAAGTGCATTCCTTAGCCTTACAACAAGCACACCAATCCTATTAACAAGCCATCCAACATCGGCAATAAAAGCAAGCAGCCCTAGTAGTACAACAACAAAAACAACAACAAGCAACCCTAGCAGCAGCACAACAACAAGAAGCAACCTTAGCGGTACAACAAGAAGCCTTAGCACAACAACAACAAGAAGCAACCTTAGCGGTACAACAAGAAGCCTTAGCACAACAACAACAAGAAGCAACCTTAGCGGTACAACAAGCACAACAACAACATCAAGCCCATTAAGAAACATTAGTAGCATAACAACAACAACAGGCCCAACAACAACAACAATCTCAACAAAAAGCCTTATTAGCTCAAAAATATTCCCAACAACAACAACAAAAAAGTTCCTATTATAACCCTCAACAAAATATCATCAATACAAATGTGTTAGGAACATATACACCAACACCTCAATCACCTTCAAAGAATCTCACACCACCATACACCCCATACAAAACCTTATCATATCAAAACTCATCCATCATCCCAACATATGTTCCTCCACCAAACCTGCAAGATAATCTAGCATCACAACTTAAGGCATTATCACAAGAAATGCAGGATCTTTAGATCCAGGCAAGACAAAGAAGCCCCATACATAAAACCTATGTCCTTATCCATTCGATCAAAACATCACAATGGCACCATTCCCTCCCGACTTTGAAATCCCCAAATTTGATAAATACAAAGGGAGAGGAAGTCTTGTAGACCATGTCAAAGAATTTAACATCATGTGTATGGAGGTTGCTTAAAATGATTCTTATTTAATGTGCCTCTTCCCATGAAGTCTAATAGGTCCTGCCATGGGTTGGTTTTCTCAACTACCTCCTGGTATAAAAAATTTTCAAAACATTATTGATAAATTCATCAATCATTTCTCCTTTAGTCCTAACATGGAAATAAGCCTAGAAGAGTTGTACACTCTGAAACAAAAAAATGAGAAAATTTCACTAATTTATTGCAATGATGGAGACAAAGAGCTAGTAAGAGAAAATGGCCTCTTCCTAATCAACAAAAATTGGGGGTGATCATAGAAAATCTAGATCTGTATCTATCCTTCCACTTGAAAATGTAGTGCATCACATCTTATGATGAGCTTGTTTCTAGATCCCTTAACATCGAGAGAGCTCTAATCTCATAGGGGAATGACCAAGCTTACAAAGACAATCAGCCATCAACTAGTTCAAATGACAAGCCTCGTATTTGGGTAAGAACAAAAATATAACAAGTGATGGTGTAGTAGATGCTAAGGTGGTCTTAAGTGCTCCTAGGAAAAACAACAACCAAGTTGCTAACATTCAACCAACTATGCAACAAACAACACCCCCTTAGAATAATCATATCAACAACACCGAATCACAACAAAGGTGAACCTCTAACAAGAACAACTATCCTAAACAGAAGTACACAGAGTTATCAAAACCCATCAAAAGAATCATGAAGAAATTGGTAGATTTAAACTTGATAACGCTTCCCAAATTTGAAAACTACCAAGAACCATGAGAGAAACCATCCTGGTACAACAAGAACAATCTTTGTGACTTTCAAAAAATCAAAGGACACAAAATGACAAACTGCATGAGGCTCAAAAACATTATCCAAGACCTCATACAGAACAATACCTTTTCTGTTGAGGTACCATCCGATAATCAGGATCTTAAGATATACAAGAACCCTAGCCAGATCATAGCAAAGGGAACAACACTGGAAAGGATAAAGATTACACAAATGTACAACATACCTATTCAAATGTGGTCGCTTCCTATGATAGCGTTATTACCATCGTCACCATCAAAGGGCATAGTGCGGAGTGTGGAGTCACCACACAACATGGAAAAGTCACCATCTAAGGAGTCCCATCCCAATCTAGGGCACAACCTACTCAGCCAACAAGTACCAATAAGTATAATCTCTTAGAGCAACTTAAAAAGACCCCCGCACAAACTTCTATCTTAGAACTATTGAGGTTATCACCCACACATAGGGAAATCTTAGAGAAACCTTTATTAGAGTCATTCATTCTCGAGGATATAGATACTAAACAATTTCAAGATATGGTAGGGAATATCAATAATCACCTTCTCACCTTCTCAGAACAAGACCTACCATCATAGCCATATCATAACCGTGCCTTACACCTTGAGGTTATCATTTATAAGAAAAAGGTTAAAGAGTCTTAGTAGATGGAGGTGCTGGTCTAAACATGTGTACCCTTTAGTTGATAAAAAACCTATGCTATTCTGAGGATACCATTGAGAAAGAAAAGAGTACCATTATCCGAGCATATGACAACCAAGAGTGGGTTTCACAACGCATCATTGCATTACCCAACCAGGTGGGACCCATCATTGCAGAAACTACATGCCAAGTGCTCGATCTTGATCTTCCCTACAACATCCTACTTGACCGACCATAGATCCATGCCCTAAAAGTTGTAGCTTCGACCTATCATCAATGTGTAAAGTTTCCCTTCAAGGGAAGATAAATTACCATCCATGGAGATCTCGAGGCCTTTTACTACTAAAAAAATCTTGAGGCCAAGCTCTATAAAATCCCCAAAATACCCAAGAATGATTAAAGGCCTACATCCTCTACCTCATTTGTTGACCCATCATCCCTTGCATCTACCTCTGAAACAAAAACATCCATTGTGCAGAGTATACCCAACCTCAAAGCAGTAATCCAGGATGATGGCTATGGAAACTATAAGCTAATGAAGAATACCTTTTTCTTAGGAGAGGTACCTCTTTCTCCTTAATTCCATGGGAAACCCACATCTAGCAATAAAGAGGCTAAAACAATCAAGATGATAGCTACCACCTTCACCAAGTGGGGAGATTTTTACCAGGAAGATGTCAATGAGGAAGATGTCTCTAAACTCCTCTATCAGGATGAATGACCTGTTCCTATTCTTCCCATGGAAGATGACAATAAAGGCTTGCAGATAATGAAGGGATGGGGCTATAACAAGAATGAGAAGTTAGGACATAATAAATTTTTTTTTCTAGAACCCAACATTCCTGAGAAATTCCTAAAGAATCTTGGCTTAGGTTGTACTACTAGAAAGGTCACCCTTATTGGCGAAGGTACTTCCGATAAATAGGCTGAGGCTTCCTCTTGGTTACCCACATCACGTGATATGACCTTAGATGACTTCCTCAATTTTATTGACCTATTTGAGAATAACTCCCTCTTCATGATATCTACATCAACCTTCACCCCAAGCAACCAACCAAATGAAATACGCCTAGTATACTCACAAATCATTGAATTGGACCAACAAGGACCACTGATTCTAGATTTATTCAAAAATAATGAAGTGATCTCATAATTCATGGGAATTTGTGACAACTAACCATAGGTAGATCACAAGGTAGGTTTTGACATAGATCTAGACACATGAGCGTACTACGAGGAGACAATTGAATCCTTTAGTCACAAAATTGATAACATGAAACTAACTTGCAGATCTTTGAGTGAAAACCACACTGTGGCACTTTCTGATCCCAAAATAGTAAAAAGAAATGACATATCTGAGGGTGAAAAACTCTCTGAGGTGCCCAAGGATGAGGGATTCAATCTCCCCCTTAGTGCAATACATCTAGAGAATTCAACAGTCTTAGGACAAAATGCCACTCTAGTCAATATGGGAACAAAAGAAGCACCCAAGATCACTTTATATGTTGAATCCTTGTTGGATGAAGAACAAAAGAACCTAACAACATTCCTGAAAGAGAAAAAGCTAACTTTGCATGGCCATATACTGATATGCCAAGCCTTGATCTAGAAGTGGTAGTACATCATCTAGTATCCTATCTTGAATCCAAACCAGTAAAAGAAGTTAAGTGCACCCTTAGATAGCACTATTGGTCAAACTTGAGTTACAAAAGCTTCTTGATGTTGGATTGATCAGACTGATAGATTATCCTTAGTGGGTTTCAAACCTAGTACCAACCTCAAAACTCACTAGGGGCATCAAAATATGCATTGATTTTAGAGACTTAAACAAAGCATGCCCCAAGGATGATTTCTCTCTTCCTAACGTCAACATCATAGTGGACCTAACAACTAGGCATGAAATGTTGTTACTCATGGACCATTTTTTTAGGCTATAATCAAATTATGATCACTAAGGAGGATCAACATAAAACCACATTCACTTGTCCATGGGGGACATACTGCTGGAATGTGATGTCGTTTGGGCTAAAGAATGTAGAAGCAACATATTAGAGAGAAATGACCCTCATCTTTCATGACACAATCCACAAAATAGTTGAATATTATGTGGATGATATTTTAGAAAATTCAAAGAAAAGGAGTGAGCACATACAAGTCTTAGGACTCATATTTGATAGGATTGAAGAGTATAAAGTATGACTAAACCCAAAAAAGTGTCTTTGGGGTTACATCAGGGAAGCTTCTTGGCTATATCATTTCACAAAGAGGGATATAAATTGACCCAGAAAAAGTAAAATCTATCCTAGACATGGAACCACCACAAAAACTAAAGTAGATGAGAGGGTTACAAGGAAGATTGCAGTCCATCAGAAGGTTCATAGTGCAATTATCAGAAAAAATCCACCCTTTTTCACATATTCTCCATAATGGAATCACTTACAAGTGGGATGAGAAGTGTGACAAAGCTTTCCAATAGGTCATGGACTATCTATTGACATCTCCAGTGCTTATACCACCAATACCAAACAAATCACTGAGCTTGTATATCTCAACAACATTAGTAGCACTAGGTGCTCTTTTGGCACAACATGATGAAAATGGGAAAGAAAGAGCTATCTATTACATTAGCAGGACCTTGGTGGGCTATGAAATAAACTATTCATCCATTGAGAAAGCCTACTTAGCATTGGTTTTTGCTTCAGAAAAATTCAGACACTACATGTCACATCAAATCAAACTCATTGCTAAGATTGATCCATTTAAATATATGTTATCTAAGGAAATTCTCACGAGGAAAATGGCCAAATGGGTGATGATATTAATTTTTTTTTACATAGAGTATATGGAGCACAAGGAAATTAAAGGACAAGTGATCACAAAACAACTAGCAGAGGCACCTATCTATGTAGAGAACCCATTGATATTTGAATTCCTTGATGAATCAATATTCCTTGTCAATCTCACAAATTAGTGGAAAATGTACTTTGATGGATCATTCACCCAACATGGGTTAGGAGCAGGTATTATTTTCATCAGTCCTCAAGGTGATTGCATCCCAAAGTCATATAGGCTATCATTTCCATGTACCAACAACATTTTTGAGTATGAAGCCCTAATCATAGGTCTAAGGATAGCGGTTCAGTGGTAGATACAAGAGATGAAAGTCTATGGAGACTCACAGTTGGATATCAACGAAGTCAATGATGAATACCAAACTAAGGACGATAAGCTTACTCCTTACAAGAAGATGGTAGAGAGTCTCAAGGACCTTTTATAGATATAACTTTTGAGAAAATTCCTCGCATGAACAATAGAGCAACATATGCTATGGAAATAATTGGGTCACTATTAGATAATGCCAAACAATGTCTTGCAATGTGAATTTTTGGTAGAACAACTTCTTGTACCAACTTTCAAAATCCTATAATCTGAATTCGTGTGTGTCATTGCTGGTCCTAGATCCCCATGGTACCATGAAATATTTACCTACATAAGTAGAGGAACCCTCCCATCTGATATCACCTTGAATCTTAAAAAGACCTTTATCAATAAGGCATCCTGATTCATGATCCTAGGTGATACCCTTTACTGTCGAAGCATTGAGGGGACATTACTATGATGTATTAACTAAGAGGAAGCCTTGACTTCTTTAACAAAAGTACATGATGGAATATGTGGTTCCCATTCTAGTGGTATGAATTTAGCTAATAAACTGTTGAGGATGGGGTACTACTAGCCAACCATGGAAAGAGAAGCTCATTAGTATGTGCAAAAGTGTGTTTAGTGTCAACAACATGGAGATCTAATTCATGCCCCAGCTTAGGAACTACAACCAATGATCACACCTTGGCCTTTCTCACAGTGGGGGCTTGACCTCATAGGAAAGATCACTCCAACCTCATCCAATGGCCACAAGTTTATCATAACAACCATTGAGTATTTTACCATGTGGGTTGAAGCCATTCCTATGACCTACATAATAGGAAAGCAAATTTCTAAGTTTATCCTAAACTACCTCATCTATTGTTATGGTTTTCTATAAGCCCTCATATCAAAAAATGAAACAACCTTTAAGAATCAGGATGTAAAAGAGCTATGTTAAAGATTCGACATCCAACACCGATTCTCTACCCCATATTACCCTCAGGGCAATGGTCAAGCTGAGGCTACAAACAAGACCATTCTAAAACTCTTGAAGAAAATAGAAATGAAGTTGGTTGTGACTAGCATCTATAGCTAAATCTCACTCTTTAGGCCTTTCAAACTAGTATCTGAACGCCAACAGCTGCAACCCCTTTTTCCTTGGTCTATTGATTAGAAGCCATTTTTCCTATTGAGGTTGAGCTCCCATCACTGCAAATGTCACTAAAAAACCTGATCACTGATGAAGAGTACAAAGTATCTCAGATAAATGAGTTAGAATTATTGGATGAACCTCATCTTGATGCCCTTAATCACTTGCAAGTATATCAAGACCGATTGAAACAAAGCTACAACAAGAAGATCAAATGCCGGTCTTTCTAGGTAGGAGATCTTGTCCTAAAGCAGAATCAAAAGAACTTTCCAGATCAAGATAGTAAAAGAAAGTTTGAGCCTAACTGGTTGGGTCCCTTTGTCATCATAGTAATCTATGGATCAGGAGCATACCAATTGTCAACACCTGAAGGTGAACCCTTATAGGAACCAACTAACAAATTGGATCTTAAATTTTTTTTATGCCTAGTCTTGAAGGGTATAAATCTGAAAATACAAAAAAATTAAAAAATGATCAAGATCCAAAAAAATAGTAAAAAGGATTGAAAATAGTAAAGAAAAACAATTGTCCTCCAGTGAAAACAACTTCAATGGCGCTTTGGGCAAGTACCTTGGTGAAAACCTGGCAAACATGCACCTTGCGTAAATAAAGTACCTCCATCTATCCTGTGCTCTTTATCCTATCATTCCATCTATCCATCGCATCATCCATCCTATTCATTCCATCACCTATCTGCATCCTTATCATAGTTAGATGTTGTGAAGTATCGTGTCCCTTTAGTACTACTTGGAATATTCCAAAGGTCAGTTTGTCCTGCCTATATTGAGGTAGTCTATCATTTCACCCATGGGGCAATTTGTTATGGATCAGATCAAGTTCTTGTATATCTTAAGGTCTTCAAAAATCTCAAAAACATTCATAAAATCTAATAGAAAACACTAAAAAAATTCATAAAAAATTCATCAGAAAATCCAAAAACATCAAAATCCTGTATAGCTAAAATTTGAAAACATTCAAAAATTGTAAAGTCAAAATAAAAAAACATCCAAAACACATCAAAATCCCTAAAAAGGTTGAACATCAAAAAATCCAAAAAATGGTACCCTTGTTGAACTACAAGTCTCTGAGCTTGAACATAGGAAAGGTCATCATTGATGTGCCCCCGAGACCCTAGGTCAGTCACTTAGGAGTCTGTCATAATAAGCTAACATTCCATCAAGTGTGCATATCTCATCTTCAATAAAATGAGTTAGTCAAACTACATGGTCTCTATGGGTATAACGTAGGCAAGGCTCATATTTGATTAGCCCCCAAGGCCCCTAGGATAGGTCTTTAGGTTAGATTCTTGGTTGAAATCTTAGAAAATCCCTAAACATCCAAATATAAAAAACCTTAAACATTTGTAAAATCTTAGAAAAACCCTAAACATCCAGATATTGAAAAACCCCAAAACATTCAAAATATCAAAAAACACAAAAAACATAAAAATATTCATAAAACAATCAAAAAATCCTAAACAACCTAAAAATAATAAAAAACATAAACATCCACATTAACTTTTTAAAAGACCTAAAAACAACCTCAAATTTTTTTCAAAATACCAAAACATTGAAATAATCCAAAAAATCCAAAACCACCCATATCATTTCGCTTTCACTTGTAATAAACCTTCATCCATAATAAATTGATCATCATCTCCACCTTTTGGTGAAACAAATAGAAATAAAGTATAACATCATAAAGTAAGCATCTAAATGTCAAAATCTAAAGTCTAAATCATAGGTAAATACGTAAGTGAAGTTTATATCAATGACTTATCATAAAATACCTCATCCTAATCAAACAACCCTTGATCAACATGTCCTAGGATATATCCTTCTTGTGATGGACATCAGTATCAGACATCACCTTAGCTAAAATTAAATTGGCAAGAGATATAGATAACACTGACTATTTATCTTTGATCTTTTCTTTTGATTTATCTTAACGACCCATTCCAGGGACCTCTCGATGATGTCTACAAAATGATTTAGAGAGAAAGGAATGGGGCATTTATCATTATCTTTAATTTGTTGTGCTTGTGTATATTCTTGTAAAATAATCTTGGCACATACTTGCTTAGTTGTGTGTAGGGAAGTTTTTTGAAGTAGATTGTTGACTATGGCGTATGCTTTGGTCTGATGTATTCTAAACTTCTAACTTACATTCCAATGAGGTTTCCGTATGTTAAGGTGTGAAGAAGAGCTATCCTATCTGTTTGCAGAGTCAAAGTCCATTACACTAGATACAACGTCGTCCTAGTTTTGCATACCTTGATGCATCATGTCTATGTGTTATATCAAACAATAAGGAATGACGAAAAATCCTAATCCCAAGATATGAGCAAATCATCATCATCATCTCTAATAAAATCTCGATGGATCATAGACTTGCTGGAACTTTTGAGGCAATCATCAAAATCAATGGTCAATCATCTTGTTTCTTTTATCTTCTCTCTGTGCTAACTTGGTATCATGAAAGTAAACAAAAACATCATCAATGCATCCATCCTGCATCCACAAATTGTTAGTATGCATACTGTTGGTGATTTTTCTACCAGAACCCTGAAATCCTCTAAAGAGTAGCCAAACCTTATGGTTAAGTAACTTCATGGTTAGTGTCCAACACAATAATTAAAAGATATCGAGGTCTTTACTCCTACTCTTCAGGCTCTGTGGGACCTAGGAGGGTTTTCCTTATTGTGTTCAAATGGAGAATATCTAGTTGGTAACACTTTCATGCACATATTTATTCCTACTTATTGCAAATAAATGCACCTCACTGAAGATTTGACAAACCTTTAAGCAGAGGATTATCTATTTGCTAGGAATTAGGGGTATTCCAAACCCATACACTATAATTTTTTTTTAAATGAATGTTGTTCTCATTTTTAATCCATGGCCAGGTATGCTAATAGCTCCTTTTCATGCAAGATATCTAACAAATAGACCAATGTTTCATCAATTGGGACAACAAAGTCAAATATGCAAGAACCAATAATATATATAAGCTATTTAATTCATAATTTGGTGGACTATTTTTATAATACCTTGCAGTATGAAAACTCACAATGCATGAAACAATAACTTCTTACTAGATCCTATGCAATTCCTTACAAATCTATAACCCTTTTCATGCATTTAATCAACTCTTTGAGTTAAATTAAAAAAAATCATACATTCAATGGAACAACTGAGGAAAAATGAGAATACCATTAATATTTTCATTCATAACTTGTAAGAAAGATACATAGGAGAGTATTTGTTTCTAAACTAAGACTTGTTTTGATATTAGTGGCTTCTATAAAACCAATTTAATACTATTACATATAGGACTCATACCCAAGAAAATCTATTGTTCTAATCATCCATATTCTCTACAAAATGCCTTTTCTGAGCTTAGCTCTTCACCTAGACCATTTTGAGACCTAAAAATTTGACCCATGTAATGATCCATGAGATCCTTTTTATAGAACAAGGGAACAACAAGCATCAGGCTCAATTACACTTACATTTCATTTCATTTGAAAATCATTTGCACCAAAATTTGAGACGTTCCTTAGTTAGTTACATGTAATCATTGCATTAAATGGAAGAGTAAAAGACCAAACTCCACATCCCTTGAATGAAGACATGCAAGCTCCTCAAAAGGAAAATTTTGTTGCTGGAGTAGCATCACCTTTTACTTGTTGACCAAAGAATATTCTCCATTCGTAGCCCGAGCAAAATTGTGCCTACCTCCCAAAAAATCCATACTTTCTGTTAAAGTTAGGAAGTCTGGCACTTCTCAAACACACTAGCCTAAAAAATTTCCACATCAATGCTAAAAAAAAAACCACAAACATGCTGAATAGGACAATCCTGAAAAGGTGGCTATGGTGTCATCAAAAACAAAAATTGGGCAGAAACATCACTCTAAGTCATCAACATTAGAGTATGCTCGCCCTCATCTTGTTCATGGTGGAATTGGAGGATCCATCACCACTTCCTCATCAAAGTCTTCAGAAGGTACCAGGGAAAGGGGATAATAGTTACACACTGGATCAATGTCACCTCCAGTATCTGAAGGGCTATCAGAAACCTCAATGGGAGAGTTATTTTTCCCAGATAGGCCCTACGATACTTTCACTTCTTCTTTGCCTTCTTTTCATACTCAACCAACTCCTTCCCTTTAAACTCGACCATTTCTTTTGAAACGGTCTAGCTTCTCAAGCGATAATTGCTCCTTACACCATATTTCTTGAATTTCTTGCATACCCTTCTACCCTTTGGTGTTTCAGGAGATCCCTTTGTCTCAATTTATTCCTCAAGAAAATTTTCCTTAGATTCTAGCAAACTCAATCTCCTAGACCTTCAGACTGGCTTAGTAGACTCTCCTGACTTGCTCATCTTCTCAAGAACAAGAAAACTCAAAAAACTCTCACCAATTCTGCTCTTGGACTCAATTTTCAATCTTTGAATGCAAATTTTGAATGAAAAATGGCCATCAGTCCTCATTATATCAAGCCACGCAAACATGCCAACCATTAATACTCAAGAAAAGCTAATGCACACGAGCTGACAACAGTCTACTTTGATTTTTTAAAATCTCAACCATTGATCATGTTTTAAAAATAAATCAACAGATAATTTTCACTGGCATAGCCAATCATGACAAAGCTTAATTGTGTGTTATTAATTCCTTTTCCTAATAAAAAAATCCCCATGTAGATATACATCCACTCTATACACATATTTTGACCACAGACTTAGCATCAATTAAAACTTGTCGTGCCATGGTTACCCACTCACTCGTGAGAATTAATACACTTGTATTTCTTCATAGAAAAACAATGAGGAGTGATCTTGATTTGATCTCAAAGTATTGGTACGTACCCTGCCTTGCTTTATTTTCACCTTCCCACATGTATCAATAACTATCAAAATTGATGACCGAAATCCCAAACATCTACTTTAAAGAATAATCTAAAAATGGTGCTATTTTTATCATAGTGTCATCTTGGCTGAATTTAGTAGCATTCAACTCCATTAGAATCCATTAGAGCCTTTAGAATGTCCATGTGGCACTTTCCCACTTTCCCTCTGAAAAACATGAGACCTAAGTGGGCCCCTCATGGTATGGCAAGGAGCGGTTATGATTGACCCACGTCACCTACCATCGACCATCGGTCATACTTCATTATGAAGCGAATACCATCTTCAAATCCTGGTGGGTCCCACAAAAAGTGACAGATGTCGCCTTGCCTGCTAGCCTGTGTGATCATCTCTTCTTAATGCACAAGATAGATGGGCGCACAGGGAATGGTCCTATAAGAACACGTGTCGTGGTGTCCATCGTTGATCCTTCCAAAAGCTATGTTCGCTAGCCTTTTGGAAACACTGGTCCCACCACCAGGCATGATATGTGGCTATCGCCTGCTAGCCCATGTGTTTTAAAATAATATGAAATACAACAACACAAGCGCATGAGGAGTGGTCAAGATGTGGCCACGTTTCTCAATAACTATCATTGATCTTATTCTAATGGCGCCAACTATCTTTGCCAAGGAGAAGGGGCCCACCAATGCACTAGACATGTGGCTGAAGCCCGACAACCCGTGTGAATAAAATAATAAGGAATAAATCAGCATAGGTGCACAAGGAATGGTGGTGATCAACTCTTGACGATCAGATGACTAGTGTGAAAACCCTATTCTACAAATGCTGCAAAATTTAATTTAAAAAAGGGGGTCACCTCTAGGCCAACAAGAATTTGACCCATAAGAATGAAGGCTAAATATTTATGTCATTAAAATCAATCCTGATCATAGGAAAATTTTAATGCTGAAAAGGATTAAGGTGACCAACAAACCTAAACTTAGGGGCCGATGAACATGAATTCAATGGCATAAGAGGCAACTTAAATGACTGGATACTAGGAACATCAAGTCAATGCAAAATTAGAATGACCAAGGGTTTTTGGACTCATAGGTTAATTGTGAGGGATTTTAGGCAACACTAACCCTAAGCAAAAAATGAGGGTCCAAGCCAAGTATTGCAAAATTTAAATGGAATCCCAAGAATTTTTTGAGGGGTTCTATCACATGCATCACAGAATAATCATAACATATAATAAAACATACACCTTGGATCATCATTCACATTTAAGTTGTGATGGATAATATAGATTTATTATTCTAAGCATCTTAAAATCATTGCATACATATGATAAACATGAATCACATCATCACATCATAAAAATGTATAAGAAAATAAATAAAATAATTGCATCCATACATGATAATATATAAGCATGTCACATCATATCCATATCAAATGCATCCATGCATTCATAAGAAAGAAATAAAGTGAACACATCACATCACATTGAATCCATATCATATATATATTAAAAAATGGTGACTGTTATAATACAATATCTGGATTAGTGTATGTATATCGATAAAAAATACAATATACACAAGGCTATAAAAAAGGATTCCATGAATGTATATCTATGTAAAGAATCAGATAGTAACCAAAAAAAGTTTTTATACAAGCGAGCTAGCCCTGATGGCTGCTCCCCTCACCAAGCTGTCTCTCTGGTTGATCCTCAGACCTAGGGTGTTCCCCACTCCTCTAAGAGTAATATGGCTATCTAAGCATCAGAAGGACATCTTGATGGTAATGCATCCAATAGTAGGCCACCTCAGTCATGACCTCTTTGTATAATCTGGCGGACACTGTCCACCCCTGGGCTGCAGTTATCATAGTCTCTAGTTGTTGGCACCGCTCGACCTCCTATTCCAACTGCACCTCAGCAATCTATTTGAGCTGCTCATGATCTCTCTCTGTCGTGATAGCCTATACCTACTGTTGAGCCTGATCTCTCTCAACAATAATCACCAAAATTTGCTGACAGGTTTGATCCCTCTCACCTATAATAACCTATATTTGTTGTTGCAGCTGCTGAATTTGAGCATCATGAGGATATGGCCCCAATGGTGGTGGTTGCACTAGCTATTACTGAATCAGAGGATATTATGGAGGTTTTTGATGCCTTGGTGGTGCTCCTAAGGCCTATCCATCCTACTAATTCTGGCCATCCTATCCTCTGCCCTGACCTCTGCCTCTACCTGCACCACTCCCTCTCAGTGTCCCTCATGTATGTGCACCTATTGGATTTGTCAATCGACAAGGGGGTGTGAACCATGCATCATATGTAGGAATCATTTGAGCATCCACCTATCCTTGGTCATATGCCCATGATTGAGCCACCAACTTTCGAAAGCCCTCGACAACCTCGTGGGCTGGGATCATAGGTCCCCACACTGCTGACTCTCATGCTGACTTGATGAAGATGGTAGTGTATGCATCATCTAGCCTATCCTTCTTGTCACCAAATTGTCTCGCCACCCTATCTATCAGGTATCTCTTGATGATGTTATTCTCTCGACCTTGCATGTATTGGGTCTGTCTAGTGAAGAACAACTATTGCACATCATCATACCATGCTGGCATTTGAAGCCATCATTGCCATATGAAAATTGTCATATCATTAATAACCCTGCACCAATGGGGAATCCCGAGCTGCCCTGTGTGTTGTAGTGTGATGGAATCCCTGTACCTCTAGACAATAGGGTCATCTAGCTTTACATCTGCCATTTGAACAATCAGTCAAAGCAAAATGATGTGCTCCCAGGACCAAATGTGCAGTAAGGTGACCCCTGTGTCATTCGCTCTACCATCACAGTATACAAAATCATGCATATCAAGGTATAGAGAGGCCAACATCACTAGCCCCCATGCATAATATGTCCTCCTAAACAACATCCTGTGCCAAGCTAGGCCCCATCTCAAATTGAATCCTTTGCTCCGTCGATCTGGATCAACCAAAACTGAGATGATCACAACAATAATCAATCCGAAAGTGGGCACACGACCTTTGTACATCTTGAGGTCAATCTGGGAAGTGACTAGAATGATATGCTCTAGTTCCATCACATCATGGCATGCATCGTACTTGACATAAGAGTCATATATCATGTGCTGACCATGTATCGACAAACACAATATCCACCATACATCCTATAGTGTCACTATGGCCTTGTCGGTAGGAAGGAGGTCTCATTGTACCATTGCTCACATAACCCTATCATATCACCAAATGTGTTCGGATGATAGGCATGTACACAATGTACCACAAGCCAATCTACCCCAAGTGCTCTTGTCACAACTCAGATAAATCACCAAGTCTGGACAAAACTATGGGCCGATGCTCGTGGGACATCAAAGGTGGGATAACCTCCTACACCCACAAAGTGCACAACGTCAAAATTCGAACAAATTTGGCTAAATTTGGAATTTTCATCCTCAAAATGACAATAGTGTCGCTATAATTCAAATTTCAAATTGTGACGTCTGAGGCATTTAAAATGCAATTGCAAGTTGCGTTGCCAGAAACATGTGTTGCAATTTAACTTTAGTGAAACCTAATTTTCTAATCACAAGAAGTGTCACTAAACACATATGTGTCAAGATTTAGAATCTGAAACCCTAATCTAAATTGTGAACTGCATCACAATTCACATATGCATCGCTAAAATTCAAATTAGCATTGCCAATTCTCAAAATAGTATCGCTCTAGAGCAACGCTGCCAAAGTTCAAATTTTAAAATGCATTAATTGCACAAACTCAAATTTCAAATCAAGTTTTGAATCACATACGGGTGGTCCTGTGCCTGGGAGCCTTGGTACTCCCGAACTTGGTCGAAAATGTGTCGTGGGAGCACTCATTGCGCCTTTTCATCAGAGGGTTAGAGCCCAAAAAACAAGAAATCCTCAAGGTGTGTATGCACAAATGAATTGAAAGTGACCCTTCCTCACTTATTTATGCTTGCAAATTAGGGTTTTTTTCCCTAATTTAACCATCAAGCTAGGGTTTTTCATCATTTTCACCAATTTTTCCAAACTAAACCTTATTTTGTATCATTTATTGCATTTTTGGCATGTTTTTTGCATCCTAGAGGCTTTCTAGACCCCTTAAGCAACATTTTAACCTTTGTTAAGAAATCAACCCAAAATTCAAATTTTTTTCCTGATTTCTCGAGGGGGCAGGGAACCAACTTATTCCTTCCACTGGGGAAATAGTGGGACATCTAAAAATTAGTCTTTAGATTTAACCAGTAGTTTTTCATTTGAGGAGCATCAGTCTTTGAACCAAAGTAGCAGGTACCTCGCTTCAAAGAGGGGAAAAATGTAGACACTGAAAAATGTCCTAAACAATATCATACACTTGAATCAGGTATATTGACATCATTTTCTCTTGAAACCCATCCTTTTTTTTTTCTTAATTAATTAAATTAGCCTAGCTAATTAATTAATGGCATCATTTTCACCCATTAACCTAATTTATCAAATTGAGTGAATTCCCCCCCTTTCATGCTAACACTTCGTCCTGTTAAATTAAATAAATCAAACTATTTAATTGAAATCCCTAAATCTTCTTATTTAATTAAATAACCCTAAGTTATTTAATTAAATATCATTCCACCTTTCCCACATTCATTAAATCATTTTATTTAATGGATATCATCTAATTCATCTAATTCCCCTAATTGTATAATTAATACTGTTTAATTATCAATTAAATCTAATCCCCCCACTTGCAAGGGAATATTCCTCCTTTGCACATTCCTCCAAAAGGAATATTACATGGGAATATTCCTTCCGTTTGTGCACAATTTAATTTATTTTTAATTAAATAAATTATCCTTTTTGCCTCACCCATGAGAATATTCCAAAGAATATTCTCTTTCCTCACTCATTTGAAAAAGGGGAATATTCTTTTTTCTCAACAAACTTACTTAGCTTCTTAAGCAAGTTAACTTGTGACCTTTTGGAGAATTTGAAAGTATGCTTGTTTGAAGGAATGTTAACCCTTGATTAAATCTCATCCTGCTTTCTCACCCGTTAATGAGAATCGATGATCCATGCCTCTTCTTTCTTTCATCCTTGACCGATGATTGATCTTTTTGATCTCATCCATTGATCTCTTTTTACCTATTCTATAAATAGATCTTGCCTCTATTGAGTAGGGATCCATCTTTTAGAGAAAACTTATGCTGTTGAAATCACTCACTCTCAGATTCATATTTAGCACACATTTAGCATATTTTAGTTTAAATTACTTGCATCAAATAGCTTTAGCTTCCAGTAATGACTTCCATGATCACATAATGCATCCATTTAGCTTATTTGTTAATTAGCGTTTGAATCTTTTAGTTTAAAATCCATTTAAAATTATATTAGCATTTGTATATCTTCACCATTTAGCATAAAATCATATTAATCTAGCTTGCATCATGCTCATTTAGATTAAAATCATGTTTTCATACACATCTCACAACAGTTCCATCATTTTTCTTCAATAAAGCTGTATGGGGCAAGCTCATTTATCCATGGGATTGGGAAACGGTTGTTGTTCCACATCAACACGACACCACTCCCACAATGGGATAAGTTTCAAATGGATTAGAGTAGACATTTAAATGCTTTCATAATTTAGAATGCTTAGTTTTGATAAATGTTTAGTTTGAATTTCATTTGAATGATCTTGTTGAGGTTCGACGTTAGTGGCTTCATTATGCTTCAATTCTTCACGGATCAAGTGTAATCGGCCCATACTAATTCACACGATCACATGCATAAATAAGATTTGAATTGTTGAAGGATGATGAGATAGATAAGAGAGATGTGAATGATGTGTATTTTAGAGTTATAAAGTGTGAATTTGAGAAGTGTAGTGTGAGATTTCATGTGTTAGTTTACTGGATGTAGTGAGTAGAAGGTGTCTACAATTCTTCAATCAAACTATGAAGGTGTTGGTGACATTGTTGTCGATTCTCTGTTGCATTGAGATAGTTCTCTCTATGTAACATTTCTTCTCTATCTTAATTTCTATTATGGTAGTGAGCCCTTGTAATTGATGTTGTTATTACTTATAATGTGAGCTAATACTCACTGTGGTTTTTCCCATCGTGGGTTTTCCATGTAAATTTGGTGTTCTATTGTGTATGGGGCTATTGTGTTTCAGATTTTGTTATTTACATTCCATGATAAATCATCATAACACATTTAGGGGTTTATAAATGAATGTGGATTTGAATGTGTATAAGGGTTTTCAAGTTTTAAGGTGCAAATGATTCACCCCCCTCTCAACTGTCTTGTGAATTCAACAATTGGTATCAAAGAAAGGTTCCTTGGAAGAAATCTTAATTTCTTGAGGTAGATCTTGGGTAGTACACAAGAAGGAGATCCCCATGTTTGATGGCATGGACTATGCATTCTAGAAGACAAGGATGGAAGATTATTTGGTTTATCTTGGATTTGACATTTGGAAGGTAGTACAAAATGATTATACTATGCCTACAAATTTTATGACAACTGAAGCTAAAATAAGGCCTATAAATGCAATGCTAAAGAAAGGTATGCTCTCTTGTGTATTCTTACAATTTCTAAATTAGTAAAAGTTATGGATCTAAAAACTTCTAAAGAAATATGGACAAAGTTGGAAAGAATTTATGAAGGAGATGATAAGGTTAAACAAGCTAAGATGCAAAATCTGAAGATTACATTTGAGAACCTACAGATGGTTGAAGATGAAAACATTACAAGCTACATGCAAAGGATAGATGAAGTGGTTAGTTCCATTAGAGGTCTTGGGGGGAAAGTAAAAGAATCAAAAGTGGTAAAGAAAATTCTTAGAACTATTTCTAAAGCACACACTGATAAAGTTTCTATTTTTAAACCTTAATTTATATACTAGAGATCAGTTGTATGACTCCCTAACTACATTTGAATTAAAAGAATTTGGTGCAAATAATGGTTCAAAAGTTGAGACTAATTTTAAGGCTAGAAAATCAAAGACGATTGAGGAATCAAATCAGGAGGATCTTGATGATGTGGAAGCTAACTTTGTGAGAAGGATGAAAAAGGGTACTGGTAAGGACAAAGGTAAGTTTCCTCTCAAATGTTTCAGTTGTGGAAAGATAGGTCACTATGCTTTAAGATGTCCAAATAGAGTTGTGAATGAAAAAAATAAGAACAAAGGTAAGATGGTTAAGAAAACTTATTATGTTAGAGAAGATGCAAGTATTTCTGATGATCAATTTGATTATGGAGATGATGATGATGGTGAATTCTTGTTTATGGATTTAAAATATGAAACCAATTCTGCTAACTCTAGAATGTGTGAAGGAAATCCCTCTAAATATAAGGAACAAGATTGAAGGTACTTTGGTATCTTCTTTTCATGCTAAAAAAGATAAGAACTATTGGATCATTGATAGTTAATGCTCTAATGATATTACTAGTGACAAGAGTAAGTTTTTTAAACTTGAAAAGTATGATGAAGGACTTGTTATCTTTGGCAATGATTCAAGTGCTAAGATATGTGGAATAGGTTCAATCAGTTTTGATGGAAAGAATAACACTGATGATATTTACTATTTCAAGGGCTTAAGGCATAAAATCTTGAGTGTTATACAAATGTGTAGCAAAGGATACAATATTATGTTTTAGGATAATTGATGTGAGATCAAAAAAGGGTTCAAAACTATGATTTCTGTTGGAAGAAGGACAAATGAAAATGTGTATTAGCTCAAGGGTGATGATGGTCATTTCTTTATGACTTAGATTAATGAAATCTGGCTATGGAACAAAAGGATGTGTCACATTAATTTTGATAATCTAGTAAGGATCAATTCAATTCACACTGAGATATTTTCTAAAGATTACAAAGCCTATCAATGTTGTCTGCAATGATTGTCCAATTGGAAAGAAAACAAGAAGTTTCAAAGGTAAAGAACAATATACTACTGGATTTCTAGAGTTGGTGCATACAAATATTTGTGGTCCTAAAAGAGTACAAATTCTTCAAGGTGAAATATATTTCATGATTTTCATTGATGATTATTCTAGAATGACATGGGTTACTTTTCTCAAAGAATAAACTAAAGCCCTAGACAAGTTTAAAACATTTAGAGTTATGGTTGATAATGAAATGGATATGAAAATAAAATGTTTGAGGTATGAAAAACGTGGAGAGTTCACCTCCAATGAATTTAATATGTTTTATGAGAATCATGGCATAAAGAGGCACTTGTCTACCCCTAGAATTCCTTAGCAAAATGGAGTGGTTGAAAGGAAAAACAGGTTTGTTCAAGAAGCTACAAGGACTATGATGAAATAAGAAAACCTACTAGAAACTTATCAGAGAGAAGAAATTCATACTGTTATTTACATACTTAATGGAGTTCAAGCAAAAGAAAACAACACAAAGACTCCCTATGAGATATGGTATGGAAGGATTCCTACGGTCAAGTACTTCAAGGTGTTTGGAAGAAAATGTTACATCATAAGAGATGAAGAAAACTTGGGAAAGTTTGATGCAAGGTTTGATGAAGGTATCTTCCTTTGATACTCTACTAAAAGAAAAGCCTACATATGCTACAACAAGAGATTGAGAAATATTGTTGAGAGTGCAAGTGTCAAAGTTGATGATTTTTAGAATTTAGTAGTGATAGATGGATATGATTCAGATGAGCCTACTTGCAGAGAAGAATAAAAAGCTAAGGAAAAGGAAGTACCAATTGAAGAGGAAGAAGCTCTAAAAAAGACCCCTACAACCCCTAAGTATGTAGAGAAGAATCATTCTGAAGAATAGATCATTGAAGACAAAAGCAGAGGTGTATTGACAAGAAGGAAAGCTACTGAAGAAGAGGTAAATATGTGTTTAATTTTTGAAGTTGAACGTAAAATAGTAATTGAGGCATGCAAATATGAACATTGGATAAAGGCTATGAAAAATAAATACAACAGATTAAGAAGAATTATACTTGGGAACTTGTCGCAAGGCCTACAAATAAAAATATAATTGAAACTAAATGGGTGTTCAACAAAAAACTAAATGAGAATGGAGAAGTGGTAAGAAATAAGGAAAAACTTTTATGTAAAGGCTACTTACAAGTTGAAGGAATATATTTTGAGGAGACATTTGCTCCAGTGGAAAGAATGGAGGCTATTAGGATGTTTTTGGATTTTACAACACATAAGGATTTCAAAGTTTATCAAATGGATGTGAAGTCTGCTTTCTTGAATGGAGATTTGGAAGAAGAGGTATACATGGAACGCTCAAAAGGATTTCAATTATCAAGCAAATCAGATATGGTCTGTAGATTGAAGAAGGTATTTGATCTGATTTAGGATCTAGACTAATTGCATAATTGATTGCTTAACTTAAACAATTTAATGGAAACTCAAAAACAAGTGTACATTATTGAAATTATGATTTAAAAATCAAGGTGATAACCAGAATGTGAGAGAGAAGAAGAGAGAAAGTACAAACAATCTGATAACGGAGTTCGCTACAATCATGACTACGTCTCCGGGTCTGCTCCAATAGAGTGAGACCGATCTAATTATTCCTCCAGAAACTTGGTTTGATATGATTTAGGATCTAGACTAATTGCATAATTGAATGCTTAACTTAAAAAATTTAATGGAAACTCAAAAACAAGTGTACATTATTGAAATTATGCTTTAAAAATCAAGGTGATAACTAGAATGTGAGAAAGAAGAGAGAAAGTGCAAACAATCTGATAACGGAGTTTGCCGCAATCGTGACTACGTCTCTGGGTCTGCTCCAATAGAGTGAGACCGATCCAATTATTCCTCTAGAAACTCAGTTACAATCTTTGGCATAGCCTCCCCTTGGATTACAAAGAAATCTGAAAATGCACTTCCAAAGTGCATGGGAACAAGCTTCTCCAAAAGCATGAAGTTACAATAAGATTTCTCCAAGGAAGAAAAATCCTAAATCTCCACTTTAAAAAATCACCTCCCAAAAATTCTATCTCCCAAGTTCAATAACTTGGTTACAAAAATGTATCACCAATTTTCCTCCAAAATCCCCTTACAAAAATAATTAGCTAAAACACACCCTTCCCAACTCTCACCCATTTACCCCTTTTATACACCAATTTTACCCAATTTGGTGTATAACAACTTGATTTACAATCTCCCAAATTTACATGTGAATCCAAAAGAAATCCCTCTATTACATAATAAAATATCTTCAAGATAAATAATGAAGGGCCCTTATAATTTTGGGCTTACAAAGGAAAATAATAATCCCTATAATTTTGTTTTGATAACTCTTACGGGATTATTTATATATTTTTAAGAAGATCTTTTAAATTTTATCCCTTGAAAATAATCCCATTGCTATCTTATAGGAGATTATCCCTTTTGAATAGGGGTAATAATAATTAAAAAATAGTTTAAAATCCCTTAAAATAAGGATTCCATGAAAATAGGTTTTTAAAAAAAAATTAAAACTTTAAAAACAAAACTCATGGCTATAAAATAGGGTGGCTTTACTATGGGCTTTAAGATAGGTGGAGATCCTTCAATTTAGGAGAGCCCACATTTACTAAAAGAATGTGGCATTTTTTATTTGTTTTATATATTTTATTATTATTATTTTTTTTATTATTATATTTTTTTTATAAAAATAATATGCCACCTTTGTCAATAATGGCTTGCCACGTGGAGGAGTGAGATGATGCTATATCAAAATTTCATTCATTGGTCAAAGACTTTGGAGTGATGTGTCTGCTGACTGGACTGATGATGTGGCATTGACTGGACTGCCATGTGTCCACACATGATTGGCCGATTTTGACTTCTTGTAACTTGGGAAAACGAGCTCCAATTTTATGAAACAAACGTCATTGGAAAGCTTGCGATGAGCTCTTTGCATTGACACCAGTCTTGACCACTTTTGACAACTTTGATTTTTTGACCTTTTTCTGACTTGGGTCTTTGAGTTGGCTGAAGGTTTGATTGAGTGTATCTCGAGCATCGTAGCTCTGATTGACTCCGTTCGAGTTGCATTGGAGTTAGAATTCCCAATATTTTTTGATGAAGATGTTTATGGAAAAAAAATGAGGAACTTCAAAATTTGACAAAAATCCTTTGGATCAGGCCTTCCCACTAGAGAGCTTTTGGACCTCCAAAAGTGGCATTTATTCAGACATTAATTGAGGACTTTGCCTCCCCACTTGTCCTGTATCATCTGTACATCTGTAAGCTTGGCTTACAATCACAATGAAGACTGCAACAACATTGTTCAACATAAACATCATTCTATCACTTCCATAAGCATCTACATCAACTGTCGTAGCTACTAGCCAACAAATATTGACTAGCATCAGGCTGAACAATAATGCAGATATGAAAGAGAATAAATCAACAACATATCGATCTTTCACAATAGAAACATTTTTACTCAAGGGACCATCAATTCTTTCAATCACCATTCCCTCATGTTGTACTGTGGGTGCATCCCGTGACATCTGACCCTGATTAGCTACTTCAAATTCATGTCTAGAACCACCTGAACTGACAGACATAAGAGTCAAATATTTACTTGCATTAATTACACTCTTTAATTGCCCTGTGTTTGCAAAAGAACGATCAGTCTTAGAATGTACAATATACTGAATGCCATCTTTAAACAAATGATAATGATTCTTTTCCCTGTATAAAATATCTTTTCGATCATATAGATAAGGGCTACCCAACACTATCCCACAAATATCTAGTGGAACCACAACAAACTGTACTTCATCCAAAAACTTACTAGTGATTGCAAATTTCAAAGTGCGTTGTCTTGTTACTTTCAATTTATCATTCTCACAAATCTAGCCTAGTGGATAAGGTTTCTTATGCAGTGTAGTTTTCAATCCCTATTTTCTTACAACATCTTCAAAAATTAAGTTAACTTGAGAACCACTATCTATGAGTGCATCAAGTTTCACATTCTTAGCAATAACCCTTATGTGGAAAAGTTCATTCCTTTTCTTATCATCAGAGACTTCATTAACTTTAGGTGTAGAAGCACAACTATTAAAGGAAACACTTGCAATAGGAGATTTACCTTTCAAACCCATAGCTATTATCTTAGTTTCATAATCAGAATCAAAACCAAGATCCATAACAACATTTGTGTCTTTCTCTTTACCTTTTTGTTTTTGATTATGTCTTTGAGCCCACTTAGGCTTCAATTCGGGATGCAACTTCCAACAATGATCTTCATCATGACCCTTCTTGTCACAATGAGAGCAAGAAAACTTGTCATCCTTCTTAATTGTAGCTATCTTCTTTCCTTTCCCTATCTCTACAACTTTAGATGATTTCTTTACAGAGTTATCATTATCAAACTTATCAATAAAATAACCCTTTCCTTTTGACTCTAAATGTGTAGCTTGGACACAAACTTCATCCAAATTACTAGGGTTCAAGACCAAAATAGAATGTATGAGATATGAGTGAAGACCTCCTATGTACTTTAACAAAGTATCCTAGGTGTACAAAGGTACATTTAATGCAATAGCCCTTTTATGAAACTCGTGGGTGTAATCTTGAACAGACTGTTCTTTCCCTTGCCTAAAAGTTTGCTAATTCATCATTAACTGTTGCATATGGCCTAGGGGATAAAATTGTTTTTTAAGAGCACTAACAAATTCTGACCAAGACAAATTGACTCTACCATTCTGTGAAATTTCTGCTCTAGTCTTACTCTCCCACTAGGTGAGAGCTGAACGTCCCAACCGAAGAGTAGCTAATTGGATCCTAGAAGTATCATCAAAGAGGTTTTGGACTCTACAATATACTTCTACTTGTTGAATCCAGTCATCTAGTTTTTCAACATCTAATTCACCACAATACTTAGGTAGTTCAAATTTAACATCCAATTTAATATTAGGCTTATTTACACCCTTAAAAGGATTAGCAAAAAGAGAATGTGTAGAAGAAGGAGAAGAAGGGGGAGAAGAAGGAGTAGATGGAGGAGATTTTGGAGGTTCACCACCACCTCCTGGTTGATTCTTCTTGCCTTTATGGTCTCCATGATCTTCTTTCTTCAATGCATTATCTTCTTCAAGTTTCATGCGTTCTTCCCTTTCTTTGAGAAGCATCTCCAATGCAGCTCTCATTTGCCAAAAGGCTCTTTGAAACTCCTTCTCACTGAGTTCTTTGGGTACCTCCATTCCAAACACAGACATTTTTGGAAAAGTTCTTCGTTTCCGGATCTCAGGATTATATTCTTCAAGCTTGCCTTCACCCTTTTGAATCTTGGATCTTGTTAGCATTCACAACAAATCTGCAATACTATTCACCAAATGCTTTGATACCAAACTTGATCTGATTTAGGATCTAAAGTAATTGCATAATTGAATGCTTAACTTAAACAATTTAAGGGAAACTCAAAAACAAGTGTACATTATTGAAATTATGCTTTAAAAATCAAGGTGATAACTTGAATGTGAGAGAGAAGAAGAGAGAAAGTGCAAACAATCTGATAACGGAGTTCGTCACAATCATGACTACGTCTTTGGGTCTGCTCCAATAGAGTGAGACTGATCCAATTATTCCTCCAGAAACTCGGTTACAATCTTCGGCATAGCCTCCCCTTGGATTACAAAGAAATCTGAAAATGCACTTCCAAAGTGCGTGGGAACAAGCTTCTCCAAAAGCACGAAGTTACAATAAGATTTCTCCAAGGAAGAAAAATCCTAACTCTCCACTTTAAAAAATCACCTCCCAAAAATTCTATCTCCCAAGTTCAATAACTTGGTTACAAAAATGCATCACCAATTTTCCTCCAAAATCCCCTTACAAAAATAATTAGCTAAAACACACCCTTCCCAACTCTCACCCATTTACCCCTTTTTATACACCAATTTTACCCAATTATATGAAATAAGAGTTACAACATATCTCCAAGTATAAAGCTTCTACACAAGTGCTTCAAAAATGAACACCTGTTTTGGAGTGATATTGGTAGCAATTTATTACCTGCAAACAAACTATGCATTCTACAATGAAAGACATAAATTTTATAGAGAATACAAGCCAAGAGATGCTTCTAGAAGAGGATGGGAATTGAGATACACATGGAACAATATCCTGTTGGAAAAATGAAGAAGATTGAATATCTCTATAGTTTTTGTGTTGTCATTGATGTCACCATGACTATGACTACAAGTCTAAGACTGTGACTTATCTGGTATTTTGGTCTGGTATCTAAACCGGTATTTGTATTGCTCTATTTGGTATTCTTGTTTGCACTCCTCCGTAGTTAACTATTATCACTTGTGGTTTTGGGAAATGGTTTGCAGGTTTTGGGAGCATGTACTTACAAGATCTTACATATCCAAATGCTCGTATGGTGCATCAATATTTCTCTAGTGTTTGCAAAATTTTATTAGGTCTATCCTTGATTGACCTAATGAATGGTGAAATAACTTTTGGTTATGTAGATATATGTGCGACCTATCCTAGGTCGATGCCGACTTGCTAAAGTATGTTGGGAAGTTTTTGGAATTGCTTGAAGCCAACTATTAGTATTTTTGGTAATTATGATGTGCATCTAATTAGGCCAACCTAATTGATGCTTGCAAAGAGTTCAATTATATATATATATATATGTGAATGTAGTGGAAGAAGAAGAAAAGAAGATGATGAGGAAGCATGAGCGAGTAAGAAGTATGAAGTAGTAGAAAGTGAAAAAATGAGTGAATGTAATGAAGTGTGTCAAGTCAGTATTCAAGTCAATATTTTGAGCATCACTGGAACTATATCAACACTTGCTAGGTGTATTTTTGTCAGTTCATTTTGGCTGTAAAAGCCTTCTTTTGTTCTGTAAATATTTTTGTAGGTAGTGAGCCTCCCTGTAAGCAGTGAGCTTTTGTATTTAGGTAGTGATCCCTTGGCAGTGAGCCTTATCTTTTCTATTCTAGAACAAAATTTATATTGTGAGTTAATCCTCACCATGGTTTTTCCCTCATTGAGTTTTCCACATAAATTTGGTGTTTAGTGTGTTGTCTTTCCTTTTGTTTTGTATCTCTTGCTTATTCTTAATAACAAAACTGTGAGTTTTTGGAATTGATTTGTGTTGAAGTTTTAAAGTTAAATTTATGTGACAACTTATTCACCCCCCTCTCAGTTGTCCTGCAACCTTTAACAATTGGTATTAAAGCCTTGGTTCATTGGTGAAGAGCTTAACTGCTTGAGGAGGATCCTGAAAGTTGACTAGATGGATGATAAAGGGGAGCTCCAGACTGCTCTTGAGGATCTTGACAAAGTAGAAAGAGAGAACAAAGATTTGAAAGAAAATCTTGATGATACAAATGAATGTGTCTGGAAGTTGAAAGAAAAACTGAAGAAATTCAAGGAAAGACATAGAGAAGTAAGTGAGCAGCTAAAACAAGAGATAATTGGACTAAAGTTATCGGTAGAAGAAAATAAAATAATTGAAGAATGTTTGAATACTTTGGTGCAAAAAAAATCTGATGAATGCACTAGACTTGAACAAGAGGCGGTGAACTTGAGAATTGAACTAGAGAAGGAAAAGCTTTGTGAGAAATTTTTTAAATCTAGCTCCGATAAGCTTTAGGAATTGATTGTAGGACATAAATCAAGTAAAGACAAAGATGGTTTGGGAAATGATGCAAGTGAGAGTTCAAAGGGAAATAAAATGCCTCAGGACAAAGGGAAGCAGAAGAAGAATTTTGTGCCGGTATTGGCATGATGTGATGGTTTATAGGTGGCATTGTTGTTCTTTCCACCAAGGTTCAAACCCCGTTGGGGTGGTATTGTTGAATGATTGTATCCGGTTCATAGCTCCTGTCAAAAGCATTTACCCCTTGAATAAAAAAAAGAAGAAGAAGTTTGCAAGAAGACAACATGTGAGACAACCTAATGCATAGAGGTATCCCTCTTTTAATGGTGTTTTTTTTTCCTATAATAAATTTTGTCATAAAGCAATAGAGTGCAGAAGCAAAATGAATCATAATCAATTTTCTAGCTCTTTCTTTGAAAAATGTTTTTCATGCAAAAAATTTGGACATAAGGCTACTGAGTGTAGATCTCAGGTGGGAATGATCAGTAGGGTGATGATGAATAGATTTCATGGAGACAGAATGAATCAACCCTTTAATGGCTACTGCTATGCATGCAAAAAAATTGGACACAGGGAGAATCAATGTAGGTCGAGAGGTAATGGAGGTCAGACTAATTAGAAAAGAGTTGTCTGCTATAACTGTAATAAACCTAGACATATGTCAAAGGTTTGTAGAAGTAAGAATGGAAAGCAGTCTGCTCTAGTAGAGAAGAATGATCTGATAAAGAAGATTAACAAAGAAGAAATGAAAGAAGAGATGAACACGATATGGAAGAAGAAAGAGGAAGAAGAGGTAAAACCTGAAAGTACATATGGGTTTGTGCCCTCATTCGGTGCAGATGACTTATTCGGTAATTAGGCTTAACACTATCTTAAGGGGAGCATTATTAGAAAAATCATAAAACTCCCTATTGTATGGAATGTTAGAAGATGGCACGAGGATAGAATGTGAAAAATGGGTATTTAGAGGTTTTGGAGAAGGAACCAGAAGAAAACATGTTGGCATGGAAATTTACAGACCGATTTAGGGTTTCCTATGCTGAGAAAGATGTTTTTAGTAGCTTTTTGGTGTTTGACACATTTAATGTATGGTTAGGGAAAACTCATGGTGTATAAGTTAAAATATTGTGAGTCTTCTTGGTTAATTGAGCATTTGAAGAACCTAAGTGATCTTAGAGCGATCTTCAAGTGAGCATGAAGTAATTCTAGAAGGAATTCAAAGAAATTAACTCAGATAATTAGGAATTTGTTTCTCTGTTTGTGAAAGGGTAGTAGAATAAAAACGAAGAAGTCTCAAATATTGAATTGAAGAAAGCATAGAAATGGACAAAGAATTGTGTGATATCATCCCTCTAAAGTTGAAAGGAGTTGAGCTAGAAGAATTTGATTATAAGAAGATGAAAGAATTGGAACTAGGGCTGAACCAAGTCAAATTACAAAACATCAAAACCCTAGGTATGGATTTTTGGAGTGAATTTATGTGGATTGTTGATAAAGAATTTATCTTGTTCTTATTGAATCGTTTTAAGAACGGAAGCATTGTATTGGAAAAACCCTAGTTGGTTACAAAGGAAGCGATCGAGGCAGTCATTGGTTTATGCAGTATCAGTGACCTTCTTGGAAAGAAAATTGTTAAGTACAAGGATGTGGAGGAATTAACAAGTATTTGTAAAGAGCCACGAGCTTTATTGATAAGAAACTCTTGAAGATTTGGCTATGAGGTATGTTGCATATGGCATTTCTTACAAGATTTATTTTAGAAACCGTGAAGGTTCCACATCAGCTATTATTGTTCATATTGTGCAAATGATGGTTAAGGAGGATAAGAGGTTTGATCTATGTAGCTTTTTGCTTGAAAATATTTTTGAGAATATTCGAATGTCTATAATTGAGGGTTATCCCTTTCGTTTTAGATCATTGTTGGTGATGAGCCTAGTTTATGGTCTAGTTTTGGGTAGAACTTATGGTTTATTTGCTAAAGATATCATGGACCTTGATGATTAAGTGTTGATACTTGTTACCAATTTTTTGCTACAACTCAATTGGTGGAGCTGACTAAATACTATTATATTTAAAAGTGGAAAATACAGTTATTTCTACATATGCTAATGTTGATTACATCTTATTTATCATTTTATAAGTGACAGTTATGCATTGAAATGAGGAAACAAAGTTTCAAGAATTGCTATTCAGTGTTTCACAATAAAATGAAGTACAAGATTGAGCATACAAACAACAAAGCATGACTGAATGCTTTCATTTATTTCATAAAGTGATTCATATTTACAACATTTCATTTGACTACAAGAATTCAAATGGTGATACATTCAATTGATGATACAACATTGCATCATAAGTGCATTTTCTTTTCAAAATGAAAAGCAGAAAGATTGAAATCAAATATCCACACAAGTCATGGACGTAACTGTTACAATGCATCATAAACAACATACTACACTATGGAAGATGCATAAAAGGAAGAATCACATAAGTATAGACATAATCATCATTAACACAGAAGTGGTGCACCATTTGTCTTCTTCTTTCTCCATTGACCTGTAGGAAGGAAAAGAGGGATGTTAGAGCTCCGACTATGAATATACCTACATGAACCATCAATGATAATGTAGTATGCTACTAATCATGCACTGAAACAATCAAGAAAAGTGTAGAAACATGAGCTGAAAGAGATACATCAACATCATCATATATTGTTTTATGCTAACATCGTTTGTTTCTTTGTGAAGGTATAGGGAAAATCATGAAGCTGATTATGATTTGAAGATCAAGCATGTGGAGAAAAATAGGCTCCCACAAGGGTAGAGCTCGGCATGCTACCCCGCATACATTACAGGTAGGGCTAAGTAGTAAAGTGTTATGCAACTGAAAGAGTAAGGAAGGTTCATTCATCAAGCCATCAAACTAACTATCCACTCATAACCAACAAGTAATGCTTTCTGAAAGCTACAGGTGGACCATTAATTTAAATTAGCTCAATTAATTCAACTAAGTACATTCATCTCAAACATTGTTATATGGATTATATTCTTCTGACATAGGTGTTAAACAATGCATCTTATTTCATGTTATTACAACAGTGTTATGTTTCAGATTTGAATAACCATACATAATACCTCATTACAAGAAGCAATGTTCAATAAAGGAGAACCAATAATATTGTTTCATATTTTCATTGAAGAAAGGTAATTGTGCATGAAATAGTTTTTATATAATAAAGGCATAGTGAAGGAGTTTCAGATTTCCATTAGAATAAGGTGACCAGATCAATATAGTGACTGCTATATTTGATAAAGGAAAGTGAATGATTCAACAAAGATAACTAGTTTCATTTTGGCTGAGGGTGCAAATATTGCTACAAATTGTTTCTAGAATGAGCAGAGAATGGCAAGGCATGAAGGAAATGCTTCTGAAGTGTTGGTTGGCTGTAAGAGAGAATGCAGTCCATGGAGTTACAATGATTTAAGGTAAGTGTTGCATTAAATGAAATGGATGCATTAGCATTAAAAAATATCAGGAGAAGAAATACATTGTACAGGTGAAAAGTTCATTGCAGATTAAAATACACGAGTTTTCATAAAATACAGTTTTCCTCATTACTTTCAGCATACCCACATTGGGGTTTCAAGTCAATTATATAGATTTTCACCAAATACAGTTTACCCACATGGGTATTTTAATGGAGCAGTAAGATAAGGGTTTGTCTCAGTCAAGGGTTATCCATATGAGGGTTTTCAACAACAATTCAAAAAGAGGCGTGTTTTCTTTTAAATATCAATTATCATGGTGGGGTGTTGTCAAAAACAAGATTTACACAGTATTCTCATGAACAGGCTGGAATACAATAGAAAATGCATCCAGACAAACATAGTCTTCAGAACAAAAAAATACCCATATGAAGGAAATTAGGAATTTCAGAATGTCAAAAGAAATGCCATATTGGGTCAAGCCGAATTTTACATGAATATCAAAATATACAAATTTTTGTCTGTTTTCATATACTCACATGGGGTTTTCTACAGGAGAAGTCGAGGCATATGTTTTCCTTCATTTTCAGAGATACCCACTTTGGGGTTTTTCATAAACTACAAAATTTCTTCATTTTTACAAGTACCCATGTAGGGTTTTTACAAATCTGAACAAAGAATGAATATAATGCAGATTTTTATAAGTGGAATTCATGGGAAAGCATCTCATGCTTGTGGCCTGTCAAAGTCCTCAATGCTTTTGTAAGCTTTGTAAGAAATGGATAACAATAGGGAAGAATAGAAGCTTACCATTTCGTGCTTGTGGAAGACAAGAGGTCATGGCCAAAGCATTCACAAATAGCTTCAAAGACACCCAGTTTGAGCTCATGTAGTTTGGCTAGTGAGTAGAATGGCCACAAAAGTATCAAGAACAAGCACAAAAATGAAATAAAGGCATCAGATAGTTATCTCATGGCCGCGGCTAGTAGGGGTTTATGCTCATTGAAGGGAGCCAGAAAGGAAACAATAGAATGCACAAGTCAAGCTTACTAGTAGAGGATGAATTTGGTGAAGAGTCAATGAGAGGATAACCCCAGGCCGAGCTTATGTATGGAGGCTAAATGACATGGCATTAGCAAATAGACAAAAAAATACAAAGAATTCATCATGATGATCATCACATGCCACAGCCTCAAGGCCAGAAAATGGCTTAGAAATGAAGCAAAGGAGCTCAGAAGAACTTGAAAATGAGTTACCCATGGTTTGCAGAGGAAGAATCGACCAATTTGAAGGAAAGAATCATGAGTTCCAAGCATTCTCAGCCGAAACCCTAAGCATGGTGGCGGCGACATCTCCCAGGCAGAGTTCTTCCAAGGTTGCAAAAGTGTGAAATGATAGGAATTAGTGTTTTCCTTTGTTTTGTTCATGCTTGCCCTAATTTGAATTTAGGGTCTATTTTTCCTTGTAAGTAAATACTCTATGTGGCCGAAAATCTCATTCATGGTTTAGGTCGACCATTTGACTAGGAGTCTTTTTCCAAAGTCTTTATGCTAGTTTGATAAATATTTTATGGCCTAAGACTTTAGGGATATGTGGAGCATCATATTTATGCCTTAGTCAAAATAGAGTAATGATAATGCCTTAGGTTTTTAATTGGTTTTGGAGAAATCAATTAAAATTCTAAATTATATTTTACTTAGGCTTTATTTTTAATTGATTTTGAGGAAATCAATTAAAATATTGATGGAGATTTTTATTATATTTTATGATTTTTCTGAGAAAATCAAGTATTGTGAAATGGAGATATAAGTGTGTAATTGTTGCAAAATATTTCAAAATATTTAGTTGCAAAATTAGTCAAATTATGAAAATCTGCATATCATGTAAAGCAAGATTAAAGCGGTGTTTTTATAAATCGCTTTATTCTTTGCTATTTTTAGCAAATTTTTGAGAGGTATTGTCTTGGTCAGATTTGAGATGCCTGCTAGATGGATAAGGTTTTTTGTTTACTTTTAAAACAAATTTAGTCTATTTTTAGAGGTTGGACAGTGTGAGCATGGGAAAAAGTGAGTTTTTCTACTTTTGTGCAAGCTTTTTGAGGCAATTTTGATACCTTTTCCTAGAGCTTTCTTCTTGAGCTTGGATTAGGGTTTTATAGATATATCTTGTGAAAAACTTAGTGTTCTTCTCAGTTCAGATCATTGCTTCTTTCTCTCTTGTACATGCAGAGAGTTTTGTAAGCATTTTGTACTTAGATTTTGGCAAAAACACTCTTTTAGTTTTAATAAAGCAGCAAAATTCTCCTCATTTTTTGTCTTATTTTATAATAGCAATTTGATGTCCTTGTGATTCAAATCAGAATCCTTTTATGTCTTGTTGTAAGTTGTGTTTTAGAATTGCATAGTTTCAGGTTGTATGTTGTATTTCGTCTAGGAATCTTCATACAAATTGCTGATGGAAGTATGTGCCAGTGAGATTGTGAGAGTTATTGTGATAGGAAAGCTGTTGTGGGTGTTAGTGCTTGAATCTCATAACTTCTAGTGAAATATTAGTTAGATTTAAGTTTTAATTTCAGTTATCCTTCCCCCTTTTCCCAAAAAATTCTTAGAGTAGGATTCATCTTTCAGAGAACCAACTCACTCTGGAGATTCTCTTTTCACATAGATCACCCACATCTAAAAAGAGTTTCCATGTTTCAACAGTTAGTCTTTTTTTTTGGAAAATCTAACAAAGGGTGCATATTTGATTGATAACAATACTTTTTATGATATTTCCTCAGAACTATTGACATTGGGCTTAATCTTATTTCTGCAAACATTTAATGATGATGGCATGTTATACGGACTATCCATATTAATTTTTCATGTGATTAATGGATGTTCTTTGAGGTGGTTACATATATGTAATTATTGTGTGTACTAACATTGCCATGCGGATTTAATTTGAGTATGCTGAATTGAGGAAGACACCGCCAGCTGGGCATGCACCATAATGTCTAGCCAGGGAATCGTTCAAAGGTCAAAGGAGGTAGACGGTAGGAGATTCCCCATGCAAACTAAATGTAACCACCTTGTAGTGGAATTTAATGTTGTTGAGTAACACGAGCATTACTGTTGTGCTAAATTTGCATTTGGACCTACATGTCTGATCGGATTCCATGCATGCATAACCGCCGCCGCTCCACTTTCTTTGTTTTACCTAAATAGGCATCCTCCAAATTCGTGGAGTTGACCGCCTTGTTTAGCTAATAGTATAAATAAGGATTAGATGCTCCTTCTCTAAAGGTTGCATGATTTGATATTGTACTTGCATTCTTGAGTTTTTAGATATACTACTCTTTTGTACTCATGATTTACAGTGAATGAAATAAAGTTCTGAGTTTGAGCATTTGAGTTCTCATTATTTTTAGAGGATAATTATCCAAGGGGGCCCACTTGGTGAGTAATCCATCCTTTAGTTTAGTATTAGTTTAGTATTACTTTATGTCCAATAATTAGTTAAGAATCCAACACCAATTGTTCCTGTAGCTACTAGAATTCCATTATGTGACTATTCCTATAGCTAAGGTAGACAGAGTAGTGTCTTGTTTGTCTGCTCAAATTTTCATCTCTATTATGCATTTCAGCTTAGTATGGTTGTTGATTGATGATTAACATTTACATCATTCCTTTCCAAGTAATTTACTTTTAGCATTGTGTCTTTCTTAGATGTAGAATTAAAATGGATACTTTGAGTTCCTAGTGCACATATTGTGTTGGCCCATTTCAAGTTCACATCCCTAGGTTGACAAGTTAAATGCTCCTTCATGATGATTGAATGAGTATTTAGTTTATATGTCTAATCTTTGAATCACAACTGTAAGAGCTTAGTTGTTAACTCATTGTAGGAAGCATACATTTTGGCGTTGTCGGGGATGGTGTCAAACTAGGAAGTTCTTGGGAGTCATTGATAGTTTTCTTGTTGTAGTATTTCTGAAAGTTGTTATTAGTATACCCCTCATTTAGGAAGTAATGACCCCCCTTATTCTTTAGCGATTCTTTGTGTAAGCTGGTTGATAGTGAGTTGATATTGCATGCATAGAGGAAGGAGAAGGGGTTCTTATGGGAGATTCCTTCCTAACAATCCTAATCCATTCTAGTTAGTTGAATATCATAACCTACCAAGAGAAGAAGAAGAAGATCCAAAATCCTTTGTTGATGCAATCCCTGATATGTCTAGCTCTAAAGTATCCTCTGAGGACCAAAATCATCTTGATAACCCCTTTGCTTTGGAACTACATCAAGCAAGAATGGGTCATGCAAATGGAAATAGACCTAACCAACCAGCTTTTCCTTTCCCCATTTCCCATTAGAATGAAGTTGACAACATCAAAAATATCCCCGCTTCAACACTCCCCAAGTTTTATGGACTTGTCATAGAAGATCTTGATACCTTTTTGTTTGAGTTTTACATACTCTGCAAGAGTTATGATTATACCACCAATGCCCATAGGCTTAAGCTATTTCCTACCACTCTAAAAGAAGCTACATTAAGATGGTGCATGAGCCTAGGCAGAGATACCATGGAAACTTGGGAAGACATGAAGAAAAAATTACTTGAGAAATACAAGGAGTATTGCAGGGGAAGTGACATGAGAGGAGGTGACATTTTCAAGATGCAACAAAAGGAGGATGAGAGCCTAGAGAATTATATTTCAAGGTTTTTGTTTTGCTTACAGAAATCTCCACACCATACCCTCAATGAAGAATCACAAGCTAATTTTCTTAAGAGGAATCAATGAGAGTTGCACAGATGCCTTGGACCTGATGGCAGGAGGAGCTATCACCCAAGCTCCTTGGGAATACATCAAGAAAAAATGCCAAAACTACTCTAGGGAAGCTTCAAAGAAAGGGAGAGATTACAAATCTTCCATGGGTAAATCATCTATCAGTGGAGTTTCAAGAATAGAGATTTCTCATTTTCTGGAAGATTTCAAGCAAAAAATTATAAACAATCTAGCTACTCAACTAGATACACTTCAGGCCAAGAAGAAACAAGAGGAGGTAGAGGCAATGTTGGCAGAGTATTGCCCCCATTGTAGAAAGAAGAAGGATTGCAAATGCAAGATGGTAGCTAATATTGAAGGCAAGCAGATTGCACCCGAGTTCAAGCCAATCTAGATTGAAGAAGATCAAGTCTACTATGTTGCACAAATGAGGCCTTGGACTCCAAGACAAGGTATGCCACTAGTTCCACTCTCTTATGTTAGGCCACATTTTAATTCCTATTCATCTGGAAACCAATTGCAGCCCCCATATCCATCCAACTATGGAGGATATCCACCACAACCTTGGAGTAACCCTCCAAATTCCTGGCCCAATCATCAAAACTCTCCACCCCAGTGGTAGCAAACTTAGGGAAATTGGCAGCAACCTCAAAGGCATTGGAAACCACCTCTAGGAAATTAGAAACAAACAAATCAATGGAAAGGGGGACAACAATGGCCACCCTAGCCAAATAGTTACATGCAACCACCTTCTCAGCCACAACAACCTACTATAATGCCTCCACCTACTAATTCAAGCTCAAATGCACCTAAACCTACTCACTACCAACTCATCCCACACCCAATCCAAATAACAAATCACAATAGCAGCTTGTATACTCATTTGATTCAAATCAATTCCCTGTATATGCTGTGAGTGTAAGTGACATCCACTTGCATTCAGGAACTACACTACCAACCCCTTCCAAGCCCATTATCCCTGAGCTTCTTGTGGAAGAGGAAGAAGAACCTCTAAATGATCCCATTTAGCCAAGTGCACTTGAAAATCTTGAACCAGTCCAAGTCAAGCAGATTGAACAAGAACCACCATTTCCTCAAAGATTGGAAGTTTCCAAGAAGAAGGAAGAAAAGGAGGATACAACTTTTGACATCTTGGATCAGCTGAATCATATATATGTCCAGATCCCTCTATTCCAGGCCATAAAGGATGTACCAATCTATGGCAAGACAATTAAAGAAACATGCCTCAAGAAGCCATGCATGAAGAAGAAAGACCCCACTACGGTTCATGTGGTGGGACAACTAGTTGACATCATCTTTGGAAAAGTGACTATCCCTAAGTACAATGACCCAGGTAGTCCTATGGTAGCAATTGTTGTAAGTGGGATTCAAATCAAGAATGCTCTGATTGATCTAGGGGTAGCAATAAATGTAGTGACCAAGGACATCCTACAACAACTAAATGTTGCAAGCATGAGGTATACTCCTACTATCCTGCAACTCACTGACAGTTCTACTGTTAAGCTTGATGGTATAATGGAGGATCTTGTGGTGATTCTAGACTCCTGGGAGTACCCAATAGACTTCATGATTCTTTTTCCTAAAGCTACACTAGGCGGCTATCCCATTATTCTTGGAAGGCCATGGTTAGCAATTGCAAATGCATATATTAGATGTCATTTAGGAGATATGACCATTTCTAATGGGAGGAGCACCAAAAAGTTTGTTCTTTGTCCACTTGCTTAGCCATCCCATGATGAAGATAACCCTATATGGCCACATGTTGGTGAAGAGGCCGAGGAAATTAATTCTGTGGCGCTACTTATGATGTTAGGTAGAAGCTCCTTCATGCAGCTTCAAGATGAAGATGAAGTATTGGTTAACATTATTTAGAACCATTTTGAATTGAAGGAAGCATCATCTTCTCATTTTGCTACTCTAGTCAAGACACTTCTGCCTGTTCCTCTTGCAACCACTGTTCCTACAGATGTTCTTCCTGTAGCCACTCTTCCTACAGCCAATGTTCCTACAGATGGAATTCTTGCAACAACAGGTATGTCCCATACATTGCTTCCATATGAACTCAAGGTACCATGTGTTAATGAAGCAACCATGATAGAGTCAATTACACAAGTACCAGTGTCAGAAGGGAAGTATTTGAATGTTAACAACAAACCGAGTGAAGAACAACAATTGTTATTGGAAAACTTATTGAGGACCCACCAGCATGCATTTGTGTGAGATTATCACGATATGAAGGGATTGGATCCTAAGATTTTCACCCACAAAATTTATATCAGAGATGATTGCACCCGAGTGAGGCAGCCACAAAGAGGAATTAACCCTACATTGAGAGAAATTGTAAAAGGAGAACTGTGGAAGTTGCTGGATGCAGGATTTATCTACCCCATTTCAGATAGCCAGTGGGTGTCTCCATTTGTGATTTTTCCTAAAAAAGGAGGAAAATGGAAAGTTTGTGTTGATTACAGGGAACTTAATGCTGCCACCAATAAGGACCATTTTCCCTTACCCTTCATAGATCAAGTTTTGGACACACTTGCAGGAAAGAAATAATTTTCTTTTCTAGATGGATTCAATGGCTACAACCATATCTAAATTGCACCAGAATACCAAGATAAGACCACTTTTACTTGTCCATGGGGGACCTATGCCTACTCAGTACTCCCATTTGGCTTATGCAATGCACCTACAACTTTTTAGAGGGCAATAATTAGCATATTTTCAGACATTTCTCATCATTGCATGGAAATTTATATGGATGATTTCACTACCTATTGTGCTGATTTCAATGAAGCGTTTGAGAATCTTAGGAGAGTCCTAAAAAGATGTTAAGATCAAAATCTCTCTTTAAATAATGAAAAGTGCTTCATGATGATGTAGGAAGGTGTAGTTCTTGGGCACTACATCTCTCACACAAGAATTCAAGTAGATCCTGCAAAGATTGAGGTAATCACAAATCTTCCCACACCTGCAAAACATAAGGATGTTAAGAGTTTCTTGGGACATGCAGGATATTATAGGAATTTCATCAAGGATTTTAACAGAATAAAAACACCATTTTATACTCTCCTCACTAAAGATGTTGAGTTCTAGTGGACTAAAAATTGTGACAAGGCATTTTCTAATTTGAAGGTAGCCTTGACTCATGGTCTTGTACTCAAAGGGCCTAATTGGGAGCTTCCTTTCCAAATCCATATAGATGCATCAGATTATGCCCTAGGAGAAGTCTTAGGACAAAAAGGAGCTATTGAAAATTTCATTTATTTTGTCATCAAAAATTTGCAAGGAGCTGAATTCAACTATGCAGTGATAGAGAAAGAAATGCTGGCAGTGATTTATGCCATGAAAAAATTCAGACATTACATAACAAGTTACAAAATCTTTGTGCACACTAATCACATAGCCATTAGGTATCTTATGAATAAACCTTTGATCATAGGTAGACTAGAAAGGTGGTTATTGTTGATGCAGGATTTTGACATAACCATTGTGGATAAGCCAGGGAAGGCCAATGTTGTTGCAAATTTTCTTTCAAGGCTAACTACATCAGAAGATAATCAAGCCATAAATGACTCTTTTCTTGATGAGCATCTATTCTCTATCAGTATACAAACACCTTGGTATGATGACATAGCTAATTATCTGGTCATAGGTAGAGTTCCTCCTCACTTCTCTCCAAAAGAGAGAAGGGAACTCATTGAAAAATCTTTTCCTTTCTCATGGATTGTTGGATGTTTGTTTTATACCGGACCAGACCATGTCATGAGGAGATGTGTGAGAGAAGATGAGACATATGAAATTTTGCATGCATGTCACAATGAACCATGTGGAGGATATTTTGCAGCCAAGAGGACAGTAATGAAGATTTTGAACATAGGATATTACTAGCCAACACTCAAAAAAGATGCAGGGAGGTATACAAGAACATGTGACAGATGCCAAAGAATGGGAAGACCAACCGGATTTGATGAGATGCCACTTTTCCCTTAGGTAGTAATCACTCACTTTGACAAGTGAGGATTGGATTTTGTAGGACCCATTGGCCCTCCATCAAATGGTAAGTCCTATATGGTATGCACTAATTATGTAACTAAATGGGTAGAAGTTAAGGCCATGAGACATGCAAGAGATAACAAAGTTGAAAAATTTCTTTATGAGGAGATTTTTACAAGGTATGGAGTTCCAAGAGAGATAGTGACTGATCAAGGAGCTCAATTCACATCAACCCTTGTTGCAGCACTAGTCAATGAGTACAACATAAGACATAGGAAGTATACTCCCTATCACCCCCAAGCTAATGGCCAATTTGAGGTAACCAATAGAGAAATTGAAGCTATTCTGACCAAGATAGTAGCTATCCATAGAAAGGATTGGGAAAATAGATTACTAGAAGTTTTTTGGGCCTACCAAACTACCTCGAAAAAAACTATAAGATTCACTCCATTTGAGTTTTTGTATGGAAAAACAACCATAATGCCCATTAAATTTGAACATGACTCTTAGGACTGCAGTAAACTTAGGAATGGATATATCTGAGGCATAGAAATAAAGAATCATGCAACTGAATGCTTTGGATGAGATAAGGAGAGCAGCCTTGCATCACACAAAGGTGGTGCAGAATCAAAGAATCAAGTGGCATGGAGAATTCATCAAGGACAAGAAATTAAAACTAGGAGATTGGGCCTTGCTCTATGACTTGAAGTATCAGGACAATGCAGGAAAATTGAAGACAAGGTGGCTAGGACCATATGAGGATGTTGAAGTATTCCCTAATGGTGTTGTATAGCTCATTAATATTGACCCAATCAGATTCAAGCTACTTGTCAATGGTCATCACCTCATATTGTATCACAAGACAACTTACAAGGAGGAGTTCCTGTAGCAATTCACTTAGCATGCAGCACCCGAGCTTCCTACAATCAAAGGAAGTGGAACTAGTGTCCCTCCTTCTGGCTAATTAAGATATGTACTTGTCATAATAAAGACTTCCACTTCCATGGGAGTCCATTTCTTCTCCCATCCACCCATTCTCCCATCCATTTCTACCTTTCTCTCTCTTCCATCAAATCACTTCATTCCACTTCATCTCATCGCACCTCACCTTCATTAATTGTTCAACTTATTTCCTTAAAAAGTGATTGGTACTTTCTCCACAATCTTTGCAACAAATCCTCCACACATTCAGGTATGTGCACATTAATTGCTATATCTTAATTGTCTTTAAGTGCATTTCATTTAATAATTGTACATTAGTATGAATGTTCACCATGACATGCCAATATTCCCTACCTTGTCAAATCATCATTCTGCATGTGAGGACACATGCCCAAATTTAGGTTGGGGGGGAGGAAAAACATGTGAATATTTTTCCCACATGTCAGTCCATTCTGGTCTATGTCAGCAAAAATTAAATTGAGTCGATTTGAAATATAAGTGAGAGGACGACCTGCATGTGTGAGGTGACACCAACTATCGCTGCCATTTCTCTCCATCACATATTTCCTTTATTACTCCTTCCTTTCCATTATTGACCCTGCCATATCTCAAGTTGCGTTGCAAAAAAAAGGTAAAAAAAAAGGGAAAAATTTAGTCAACATTGGCATTGGAAAGTTAGCAAGTGTTGCAGGAAGGTGAATTTCATTTTCAGATGGAATTGCAAGAAGGAAACCGTAGAGTGTTTGTTTGATTGCAGAAAATGGGAGGTGGGTTAATTCAAGATGAGCCCATGGTGCATGATGTAATATTGCAGGATGCACAATGCATGGCTGAATTCAAAATTTGTGGGTGGATAAACTTCTTCCTAAAAATGGATGATTTCGATGAAGATATTGCACTAGAATTCGCCCAGACATTATTTGAGGGGAAAGCCACAGTAAAAGGGATGGAAGTATTATGAACTAAAGAAAGAATTGCAGAATTTATAGGGTTACCTACTGATGGTGAAAATTACCCTACTTCCAGAGATGCCAGGTTAACTAGGGCCGAATTTATAGAGCCAAACGACCCTCCATTGAGCATAGATAAATAGGGAGCGAAGAGAATTTCTTTACCCAAGCTATGGAAGTAGATAGTTTTTTGTCATAAAATACATCACATGTGAAGGTCGCCCGTCGAATTTGCACTTCGTGCACTTTAAGATTTTAAATCATATGAGGCATGAAAGGAGGATGAATGTGCCAAACATGCTATACAACGTTCTCTCAATCATGGTGGATGAGACTCAAAAACGTAGGGACAATTCTGTTTCCCACCATTGTCTGATTAAATTATTGGTTGAGAAGTATCTGCATGATATATTTGGAATGACCTGGGAAGAATTCATAGAAATTGATGAAATTAGACATGAGAATTTACAACCTAGGGTTTTACCTCAACCTCGTAGGTCTAGCAGGAGATTGAGCATGATTAAAGCCACTCTTGGTGCTTCAACCTTTGGCGCAGGCCCTAGTGTAAACCCTCCTGCAACAAAAGAAAGCATAGAAATTAGCTCTTCTAGGACAAAGCACTCAGAAAAAGAAAGTTCTTCCCCTGACTCTGATAATGATGTTCCACTTGGAATTTTAATGAAAACTAGGGAACAAAAGAGAGGCAGAAACAAGAAAAGGAAAAGCCAAAAGGTAGCCAATAGAAAAAGAAGTGCCAAGCTCTAAGAAGAGAAAGGCTGACACTGTTCATCCTCCAGCCAAAGAAAAACATGAGAGCCCTCCTAGGAAAGCAAGACCAGTCGGGCCAGCCTTTGGAATGCCTCTGTAGGAAAGCCCTAAGTCTAGAGAAGTATCACAATGGGACGCAAAAGCTCCAATGGGGCAGGAGAATGTTGAAGAAGAAGATATATTTAAGATGACAACAAACATAGAACTAGTAGATCTTGCTAACATTACAGGAGAAATGGAAAACCAAGAGTATGAGGAGAATCAGGATTTCCTATAGAAAGAGGTCCTACAACAAGATATGTTGTAGAATAATCCAGAACAAGAGGAAGAGTAGGAGTTCCTACAGCAACAACCCAAATTGGGAGAACAATCAGTACCCCTACAACTAGAATTGACGAGACAACCTGAATCCTTGCAGTTAGCATTAGTGCCAGAGAAGATGTTGGTAGGAATACATAACCCCCTTGATTTTTCAATGCACGAGGTTGCCATGCATTTATGGAAAGAGATGCAAAGAAGAGAAGAGGAATGGAAGGATAAAAAATGTAGATTGAAGAAGGAAATTCAAAAGAGAGATGAGGAAATTGAAGACAAAGATGCAAAAATTGCCACCTTAAAGAAGAGGGTGGATGATATGGAAGCCTTGGTACCAAATATTTTGGAATGTAGGACCCCTCCAAGGGTCTATACTCTACATTTAAAGGAGAAATATCTTTCTTTTGGAGTGGAAAGAATTGTCTTAGGTTTGAACCCTTCTATTGAGACCCCTACTGATTTTTTCAATGCTTATCGAATTGCTTCCCTTGAAATGAAGAATTTGCTGTGTGAGTTTTATTTGAATAGCTATGTTGTGACTCAAGACCATGATTGGAATCTATTGTTGTATGTTGGGGATGTCTAATTAAGGGAATTTATGTCTTGGGTACAAAATGGGATTAGTTGGGGAGAACAATATGGGGCTTATAAGTAAATGGAATCCAATATTACCCTATCCATTAGGGTTGAATCAAGGAATCCAGGGGATATTTCCAGGGAATGGCACAAAATTATTCTTAGACCTAGCTATGGTAATAGGATTATGCCTTGGATAGAAGAAATTTATAGTGAATATGAGGTAAAGGAAAAAGCAAGAGAGGAAACTATAAATAGATACCTCGCACAAAGATGGAACAACTTAACTAATGATCTCAAGTAGGCTGAGACTCATTCCATCTAGAACTATGCAACATCTCTTAAAAGAATTGACAGATATATTCACATTGGAAGGACAAAAGGGAAATTATGGCTTCCCCTGACTTTTCAGCCACCCATCCTAATGTGGTCTATACCAAACTTTAGGTTCTATCAATATGATATTATTGCAGAGAAATAGAGATGGAGTAGATTGGACAGATTGGGAGGATTCTGTTGGGATCCTGATTCACACACAACACACTCTAATGTGGGATAGTTGTCAGTTGCAAATTTCAGAGCATTGACCAAGCAGAAGAACAACCCTTCCCCTGCTAGAGGACCAACAAGACCTTAGCTTGGGGGGAGTGATGAGCCTAGTTTATGGTCTAGTTTTGGGTAGAACTTATGGTTTATTTGCTAAAGATATCATGGACCTTGATGATTAAATGTTGATATTTTTTATGATATTTCCTCAAAACTATTGACATTGGACTTAATCTTATTTCTACAAACCTTTAATGATGATGACATCTTATACAGACTATCCATATTAATTTTGCATTTGGTTAATGAATGTTCTTTGAGTTGGTTACATATATGCAATTATTATGCGTACTAACATTTCCATGTAGATTTAATTTGAGGATGCTAAATTGAGGAAGACACCACCAGCTAGGCATGCACCATAACATCCAACCAAGGAATCGTTCAAAGGTCAAAGGAGGTAGATGGTAGGAGATTCCCCATGCAAACTGAATGTAACTACCTTGTAGTGAACTTTAATGTTGTTGAGCAGCTCAGGTGTTACTGCTGTGCTAAATTTGCATTTGGACCTACATGCCTGACCAAATTCCATGTATGCATAACCACCACCACTCCACTTTCTTTATTTTCCCTAAATAGGCATCCTCCCAGTTCATGGAGTTGACCACCTTGTTTAGCTGATAGTATAAATAAGGATTAGATGCTCCTTCTCTGAAGGTTGCATGATTTGATATTGTACTTGCATTCTTGAGTTTTTAGATTTACTACTGTTTTGTACTCATGATTCACAGTGAATGAAATAAAGTTTTGAGTTTGAGCATTTGAGTTCTTATTAGTTTTGGAGGATACTTATCCAAGGGGCCCACTTGATGAGTAATCCATCCTTTAGTTTAGTATTAGTCTAGTATTACTTTATGTTCAGTAATTAATTAAGAATTTGGCACCGACTGTTTCTGCAGCCACTAGAATTCCATTATGTGATTGTTCCTACAACCAAAGCAGACATAGTAGTGTCATGTTTGTTTGCCCAGATTTTAATCTCTGTTATGCATTTCAACTTAGTATAGTTGTTGATTGATGATTAGCATTTATGTCATTCCTTTCCAAGGAATTTACTTTCAACATTGTGTCTTTCTTAGCTGTAGAATGAAAATGGCTACTTTGAGTTCCTAGTGCACATACTGTGCTGGCCTATTTCAAGTTCACGTCCATGGGTTGATAAGTTAAATGCACCTTCATGATGATTGAATAGCTATTCAGTTTAGATGTCCAATCTCTGAATCACAGCTGTAAGAACTTAGTTGTTAACTCATTGTAGGAGGTAGAGAGCTGGTATGTTTGGTGTTTTACTTTTTAAATTCCCCACCGGGAGGAGATAATGTGGTATGGGAATCTGAGACTCCTATTGGAAAATAGGTTTACAGGTATCTGGAGGCGTTTTCAGACAGTGAAATAATGTGTAAATATTATTTTACTACGTTGAAGCAAAATCCTTGCTTTGGTATATCTATATTGAGTTATTTTGAGGCAGGCTCTTCCTCTGGTAAAAGAGAATTGGAGATTGTCATTACTGAATCTCCTCCAAAATAAAAGAAAATAAAAGCTATAACTGAAGATATCATTGAGATTTCAGATGAAAAGGAAAATGTATCCTCTGATGATATCCAGTCTATGTTGGTTAAAGGGAAGATGAAGAATCTTGGTGAATTATGGAGTGTAGCCTCTCCTATTGATAGATTGAAGATTGATGATGCGTTGGTAGAATACCTACTTTGAAAAGGTATTGATGTGTCAGCTATTTCTAATTTCCTACTGGAAAATCTTGTTGAGATTGTTGAAGAAAGAATGTTGCTTGAAGGTCTGGAAGGACGCAAATTTGAAGCTTTGTTTGAGAAGGGGTGTAATAAAACTAAAGGGAGATTAGCTAAACTAATTATGGAAACAAAGAAGTACATTAAGGAGATATCTGATATTTACAAGTATTGTCTCCAGTGGCCTGTTGCGGTAGACAATTTCAGGAGAAAAATTGAAGCAATTGAGTCTGAAGTAAACATTATTGGAAAGAGTTTTGACATCTTTGAAGATAAAGAAGGAAAGCAAAGGTTGAGAGTTGGTGAACTACAAGCTGAGCTGGTTGTTGTACAAAGGCAGAGAGATGATGTAGTGAAGACCTTTTGGTTTCTTAAGGAAATTGCTGAGGTCCGATTAGAACATCTATCTAGGATTCTTGTTGATGTTGAAGATGTTGAAAGCCAAAGCTCACATTGTTCACCATATTTTACTTTGTTGGGTGTATTGGAAAGCATTTGTACTCGAATGGAGTCTGCTACTTTTAACTGGAAGAAGTTGTGTCTAGTCCTTGAGGAGAGATATAAGAAAGTTTTTTAGGTGAAGAGTGTTATCTTTACTTGAATCTTAAATGTTCCTTTTTGTTTGTTGTGAAGAAAAAGAGGAAGAGAAGCAAATTGAGTGTTTTTTTTGGAAGTTTTAGAATCTTTGTGACTCTTGATGTCACCATTTTTGCATACATATTTGTGGCCGCCCTTTTCCATTGATGTCAAAGGGAGAGATATTGGAGTCAGGGCGAGATATTGGAGAGATTGGAGTTGGAGAGTTTTTTTTTGTTGGGTGAGATTGATGGAGAAGTTTTTTTTTTTTTTTTATTACATGTTGCCATTAGTGACAAAGGGGCAGATTGTTGGAAAAACAAAGAAGATTGACTATCTCTACAATTTTTTTGTTGTCATTGATGTCACCATGATTGTGACTACAAGTCTAAGATTGTGACTGATCTGGTATTTTGGTCTGGTATCTGAATAGGTATTTGTATTGCTCTCTTTGGTATTCTTGTCTGCACTCCTCTGTAGTTAACTATTATCACTTGCAGTTTTGGGAAATGATTTGCAAGTGTTGGGAGCATGTACTTACAATATCTTGCATATCCAAATGCTTGTATGGTGCATCAATGTTTCTCTAGTGTTTGCACAATTTTATTAGGTCTATCTTTGGCTAAACTAATGAGTAGTGAAATAATTTTTGGTTATGTAGATATATGTGCGACCTATCCTAGGTTGATGCTGACTTGATAAAGTATGTTGGGAAGTTTTTGGAATTGCTTGAAGCTGACTATTAGCATTTTTGGTAATTATGATGTGCATCTAATTAGGTCGATCTAATTGATGCTTGCAAAGAGTTCAAGTATATATATATGTGAATGTTGTGGAAGAAGAAAAAAAGAAGATGATGAGAAAGAATGAGTGAGTAAGAAGTATGTAGTAGAAAGTGCAAAAATGAGCAAATGTAATGAAGTGTGTCAAGTTAGTATTTTGAGCATCATTGGAACTATATCAACACTTGCTGGGTGCATTTTTTTCAGTTCATTTTGGTTCTAAAAGCATTCTTTTATTCTGTAAATCTTTCTATAGGTAGTGAGCCTCCCTGTAAGCAGTGAAATTTTGTATTTAGGCACTGAGCCCTTGGCAGTGATTCTTATCTTTTTTGTTCTAGAAAAAAAATTATATTGTGAGTTAATCCTCACTGTGGTTTTTCCCTCATTGGGTTTTCCACGTAAATCTAGTGTTCAGTGTGTTATCTTGCCTTTTGTTTTGTATCTCTTGCTTATGCTTAATAATAGAACTGATAGTTTGTAGAATTGATTTGTGTTGAAGTTTTAAAGATAAATTTATGTGACAACTAATTCACCCCCCCTCTTAGTTTTCCTGCAACCTTTAACATATCCCATGCCATATACATGCATTTGGACAATTGTACTTGATTCCCTTACACCTCTTACAAATTTCATACATGCAAATATTCTTTCTCCTAGCTTGGGCACCCAAATTATGCTCATAATTGCTTATGATAGATTCCTTACAACTATCATAGAATGTGTCATAAATCTACCACAAGAGTTGTCATAGAATCCATAAGAGAATCTATTATAACTGACTAAAAATAGCCAATTCTCTTACATCCTATCATAACCCAACTTGGTTGCCAACTTCCTCCATGCAACAAGATGCCTTATGAAATGTCATAAGATTTATTATAGGTCAAAGATTCCAAAGTGGAATGCCTATTTCCACTTAGGATGATTATGTGTCATCCAATCACTTCCAACGGGGATGCCACCCAGCTGGTGTGTCCCAATTTGTGACATGACACCATAGGAAATTAAATAATACAAATTAATACAATAATACATCAATTAAATCAATATTAGGACTCTAAGGTTGAGACACCTTGATCCCAACATTCTCCCACTTGTCAAAGAAAAATCACTCTCACAATTAATTCTTAGGGCCCCAATGATGCAATGCTAGGGGAAGAAAAATCACTCTCACAATCTCATTTAACAAAACTCAAACAAATCTTTCATGTCCTTGCATCTAGGACTAATTCTTCTTCACAAAACTCTTGAATCAAAACCATCAAACAGAGAATAAAGCACAAAATCCCATTGAAGAATTCTCAAAACACTTAAAAAATCATTAATATAACTAGCCCATCCCTTTTCATCAACTTAAACAAATCAAACTTGTGAACTTACAAAGTTGATTGTCCCAATCAACAAACTAAGCCTATTCAGACCTCATTAATGAACAACCTAAAATTCCCTAGGAACATTCTCTTTGATGATGCAAAAAACATATTCAAAACACCTACAAAAACTTATCAAACCATCCACCATACCTTGAGCAAGTTAGTTTATCAAATATCAATCTTAAAACCATAAGTTTTGATTCCAATTTATGACAGTCATAAAACTACTTTTATAGGTCAGTCAATACAATGGACATAAAAATTTATGCTTTCACCAAAACCTATCCTATAGTGGCTCATAATACACCTAAAAATCATTTGAAAACAACATTATATAAGAAGGATTCAAAAACCATTACCAAAATTCTTTTAAACATCATAGTATACTGGTTTTACCAGTCATATTCACTTTTTCCAGACCTAGGACTAGCTTGAAACTGCCCCAAACCAATCCTTCAATCTTTAAAAATTTGGAATATATTAAATCACATCTTAAAATAATTACACGCCAATTTTGAAGAGATCTCCCTTGTTAAAATTTGAGAAACATAATTTTGAATACTCTCTGCATACCCTAGATCAGGGTTTAACCTGCCTAGACCAATTTGTCAATAATTTTCTCAAAACAACATGGAATTTAATGAAATAAAATCCATTTTAAAGAGGATTCATAGGGATTCAATCCACAATGGAGGAGGATAGGTTTCTTGCACAATTATGGTCGTACAATAGCTTGAAACACATAAATTATAGAAAGATTAAATGTAAATGTAACATCTAGAATGCATAGAAAGAAAAGATTAAAAGCAAGCATGCAATGCAAATCTAAATGCAATCTAATGCTAAGAAACAAAGAACAAAGGAAAGTAAAAACGTAAATAAAACTTGAAAAATCTCACCAAATTTGTACATATTTCCATGATTCATCTCGATTTCCCTTCTCCATTTTGCTGTTGTAGTATAATTGCCCTCAGATTTTCAAGAGTTCATGCAAGTATAGCCTATGATAGTGAATTAGCAAAACATTGAAGATTCAAGATAGTTGCTCTAAAAATTCATAATATTTTGAGAGAGATAAAAATGATAAAGAATAGATTAATTTATAGAAAATTGATTATTTGAACGATAGGCCAGGATTGAAAGATCAACGGACGGTTGAGATTGACTGATTAGTCATGCATTCTGATGACAGTTAGTAATGACATGAGTGATATAAATTAGAAATAGAATTAAAGATTAAATAAATGATTTAATCTTCTAGTTTGGTATTCAAAAACAAAAGAATTATCTTTGCATGACAAAGATAAAGATGGATTAAAGCAACTCTTTGTTTGAATGCACACACAAGGTTTAATTAATTAAATAGGAATATTTAATTAATCTGCATGTACATGCAAATGAGTTAGAACTGGACGATTGAATGATTTGATGAAGAGATTACTTGAGAATGCCACTCAGACATTAATCCAGAGTTAACTGACTGATTAAAATAGATGTCAAGTAAAAGTGAATACTTAGATAACTCACACAATTATCTAAATATAGAGGAATGCGTTAAAATAGAATTCATGAATTAAATAATTCATTTAATTCAATATTTAATATTTGAAGAACAATTAAATAAATAAGATTTATTTAATTTAAGTGATGAAGGGGTTAAATGAATAATTAAATAAAAGAATTTATTTAATTATAGTTGAAATATGATAAAGGTAAATTAAATAAGAATTTATTTAATTTGACAAGAAGGATAAGGTTAATTAGTAACATAATTAAATAAAAAATGTTTATTTAATTAATTAGATAGAATAAAGAAAAGTGTGAATTAATTAAATAATTAAGATTATTTAATTAATAGAAGAATTAACGAAGAATTATGAAGAATATTGAAGTCGCAGGCTTAAACCAGATTTCATGTCTACATTTGCCCCTCTTTGATACAATGTCATTTCGGCGTTGTGTCATAGAAAATCGATAAAAATATGCCCCAATCATGCCCTAGTTTGAACAGGTGAAGGTATGCCCCCTCGAAAAAATTGACAAATTTTTGAAAAAGTTAAGAAAAATTTGGAAATGATCCCGATTAGTCCATTGGATAGCTAGTAATGCAGTGGAGTTGACGGAATTGAAGTCGGACATGGTATGAACAAGTACAGGTAAGTTGGAATTTGATGCGGCCAGTAGAAAAGAATGCCACCAAAACCCTAGGTATAAATAGAAATTGGGGTAAAAACCAATTCATTTTCACCCACCTAGCTTTAGAGTTGAGATTTTTCTCTACACCCACAACGACGATGTATCCTGTTTCGAACACCCACCATCGAGCTTACAGGATCCGGACCTTCAGGCGACTAGCCGAGGCAGACCCCCCCCGGTATGTACCTCAAACTTTCCTTTTGAAATTTTTAATTTGCACGTGTTTTTATGCATTTAACTTGAGTTTTAATTATGCATCATTTTGATAAAACGCTGCATGTGAATGCGCAAACGACGCATTTGCATGCAGATCAACACATTTGAAACATCACTTAGATAGGTTAGCGTAGCTTTTGTGCGGTTCACTACATTTGTAGCTTAGTTGAACGCATGTGTTATAAAACATCGCATATGTAACTTAGTTAGCAACATCTATTTATTGTTCAACGCATTTGATTTTTATGCACCACATATGTATTTATTTCAATGCATTTGTATTTTACCTACATAGTTGCATTTAATAGATAATTTGTGCAGTCGCATTTGTGATTATGCACGCATATGCATTGTAAAGTTATGCATTTGACAAATAGTGACACATGTGTGTAATTAAATGACACATCTGATTTTTATGCACCGCATATGTAAAATAACAACGCATGTGCTAAAGAATGATGCATGTGCAAAACAATGACACATTTGAATAGTAGTTAATTTAGTCATTGTTCACTAGGATAGATGTTTGATGTTGACATGAGGCATGTATAATGCCATTGCAGGTTGTGTTGGATAGTGTATACATGCGAGAGTGAAGACCGATGAATTTTTGATTTAGAGATAGCTTGCAGAGTGTAGAGCAACATTTTCTATGACACCTAGGTCTTCTACACATTACAGACATGCCCCAGATTTGGGAAAACTGGGGTTTACTTACTACCTTATGTGAGCGGTGGCACTCGGAGACATCATCCTTTCACCTGCCTACTGGAGAGGCTATAGTGATGTTAGAGGACATCTATAGGATTTTGAGACTACCTATCAGAGGCACATGGGTGAGCTATGCTACCTAGAGGGGTATTGCCAAGATGTGCCGATACTACCCACATGTTGATGTCAGGTAGTTAGGGCTGGATCACTATGAGATTAGATGGCATGTATTAGCGCAAAGGTATGGGCAGTTGGACTGTCTATTGTGTACATTGATAGGTGGCATAGTACTTCCTGACCATCGAGGTCATGGTTTTCCTGTGGGGTGGGGGGAGATGCTTGTAGGCATGTTAGAGTGGCGAGTGGTATATGCTTGGGGTTCCTGTCTGCTTGGGATGTTATATTTTCACTTACATGATATAGCCTACTGAGAGGCACAGTCTATAAGTTGTGGTACCATGCTCCTAATGGTATGGGTGTGGGAACACATTGCAATCTTGTAGCCACCAGTGACAGTAGATGTACTGCATGGAGCTCCTTACACCTTCTGTTATGCGGGGGAAAACACTCAACACCACATAGGAGTTACAGGATATTTCAGGAATTCCATAGACATGATGGTTCAGTTTACATGGAGGCCATACTTGGGATGCATAGACTGGTCCAATGAGGATGAACACTTTCCTTTTTTCTGACAGACACAATACTTGATTGGGTGGACAGTGTAACATGTCCATATCATAGAGCATCACTTGCTAGATCATGTCTTGCGGTAGTTTGGAGAGATACAGGACATGCTGAGAGGACGAGCTCAGTTCATGAGGTCATCGTGAGAGATCCCCCTATGGGGTCCAGAGATTCTAGTGGCTACAGTTGAGGCAGACATTGATGCATTACAGGCAGTTCCTTGGGGGTGGAGAGATGGTTTGGCAGACCTAGGTACCACAGAGGAGTATGATTAGTGGTGGGTCATGCATAGGATGATTCCTTTGACAAATCTAGATCAGCCAGTGTCAGTAGAGCAGTGAGGGACATGACCACGAGGCAAGAATGGCAGAGGTAGAGGTCAAGGAGGTAGAGGAGGCCGTGGTGATGATAGAGATGATGGTGGAGGTGGTCGGTGAGGTGGTAGGAGAGGGAGACGTGGACGAAGGGGAAAAGGGCCACCACTATCACCGATTCATGACGAGAGATAGGGAGAGGAGGATGTGGCCATGCCCAATATTGGCCGAGGTGGGGAGGAGGTTCATGTAGAGATTGGTAGAGAGTAGGAGCATCCTAGAGAGGAGGCCATTCCAGATGTTCTTGTAGAGGAGGAGGCAGAGTGAGAGGAGGCAAAGATTAATGCCCTAGGCTTGTTGGGTGCCTATCAAGAGGATGATGAGGAGGATGATGATCATGAGAGAGAGATTTGTGACTGGATTTTGGAGGAGTTGGACGAGGAGGAGGATGGTGTACTGAGGGCCAGATAGGATGACATAGGGGTAGTTGATCCTGATATAGCTACATTATGTGCTCAGGTTGCATCCTTGGAGGAGTAGATGAGAGTCTTGACATCCGAGAGGGATGTGTTATAGATGGAGAGCGACAGAGTTGTCATGGAAAAAGATCAGGAAATAGCTTGGAGATAGGAGATTGAATAGAGATTTATAGAGCTCAAAGCTTTATGTACTGGACCATCAGTTGCCTTTTCCAGAGAGTTAGTCAGAGCTGGGGAGAGGGAGACTTATTACCGTGATTTATATGAGGCAGAGGTTCCTCTAGAGAGATGGGCTCCCAACTTCTCATAGGCATGTAGTAGTAGGTCACAAACCATGACCCACACCAGGACAGTTAGTAATGAGGGTGTGGAGCAACCAAGAAGATCAGGTCCATATGACAGGCCTCACTCAGCTCATAGGTCATCGGGTTCCCGATATCATTCATCTGCGCACTCCAGCCATGATAGCAGTGGTAGTTTAGGATAGGGGAACTTCTTGATACGTATTGAGACATTGTATTATGATTCTATAGCTTGCGGGCTTCCATGTTTATTGATACACTATGACATTGTGATGTGACACTATTGAGCGATATATATATATATATATATATATATATATATATATATATATATATGATTTTGGCGGCGATTCTCATGACATGCATTTCTATTTATTGATTATGCAGTCATTTGTTTATACATGTGATGTTTATATGATATGCCTATGTGATGTTGATTCTATATGATGTATGTAGTTTATAATTATGAGATGCACTTTGATGTTGTATGTACAATGCATGCTACATGTGATGCTATACCAACGTAATGTGATGCATGTATTTACATTTGTTATGTAAATGGAGTGCTTATGATATGTATTGTATGATGATGAATTTCTATTATGCCATGATGTCCTAAATATGATAAATTCCTATATGTATGTATTTTTCTAACATGTATGTGTATGCAGGATGACTTATATTGTTGTGTGTCATAGGACTCCATCATAATGCAAGAAAGAACTATTAGTGCTGAAAGAAAGATTGAGAAATAATAAAAGAAATGATATGGATGTTAGTATTAGCAATCTTTGATGTTTCGTTGTATCAAAAAAGGTATTGCACTTTATCATCATTGGGCAGGACTAATACAAATGGAGAAAAACACCATGATATGACATAGATCAAGGTGTGCAAGGTCATCCACTTGCTAACAACAGACAGTCGTAGACAAGGATTGCCGTTAACTCATACTAAGGGAACAAGTTGCCCCAGTCTTTTTGTTTAGACAAACCATAGACAGAAAACAAAGTAAAAGATGGGTCATGAGACGTCATCTCTCCTCTAAATCCTTCATGGGACATCCTTGAGGAAACTAGTAACATGACTCAAAAATCAAAGTTAAAAGACAATTGATAGAAAACAGTCAAAGAAAATAGAATTCTAATACATCGTTGCTTCTCTAAATCCTTCATGGGACATCCTTGAGAAAGCTAGTAACATAATTCCTAGTCATCAATTCAAGATAAATGATAAGATAAACAAGCCATAAAGTCAAAAAGCCAGTGAAGAATTTGCCAAAACTTGATCTGTTTGTTTGATTCATTTTGATTGATAGAAGGATTGATTGATAGAGCCTGATGTTAGGGGATACACATACCAGATAAGATTGTGTCTGGTTTTGATGTTATGACTATCTGTATAAGGCATGACAAAGCCTAGTTTCAGAAAGACATGTATCGTATAAGACGTTGAGTCAGATGTCATTGATGTGATAACCTGTGTAAGGATACGTTTGATTGTTTGACAATGTCGATTATGCAAGAAGGACTCATCCTATATAAGACATAGATTTTTGTGCAAATAGCTATATTCAAGAAGGAATTATCCTAAATAAGATACTGGATGGTTGCTGTGATGATGTCTATTTCTAGGAAGGACACATCCTATAGTAGACATTTGTTGATTTGTTTTGATTGTTTTGTTTGGAAAGTTGTTTGATTTGACTTAGAGACATTACTGACTTGTTCACGAGATTGATGCATGACTTGATATGACGTGTTGACAATTGACTGTGTGTGATGACAAACCCTAAAGGACTGACCTAGTGTAGCCTCGGGGGCCCATCGATCAATGGCCTTACCTACGTTATACACGTAGAGACCTCATAGTTCGACTTGACTTTGATTGATAAGACTGACTACAAATAGAAGATGTATGTGAAAGTGAATGTGATGAACCCTAATGGACTGACCTAGTGCGGCCTCAAGGGCTCATCAATTGATGGCCTTTCCTATGTTATACACGCAGAGAGCTTGTAGTTCAACACAACCAATGACCTTGTCATATAGACATATGGATTGAATTATGATTTTATACAGACTAACCTAAATGGACTAACCTAATGCCTCAGGGGCACATCAGCAGATGGCCTTGCCTACGTCTAGTCGTAGAGGCAACGTAGTTCAAAAAATGACAAAGACTGACAAGTGCGATTGACTCTGACTCTATTTTTTGGATTTTTGACATGGTTTGATTTTTTTGTCTTTTTGAAGTTTTCTAATGTTTTTGTATTTTCTTAGGACATTTTGCGATGTTTGTGGATTTTTCTATGGTTTTACATCATCAACACAGCCAATGGAAGAATCAATATGACACACGTCAAGTGTTTTCCCCCAGTCGAGTATAAGACCAATTGATTATGAATAGAGAAAAATAGGGGATATGAAATGCACTTGATGTCAATCGTTCCAGTTTATGGGAAAGACTACCACTTATTATGAATGGTATATACAAGTGATGGATACGAAAGATAAGGGATATGTACAGGGATAGGTAGTATGTATAGGGATAAGGACTATGTATAGGGTAGTGGACTATGTACAGAGAGAGATAGTATGTACAGGAATGTGCTAGATTAGAATAATAGTAGACAAAGGAGCAGAGTCAACTACACATGGCACATGTTTGCCAGGTTTTCACCATGGTACCTATCCAAAGCGCCACCGAAGTGGTTTTCACTATTGGATGAATTATTTGTCTTTACGATTTTCTAGATTATATAAATTTTTTGGTGTTACCAAGATGCCTTTTTTCTAGGTTTTCACCTTGGTAACAATTTTTTTGATTTTTTGATTTTTTTCTATTTTTGCTAAATAAGACAAGGCTCTCAGAAGCTATGCGTAGAAATTCTTTAGATGCATACTATTGATTGGTGAGGACAATGGTTCCCCTTTAGGAGTCAAGAGTTGGTACGCTCCTAATCCAAAAGCTTATGTAATAATATAAGGTCCTAACCAGTTTGGTTCAAACTTTCCTGTTTGTCTCTTTCTGCTTGATTCTTTGGGTTCTCCATTAAAACCAGGTCACCAATGTCAAAGTTTCTGTTCAAGACCTTCATATTATAGCTACGATGAAGGCGATTATGATATGCTTGGAGATGGTCTAGTGCCTTTTGTCTTTGCTCATCCAGGAATTCTAACTCATGGAGTCTTGATACTCGGTACTCTTCATCATCGATATGGCCTTTCAAAGATACCCTTAGGGAAGGAATCTCGACCTCAATATGAAGAATAGCTTTAGAACCAAATACTAGTGAATAGGGAGTGGCACTAGTGGGAGTACAGATACTTTTGCGATAAGCCCATAAGGCAAGATTAAGCTATAAATGTCAGTCACTGCCAGCATCAGTGATAATCTTCTTGAGGATTCTAATGATGGTTTTTTTAGATGCCTCTACTTGGCCATTACCTTGTGGATAGTATGGAGTGGAAAAGTGATGTTGAATATGAAATTCATCACACAGATGGCAGACTTCTTGATTCTTAAATGGGCAGCCATTATTGGTAATTATGGACTGAGGGACACCATATCGACATATGATATAATTCAGGATAAATTTAGAAATCTGTGTGCCGGTAATGTATGTCATAGGAATGGCTTCAATCCACTTTGTAAAATACTAAGTGGTAGTGATAATGAATTTGTGTCCATTAGATGATGTGGGGTGGATCTTACCTATGAGGTCGAGTTCCCATTGGGAAAAGGGCCATGGTGACGTTATAGGACGAAGCTCTTGTGCTGGCGCATGTATCAAGTCTCCATGAACTTGGCATTGGTGACATTTTATTACAAATAAATATGAGTCTTTTTCCATAGTAGACCAGTAATAACCCAGTCTCATAATCTTTTTGGCTAAGGTAGGACCACTAGAATGGGAACCACATATACCCTCATGCACCCCACGCAAGGTTGCTTGTGCTTCAGTAGAATCAAGACATCTCAATAGGGTATTATCTAAGGTGCGTCTATATAGGGTGTCTCCGACGATGGTGTATTTGGTTGACTTGCAGAGGAATGTCCTACGTTGGTTGTTTGATAGGCTAGTGGGTATGACTTCGACATGAAGGTAGTCATAGATTTCTTTGTACCATGGGGAATCAGGACCAACAATGTCACACACCATTTTAGAATCTGGGATATCGTAGGCTGGTACCAAAAGCTATTCTACCAAGAACTCAAACTTAGGCACGTTGTTAGGAATGTCGAGAAGTGATGCAATTGTAGCCATAACATTTGTTGCCCTGTTTAAAACATGAGGTATCTGATGAAATTCGACTTTGTCAAAGTACTCTTTAAAGTTATCAGCCATGCATTTGTAGGGAGAAGGCTTCTTATCCTTAGTCTCATAATCATCATTTACCTATCTGATTACTAGTTGAGAATCACCATACACCTGTAGATTCTTAATTTTCCACTTGACTGCCATGTGTAACCCTGTCACTAGAGCTTCATACTCTGCTATGTTGTTAGTACATGGAAATGCAATCCTGAATAACTTAGGGATGGAATCACCCTATGGTGTGATAAACAATATACCAGCCCCTGAGCCATGATTTGTATGTGAGCCATCAAAGTATAGTTTCCATATTATGTTTTTGTCAATTGTAAATATAAACTCATCAGGAAATTTTGCAACTAATGGGTGATTTTCCTGTATTGGCGTGTCGGCTAAGTGATCAGCAATGACCTATCCTTTAATAGCCTTTCTTTCTACATATTGGATATCATACTCACTAAGTATCATAACCCACTTGGCCAGTCGCCCTATTAATGTTGCCTTGCTAAGAAGATATTTTAGAGGATCTATTTTAGCAATCAACATTGTTTGATGGTTTAGCATATAGTACCTTAGTTTTTGGGTAGTAAATACTACTGTCAGATAGGCACGTTCAATGGTACTATAGTTGAGCTCATAACCTACCAAAGTCTGACTGATATAATAGACTACCCTTTCATGACCTTCATCATCATTTTGTGCAAGCAATACTCTGAGTGATGAATGGGTTGCTATAATATAAAGAATCAATGGTCTTCTTTCAATAGGTGGCATTAAGATTGGTGGTGTGAGTAAATATTCCTTAATCAGTTGAAAAGCCTCCCCACACCTAGCTGTCCATGCAAACAGTACCCCTTTCTTCAGTAGATGTTGAAAAGAATGTGTCTTATTTGCTAACTGCACTATAAATATTCTGACGGATTGCAGTCTTCCTTGTAGTGTCCTTAGTTGACTGAGATTAGTGGGTGGAGGCATGTCTATGATTGCTTTTACCTTGGTTGGATCCACTTCAATGCCTCGTCTGGAAATGATATAGCCTAACAACTTTCATGACTTCACTCCAAACACACACTTCTTGGGATTGAGTCTCACCTTATACTTCTCCAGCCTTTGAAATATCTTGTCTAAAACCTATAAATTTTTTGGCCTTGTCTTGGATTTAACAATAATGTCATCGACATAATCCTCCATAAGAGTGTGTACTAGATCATGAAAGATAGTGGTCATGGCACGTTGATAAGTTGCTCCAACATTTTTGAGTCCAAAGGGCATAACATTCTAGCAATACATACCCCAAGGACAAGTGAAAGATGTCTTAGGTTGGTCTTCAGTTGCAATTGTGATTTGGTTATATCCTGAAAATCCATCCATAAGGGACAACATCTCATATCTTGCTATCATGTCAACTATCATGTCTATGTTAGGAAAAGGGAAGTCATCCTTAGGACAAGCCTTGTTGATCTCTAAAATCGGTGTAGATGCGGATGCCCCCTATTGGTTTAGTGACTGGTACAGGATTGGAAATCCAATCTTCATAGTCGATTGATCTAATGAAACTAACGTCTAATAGTTTCTTGAGTTCTGCCTTGACTAGTAAAGCAATATGTGGATGCATTTTCCTCAATTTTTGTTTCACTGGTTTGACACCTAGTTGTAAGGGTAAGTGATGTAGAACAAGTTTAGGATCCAACCCAGGAATGTCTACATAGGACTAGGAAAAATTTATCTGTCTCTGTGCAAAGAAGGTGTGGAATTTTGGTTTCTCTTTTGTTGTCAATGATGCTGCAAAATAAACCAGTTGGGGATTCTCTTTTGTACCTATGTTGACTTCTACTGATTCTTCAACAAGCATGGGTGACTTTTCCTATGCAATGGGGAGAATGGTCAAACCTCCATCCTTAGGTTCCTCAGAGAGGTTTTCACCTTCGAATGCATCCTTTCTTTTTACTTTTTCATTGTCTAAAGATGCCTTTCGGTTTTCACCTAGAGACTCATCCTTTTTATCTTGTTTATTATTTTTCTCATTTTTGTGACTGGAGGGTTGAATAGATTCCCCAAAGTATGCTTTGTTGTCCAAGTTAATGGTAAAACCAACCTTGTGATCACCATTAGGTATGCCTTCTCGTAAACCGAGGAACTCAATAATTGCTTCGTCGTTCACAAAAATGTCTAAGACAGGTGTGTCTTGTTGGCCCCAATCAATGAGTTGGGGATAAACAAAGGGCATGCCATCGTCAGAGTTATCAAATTTTAATGGGGTCAACATAAGGATTGAGTTATTCATATGGTCACAAAATTCTTGTACTAAGTCATGTTTGCTCTTAGGTTTGGATCTAGGTGGATTGATAGGGGGGTTGTTGTGTGGTTTTTGCACACACGCCCCACTGAAAGCAGGGACCCTCTTTTGCTTTTGCTCTTGTGCTTTTTCCCCCTTTGATTTTGAGGATTTGTATTGCCTTGGCATGAGCTTAAAATATTCATCTTGCTTTCCTAAGTGTTTTTCCAAAGTTATTCTTTGAAAATCTTAAGTTCTGGGCAAAATTCGGGTTTTTGCACTGGTTCGTGATTTTTCGATCCATCTGGATTTTCCTGGATTTCATCCAAACTCTGGCAAGTCGGTTTTAACACTGCTGTTTGGGAATTTTTGGCCTTCACGGAATTCTGCCTAGGCCAATTTTTTTTGGATTTCCGTCTTGCTATCGGGCTTCTGGATTTTGTTGTGCGAATTGCATTTGGTCGATCTTTGGAGATTTTCTTGCTGTTGTGCTTTCTCATTTGCGTTCTCCTGAGTTGGAATGTTCAATCCTATTATGCTTTGATGGGATTTCTTGCTTGGAGTCTAAATTTTTGTGTGTTTGGGGATTTCATGGCTTGCTATGTGTGTTCATTATTAAAATTTAGGGTTTCAACTTTGGAGCCATCACCGATACTGATCAAATTTTCCTTGAGTGAATTCTAAGTTTAGATCCATCAATGAGTGTTTTTGCATTTGAACCTGGGTCCTCAAATTTGTGATCTTCGATCAATTTGAGTGAAATTGTGTGAAGGGCTGTGAAATCCGGGTTTTCCCTCAATTTTTGGGTTTTTCCTGTTCCTCTGGATTTTCTCAATTTTCTTGACTACTGCATTTTCCCAAAAATCCAGAGTTTTGCCTGCTTCGTGGATTTCCGCTCCCTTCAGATTTTCCCGAAATCCCGTTGCTCCTTCATTTTCTGGATTTTTTTTGACTGTTGATTATTTTCGCCAAAATCTGACTGGTCTGGATTTTCCCGAAAATCCCAAACTGTGTATAATTTTGCATTAATGATTTTTCACAGGAATTTGATATTTGCTTAGGGTTATTTGAATTTTGAATATATTATTGGTGACATGCTAATTCTGATCTTCATATTATAATGGATATTATTGATGCTGGTTTTTGCTAAGTGCAGGCTGGGTTTAATTTGATTGAAGGGGGATTTAAAGCATTTATTAATTCACCTGTGGCCGACCTGGAGATTATTTTCCTCAAGATACCAGATAAATTAAGACAGGGATGAAGGGGCCAGTTAATGATTGATTGCATTGGGAATTGTGCTTCACATGCATTGGATCAAGTTACATTTTAAATCCTAGGCTGACCTAGATGAGTCCCATGCATTTAATGCATATCTTATCTTATTTCAAATTTCTCTTGGCCGACCTATCTGGGATAATTTATTATTGTAAAATCTATATTAGGCCAACATGTTCTATGGTTTTCTATAAATATGGCATTTCACCTCATTTGTAAAGGGGGGCTTATTAGTAGAAGTCATTGAAGATAGTTCTTGGAGGCAGTTAGGGTAGTAAAGTAAGAATTAGGGTTAGCATTTAGTCGATTCTAGAGCAAGTGCTGTAACAAAACATTAGAATTATTGTTGAAATCTAGTGATTCAATAAAATTGTAGACATTGAGATTTTCTGATGATCTCTTTTGTGTTGACTTATCTTGCATGGTTCTTATGATTCTATATTTTTAATTGCTCAAGGTTATTAGATTTAGATTTAGATCTGATTCAATGATGTTCATGATTTAATGTTTGAAATGTTTGCAACAATCCTTGGTCCATACTTTTTGCAACCAACTAATTGTTAGTTGCTTTGCAAAGTTAGCCTGGATTTTATATTCATTGTGCTTAGTTCAATTATAGAGATTTATTCATTTCAATTGCAATTGGGTTGTCTTGGATGAATGTTAATGATCTGAAAATCCTAATACCCTAGAAGATTGCACTATTTCTGTGAGATTGTATATTTATCTTGGTCAAGCAGGGATTAGTTTATGAGGGATTGGTCCATTTCAAGTATTTCATCATTTGCATTGTTAATTTTAGGAGTAGTTAAATTTAGTAATCTCTTTGAAACCCTAATCTTTTGTTATTTATTTATCTTTTGGATTAGATTTAGGATTGAAGTATCATTACATTGCTAGATATGATAAATTCAAGATTCAATCTTTGCTTGTAGTAAGGTCCCTTTGTGATTACCAATATTTTCACATATTATCTGAGTTGTTTATGCATTGTCAAGACCTGACATTAGAGACCTTGGGGTTATCTCTTGAGGCTTGCTGATAGAGATTTTACCTTTCAAGAGAGATAGGATATTATATTCTGTCTGAGTTGTTGCTGTGTGGAAAACATCATCAACATAGGCCTAATTCCAAGGTTTGATTATCTGAAAAAAATGGCTCAGGTTTCCAAGAGGTAGGATCAAGTGATTCCCAATAGTAGTGTTTAAACCATTCCTCTTTTTTCATGTTCTTTGGTGGATAGGAATTCAATGGATTTGGTGAGGATCTTAACATTAAGTCAAGTTCTCCAAATAGCTTGTCAAGGTCCATGGAAGAGGTAGAGGATAGGGAATCCCACTCATAATTGTTGGAGTTAGGGGAGTCACCATGATATTGGTCAGATGATTCGTGAGATGACTTAATATCTTTTGAAGCACTTACTTCCTCAATTAAGGGTGATGTGGTACTAGGAATGCCAATCTGAATCGGTTGAAACCCTAGCCCCATGCCATTTGGCCACTGAGAAACAAATATTGGTTCAATCCTCCCATCTTGGTTTAAGCCTAAACCACTCTGTCCATCATATCCCTTGCTCTGCATGATTGTGAAACCATTTCCAAATAGATCTGTAGGAATGTGAGCAAGTGAGGAAGGTTGTTCATTATCTTCCTTGTACAACCAGGAGGTGACATCTTCTGTATTTATGGCCTCTTTGCTTAATTCTCCCCATTTAATGAAAGTTGTTGTAGGAGGAACATGTAAAGTGACCATAGATTGTCCCCTATCTGATTTAGGTAAACCGTATGACTTAGGAGGAATCAAATGGCTAACATAATAAGATGTCATCATGTGATACTCTCCACAACCCTTGTCTTGGATCTCAACCCTAGGAGTGGTAGGAATTGAGGGTGAAATAGATGTTTGAGTGAGTGTGGATGGGTCAACATAGGAAGATGGATTGGACGATGAAGCCTCTTTGTTTACCGACACTTGGCGTTGGGGGATCTCTTTTAGATTGGTACAATATTGGAATGGATCTGGGTCACCATCTATAGTTATTTTTGTGCCATTGTAAGGGAATTTAAGGTACTGATGATATGTGGAAGGGACCGCCTTCATGGCATGAATCCATGGTCTACCTAGCAGAAGGTTATAAGGAAGGGTGAGATCCAAGACCTGGAACTTTGTCTCCATTACTGCAGGACCAATTCTGATAGGAAGTGTTACCACCCCCTTTGATTTTCATTCCTCATCATCATAAGCTTTAATGATGATACTTTTGGTTGTGTCTACGCATGCTTCTGAGAAACCCAATGCCTTAATTAGTTTTAAAGTGCACAGGTTTAACCTCGCTCCTCTGTCTACCAAAACTTGTCTAACTTTGGTGTCATCAACAAGGACTTCTAGATGTAAAGGGTCGTTATGGTTTGTCTTTTCAGTTGCATAGTCTTGTTCAGAAAATGTGGCATGGTGATTATTGGTCAAGTAGCCCACCATTTCCTAGAAATGATTGACATCAAGGTCATTAGGGACCATGGTGTTCTACAAAGCCTTATTGAGAATAGATCGATGCTTAGGGGAAATACGCAATAGTTCCAAGATTGAGATTTGGGCTGGGGTCTTCCCCAACTAGTCAAGTAGGTTATATTGTAACTTGGAAGGCTGTGGTGTTTGCTATGATGGAGGGCCTTGGATAGTGATCTTAGTATGATGAGTATTGATCATGCACTCGAGATTTGTATTGATAGTAATGGTATTGATATTCTCATCAGCAACGCGAAGGTGATGAATGATTTTTCCACCATTATAATCATGCTTGATACTTGCATAGTTGGCTGACATATTGGTCTGAGTATTCGAACTGGGAACAGTTCCTTTCCCATGGTCATGTAGTGGATTAGAAAAGACTTGATGATCAGTGTTTGATGACTTTTGTTTCTGTCCACTAACTTCAATTATTCTCCTTTCGACAAGATCTTGTATGATATTCTTCAATTGTTGACAATTTTGTAGGTTATGTCCCTTAGTTCTATGATAATCAAAAAAGGAATTATCATCCCACCAAACTGGTTTAAATTTTCCTGGATCGTATTGTCTTGGTTCCTATAGTTGTATAAGATTATGTTGTAACAGTTGTTTGAATACAGACTCAATGGGTTCCCCTAAGGGAGTGAACTCACATTTTTGAAACCTCCTTTGTTGTTGTAGATGTTGAGTATTTTGGACCATGTTAGGAGGTTGATTGAAAACATTAAGCGTGTTGGTAAAAGTGTGAGGTCCTTGTAATGTGATGAGTGGTCCTGCTTGTAGCGTTTTAGCATCAACTACCCCATCATTGGTGACATTTTTGTTGCGAGACCAAAATTTGTTTCTGTCAGTGGGGGTGTTTTGCACGATCGGATTTCTATTGGATGTTGATGTCTTAAGTTCACCTTTTTCAATGAGATCCTTTTCTATTATAACCCCTTTTTCCACTAGTTCCAAAAAAGATGTACAACAATGTACCCTTAAGTTACTCCATAGTTTTGCATGAAGGTTTTCCTGGAACATAGTAACTTTTTGTTTTTCAGGTATCTCGATAGGGCAACAGCTAGCTATAGTCCTCCACCTCTAGAAGAAAGCAATAAATGTTTCACCTTTGTCTTGTGTTGTGACACACAGGGTTGCTATATTTATCTCGTGGTCTATGTTGAAGGAGAATTGCTCCACAAATTTCTCAACTAGTTCACCCCAAGATCCGATGCCAGAGTCTAGACCTGAAAACCACTCTAGTGCAATTCCTACAAGACTTCTCAGAAATAGTCTCATAAAATATGTGGGGTCATAGGAAACATCTATGCATATGGTAGAAAGTTACCTTATATGTTCTATTGGATTATGTTTTCCATTGTACTTAGGGAGATTCGGTATGACATATCTGTGAGGGAAAGGGGTCATATACAATGATCTATCAAAGGGAAATGGGCATATGTCCTTTGTTGAAAAGGATTTCTTAGTTGAAACTGACATGTTATCCATTTGCATTTGTAGTGCATGCATTTGTGTTTGTAAGACGTCAACGTGGGTCAAGGACGTGCTAGGCGAATTATGTGGATCTGTGTATGTATTCTGAAATCCAAAGTCTCGTGATGGGTTTCGATTAAACGTTGGTATTTGAGGTGGATTTGGATTCAAAATGTTTGTAAACATGTTCTATTCTGGAATCTGCATAAATTGGTGTTGACTTGGGATTTGTGTGAACGGATTCTAGGTACCGTGTTGGGAAAAGGGATTCAGATTCAGAATCTAGGAGTATGGGTTCTGATTACCCATCTGAGAGAACGAATTCTGATTTGGAATCTATGTGAATATATTCTGACTGCCGATCTGGGAAGATGGATTCTGATTTCCAATTTGGAATGAGGGAATGCCTCCTATTTGTGTAATCCGTGGTATAATACTAGTGACTTGAGCACTAGGTATGGCCATCAATTGTGGTATGGTGCTCGTGATACTGGCATTAGGTATGGCCGTTGACTAGGATATTGTACTTGTGACACCGAAATATGGTGTAGAGGTTGATGTTTTACGTCTTTTACTCCCAACAAGAGGACCAAAGGGAGTGGATGATGATCCTCCTTTAGTGAAATTAAATCCCAATGTCATGCCGAATGTACCAAATGGAGATGTATGGACTATCGTACTCTATGTAGGTGTGCCAGATGGCATAGTTGTGCTGACCTGAGGTATAGTAGTACTAGCAGTCATTGTATTTGTCCCTTGTGTAGGTTGAGTTTGTAAGGTGCTGATATCAAATCCTGTAGGTAAGGTAACACCTTTAGCTAGCAATTTGGCTAAGTATCGTTGACAATCATTTGCTAGGTACTCATCTACGAAAGAGGCAAACTCAGTGTCCTGTGCGGCAGCCTCTATGTCTTATGTTGTAATGTGACCTTGAGTGTTTCTAGTGGTGAATTTTTCTAATAGAGTCTTGTGAGGTCTTGAGGAAAATGGATTGATGATTTTTTTTGGGTTCGACATCTTTTCTCTCTCTCTTCTCTTAGACCTAGTTTCAACCATGTAAGATTAGCTCAATATGCAAGGGATGCAAAACTATGTCTATGGACAGTATGACTCTAGTCTATGTTTTTGGGATTTTCTGGATGCAAAATAAGGAATGTTCTAGGATGACACTAGCCTAAAATCTAAAGATGCAAAGTCTAAGCAAGGCTCTAAAATAATCAATTCTATAAACCCAAGTCAAAGGGACCAACTACCTAAAGTCTAACCAAGTCGTCAATTTAGTTAAGTCAAGGAACCAATGTAGGATGAGGATCAAAGACAAGTTGAGTTTCCTAACTAGACTGATGAGCTAGGAGGACTCTCTGTAGGACAAAGGATAAAATGATAAGACTAGGTTCAATGACATATTTTGTTGATGCTATGATTTTTCTAGAGTGTAGATGGTGGAACTATCCTAAAGTTTGTAAAAATGACCTTCCTAGAAGTTTACTCTAAAGGAAAAAAAGTATTCTATGATGAGACCAAACTCTGAATTAGGACAACTATGGTAATGACTATATGAACCTAAAGGATGCAAAATTGAGTAAAATCATTTCTTGTTTTTGTTCAAAGTTTGCTTGTGGGATGCCAATTGAAAGACTGGTATAACCATGTTGACTGGATAGTGATCATGAATTCTAGTTTTCTAATCAGGAAAATGCATCGTAGGATTTCACATATGCGGTTAAGTTTACTAGTTACAGTTAAATTTCACAGTTATAGTTTTCTGATGATCAATTGCTTGTCCTTGATAAAGTTTAATGTCTGACTCTGATAGATGTGGTTAAAATTCTAACAGATGCAACTCATAATGACAGTTGTGACTTAGAATATAACATATGCATTTTTTCACAAAGCAATTGCGAGCTAATCTGGTAGATGCGACTCTACGCTAAATAGATGCGACTGATAATGATAGATGCGACTCTAAAAATCAATTTCAACTTTCTGGTGAATAGTTGCGACTCTTTGTGTATTTTCAGTGATTTGAGATTTAAAACTGACTCTATTTTTCATGATCAAATTTTGGAAAACAAGAACAATCATAAGACAAAGTGTTTTCAGTTTGATTTTGGACTCAAAGAACATTTAAGTTGACAACATACAAGCACATCCTAATAGGCCAAAAGGCCAAGGGTTTGTATACTTGGTATAGCCCACCTAAATACCCCGGATTGGTGATAAACACCTTTCCTTCTCGAGAGTAGATAGCTTAGAAATTTGGTGGCATTGGCTCCCCTCCATGGCTCATTAACGTCATTCGAGCACACCAATTTTGAATTATTTGGGCAATGACCTCCCAAGAACTGCTATCTCTACTCAAGGGGATCAGTAGTGAGTGTCTTCGGGCATGATACTGTACCCTGTACTATACCAAGCAACGGCCAAAATGGTTGGTCTCCAATACAAAAGGTGTTTAATACGATCATTCCGTTCGTAGGGCATGATCCATGCAGTGAGAGTCCCCTTTCAGATCCATCTCGTTGGAACCATACGTGTGATTTTTGGGCTTTCCCCAAGAATCCACTTTTATATACTGGCTAGAAGTCCCTCAGGTTTAGGGTGCTATCGGTCTGAGTCATACTGGGGTGAGTACTTTTTCCCACTAGAACAGGCCCAAGTTCTAGAGTTGGTAACCATTTCTCTTACACCCAGGATCGCACAGATGCACAAGGGGAGAGGATACTTTGATGTACCAAATCATGAGGGTAATTACATAGTTGTGCTTTCGCACCAAACACAGTAGACACTTGTTAATATTAATCCACATGAAAGATTTGTTACACTATCAAACAATTTTTTTCAAGAAAAAATTAACTAGGGTCTTCGACATGCATTCTGTAGAAATATTCATTAGTAGTTCTCAGTATTGTCTTCTTCAATCATCCTACAAAAACTTGTTAACTCCAAAACCAAAAATCCCACATGCTGAAAAATCCGATATTAGTAACACAAATCAATTGAAAATTTTAGATTTTCAAAAATAGAAACAAAAGGAACATACCAGTCAATTGTGTCGTTGTTTTACTAGTCAGATGCGTCGATGTTCTCTACAATTACATTTTGGTATTTTACCAGTGAGTTGCGGTGCGGGAATTTGCAGATGCATTAGAATTCTTCAGATGCGTCATTTCTAGTGTCAGATGCAGTTCAGAAAGTCAATTGTGTCACTTCGTCAAATTGATGCATCTTTAAATGTCAATTGTGGCATTTTTCAAGCTGATGCGTCGTTCCGTACGAAAAACCTGTAAAAATCAAAATAAAAGTCTACTAATACACAAAGATGGTGTCTTCATGCCGGGTTCACCAAATGTAATGTCTAGAATGTGCAGAAAGAAAAGATTAAAAGAAAGCATGCAATGCAAATCTAAATGCAATCTAATGCTAAGCAACAAAGAACAAAGGAAAGTAAAAACGTAAATAAAACTTGAACAATCTCACCAAATTTGTACATATTTCCATGATTCATCTCGATTTCCCTTCTCCCTTTTGCTGTTGTAGTATAATTTCCCTTAGATTTTCAAGAGTTTGTGCAAGTATAGCCTATGATAGTGATTTAGCAAAACATCGAAGATTCAAGATAGTTTCTCTAAAAATTCATAAGATTTCAAGAGAGATTGGAATGATAAAGAACAGATTAATTTATAGAAAATTGATTATTCGAACAATAGGCCAGGATTGAAAGATCAACAGACGGTTGAGAGTGACTGATTAGTCATGCATTTTGATAGCAGTTAGTAATGACATGAGTGATATAAATTAGAAATAGAATTAAAGATTAAATAAATGATTTAATCTTCTAGTTTGGTATTCGAAAACAGAAGAATTATCTTTGCATGACAAAGATAAAGATGGATTAAAGCAACTCTTTGTTCAAATGCACGCACAAGGTTTAATTAATTAAATAGGAATATTTAATTAATCTGCATGTACATGCAAATGAGTTAGAACTGGATGATTGAATGATTTGATGAAGAGATTACTCGAGAACGCCACTCAAACATTAATCCATAGTTAACTAACCAATTAAAATAGATGTCAAGTAAAAGTGAATACTTAGATAACTCACACAATTATCTAAATATAGAGGAATGCGTTAAAATAGAATTCATGAATTAAATAATTCATTTAATTCAATATTTGATTACAATTAAATAAATAAGATTTATTTAATTTAAGTGATGAAGGGGTTAAATGAATAATTAAATAAAAAAAATTATTTAATTATAGTTGAAATATGATAAAGGTAAATTAAATAAGAATTTATTTAATTTGACAAGGATAAGGTTAATTAGAAACATAATTAAATAAAAAACATTTATTTAATTAATCAGATAGAATAAAGAAAAGTGTGAATTAATTAAATAATTAAGATTATTTAATTAATAGAAGAATTAACAAAAGAATTATGAAGAATATTAAAGTCGCAGGCTTAAACCAGATTTCGGTGTCTATAGTAAATATTGCTTTCCATTGAATTTCCTTTCATACACTTATTCCCCAACCTTCCTCTGTCTTTCCTTAAAGCCTAAGAGGAATATTTAATCCTTACCAACAATAACTACAAAAACCAATTGACACAAACCCACCTTTCAACTACTTGACTCTTAAACTTCCATGTTTTGCCTTTTTGCCATTTTTGCACTTTAGTAAATTTACATGATTTGCACTTTTAGACACATTCACCCTTTGTTAGCTCTCAAAAATGTAGGCTAAATGCCTCAAGAGGCTTCCAATCTCTTGATACATTTTAGGGTAACAGAAAAGGTCAAGAGAACTCAACTTTCTACTCTTTAGGTGCTGCGAACCTGGGTGGGTGTACCTTTCTGAATGGTGTGGACTTAACTTGTGATTATCTTCTTAAAACAATTTGCTCACAATGGCAATGGGAGGTGAACAAATGAAATCCAACTTGAAAATAGTAACAATATTCTGATCTGAATCCTAAAATGAATGCTTGATTAACAAATGTAAAGAAAATTGAATAAGTTCAAATGGTGAAGTGCAAAGACTAGTGCCTTGTTGGGTATGCGGAGTCAAATGAGATCAAGATAAGCAACACTTCTCTGAGAAAATTCAAATTATCTAGCATATATTATGCTTACAACTCATATAAACATGCAAGAATGTGATTACTAAGCTCTACTTGAATAATCCAATTGAATCCATTTGATTACTATGATTAACTAAAAGGATTTAGTCTTTACTTGAAAGAACCAATCAATCAATCACAAAAGTATAGCGAATGTGCACTAATAAATTGAATACAAACTTGTCATATCAATTTAAACAATAAAAAAGAATCCACCTTGGAGACAACTTAGCAATCCTTTTATTAAGTTCAACAGATAACTAATACTAGACATGTGCAGCAACATCAATTGACATTCATAAATACCTCCATTTTAAAACATGCATCGTAGCCTCTGATTTGATAAATTTACTATTCTGTATCCATACAATTTGCCTACTATATTCGAATAACTCATAACTCCTTCTCATTTTACAATTACACAACATGTATTTATACACCAGGATTTGAAGAAAATATCATACTGAGATCTCATGTCGGCCTAGCACAAAATTAGGGCTCAAACAATGTCGGCTTGCAACCATCATCCAAGCAGATACATGTCAGCCACAGTATCCATATTTCTGTTATTCATCAGTGAACAGTCAGCGAAACATAATGCATAGTCATGCCAAAGGCAATTCACTTGTTAATCACTCCGTGGTATTACTTGCCTTCACCATGACTTTCCATTGGCAGAGAGACCTCATGTAGATTGTTATGTCACACTGAAAGCCAACATCTATATCCAAGTCATTGAGACAAGAGAAAACTCTCACCGAGAAGCATCTTTCATTTGATTCATTGTCGCTATGACACATCACACTCGGGGAGACCTTATAGAGATTTCCCAAGCTATAGCGAAAGGCCAAATGAAACATATTGGTCACCGAAACATATGATTTTTCCTGCCGATGAGTCCATCAGTTGCTATAACTTGCAACCCTCGGTGAGACGTCACATAGATTACTTTGTCACACTGAAACAACCAAGCACACCAAGATCGCCAAGAGAACACAAAACTCTTGTCGAAAGCCAATATAAAGAAACTCCTTCAAGCTCCACCGGCAAGACATACACATCGCTATGACCCTCCACCAAAGACGCCTGTCTGGCCAAAGTGAAACCCCAATGTGATTTTGGTGAGATCGAAGGTCAGTCGCCAAGACCTCCTCCCGAACACCAAATCTCACTGAAATGAAACCTAAAGTGCCAGTCGGTAAGACAAGAAAGACTCACCATGACATGATGCCGATAACTATGACTCTGGCCGAAGTAGATCCATACGAGAAAATCGGTAAGACAAAGCAAGTTTGTTATAACACTACATCGAAGCCCAAACTCTTGCCGATATATGTATCCTCCTATCACCAAAGCCACGTGAAAGCTATGCTGATAATTGCCAGTAGATGAAAGCCAATCGCTGTGACACAAGAAACATCTTGTCGATAGGCAATACAGACATTTGCAAGTAGAAGAATTGGTTGGGGAGACCTTAATGCTGTCATGCCAATATGCCTGTAGCAAACACATGTTAATACAAAAGCAACATAGGTCAGGAGACAGCTATGAGCCCATGCCGATAGGAACATCAACATGGAAAATGCATGACCCAATGGAATCAAAGGAGCAATATGGAAAAATATGGGAAAAAATTATTCAAGATGGAACCTATTTGGAAAATTATGAATGGAGAACATGTGAAAATATTCAAAAATTTATAGTTCTAACAATGGCTCCATCTGGGGATGAATGATAGTAAGATCATTGCAAGGATCCAAAATATTTAGGTGAGCAGACCAGACACAAAATGATAAACCAGTGAGCAACAATGGAATGAATGGAAATGGAAATGAATGCAAAGTGGAAGTGAATGCAAAGTGATAGTGAAATGGAGATGGAAAAAATCCTAGACTACTGTGCATGAAAAATAATTTTAAAGAGGATACAAAAAAGTTGTCCATGCACTGGCAACCCTGAATCCTCTATATTGCTCAAGAGAAGAAAAGTTTCAAGAATTGCCCATGAACAGGAAATTCTTGATCTTCACCAGCCATGTTCTGTAGATAATATGAGTCTTCACCCTTCTTTCCAACAACAACAAAAGGTCCAAGCTACAAGGCTTCAAACCTACCATGCTTGCCTTTCTCCTGACACTTTGCATTCCACATTAACACCAAGTCATTCTCTTCAAATTTTCTATTTTTTTCCTTCTTGTCAAATAGATATTTCATATGTGCCTATAACTTCATGTTTTGGCTTTGGGCCTCTCTCCTTACTTCATCAAGTTTAGCAAGTTGCTCCATTCTATCTTCCATGGGCTCAGGAACTTCCACATCTTCCTGTAAGACAAACTTGTAGACTGGTAACAAATTCTGCAGAGGCATTCTGGCCTGTGCTCTATACACTAATTCAAATGGAGATTTTCCAATTGCCTTTTTCATAGTGATCCTATTAGCCCACATAGCCAATTTTAACTTTGAATCCCAAGCCTTCTTGTTCTGTCCCAGCATCCTCTTTATAATCTTCAAGAGACTCTTATTGCTAGACTCTGCTTGACCATTAGCTTGTGGATGATAAGGAGCTGCATAAGAAATAGTAATGCCATACTTATCACAAAAAATTTTGAATTCATCTGATCTAAAGCACATCCCATTGTCTATGATTATCCTCAATGGTGTACCAAATCTGGTGATAATGTTGTCCATAAGGAAATTTGTTACAAATTTACTTGTAGCCTGCTTGGTTGGGATTGCCTCCACCCACTTTGTAAAATAATTAGTGGCAACTAGTATCCATCTATGTCCTCCACTTGACTTCTCCTGTATCTCTCCAATGAAATCAATTCCCCATTGATGAAAAGGGGCATCAACTTGCAAGGGTCGTAGTGGCAAAGCACCCTGGTACTTCAATTTTCCAGAAAACTTTTGGCAAGCTTCACATTTTCTCACATGTGTAAAAGAATCATTAAAGACCTTTGGCTAATAATACCAAGCCCTGAGAATTTTGTGTGTAGTTTTCTTTGCTAAATAATGTCCTCCACATACTCCTTCATGCATTTCACTTAAAACATGCTTGGCGTGTGACTCATCCAGACATAATAACAATATGCCATCTATGTTTCTCCAAAATAGATCTCCATCCATGAAGACATACTTTGATGCTTGCAACTTCAAAGTTCTCTTTTGATTGTCACTCAATCCATCTGGAAACTTCATGTATTTAAGATAATGCATAACATCAGTATACTAAGGAGTGTGCACAATGCTTGCAATTGCAGTCCCCTCTTCTACATTACATACTTGACTTGCTTCAATATTTGATTCTGCCATCAGCCTAGCCAAGCCTTGACCTCTTACTAGCTTATTGATCTATATCTCCATGTCAAACTCTTGAATCTTGTTGATCCGTCTGCATCTTTTCCCTATAACTTCAAATTGTGTCAAAATATCCTTGACAACATCATGAGGGACATAAGCAATCACCTTTGCTCCAACAAGATATGGTCTGAAGGCTTTTGTAGCTTTTACAAAAGCAAATACTTGTTTTTCCATTATATCATACTTTGGCTTAGACCCATGTAATGATTTACTAAAGAAAGACACAGGTTGTTCATGACCATCCTCATACTTTTGTAACATAATAGCAACAATAGTATGTATTGAAGCAAATGAAAATATCTAAAAGGGCTTTGTAAAATCTAGAGATTTAAGAACATGAGCCTCTTTGATAGCCTTTTTGATAGACATAAAAGCATCTGAAGCTTCAGCAGTCTAGTCCATTTTTTGTCCTTTCTTCAACATTTTTGATATGGGCTTAATGATCTCAGCAAAATTAGAAACAAATCTCCTAACAAAATTAATTTGTCCAAAGAACGATTGTATAGCCTTGACAGTTTTTGGAACAAATTTTTTATCAATAGCTTCAACCCTCTAGGATCTATTCTAATTCCCTCTTTTGAAACAATATGTCCTAAGAGCTTACCTTCTGTGACTGCAAAATGACATTTCTTAGGGTTTAAATTGATACCATATTCTAGGGCTTTAATAAATACCTTTTCCAGATGTTGGACATGATCTTCATCCTTTTTTGAATAAGCATTCAGGTCATCTTGGTACAACACCATGATAACATTAATCAAATCAGCAAATGCTACATCCATAGCTCGTTGAAAAGTCACTACAACATTGGTGAGACCAAAAGGCATTCTTATGTATACATATGTTCCCCAAGGAGTTGTGAATGTTGTCTTGTATTGCTTAGATTCCTTGACTTTAACCTGATTGTATCCAAAAAACCCATCCATCATGGACAACAATTCACACCCTGTCACCTTATGTAATATAGCCTCCATATTGGGTAAAGGATAATTATCTTTGAGAGATGCCATATTTAAATTCCTGAAGTCCACACATAATCTGATATCACCATTCTTATTTCTCACAAGAACCAGATTTGAAACCCACGTTGAATGTCTGATTGGTTTGATAATTCCTCCATCCCTGAGCTTTGTCAATTCTTCTTGCATTTTAGGCTCCAACGTTGGATTTATGGGTCTTTGATTTTGTCTGAAAGGTTTGGTGTCTAGCTTCAATGGTATTTCATGCTGAAAAAAATCTTCCCTATACACTTTCAGATCTTCATAAGAACAAGCAAAAATATGCTTGTATTTTCTCAGCAACTCTATCAGCATTCTTCTAATTGTAGGGCTGATCTTCTTTCCAATGTATATCTTTCTTGGTGCCATCTCAATCCCTAAATTAATTTCTTCAATATCCTCCCTTTTGACTGGTGTTTGCCTTATGAGGGACTGATCATTTCCATCATACACCCTCTCCAATTCCACTAAGCATTTAGGAAGCTTATTTGTTTTGAGCTGTAAGATCTCCTTGCCAAACATAGTTTGCTTCCCATCTACTTCCTCAACAAAAGCATTGAAATCAATTTCCTGGGCTTCATACTGATCTATACAATGAAAAAATTTCAAAAGGTCAGTATCATCATTGAAGACCTGCCAATTATAAATGTTATCAAGAACAACAGGCCTCATCTTGAACTTAATCTGTGATACCCCAGCCAATGTGACATTATCTCTTTTCAACGCCACATTTGCTAAAAAATCAGCCATCATGTTCTTTGATCTGTCGATCCACTCAATTGAAAATGCATCAAACAACTCAATTGTGTCCCATGCAACATTCCTGTATTGCTTTAATATTTTGTGCTTTGCTACATACTTGGATTTAATTTGTGAAACAACCAACTCAGAATCACCAAAAACAGTTAGCAACTTAATCTTGTGTTTCACAGCTATGTTCAAACCTGTCAATAAAGCTTCATACTCTGCCACATTTTTTGTACATTCAAATGCCAACAAGAATGAATATTTAAAAGTAGTACCTTCAGGGGAAACAAACACAATCCCAACACCATTACCTTCTTGGCTACATGCTCTGTCAAAATACATCTTCCATACTTCATTGCAGCTTTGTGCCGCATGCTTTTCAATTGGATCACTATTGGTTAATTCTGGTTGAGCTGGTTCAATCTTAAAACTTCCAAGATCAATATCACAAAAATAATTGATCCGATCTTGAGGCACATAATCAACAAGCTAGTTCATTCTTGGCTATCTATACAACTTGACTTCCTAACCATTCGCTGGGATTGTAGCATAAGACAAATCAAATTGAACATTTCCCCCAATAGCTGTTTTCCACTGCCTTGACAGAAGCATCCCAAACTGAGGAGGAGTATCAATCACTATTATATCTATATTATAAGCCACATGTGGATAAGTAGCTAGTTTGACTTCAACACCTCTCATAATGCCTACCACAGGTACAGGTCTGTTGTCTATTGCATAGCACTTCCCTTCACATGTATCAACCCACATGCCAAGCTGTTTCATTACTCCTACTAGCATAATGTTTATAGCAGCACCAAAATCTATCATACAATTCCTCAGCAATTTATTATTGATAAGCAATGTGGTGAAGAAAGGATCCACTTGTGGGGAGGTTGTCAAAAACATCACCCAAACAGACTTTTGAATTATTTATCTTTTCCTGCCTATTGACTTCTTCAGAATTCATATGTTTTTCATTCCCATTTGTAATCAATTGAACAACATTATCTCTGTATTCCTTAATTTTCATCAATTCAAGTAGTGGAACAGACATTTTTACCTGGGATAATGCCTTTGTGAAGTCAAAAGAGGAGCTCTCCATCTTAACAGTCTTCTTCAGTTCTGATGTTTATCCTTTGTTTTCTTCTTTTTCTTTTTTACTAGGCTGATCAGACTTTTGCATCTCCTTGTGTAATTCTTCAACTTTCTGCTTTTGGATAGGCTTCTCTCCATTTTTATCAGGCTATTTATTTTCTATATTTTTCATAAGTTCTTGTGTTGCTTTTTGATCCTTCATAAAAATTCCCCCAGGAATGCCTTCCATCTCATTCACTTTTCTGTTTCTCAACCAATATTTACTCCTCGCTTCCTCAACTACTGCAATAGTTATTCTCTCCATTTCATCTTTAATGAGTCTCCTCACACTACATTGAGCAAGCGGCTCAACAGAATGTGGCTCTAAATAATCTTCTTTAGAATCAGAAAGGATCTGTTGTTCAGCCATATGGACATTATATTTTTGATTTGAAACATCATATTCATAACCTTCATCCTCTAAAGATGAGTACCCTTCTTCAGCCTGGTAAAAAGTATTTGAAGTCAAATAAACCTTGTGATCTTCTCCATCATTCTCCATCAACATTCCCTCTTCTTGCATCCTTTGAGCTACAACACAATAGTTTGGAGAATGTGCTGATTACAAACTTCATAGAAGTAATTATTACTCACCATGCAAGTTCCCTTTTTGCTCAATGGATTATGAGTCTCCTTACTTCTAGGCCTGGCTGTTATAGGTTTCCCATCTTTCCAGTCTGTATTGTAAGGTATAACATGCAACTTTGGCCTTTCATTTCTGTTCTCATTTATATATGTATTCTCTTGTCTATACTGATAATTATTGCTTTGCTGAGGAGGCCTCAGGTTGTCTCTTTTACTGATTATACCAACAACCTTCCTATTGTTTTCAATTGTCAGTGTTATCTTTTGTGCTTCAGCCAAATCTCTTGGGGATCTACTTCTTAGTTCATACCCTATCTTAGGATCAAATGCATTTAAATAAACACTCAATGCAATATAATCTGGAAACCTTGATCTAGGAGGTACTTTAGTATGCAACTTGTTGAATTTTCGGTTGAAATCATAAATTGAATCATTCTGATTTTTCTGAATTCTCATTAATTCATGAAGAGCTGTATTTGGAGCATTTTGATTCCCATATTGCTCTAAGATTTTGTCTTGAAATACTTGGAGAGAATTAATTGAGAATGTTGGTAGGCTGTTGAACCAATCCCTAACATCTTCAAGAAGTGACATCATGAATAGCTTCATGTGTAAATCTTCATAAGGCATATCTATGTCTTGGGCAAAAACATTAAAACTCCTTAAATGTTCTTCAACTATGATTGCATTACTCCCTATAAATTTGGGCACCATATTCCTCCAACTGCCATCCATAGGGTAAGGATATAACTGAAAACCAGCTAAATCAAATTGTTTGATCATGGTTGTATGCTGGTGAGGGGGAGGAATAGGCAGATGCTGATACTGATGCATGTGATTATTGTACTGTGTATTATGTTGTGGGTTATAATGCTGACTAGGAGGTGGATACATACCTGTATGTTGCGTGGGAATGTGAGATGGACAATTTGGTTGCTTGTAGTGATTCCCTATTTGATTGTGAGGAGCATTTTGTTGATTGGAGGGCTCTGCGCCATGATCACCTTGCTTGTGAGGTGGGACATACTTTGGGCCACCAGTCGTCTGATCAATAATTTGGGCTTTCTACAATTTAGCCTCTAGTTCCTTTATCTTCTTCTCTTTTAGTTCCAACTATGCTTTTACTTCATCAGGAATTGAGAGCTCATGGTTTCCTTTAGGAGTTTCGTGATTACCCTCCATCCTCTGATTACATTCATGCTGAATTCTGATCCGTTCAGCCTCTTGTTCAGCTCTAAAGTCATCCTATTTCTTAGCTTCAAACTCAGCCTATTTCTGAGAATCGTGAAAAGGAAAAGGATTTCTTTGATCTTCGGGAGTACAAAGTTCTGCACTTGAATCATCTCTCCATGTATCATAGCAATTATGTGTTTCACAATGTGCTCTTGGTGCTTTACCTTTGTTTTTTATGCACATGTCCTCATTTATTCCTTTTCCCTTATTAGCTCTGTCATCTTTATGTGTCCACTTATTGCTACCAGCAGGAGCTCCAATATGACCTCCCCTGTACTGAGATCTTCTTCCATTCATGATGAACAGCTGCAAAATCTCCAGCAGAGTCACCAATTTTTTAGCTCTCAAAAATGCAGGCTGAATGCCTCAAGAGGCTGCCAATCTCTTGATACATTTTAGGGTAACAAACAAGGTCAAGAGAACTTAACCTTCTACTCTTTAGGTGTTGCTAACCTGGGTGGGTGTACCTTTCTGAATGGTGCGGACTTAACTTGTGATTATCTTCTTAAAACAATTTGTTCACAATGGCAATGGGAGGTGAACAAATGAAATCCAACTTGAAAACAGTAACAATATTCTGATCTGAATCCTAAAATGAATGCTTGATTAACAAATGTAAAGAAAACTGAATATGTTCAAATGGTGAAGTGCAGAGACTAGTTCCTTGTTGGGTATACAGAGTCAAATGAGATCAAGATAAGCAACACTTCTCTGAGAAAATTCAAATTATCCGGCATATATTATGCTTACAACTTGTATAAACATACCAGAATGTGATTACTAAGCTCTACTTGAATAATCCAATTGAACCCTCCAAGAAATCAAATTATATGCAATATGGTCTAATATGGCCTCACAACCTCAAGCATAGGCCTCTTACATGAAATTTACCCTTCATATTCTTTTACATGTAATTTTGCAACTTTTTGCAAATATGGAAAAAATGTGACAATTTGACAACAAAAAGATAAAATAGGACCCTATGACCAACCTAGAACTCAAAACATATGTTAAATGGTCCATTGGACCTTATTACATCACCAAATTTCCTAACTTAATCCATGAACTCAAGCATGCCTCATGGAGGCATGAAATCCAGGAGGTGCTCATGCACCATATTCTCGGAGAAAAGAAAATTCAAGTCCTCTTGAAAGTTGGTTTGCTCCTTTCTGGTCTTCCAGTTCTTTTGTAATATTTCCTTCATCTTGGCAATTATCCCTGGGTCCTTCTTCCTCTTCCTCTTATACCATCTCTTCTCTAGCAACTTCTCAGTTTTCATGTTCCAAAAGTCCATTTCTTGTGTATATACCTTAGTAGCATCATCTATATCTACATTCCCATCATTAGAGTACCATATAATAAAATTTTCACCATAACCACAACCTGCATCATATTCTTGCAAATCTACATACACCTCATTAGAAAACAAATCTACAACATCTTTATTAGCAACCTTATTATCAACAACATCTTGAGTATCAAAAACATCATCAACCTTCTCTACTTGCTCATCAACAGAAAAATCATCAACTACTTGATTACCAACAACCATATCATTTATCTCAACATCAATATGTTCATCAACAAACAAAGAACTTTGTTCATCTTCAAACACAATTGGAATATCACTTTGCTCAACAAAATTTACCTCTGCCTCATGTGTTTTTGTCCTTGCTCATTCTTTCCTTCTTTGAATAATCCTTTTAATGGGACACACAACTCTCTTCTTCACTGTCAAATTCCAACTTGTTGCTTGTTTGATCCACTGTTCCATCTTCATCATGGACTCTGCATAGAAATCACTGAACTCTTCCTCCAATCTTCTCATCTCTTGCTTCAATGCCACTATCTCTTTGTCTAACTTCTCTTGCCTCTTTCTCTTTTCTATTTCTTCCCCTTCCTGTAAATGTCTTCTTAACACTTCCATCTTTTAGATGGTCTCTAAGCAAGTCTCTCATTGCTTCACAACTTCCCTCAACTTTCCCTGCCTTCTCTTGAAAGGAACTAGGTTCTTCTTAACTTGCATAAACCACAAACCACAAAAACACAAACCAACTCTCTACCCAGCACATTATATGCTCTAATACCACTTTGATGTAATGCTAGAGGAAGAAAAATCACTCACAATCTCATTTAACAAAACTCAAACAAATCTTTCATGTCCTTGCATCTAGGACTCATTCTTCTTCACAAAACTCTTGAATCAAAACCATCAAACTGAGAATAAAGAAAAAAATCCCTTGAAGACTTCTCAAAACACTTTAAACATCATTAATATAATTGGCCCATCCCTTTTCATCAGCTTAAACAACTCAAACTTGTGAACTTACAAAGTTGACTGTCCCAATCAACAAACTAAGCCTATTCAGACCTCATTAATGAACAACCTCAAATTCCCCAGGCACATTCTCTTTGATGATTCCAAAAAAAGATTCAAAACACCTACATAGACTTATAAAACCTTCCACCATACCTTGAGTAAGTTATTTTATCAAACACTAATCTTAAAACCACCAGTTTTGATTCCAATTTATGACTGTCATAAAACTACTTTTACAGGTCAGTCAATACAATGGACACAAAACTTTATGCTTTCATCAAACCCTATCCTATACTGGCTCATAATACACCTAAACATCATTTGAAAACAACATTATACAAGAAGGATTCGAAAACCATTACCAAAACTCTTTTAAACATCACAGTATATTGGTTTTACCAGTCATATTCACTTTTTCCAGACCTAGGGCTCACTTGAAACTACTCCAAACCAATCCTTCAGTCTCTAAAAGTTTGGAATCCATTAAAGCACATATTAAGCTACTTACACACCAATTTTGAAGATATTTCCCCTTTTAAAATTTGAGAAACATAATTTTGAATACTCTCTGCATACTCTAGATTAAGGTTTAACCCGCCTAGACCAATTTGTCAATAACTTTCTCAAAACATGGAATCAAATGAAATAAAATGCATTTAAAAGGGGATTCACAGGGCTTCAATTCTCAATAGAGGAGGATGGGTTTCTTTCATAATTATGGTTGTACAATGTGTTGTATTTTGTCGTGTGTTGCTGATATGTGGTTGTCATTGATGTCAACACTATTAGCATTGTTGCATATGTTGAGGATATTGAGAAAATTGTAATAAGAAGTGTTATAGGTTGTCAGTGGTGAAGTGAAGTTATTTCTATCGGTGTGATCAGTACATTTTTGTTTAGAGGTTGTGGAATAAAGGGTTTACTATTCAATATATCTAGTTTATCCACGTCAAATTTTAGAGATCCACGTGAAGATTTGATCAAGTTATGAAGATTTGTATTCTAACAATTTTCTGTTACTTCTATTTGTGTTCTTGAATGAAGATAATGTGATTTTAATTTAGTTGTTGTGGATGCCTCTATGGTGTTTCATGATGTTTGTGGATGTTTCTAGTTTGTGCTCTATTTGTGTTGCATGTCCACATTGATTGTTGTGCTTGTGGTCTAAGATTTTCTCTTGCGTGTTCATGTTTTTCGTGTTCTTGGTCGACAAGGTGTTGAAGCGTGTTGTGGATCTTTGAGGAGTAATTAATTGAAGTGGTTCATGTTTGAGGATGTTATTTTCGGTCTTCACTATGTCGTGGCCGACCTTGGTTGATTCACATGAATAATCTTTATTGATATAAGCAGACTATTTATATTCTTTCTTTCTATTTTGTTGAAGCTGACTTATAGCGATGTAATCTCTTGTTGCGGATATATAAGAGCGATTGTTTTATCATGTGAAAGTGTGCAAGTGTGAAGTGTGCAAGTCATGTGTGTGAATATTTTTTAGATCATTCGAAGGTAGAGCAGAGAGTGAAGAGTGAAGACAAGTGAAGAAGTGTTCATGTGCTTAACCGAAACTATAACCAAGCATTAGCAGATGTTCTTTTCTTAGTTCAAAATATGATGGATTTAATCAGAACCTTTTTGTAAGATAGTGTGTCTTCCTTTGTAATTGATCAGTGAGCTCTAGGCAGTGTGCCTGAATGCATGTGCATTCCCCATTCATATTTCCTTATACTTTTAACAGGGTATAATTTTGTGGACTGACCTCCATCATGGTTTTTCCCCTAATAGGGTTTCCGCATAAAAATCTTGGTGTTATGTGTGCTTCTGATGTGTTGTTCATTTATGATTTCATGATTAATGATCAAATCTAAGAATAAGGTTAATAAGTTGAATAAGTTTTGAAATTCGGTGACAACTGATTCAACCCCCACCCTCTCAGTTGTTTGCCCTTGAGTTGCCAACAATTGGTATCAGAGCAGGTTCCTTGGAAGAAGTTTTATAGCTTGAGGTGATATGGGATGGTGACTTATAAGAAGGATAGTCCTAGATTTGATGGAACAAATTATTCCTTGTGGAAGACTCGAATGGAGTGCCATTTAAGATGCATTGGTGAACCCTACTGGAGCATTACAAGAAATATATATGTTATTCCACAAAATGGTCCTACTACTTCTATTGAGATCAGGGATGCTGAGTATAATATCCAAGCTAAGGAAGCTTTGTTGAGTTCTTTGACTGATATTGAGATGAAAAATGTGATGGATCTGAAGACTACTTATGAGATCTGGAAAAAGTTGGAGACCTTGTATGAAGGTGATGCTAATGTGAAGATTTATAAGCTACAAAGTATGAAAGGGAAATATGAAAATTTGAAAATGGGTGATGATGAAAATGTTACTACTTTCATGAAAAGAGTGATTGAACTTGTGTGTGGTATCAGATGTGCTATTGGAAAGACGGATGAATTAGAGATTATTTCTAAAGTGCTTATATCCTTGATTGATTCCTACAAAGTTAAGGCTAGTGCTATTTAAGAGCTCCGAACTATGAAAAATGTTACTAGAGATATGTCGATTGGAAACCTTATTGCTTTTGAGTTGAGTGAATTTGGTGATGCCCTTCCTAAGGTTGAATCTACATTCAAGGCCACTACTTCTGGAAGATATAAACAAAGATATGATCCAAGTGAAATTTCATCAAGAAAGACATTCAAGTATGAGGATGAAATGAAATAGCTCAATGAAGAAGAAAGAGAGCTTGAAGAACTTTAAGCGTTGATTGTGAAAAGAGAAGCCAGAGGACAAGGTAAGTACAACGGGAAGTTGCCTATTAAATTTTTCTCTTGCAATAAGATAGGTCATTTTGCATTAAGGTGTCCTAAGAGAGTTTCCAAGCCAAGATTTAACAAGCATAAATTCTAAAAGAAGTGTTAGTATGATGCTAATGAAGGTGTGACAAATGATGAATTTGACAAAGGAAATGCAAGTGAAGATGAATTTGTGTTTATTGCTATCAAGGAAAGTAATCCTATGTCCATTGAATTTGCTAATTGTGCAAATTTAGAGAAAGCCCTAGCTGCTCGAGTTGAAGAGAAAGATGAATGGGTAATTGATAGTGGTTCTCATTATATGACAGGAGATAATGGTAAGTTTGTGAGTTTGGAAAAGTATGATGGTGGTGTTGTGAGATTTGGTGATGACAAAGTTGGTGTGATCCATGGAAGAGGATGCATTTCTCTTGATGGTAAGCATAATACTGATGATGTCTTGTATGTTGAAGGTTTGAAGCATAATATTTTAAGTGTTGGACAGATGGTTGATAAGGGATACAATCTTTAGTTCATATATGGTAAGTGCAAAATATTGGGAAATTCTAGAAATGTGATTGCATCAGGTACAAAAATAAAAGGTAATATTTTCCACCTGAGTGTTGCTAGTAAAAGTTGTTTGATTTCTCAAATTGATGAAAGTTGGTTGTGGAATAGGAGAATGTGTCATGTTAACTTTGGTAATATTATCAAGATAAGTTCCAATAAGGTTGTGAGAGATCTTCCTAAGCTGATGAAACCTACTAATGCCATATGTAAAGAATGTCAGTTAGGAAAGCAAACAAGAATTTTATTTCAGAATAAACAACAAAATTCAAGTAGATTGTTGGATCTTGTGCATACTGATTTGTGTGGTCTTGCTAGAACTAGAAGTTTACAAGGATACAAATACTTCATGTTGCTTATTGATGACTATTCAAGAATGATGTGGGCTACTTTCTTAAGGGAGAAATCTGAAGCTCTAGAAAAATTCAAGATCTTTAAGGCTATGGTTGAGACACAGAAAGGTCTGAAGATTAAGTGTCCGAGATCAAATAGAGGTGATGAATTCACTTCCGGTGAGTTTAATTATTTTTATGAAGAGCATGGAATAAAGAGATAGTTAACTGCACCGAGGACCACTCAACAAAATGGAGTTGCGGAAAGAAAGAACAAAATAGTTCTAGATGCTGCTAGAACCATGATGTTGGAAGGAAATGTACCTCATATCTACTGGAGAGAAGTTGTGAGTACAACATATGTACACACTTAACAAGGTACAAATCAAAGGTGATACTGGTAAGACTACTTTTGAGCTATGGATTGGTCAAAAACCTACTATTAGATATTTCAAGATCTTTGGAAGCAAGTGTTATATCAAAATAGATGAATATATAGGAAAGTTTGATGCTAGGAGTGATGAAGGAAACTTTTTGGGTTATGCTACTAAAAGTAAGGTCTACCGTTGTTACAATAAAATATTGAAGAAAATGGTTAAAAGTGCAAATGTTAACGTTGATGAAGACATAGTTGCACTATCTAGAACCTGTGGATATGATTCTAATGATCAGAATGTTAGTACAAACAAAGGTTAGAACTCAAGTCAAGTTCAAATCATTTTGGTAAATCAAGAAGATCAAGAGGAAGGAGAGACTGGTGGAAGAACATAAGAGAGATTAGAAGAGCCTGAAGTTGAAGAACATTCTAAGATGACTCTAAGGTATGTGAGATTGAATCATTTAGAAAATCATATCATGGGTGATAAGAGAAAAGGTGTCCAGACAAGGAGAAAGATTGCTGAAGAATATTGCTTGATTTCAAAGACTAAGCCTAACAATGTGAATGAAGCATGCAAAGATGAACATTGGGTTGAAGCAATGAAAGAGGAACTACAACAAATTGAAAAGAATGATACATGGATTCTTGTTCCCAGACCTAAGGATAAGAATGTAATTGGAACTAAATGGGTCTTTAGAAATAAACTAAATGAACAAGGTGAAGTGTTTAGAAACAAAGCAAGACTATTATGTAAGGGATATTCACAGATGGAAGTTATTTATTTTTAAGAAACCTTTGCCCTTGTTGCTAGAATTGAAGTTGTGAGATTGTTTCTTGCTTATGTTTCTTACAAAGACTATAAGGTTTATAAAATGGATCTCAAGTCAGCTTTCTAAATGGTGAATTAGAAGAAGAGGTGTATGTTGAACAACCGGATGGATTCTAGTTGATTGATCAGGGAGATATGCTATATTGATTGAAGAAAGCATTGTATGGACTCAAACAAGCCCCTAGAGCATGGTATGCCAGATTGGATAAGTACTTGGTGAAGTTTGGATTTAACAAAGGTACTGTTGATAGTAATTTGTATTTCAAGAATGATGATAAAGATTTAATTGTGGAAGTTTTTGTTGATAATATCATATTTAGAGATGATAGCTTGTGCATGAAGTTTGTTGATGAGATGTAGAATGAGTTTGAGATGTCAATGATTAGAGAGATGAAATTCTTCTTGGGATTGCAAATTACTTAGTTAGATAAAGGGATCTTTATATCTCAGTCCAAGTATGTGAAAAAATTTCTAAAGAAATTTGGTATGGAAGATTCAAAGGCAGTTGGTACACCCATGGTGACCGGATGCAAGTTGACAACTGATGATGATTCTCCAAAGGAAAATCAAACTAGATACAGATCAAGATTGGTGGATTACTTTATTTGACTCAAACTAGGCTTGATATCATGAATGTTGTATGTATTGTTGCAAGATTTCAAGCTGATCCTAGAGAATCTCATGTGATTGTTGTGAAGAGGATTTTTAGATACCTAAAGGGGACAGTTGATTTTGGTCTATGGTACCCTAAAGATGATGATCTTACTTTGAGTGCCTTTACTGATGCTGATTGGGAAGGAGATGTGAATGACAAGAAAAGCACTAGTGGTGGAGCATTTTTCTTGGGAAAGAACTTGATTTCATGGTTAAGCAAAAAGCAGAATGCTATTTCTTTATCTATTGCAAAGGAAGAATACATTGTTGCTGCTAATAATTGTACTCAAGTACTATGGATGAAGCAAATGTTGAAGGATATAAGAGTTGTGTATGATGAGACTATTGTTATATTCTGTGACAACTCAAGTGCTATTAACATTTCTAAGAATTTGGTGTTGCATTCCAAGACCAAGCATATATATATCAAGTTTCAATTTTTGAGAGAGAAAGTAAGTGAAAAGGAAGTTAGATTGGACTATGTGCCTACTAAGGAGCATATTGCAGACATATTTACCAAGTTGTTGCCTAAGGATACTTTTGAGTATCTCAGAGGGAAGTTAGGGGTGATTACCCCTCCTAGTTAGAACTAAGGATGAATTTATTTGCATCAATCCGTGCATTTCATGATCATATTTTGATCCAAATTGATGTTGTGATGGCTACTACTTAGGGGGGGTAGTCAAATGTTCAAATATGTGGTTTATAGCTTGCATAAAAGATATCTTTGTCATTGATGTCAAAGGGGGAGAAGAATCATGTGAAAAATATTTGTGGGGAGAGGAGTTGAGGAGAGAAGAGTCAAAACCTAAGGGGGAGTAAGTGTAGTTGTGTTGATGGTATTTTTCACATCATGTGTTGCCTTCAATACCAAAGGGGGAGATTGTTGGATGTTGTGGTGTGTTTCTGATATGTGGTTGTCATTGATGTCAATACTATTAGCATTGTTGCATTAGAAGTTGTATATGTCAAGGATATTGAGAAAATTGTAATAAGAAGTGCTATAGGTTGTCATTGGTGAAGTGAAGTTTTTTCTGGCGGTGTGATCAGTATGTTGATATTCAGAGGTTATGGACTAAAGGGTTTCCTATTGAGTATATCTAGTTTATCCATGTCAAATTTTAGAGATCCACATGAAGATTTGTATTCTGACTATTTTTTTGTTACTTCTGTTTGTGTTCCTGAATGAAGATCATGTGATTTTAGTTAGTTTAGTTGTTGTGGATTCCTCTCTGGTGTTTCATGATGTTTTTGGATGTTTCTAGTTTGTGCTCTATCTATGTTGCACGTCTGAATTGATCGTTGTGCTTGTGATCCAATATTTTATCTTACGTGTTCAAGTTTTTCATGTTCTTGGCCGACAAAGTGTTGAAGCGTGTTGTGGATATTTGAGGAGTAATTAATTGAAGTGGTTCATGTTTAAGGATGTTATTTTCGGTCTTCACTATGTTGTGGATGACCTTGGTTGATTCACATGAATAATCTTTATTGATCTAAGCTGACTGTTTATATTCTTTCTTGCTATTTTGTTGAATCTGACTTATAGCAATGTAATCTCTTGTTGCGGATATATAAGAGAGATTGTTTTATCATGTGAAAGTGTGCAAGTCCTATGTGAAAATATTGTTTAGATAATTTGAAAGAAGAGTAGAGAGTGAAGAAGAGTGAAGAAGAGTGAAGAAGTGTTCATTTGCTTAACCAGAATTGTAACCAAGCATTAGCATATGTTATTTTCTCAGTTCAAAATCTGATGGATTTAATCAGAACCTTTTTGTAAGACAATGTGTCTTCCTTTGTAATTGATCAGTGATCTCTAGGTAGTGTGTTTGAATGCATGTGCATTCCCCATTCATATTTCTTGATAATTTTAATAGGGTATAATCTTGTGGACTGACCTCCACCATGGTTTTTCCCCTAACAGGGTTTCCACATAAAAATCTTGGTGTTATGTGTGCTTTTGATGTGTTGTTCATTTATGCTTTCATGATTAATGATCAGATATGAGAATAAGTTTAATAAGTTGAATAATTTTGAAATTCGCTGACAACTGATTCACCCTCCCTCTCAGTTGTCTGCCCTTGAGTTTCAAACACAATGGCCTAAAACACATAAATTATAAAAAGATTAATTGTAAATATTGCTTTTCATTGAATTTCCTTTCATACACTTATTATCCAGACTTCCTCTATCTTTCCTTGAAGCCTAAGAGGAATATTTAATCCTTACCAACCATAACTAACCAAAACCAATCAACACAAACCCACCTTTCAACTACTTGACCCTTAAACTTCCATGTTTTTCCTTTTTTCCATTTTTGCACTTTAGCAATTTTACAAGATTTGCACTTTCACATTAACCCTCCTAGGACTCAAATTATATGGAATATGGTCTAATATGACCTCACAACCTCAAACATATGCCTCTTACATGAAATTGACCCTTCATATTCTTTTACATATAATTTTGCAACTTTTTGCAAATATGACAAAAATGTGACAATTTGACACCAAAAAGATAAACTAGGACCCTATGACCAAACTAGGACTCAAAACATATGTGAAATGGTCCATTAGACCTTATTACATCACCGAATTTCCTAACTTAATCCAAGAACTCAAGAATGCCTCATGGAGGCATGAAATCCAGGAGGTGCTCTTGCACCACCCAAGGCCCATGGAATTGGAACATTGTTGTGTAGTTTTCACACACACGCCCCGCTGAAAGCAGGGACCCTCTTTCACTTGAGTTTTGGTGTCTTGGCCCTTTCATTTTGAGGTTTTTTCTTGCTTTGGAATGTGCTAAAATTTTTATTTTGTTTTCCTAAGTGATCCCCCTAAGTTAGTCATTGAAGATCTTTAATTTTGAGCTAAGTTAGTCATTGAAGGTTCGGGACTTTCCACCCCAGTAAGATTTTCCTGGATCCTACTCAGACTCTGGCTGAGCATTATGGTTCGGATATTTTTAGTCTTCACAAAAATCCACGTGGTCCGGATTTTTCCTTCTGTCTTGTTGTTGAGTTCTCGTATTTTCCTGGCTGTCTTGTCGGTGGCATTAATGTTTTCGTATGACTTTTGAATGGTGTATTTAATTGATATTTGAGGTCTTTTATGTCATTATGCTTATTATTTTCCATCAATTGACCTGCAGAGTGCATTCTTGTGAGTGTTTGATTTGATTTTGGGGCACTAAGCTGGTAAATATTTTGATTTGAGTGGTGATTTCCTAAGCATTGCTGATTGTTGTCTTCGTTGGGCGCCTTTAACTGGTATTTGTTGATTCATTCTATTTTTGTTGCATTAAATGGTATGTTTTCAATTACCTCACTTTTAATTGATAATTGTGGATAAGGATTTGGTGTTATGAGGTTTATTGGTGTTTGAATTCTTGAGTATTTGATCATTTCATGGTTAGGGCTGCCCAACATTGCTTTATTTGTCATCTCCCAATTGAGTTTTGAGGTCCTTTGTTTATTTTCATTTTGATTTATCTTGCTTGAGAGCCATGATTAAACCCTAGTAATGATTTAGCAGTTGAAATGTTTAAATTCTGAGCTTGCATGTGTGTTAATGGCGGATGTATAGGGTTTGAAACTTAGGGCATCACCATTTAACCCTATTTTGCCTCCCAATTGGCCTAGAGTGCTAAGAAAATACATAGAGGGCTCGTATCAAACTTGTCTTGAGCTTAAAACTTTGAAATTCATGATCAATTTGGTGTTTTGGGAAAAATCATGATTTAATGCCGTTGTTCGGGTTTTGCATTCACCTCAGGATTTTCTGTCTTTGGCAGATTTTCTCGGAATTCATTATCATTTTCAGAGTTTCATATATTCTGTGGATTTCCATTGACCCAAGATTTTCCCAAAATCCTGTGCTACCTAGATTTTTTGAAGTTTACAAAGTGTCTTCCTCTTCGCGGAAATCCGTCTCTAGTAGTTTTTCCCGAAATCTAGTGAAATGTAAGGAAATATGGAATAGCATGATGCGTTAGTGATTTTTAATGCATTTTATGATTAATTCATGATATCTTATGATCTCCTATGTGGTTTATTGATTGATAATGATCAGATTTAGTTATTAGTAGGTGTTTTGATGATTATTTTGCTAGAATCTGTTTGGCCCAAAATTCCTCAAAATTCCTCCCTGGCTCAGATTCTGCAGATGGTCCTGAAACCCGAAGTTCATCAAGATCATTTTATATGAGATTCAGTGACATCTTGTTTATATGGGCGTTCATTCTAATGGTGTTTTGATGGATTAACGTTGATTTGCTATGGTTTTTACTATGATTTCCTTGTCAAGTGAAGGCTGAACCTAGCAAGGTAGTGACTGGGTCTACCATGTCTGAAGCAGAGAAGATTAAAATGGACATTAAAAGAAGAATTCCTGAGAGTAAAATTACATTAGTCTAGTCTGAGGCAACTGATACAAATGTCAGGTTTTGGGATTATGAAGAGTTTAAAGGAAGAATGGCAGCCGAGGATCTTCCTTTGGTGGCTAGGAGAATGAAGGAGTCAGCCTTGTCACATGTGGCTGGTTTCCCTTCCATGGTGTAGTGTTATGAGCTTGTCCTCAAATGTGCAAGGCACTGTGATCAGGATACATAAATAATTATTGGTCCTCAAGGGAGAGTTGTGGCCAATCTCAACCCTGTTTCCATTGCCCAAACTTTTGATATGTCAGACAGATCTCATGTGGTGGAATTTAACATGAAGGCTACTCAGGAGTACTATAATGAACAGACTGTTAAATCTCAACAGCTAATCAATTCCTTGCTGGAGAAGCCCAAGTCTCATTATTCTAAATTTCCTAAACAACTATTCATAGAAAAATTCAAGAAAGAATACTATGATGCCATCACTCTTCTTAGCAGGATGGTTGGATTGAAGAATGCTGGCATGTTTGAGAATTGGATGTGCAATGTAATTGTGAGGATGGAATAGGAGAAGACTAACTACCATTGGTTGGGTGTCATTAGCAGAGTGATTCATGAGCATTTGTCCAGTGTGTTGCAAACTAAGACCTTCACAATGGCATCATACTTGGTCTATGCTCTTGCAAGGTTTCATCCATACAAGGGATTGAGTACTAGGGGCACCTTTGGATAGGATATTATCTATGAGGTCTACCCTCAGTTGCATTTGGGAAGTTTGAGTTACAGGAGGGTGAATGATGCATTCGCTATGCATATCACCAGATTACTATAGGGCGTAGAGCATGTAAGGATTTCAAACCAAGCAAAGGAGCTCATCAAGAAATATGGGTCATGGTTTATTCAGTTCCCAACTTTCTCGTACATCTGGATTGATGGTTACCAGAGGGTCCCTTTCAGACTTCCAAGGTATCCTACTAATCACATTTTACTTTTGGAGGACACTAGATAGATATGTGACTTTGATGCCATAGTTAAGAGGGACAAACATAAAACTGGTTTTGGTGGAGATTTCCCATTAAGGATTGGCATTGGAGAGGCTTTTTCTTCCATTGGTTCTGCCCAGGATTCTGAGGAGGAGATGAGTTCTCTTGGTTTATCCTTCCATTCCAAGAGATCAAGGTTTGACATCACAGGTGAGGCCCAAAAGAGGGCCAGTAGGGAGTATATCCATAAGGTTGATTTGGAGGACTACTGGGCCAATTGTAGTGATGAACACAAGGTAAGGAAGAACTAGATTAGAATTGAAAGAGAACCCATATGTGGCTATGTTTCGACTGATCACTCCCATATGTGGCTTCCTTGGAAGGGAGTGCCGAACTATATTAGAATTGAAAGAGAACCCATAATGAAGTACATGATCACGAAATATTAGAAAACCTCTACTAAAATTCTGGTATCAAAAGTAAGTATGGGTAACTATATGCTTACAGCCCCTCTTGAGGAGCCAGATGTGGAGGAAGTTCTTATGTTCCACACAACACCTGTTGAACCTACAGTAGAATCCAATGGTACTGAAGCCTTAGTGGAACCAGTTGAAAATGATGATGAATTAATTGAAAATAATGATGATCCGCAAGATAGTCAGCTAGCTTTGCTAGATAGTTTTCAGGAGTTCATTCAGAAGTGCATTGAAGATCAAGTTCAGTTGGGAAGAGGAATGAACTTTGGGGAATTACACTTACCCAATTGGTGCAGGGTGCATAATGCTTCTCATTTAGAATTGGACTGTTGCTTATGTCAGGCTATAGTGGAACAAATACAAAAATGCATCAACCTCACTCCTGTAGTCAAAATTAATATCTAGAATGTCCAAGAAGATCCCAAAGGAAAAAGAGTAATGCCCTCTGAAAGACCATCCAATAGCAACAGTGCAAGTGAAAAAGCAGGGAAGTCTACAGTTGCTGGTTGCTGTACTTTAAGATTTGATGGGTCCAAATAAAAACAAGGAGTTGGGGCTAGTTTCAAGCTAATTAGTCCAAGAGGTAAGACATTTTTTGCTGCTCATAGACTTCAATTTCATTGTACGAATAATGTAGTAGAACATGAGGCTTTGGTGCATGCACTGTTAATGGCGTTGAAGAAAAAGGTTAAGATCTTGCAAGTTTTTGGAGATTATGAGTTAGTAGTCAAGCAAGTTAGGAGACAATACTCTTGTCATGACAAAAGAATGACTAACTATAGACACAGAGTATGGGATCTTATTGAAGGATTTGATGCCTTCAACATTCAGTTGATTCCACGAAGTAAGAACCAGATAGTTGATTCCCTGGCCTAGGCAACTAGTACATTGCAACCTTTGTCTCTTTTTGGACTAAAGAAGTTTACTATGGAGCTGACCCCAGTACCCTTGGTACTTGATAATGTCACCAACTTCCAGGTGTTTGAAGATGACAAGCATATCTTAGATTTCATTACTAGTACAAATGTCTTTGCTTCTCAAATCATTGATGAAACTGAGCTCCAAGAGGCTGAGATGGACTTGGAAGGGGTAATTAACTTGAAGAACAACACAATTCCTAGAGGGATGGTGAAATTAGAAAGGATATTTGATCTGGACAAGGTCAGGGAGCAAGAACAGGATACCAGGAAAGAGTCCATTAGCGGACAGTGTGACAAATACAATATGGGAACTCAGGATGATGTCAAAAATGTTTTTATTGGCAAAGAATGCACTCCAGAAGAAAGGAAAGGTATCATCGATGCATTACATAGATATCCAGATGTGATAGCCTAGAGTTATGAAGACTTAAAGACCTATGATACATCAATCATAACCCATACTATCCCTCTCAATCTAGGAGTAAAACCTTTCAGATAGAGGAAAAGGCCCATCAATGATTTACTGGAACCTATAATATAGAAGGAAGTGCAGAAACTGTTGTCTGCAAGGATAATATTTCTAGTTAGACACTCTACTTGGGTTGCAAACCTGGTTCCAGTGTGAAAGAAACATGGTGAAATCAAGCTATGTGTAGATTTTAGAAACCTAAACAAAGCTTCAGAAAAGGATAATTATCCAATACCCTTACTAGATGAAGTACTCTAGATTGTCAATGGATCTCAGATGATGTCTTTCTTGGATGGATATTCAAGATACAACCAAGTCATGGTGCAGTATGAGGATAGACACAAGACTGCTTTCACCACCAAGTGGGGCACTTTTTCCTACAAGAGGATGGCCTTTGGCTTGATTAATGTTGGAGCCACATTCCAAAGAGCCACGAACATTGCCTTTAAGGACATAATTGGTAAGTGCATAATCATTTATATGGATGATCTAACAGTCTTTTCCAAGAAGAGAGGTGATCATATCTCATATTTGTGCAATTTTTTTTAGAAATGTAGAGAGTTTGGGATATCTCTCAATCCAAAGAAATGCATCTTTGGAGTTATAGAGGGTAAATTTTTGGGGTATGTTCTTTCTGAGAAAGGAATTTCCATTGATCCAGAACAAATAGAAGCCATACTCAAAATACCACCACTTGCTAGCAAGAAAGAAATGAAATCGTTCTTTGGGAAGATCAACTTTGTGAGGAAGTTCATCACGAGATTCGTAGAGATAGTCAAACCCTTGAATGCAATGTTGAAGCAGGAGGCCAAAGTTGAATGGAATACAAAATCAAAGGAAGCATTTGTAGAGATAAAAAGGGCTATTGATGAAGCTCCTATTTTGGTAAGTCCAGACTATGCTAAACCATTCTATATATATTTGTTTGCCTCTGATCATTCCTATGCTGCTATGTTAACTCAAAAATCAAACCAAGGAAACAAGCATCCCATAGCATTCATGAGTGAACCATTGAAGGATGCAGAGCTGAGATACCCAAGTGTGGAAAAGCAGGCCTATGCCTTAGTCAAAGCTGTAAAGAAATTTAGGAATTATATCCTCAGGAACAAAATCTTTGCAATAGTTCTTGATCCTGCAGTCAAGTTGCTGCTGATGTAGAATGAGCTAGGAGAACACAGAGACAGTGGGTAACTATGTTACAAGAGTACAATATGGAAATTCAACCCATGAAGCTGGTAAGAGGGCAAGGGCTTACAAAGACAATGGCAAAGATAGGCCCTGATTTTACAGCTTAGAACTATAATTTAGAGGATGTTTCTCCTGGAGAGTGGTATGATGATATTGTTCATTATCTTCTGCCTCAGAGATGCCCTGATCATCTTAATGTCATACAAAGAAGGGCATTGTGCTTAAAGAGTGATAGTTTCATGTTGAAGGGAGCTGTCCTATATAAGAAAAATCATGAGAGTGTGTACTTAAGGTGCCTAGGAAAGGCAGAGTTTGAAAGAGTGATGTTGGAATTTCATGACATATATGGTATAGGGCATGGATCAACACCTTCTATAGCGAACCGGATTTTGAGAGCTAGTTACTATTGGCCTACACTATTCAAGGATACACACAACCACGCCAGAACTTGTCATGTGTGTCAGACTGCGGTAGCCAGAGAGAAGTATGTAACACTCCCACCCCAACCAGTCTTTGAGGTAAAACCTTTTGCACAGTGGGGGATGGACTTCATAGGTCTGATCAATCTGCCTTCCTCTGTAGGTCACAAGTATATCCTTACTGTCATTGATTATTTTACAAGATGGACTTTGGCCCTTTCTTGCAAGCAATGTACTTTAGAGGTAGTAATTAACTTCATCGAATCAGATAGCATTAATCATTTTGGATGTCCTATGTCTTTAGTTTTTGATAATGGTCCTGGATTTTCATTGTTGAAATTTTCTAATTGGGATTTTGATTATGGGATTATCATTAAGTTTGCATCCAACTATTATCCTTAGGGTAATGGGTTGGCTGAGTCATCCAACAGAAATCTTTTGATTGTTATCTACAAACTGTTAGAAAGAAATCCAAAGGATTGGCATACCCAACTCAGATTTTCTCTTTGGACAGATCGTACTAGACATAAGACTTCCATAGGAATATCACCTTATCACCTGGTTTATGGATTAGAGCCTGTGTTTCTCATTCAGTTAAAGATCGTCACCTTGTAGTTCATTAATGAATATTATGATGAGGGAGATAAATGTGAGGCCAGACTTGCTGAATTATTACACCTTGAGGAAAAAAGAGATGAAGCCCTGGAAAAATTTGCTAAACATCAAGGGGTAGTCAAGAGATGGTTTGATAAAAGAGCCAAGGTTAAAGCTTTTAGGATTTCTGACTTGGTTCTTTACTGGGATAAAGCCCATGACCATAAGGGGGAGCATGGAAAATTTGATAAACTTTGGCTTGGCCCTTACTAGATTTCAGAAATTCTGGGAGATAATGCTTTCCATTTGAAAACTCTCATTCGAGAGGATATCCCACTGCTTGTCAATGTGCAGTATTTAAAGCATTATTTATAGTCTTGATTTGTTCTCAGCTCTTTTCCTATATATAGTTAGATTAGGTTTCCTTTATGTTTTTTTTTCTTTGCTTTTCTTTGGTTAGATTAGGTTTCCCTTTTCGCTTTGCTTTTGTTTTTTTTGGTTAGTGTAGGTTTGCTTTTGGTTTGTTTTGTTTTCTACTTTTCTCTTGCTTTGAGGGTTTTTTCCTGTTTTCTTATGGATGTGTTGCACCTATATGGAAAATATATCATTATCTAGGACTTTTCTAAGTATTTTATTGGTGGACTATAGTCTTGTATCTTGAAAGGATGGTTGAAGTCTTTGCTATTGCCAATAGTCTCAATGTTGGATTTATAGAAGATGGGTCACTAGTTTTGATTTGGATTTGAAGTACTCTGAAATCTTATATCTCTCATATATCTTAAGAATCATGATGTTACTGTAGGATCCTTGTGAAGTTTTGTTAGGTGAAAAATCCTATTTCTGCTTCAACACCACTGTGGTTCTCAGCCCTGAGTGTGAACTTCATTGTTCACAAGTTGAAATGAAATGCGACATGGAAAAGAATATCAAAAGAAAGAAAAGTGAAATATTGAAAATAAAAAGAAAGAATTCAACTTATCAAGAGTATCTGAATATCTTTATCGGGGCTATAGATGCCTGGTTGGCAATAGAGCTATGTTCAGGAGAGTCACAACGATAACCTCGTCAAGGCTATAGATGCCTGACTAGCAGTGAGGCCCTATCTAGGTTGCTTTTGAAGTTAGAATCTTTACGTAGCCTATTTGACTAAGCTTGGTTCCCACAGTAGCTTAAGGAGGGAAATGAAATCATATGCACACACTTGAATTTTTAGTTCATGGAAGGTTCGGTCTACCCTTTGGTTCTGACTCTTTAATCTTTGCATTTTGATTTTTTTGTTTAATAGTGAGATTGAAACCAGAGATTCTAAGTTCTTGATTCTTGTTCCTCATCAAATTCTCTGGAGCATTTCCCAGCATAGTCACCATTTGTTGTGCAATTTTCACACACACGCCCCACTGAAAGCAGGGACCCTCTTTCACTTCGATTTTGGTGTCTTGGCCCTTTCATTTTGAGGTTTTGTCTTGCTTTGGCATGTGCTAAAATGTTTATTTTGTTTGCCTAAGTGATCCCTCTAAGTTATTCATTGAAGATCTTTAATTTTGAGTGAAGTTTAGGTTTTCACTAAGGTTCGAGACTTTCCACCCCTGCCAGATTTTCCCAGAGCCTACTTGGACTCCGGCTGAGCACTGTGGTTAAGAGATTTTTAGTCTTCGTAGAATTTCGCATGGTCTGGATTTTTCCGAATTCCATCTTGTCGTCGGGTTCCCAGATTTTCCTAGTTGCCTTGTTAGTGGCATTAATGTTTTCGTACGAGCTTTGAACGATGTATTTAATCGATATTTGAGGTCTTTTATGTCATCATGCTTATTATTTTCCATCAATTAAGCTGCAAAGTGCATTCTTGCGAGTGTTTGATTTGATTTTGGGGCACTAAGCTGGTAAATATTTTGATTTGAGTGGTGATTTCCTAAGCATTGTTGATTGTTGTCTTCGCTGGGTGCCTTTAATTGGTATTTTCTACTTCATTCGATTTTTGTTGCGTCAAATGGTATGTTTTCGATTACGTCACTTTTAATTGATAATTGTGGATAAGGATTTGGTGTTATGAGGTTTATTGGTGTTCGAATTCTTGAGTATTTGATCATTTCATGGTTAGGGCTGCCCAACATTGCTTTATTTGTCATCTCCCAAGTGAGTTTTGAGGTCCTTTGTTTATTTTCATTTTGATGTATCTTACTTGAGAGCCATGATTAAACCCTAGTAATGATTTAGCAGTTGAAATGTTTAAATTCTGAGCTTGCATGTGTGTTAATGGCAGATGTATAGGGTTTGAAACTTAGGGCAACACCATTTAACCCTAGTTCACCTCCCAATTGGCCTAGAGTGCTAAGAAAATTCATAGAGGGCCTGTATCAAACTTTCCTCAAGCTTAAAACTTTGAAATTCATGATCAATTTGGTGTTCTAGGCAAAATCATGATTTAACGCTGATGTTCAGGTTTCGCAGTCACCTCAGGATTTTTCGTCTCTGGCAGATTTTCTTGATTCCCTTTGTTTTCCTAGAATCCGCTATCATTTTTGGAGTTTCATATATTCTGTGGATTTTCGTTGACCCTGGATTTTCCTGAAGTACTGTGCCGCCTAGATTTTTTGAAGTTTACAAAATGTCTTCCCCTTCGCGGAAATCCGTCTATAGCAGATTTTCCCGAAATCTGGTGAAATGTAAGGAAATATGGAATAGCATGATGTGTTAGTGATTTTTAATGCATTTTATGAGTAATTCATGCTATCTTATGATCTCCTATGTGGTTTATTGATTTATAATGATCAAATTTAATTGTTAGTAGGTGTTTTCATGATTATTTTGTTGGAATCCATTTGGCCCAAAATTCCCCAAAATTCCTCCCTGGCTCGGACTCCGTGGATGGTCCTGAAACCTGAAGTTCATCAAGATCATTTTATATGAGATTCAGTGACATCTTGTTAATATGGGGGTTCATTCTAACGGTGTTTTGATGGATTAACATTGATTTCCTGTGGTTTTTACTATGATTTCCTTGTCAAGTGAAGGCTGAACCTAGCAAGGTAGTGACTGGGTCTTCCATGTTTGAAGTAGAGAAGATTAAAATGGACATCAAAAGTAGAATTCCTAAGAGTAAAATTACATTAGTCTGGTCTAAGGTAACTAATACAAATGTTGGGCTGTGGGATTACGAAGAGTTTAAAGGAAGAATGGTAGCCAAGGATCTTCCTTTGGTAGCTAGGAGAATGAAGGAGTCAGGCTTGTCACATGTGGTTGGTTTCCCTTCCATGGTGTAGTGTTATGAGATTGTCCTCGAATGTGGAAGGCACTATGATCAGGATACACAAAGAATTATTGGTCCTCAAGGGAGAGTTGTGGTAAATATCAACCTTGTTTCCATTGCCCAAACTTTTGATATGCCAGACAAATCTCATGTGGTGGAATTCAACATGAAGGCTGCTCAGGAGTACTATGCTGAACAGGCTATTAAATATCAACAGCTTATCAATTCCTGGTTAGAGAAGCCCAAGTCTCATTATTCTAAATTTCCCAAACAACTATTCAGGGAAAAATTCAAGAAAGAATACTATGATACCATCACTCTTCTTAGCAGGGTGGTTAGATTGAAGAATGCTGGAATGTTTGAGAATTGGATGTGCCATGTAATTGTGAGGATGGAATAGGAGAAGACTGACTACCATTGGGCGGGTTTCATTAGCAGAGTGATTCACGAGTAGTTGTCCAGTGTGTTGCAAACTAAGACCTTCACAATGACTTTATACTTGGTCTATGCTCTTGCAAGGTTTCATCCATACAAGGGATTGAGTACCAGGGGCACCTTTGGATAGGATATTATCTATGAGGTCTACCCCCAGTTGCATTTGGGAAGTTTGAGTTACAGGAGGGTGAATGATGCATTCACTATGCATATCACCAGATTACTGTAGGGTGCAGAGCATGTAAGGATTTCGAACCAAGCAAAGGAGCTCATCAAGAAGTATGGGTCATGGTTTATTCAGTTCCCAAATTTTTCGTACATCCAGATTGATGGTTGCTAGATGGCCCCTTTTAGACTTCCAAGGTATCCTACTAATCACATTTTACTTTTGGAGGTCACTAGACAGATATGTGACTTTGATGCCATAGTTAAGAGGGACAAACATAAAACTAGTTTTGGTGGAGATTTCCCATTAAGGATTGGCACTAGAGAGGCTTGTCCTTCCATTGGTTATGCCCAGGCTTCTAAGGAGGAGATGAGTGCTCTTGGTTTATCCTTACATTCCAAGAGATCAAGGTTTGACATCACAGGTGAAGCCCAAAAGAGGGCCAGTAGGGAGTATAGCCATAAGGTTGATTTGGAGGACTATTGGGCCAATTGTAGTGATGAACATGAGGTAAGGAAGAAGAATTTTTCTCAACTTCCAGTTGAATCAATCCGATTATACAATGTGAGGGCAGTGCCTGATCAACTTGAGGATGATGGAAATATAATTTAGGATCATGCTTATGAGGCAATAAAGGACAGGCTGATTGGTGATGTGGAATGGTTAGAGGAAGAAAAAATAGAACTAAGACAACTGATGGATCTAGTCACTAAGTTTAGTAGAATGTGGCTAAGGCATAAACTATGGGAGTTAGAGAATGAAGGTGTGCAGTGCACCTACGAGCTGATGGGGGATTTGGATCCTCATTCAACTTCTGAAGAGTCAACTAAGGAGGATCCTAAGGGAAAAGGAAAGCTGGATTCTCCATTCAAGATCAATATTAAAGGAGTTCAAGAGGAGGAAGTCCAGGAAGCCTAAAAGCAGAGAAAACTAATTGCTAAGAAAAGGTCAAAGACTAAGAGGTCTGAGCAAAAAGAAACTTAAAAGCAAGGTTTTTAAGGTTGATGTTCCTATGCCCAAAAGGAGTAGAGTCATAAGACTATCATAGAAGGAAAGTTCCAGAGTAGGGGAAGAAGAGGTTACCCCACCAGTGGTAAATATAGAAAGTTCAGAAGAGAAGGCACGAGTGTACACAAGAAGGTCTAGAACTTCTCCCAAGGATAGTGTGCCTAAAATGAACCTTCCTCTAGTTATTTCTCACGAGGAGCAGCATGATGATGTTCCTTCTGCCCATGAAGCTCAAAGAAAACCAAGTGAATCTAAGAAAGTTGAGGATCATCCAAATACTGAAGGGGAGGAATTTCATGAAGGTGACCTTTATAGTGCAGAAGCATAAGTAGAAAATGTAATGCAGTCTTCCTTGGTTGCATATGTAGAGTCACCTGTTAGAACTGAAGAAGTTAAATCACCTCCAAGAGAGGAAGAGGTGGATAATATTCCATCACCTGAGCATAAGAAGGAACATGCTGAAGAGAAGGGGAGCAAGACCAGGACTCTTGAGAAGTAGGGTTTAAGAGAAGAAGCAGCTAAAGGTCAACAAGAGGAAAAACATACTAAAGTACAATTGGAATCCAGTGTCCTTGACTGGTTGGATAAGGAGATAAGAAGAAAATAAGTTGTTGTGGAGGACACCCCACCCAATTGGAATGAGTTGCTAGCCAAGATTGGAAAAGATAAAGGTAAAAAGAAGGCTAGGGTGATTTCAAAGATCGAGAGAGATGAGGTGAGCAATAGAGTTGTCCACATTGCCACCCCTGCTTCAGATAAGAATAGAGCTGGAAAAGACTATAATGTGTAGACTTTCAATTTGGGGCCCACTTCTATTGAGCAGGACATTGAAGAATATCAGGGTTCTAGTGTAGTCATCTTGGGCAGATTGAGGAAGGAAATAAAGACTAAGCAGGAGCTAAAAAAGGAAAATGAGAATCTGAAGAAATACTTGGAGGATCTGATGAAGCCCTTGCAATCTATTAAACCCTTGGTTTCTGCTGTGAATCCTTTACCTTAGGAAACTATCACCGAGCTGGAAAAGATGAAGGCTTCCACTCTTGCCACTACAAATTAGCTGCAAGGGGTGCAAACCAAAGGAAATGAGGCTATTAAAGATATTTTTTCAATAGGGAAGGATGTTATGAGGGTGGTCGACTAGTTGGAGGAGGTGTTGGCTCAGGACAAAGAAGATACAGATCTCCTACTGCAGAAAACCAAAACTATCATGGAGTACACTAGGGATAAGCTAGTAAGTGATAAAATTCTTCCTTCCTCTGGAGCTGCTGAACCTTGGGAATGGTTTGAAGCATTGCAAATTAGGAAAAAGTTTTTGAAGAAGATTTACAAGGAGAGGAGGAAGATTGATGATACCCTAGCTGGTGTTTACAATGGCTCCATTGCTTTCTTTGAGATTATGATGGGAAGAAAGAATATTGCCCCTAAGTATTTGAGTTTAGAACAGTTGAGGAAGTGGTGGCATGATGTTTATGCTCCAATTAATGATGATTCTTTTTCTGAGCACCATTTGGATGATGTGGCCACCTACATTGTTGTCATTGACAAGTACCTAACTTATAAGATGGAGTGGGATAATTCAGTGAAACAATCCAGGGAAGAAATTGCATCAATTTAAAGGCGACTTAGGGCTTTTCCTTTGCCACCTGTGGCCGATTTGGATAGGGTGCTTTTAAAAGTTCATGAAATGCTGGATCGGAATAAAGACAAAGGAGAAGATAGTTAATGATTAGCTCCATTGAGATTTGTGCTTCCCTATTATTTTTCCATGCATTGGTTCGAGTTGCATTGGAAATCCCAGGCTGACCTAGATGAAGTTCATGCATTTAATGCATATTTTATTTTATTTTGAATTTCTCTTGGCTGACTTCTTGTGCCTAATTATTATTGTAAAATCCCATCTAGGCTGACATGTTTTGGGGGTTCTATAAATATGGCATTTCGCCTCACTTGTAAGGGTTAAGAAGTTTTAGACATAGACACATAAAGAGATAGTTAGAGCGAATTAAGTAGAGAAAGAGTTAGCAAGTGGTTGTTCTCAAGAAAATATTGTAACAGAAAGCTGGAATTGTTGCTACAATGGATAATTTGATGCAAGTAATGACATTGTGATTTGGTGCCATACTTGTGTTCTTCTTATCTTGCATGGTTCTTGTTATTCTATCTTTAGAATTTCTTTGAGGAGGTTAATATTTAGATTATATTTTATTCAATTATGTTTATGGTTTGATATTTGAAGTGTTGCAACAATCCCTGGTCCATACTTTTTGCAACCAACTGATTGTTAGTTGCTTTGCAAAGTTAGCCTGGACCTTTATATTCATTGTGCTTAGTTCAATTGTGAGGGTTTATTCATTTCAATTGTGATAAGGTTGTTTGAATGAATATTCATGATTTGAAAATCTTAACACCTTAGAAGATTGCACTATTTCTATAAGATTGCAGATCCATCTGGGTCAAGTAGAAATCAATTTAGAGGGATTGGTCCATTTCGAGTGTTAGTCATTTTCATTGTTAATCTTAGGTTTAATATTAAGTTTAGAAATCTCTTTGAAACCCTTATATTTTGTTATTTCTTTGATTATTGGATTAAATTTAGGATTGAAGTATCATCATATTGTTAGATCTGATAAATTGAGATTCAGTATTTTGCTTGTAGTAAGGTCCCATTGTGATTACCAACATTTTCACATTTATCACTAAGTTGTTTTAGCATTGTCAAGATCTGACATTAGAGACCTCATGGTTATCTCTTGAGGCTTGTTGATATAGATTTACCTTTCAAGAGAGATAGGATATTATATTTTGTCTGAGTTGTGTTTGTGCAGAAAAAACCATCAACAAACACCATCTGAACTTTTTTGTGCTCACTGATTTTGTTAGTGCATCTGCAACATTCACCAAAGTTTGAACCTTCTCCAAGTTCACCTTTCCATCCTCTACCATATCATGAAAAAAATGATACTAAACATTGATGTGCTTTGTTCTAGCATGAAAGGTAGGATTCTTTGCTAGAAAAATCACACTTTGACTATCACAACAAATAGTAATATGTCCTACATCTAAACCAATATTAGAACACAATATTTTAAGCCAAATGGCTTTGGTACAAGCATGAGTGGCTACCATATACTCTACCTTTTTCATGGACAATGCGACTACAACCTACTGCTTACTCATCCAACTGATAGTACCACCAAACATCATAAACACATAATCACTAAAGGATCTTCTACTGTCAATGTCACCTGCCCAATCTGAATCTACATATCCATGAATGCTCACAGAATGTTGAGGTCTAGTAGGATAACAATGCAAAAACAAGGCATACACAGAAGTACCCCATAAATATCTAAACACTCTCTTAATTGAATCCTAATGCACTCATCTAGGATTAACCATAAAATGGGTAAGGACTCCCACTGCTTGGGAAATGTCTAGTCTTGTACACACCATCGCATACATTAGACTTCCAATTGCACTTGTATATGGTACTTTGGTCATGTCCTCCATCTTAGTAGGAGATTTTGGACAACCGTTCATAGAAAGCTTCATCCCTTGCATCACAGGAACAACTAACTGTCTACAATATACCATGTTGAATCTTTCCAACACTAAGTTCACATACTTGCTTTGGCTTAACCAAAGATTTTTGTTAGCTTTGTATCTCATGATTTCCATTCCTAGAATGTACCTAGCTGCATCTAGGTCTTTCATCTCAAACTGTGCTAACAACTAAAACTTCAAATCTGAAATCATAATTTTACCATTCCTAATAAACAACATATCATCTACGTATAGGACAATAATGAGAATGCGACTATTATCAGTTTTAGAGTATACACAATGGTCAGATTTAGATCTCTAAAATCCCAATGCAAACACATAGGTATCTAACTTCTGATACCATATTCTAGAAGACTGTTTCAAACCATAAAGAGACTTCTTTAGTTTGCAAACCAAATTTTATTTACCTTTTTCAATGAAATGCTTTGGTTGTGACATGTAAATATCTTCCTCTAAATCACCATGAAGGAATGTTGTCTTCACATCCATCTATTCTACTTCTAAGTCATATGCTATTGTAAGTGACAATAGAAGCTGAATAGATGTCAGCTTCACTACAGGAGAGAATATCTTCCCATAATAAATTCCCTCCACTTGAGAAAACCCCTTAGCGACCAACTGTGCCTTATACTTCTCAACACTACCATCAAGACCACACTTTTTCTTGAAAACCCATTTACAACCAATAGGTTTTCATCCAATAGGAAAATGTACCATATCCCAAGTCTTATTTTTTGTTTAATGAAGCCATCTTCTCATCCATGGCTTGCATCCAGGAATCTGAATCACTCATACCCATAGCCTGTTTAACTGTCCTAGGCTCATCAATGTTAGTAATCAAGGAAAAATTGCAACTAGAACCCAATAATGAATAACCAAACCTTTCTGGTTGCTGCCTAACTCATGTAGACCTCCTCAAAGGTTGAGGTTGAGGTTCTCCTTCTTCTTTAGAACTTTCAGAGCTACTTGAGCTCTCCTCATCGTTAGGTTTGATAGGAGTACATATTTCTTCTTTGTTTGGAGTAGGTGGAATCTAAAATACCTCCTTCTATTTCTCCTCTTTCTTTGGTTGCAGCTCAAAAGTAGAAGGTTTCATCACTCTGAAGATCACACTTCTGTTGTAGAGAACCTTCTAATCTTTTGGATCCCAAAGCATGTACCCTTTCACACCGACACCATAGCTAATAAAGATACACTTAACAGTCTTGTTCTCCAACTTAGACCTCTTCTCAATCAAGACATGAATGTAAGATTCACAACTAAATACTCTGAGATGTCTCATTGAAGGATTTTTACCAGACCATGCCTCCATGGGTGTCTTTCCAACAAGCGTTGATGTAGGATATCTATTGATCAAATAACATGCAATGGCTATCACTTCAACCCAAAATTTTTGCTCAAGGCTAGCACCACTCAACATACTCCTAGCCCTCTCCATCAATGTTCTATTCATCCTCTCTACAACTCCATTTTTTGTGGAGTGTAGGGAGTTTTCTTATGTCTCTCAATACCGTGCTCTTTATAGAACTTGTTGAACTCTATGAAACAAAACTCACCACCATTATTAGTCCTCAAAAACTTAATCTTTCTGCTAGTCTAATTTTCTACCAAGGCCTTAAACTGCTTAAAATAACTAAAGACTTCAACTTACTTTTGAGAAAATAAACGAATGTCCTTCTACTATAATAATCTATGAAAGAAATAAAATATGCAAATTTTGATAACAATTCACAGGACCAAAAACATCTAAATGAACATAGTCCAAAACCCCAGAAGACTTATGTGAACTAAAGTAAAAAGAAACGCGGTGTTGTTTTCCATATACACAGTGTTCACAAAAGTCAAACTCGAGATTAAAATCATCAAGGCCTTCAACAAGACTCTTATTTTTTAATGTTCTAAGACCCTTCTCACCAACGTGACCAAGTCATTAGTGCCATAACATTGTCTTCTCTGCAGGAAGCTTCATTTCCATGGAATGAGCACCCTTAGGTACCCAAAATGCATCACCATCGGATATAGCTACAACATGCTTCTTCTCTGCACAATCTGATGGTGAGGATGAAGAATCCAAAGGTCTCTTCTTTGGTACATCAAAAGAACTATTGCATTGTATAGTACATGCATCAAGCTGAAACAAAGTGCCAATACAAACTCCCTTAGCTAACACCATAACTCCTCTTGTCATCTTGCATCCTCCACCAGAGAAAACAACTTGCACTCCTGAATCATTTAGTTTACTTATAGAAATTAGGTTTCGTGCCAAACCAAGGATATGCAAGAAACCATCAATCCTCTTCACTCTTCCATTAGAAAATCTGATTTTGACTCTTCCACAACCAACAATATTTAGGTGAGAGTCATCACCTAGGTACACCTCTCCACCATTGTACTCCTCATACTTCGAGAAACAATCTCTATGAGAATTCATGTGAAAGGATGCACCTGAATCTATCAATCACACATCATGCAATGCATGAGCTTCCAAGGCTGTAATAAATGCTTCTCCATCATCTTGAGATGATTTCATAGATTCAAAATCAGAGAAAGAATTATTTTTCTTCTGCTTCTCCTTCTTGCAATATTTTGAATGTGACCAAGTTCACCATAGTTCAAACATTTTTCCTTGGACTTCTTACTAGGAGACTTAGATCTCCCTGAAGACTTTGACCTAGATTTCTTGTCTTTCTTTTTGCCTCTCTCCTTTGGTCTGCCATGAACTGCAAGGGCCTCCTTGGCCATCTCAAAATACTTCCTTTGCATCTCTTCAGATAATAATGAGGAAACAACCTCATCCATATTGAAGGTGGAAGTAGTGCTTCCAATATCCATTACTAGGTGATCCCAAGAGTCCGACAACAAACATAAAAGGAGCATGCAATGGTATTTTTCATCAATCTTGTCTCCAACAGAACCTAGCTGTGCAACCAACATGCTAAATGCATTTAGATGATCTACTACAGACCCTCCATCTTCCATTTTTAGAAAATACATCTTCTTTCTTAGGAAAAACTTGTTTACAAAAGATTTAGCATGATAGACATCACCAAGCTTCTTCCATAGAGAAGCAAAAGTTTTCTCTTCATGCACATTCAGGAAGATAGAATTAGCCAAAAAGAGCCTAATAAGACCCTTGGCTTTCCTATCCATGAGATCCCAATCTTCTTGCTTCATTCCTAATGGTTTGGTTCTAGAAATAGTAGCCCATAGATCATGGTCTATGAGCATGTATTCCATTTTGAGCTTCCAAAGTTCAAAATTACCGCCATTAAATTCCTCCATCTCAATCCTCTCAAATGTTCCTGCCATCTCTTTCTTGCAACAAGGTAACAAAACACACACTTCTACAAAACTCCCATTGAAACAAAGATATGCTCAAAAAACCTTCTAACCCAACAAAGGAACCAACGCTGGCCAGGCTCTGATACCAACTAAAAGGAAACTGGGTGAGTGGAAATAACTTCCTACACTAATCTAAGTAGGGAGAGTTTCAAATTTTTATTTTAACACCTTTCAATAGTCACAACAAGAGAAAAACACATAGAATAAGAGACAGAACAAAAAGAATGCATAAAACAGTGACACCAAATATACGTGGGGAAAACCCTTTCAGGTAAAAAATTTCACCCTCCAAAAGCATAGTACTTCTCTTTTATATCAAATAAGAGTTACAATTACATATATCCAAGTACAAATCTTCAACACAAGTGCTTCAAAAACAAACACCTATTCTGGAGTGATATCGACAGTATTTCATTACTTGCAAACAAACTGTGCATTCTACAATGCAATACATACATCTTATAGAGAATACAAGCCAAGAGATGCTTCTAGAAGAAGATGGGCACCCAAATACACATGAAACAATATCCCATGCCATAAACACACATTTGGACACTTGTACTTGATTCCCTTACACCTCTTACAAATGTCATACATGCAAATATTCTTTCTTCTAGCTTGGGCACCCAAAATATTCTCATAATTTCTTATGAAAAATTCCTTACAACTATCATAGAATATGTCATAAATCTACCATAAGAGCTGTCATAAAATCCATAAGAGAATCTGTCATAACTCATTAAAAATAGTCAATTCTCTTACATCCTGTCATAACCCAACTTGGGCACCAACTTTCTCCATGCAACAAGAAGCCTTATGATGTGTCATATAATTTTTCATAGGTAACATATTCTAAAGTGGGATTCCTATGTCCACTTAGGATGATTATGTCTCATTGAGTCACTTCCAACAGGGATGCCACCCATCCGGTGGGTCCCAATTTGTGAGAGGACACCATAAGTAATTAAATAACACAAATTAATACAATAACACATCAATTAAATCAATATTAGGACTCTAAGGTCAAGACACCTTAATCCTAACAAGTTGGACATATATTTGATACAACAAGGATTCAATAAAGGTACCACAGATAGTAATATTTAGTTTAAAGTTGAAAAAGATCAAATTTTGATTGTGGTTGTATATGTTGATGACATAATTTTTGGAGGCAATTAAGCTATGTGTAAGAAGTTTTTAGAAGAGATACAAAATGAGTTTGAGATGTATATGTTTAGGGATATGAATTTCTTCCTTAGGCTACAAATCAATCAAATAGATAAAAGCATCTTCATTTCACAATCAAAGTATGCCAAAGAAATATTGAAGTTTGGAATGGAAGATTCTAAACCGGTATGTACTACTATGGTTATTGGTTGCAAGTTAAGAAAGAATGATGAATCTCCTAAGGATGATAAGAGAAAGTATAAATCAATGATTGGTGGACTGATATATCTAATTGCTACTAGACCAAATATCATGCAGTTTGTCTTGTGGCTATATTTCAAGAAGATCCTAGAGAATTGCATGTTGTAGTAGTAAAAAGGATATTCAGAAACTTGAAGGGAACTCTAGATCATGGCTTATGTTATCCAAAGGGTACTAATTTCACTTTGAGTGCTTACATAGATGCATATTGGGCTAGTTGTGTAGATAACAAAAAAACTACAAGTGGTGGTGCATTCTTTCTTGGATGTAGACTAGTATCATGGCTAAGCAAGAAACAATATTTAGTTTTTGTATCTACTGCAAAGGCTAAGTACATTACAGTTGCATCTTGTTGCACACAGGTGTTATGGATAAGGGAAAAAATTCAAAGGATATAAGAGTGGTGTATGATAAGCCTATTTCTATCTTATGTGACAATACAAGTGAAATCAATATTTCAAAGAAGCTGATAATTCATTCAAGGAGAAAACATATCTCAATTTGGTATCACTTTCTAAGAGAGAAGGATATGGAGAATGAAGTGAATCTTGAATGTGTGCCTAAAAAGGATCAAATTGCTGATATATTCACCAAGGCTCTTCCTAAGGATAATTTTGAGTATCTCCTAGAGAAGTTGGAGTTACTACCACTCCTTTGAAATAGATGCACAAGGAGATGCATTAGTCTAGTAGATCTCAAGATTCATTCTTTGTTCTAGATTGATGTTGGTGGCTACCTCTTAGGGGTAGTAGGTAGTAGCATTGCTAGTTGTTGTAGTCAAAAGGGTGTGTGTTGTCATTTTGCAATGGTTGTTGATTGGTGCAGTATGGTGTGTGCTCCTAAGGAGGAGTATACTGAGAAATTGTGAGAAGGTTGATTGATGTCAAAGGGGAAACATCAATGATACAATTATGTTGTAATTTTCCATTAATGTCAAAGGGGGAGAGAGATAAAAATGTTCAGTTGACAAAGGGGGAGTGAATGCATAAAGAGAAAAGAGAAAATGAATTAGGTATGGAACAAATTTATTGTCTTTGATTGTTTTTCACATCATGTATTTCCATCAATGACAAAGGGGGAGATTGTTGCAAGTATGAGCAGATTGGTGTTGTCATTGATGTCAACAAGCTTGTGTTGGCATTGGTGTCAATTGTATAAGGAGGAAGAAGATCATTTTTGAAGGAGATTTTTGTGTGAGAAGTTGATGTTATCCATGTTTTGATTAGTTGTATTATGTTGTCATTAGTAAAGCTATTAGTGTCAACTTGTAGTGTTGTTGTGATAAAATTCTACAATCTATGTTTGTGTTGCTATATTGTAGTTAGTTTAGTTGTGTTAAGGAAGTATTGAATATGATGAGAATGTGTCTTTGGTGCTTGGTTTTCAAGTGCTTTTGATAAAATTTTATAAAGAGAAGAGATAGTGTGTTGCAGTGGTGTTCTAGGTTGTAGGGATGTGTTCTTCTATTTCTCCACATTTCTTCTAGGTTGAAGAATTTCTTATGAACTTCAAATATGTTGATTATAGATGTTCAGACGTGTTGTATCTAGAATTTGGTGTGCTGGATCGGTGTACAAAAGAAGTTTTGTTCACCGGAGTGTGAACTGTGCATTGCAAAGGTGTCTAGGATAAATGTCTTTGCTCCATGTTTCTCCATAGTTATGTTTCAGGCATTGTAGATCTAAAGGTGTGTTAACAGTGTTGGTATCTTTCTTCAGTTGAAGTGGTTTGAGGTTTGGTACTTTGGAAGTCAGTTTTCTTGAGTTATAGTGTATGGAAGAATAGTCTGGATGTATTGCGTGTGTACATTATTCAGGTGGAAGTTGTTGCAAATGAGTTTCCTAGATTTTAGGGTTTTTGTGGAATATTATATAGTGTGTTCAAGTGACATTTGTTGTTCGATAGTTATGGATAGACTAAAGGAAGCATTTAATTAAAAATTTAATGGTGTTTATATGGGTAACGATTGACCTTGGTGTTTACACTACTTGTGAAGGTTCTTATTTGTTTGTGGAAGTGTGGCATGGAATGTAAGGATGGATTTAGGTCCTAGCTAAGGAGTTTGGTGGTCTGCCTTCATTCCTTTCCACCGAGGGAATACTTTGATGCTAACCTAATTTGAATTTGCATGGTTCATGTGCATAGTCGACCTTGGAGAAAATTTTCAAGGTTGAAGATGGTATAAATAGGAGTTGAGTTATTGAAGGATGATGTGATAGATAAGAGAGATGTGAATTGTAGAGTTATAGAGTGAAAATTTGAGAAGTACAGTGTGAGATTTCATGTGTTAGATTATTAGATGCAGTGAGTAGAAAGTGTCTAAAATTGTTCAATCATGATGCAAAGGTGTTGGTGACAATTGTGGTGGATTCCCTGTTGTATTGAGATAGTTTTCTCTATGTAACATTTCTTCTCTATCTTCTTTTCTATTTTGGCAGCGAGCCTTTGGTAGTGATCCTTATGTTTTTTCTAGGCAGTGAGCCCTTGTAATCAGTGTTGTTATTACTTATAATATTGTGAGCTAATCCTCACTGTGGTTTTTCCCATCTTCATTTTTTCATGTAAATCTAGTGTTCTCTTGTTTATGGTGTTGTGTTTTAGTTTCTATTATTTCAATTCCATGATAAATCATCATAATAGATTTAAGAGTTTATTAATGAATTTGGATATGAATGCGTATAAGGTTGTTGAATTTTTAAGGTAAAACTGATTCACCCACACCTCTGAGTTGTCTTGTGCATTCAACATAATGTTCCTTTCAACACATCTTCTCACCTGTGTGACACATAGGAAGTTTTTCAAGCCATGTTTGTCATTGTTATTTTTCTATGTTTTTGTAAGTTCAAACCAGTCTGCCACAAATTTTAAACCTTGCACCATAATCAAATCCCTGTGCACCACATTTGAGTCTCCCTACATTGTAGTCGACTCTCTGTTAACCACATCTGCTTCATCCTGCACCACATTCGGTTCTTTGTGCATCACTTTCATCGAACCCTACATCACAACTAATTGTCACAAAAATTAGGTATAAATGATGATTTATACTCTTTCATTTTTTTGATTTTATAGTAGGGTAAGGTTTTTGTGTTACTAATCTTTTTATTTTCATCTTGTGGAAATCTCTTGGATAATCTATCACATTTCTTTTTAGTGCTTAAAATGAACATGATCCCACACATTTATTTTAGTGCTTAAAATGAACATGATCTCACACATTTATTTTTAGTAATTAAAATGAACACAATCTCAAACATTTGGTTTTAGTGCTCTCAAGAAACAACAATACAATCCTCACGTTGTAATATGGATTTAAAATTATTGATGTGATTGAACATGCAATTCTTCATTTGGTGCTCTAAAATCAACGTACAAATCACACATTTACTTTGGTGTACATAAAATGAACAACTGTATACTATATTTGGTGTACTTTCACACATGTTTATTGAAATTAGTACTATCTAAAAGTATCCTCTCCCCTTGTGCACCTTGTGCGATCCTGGGTGACAAGAAATTACAACATAAAAACTTTCTACTTTTTTTAATTAGGAGGTTTGCCTTGTATTTATTAATAAATATTTACTTGCACATTCCTCCAATAATTAATTAGTATCCTCTCATACATGACTAATCAATCAATTCCATTGATTAATCAAATCAAATCCATTGACTAATCAATCAATCCCATTAATTAATAAATAAATCCCATTGATTAATCAATCAATCTCATTGATTAATTAATCAAATTCCATTTATTGACCAATCAATTCCCTTGATTAAATCAATCAAGCTAGTTAACTCTCCAATCTATTTCCACTCAAAAATTCTCGATTGTTGATCTTCGTCTTTCATCTTTGAATCTAGATCATTCATCTCAATCAACCATTTCTATAAAAGAAAGCCTTCAAAGCACATTGATGGCTAACCATGAAACTTCAATGTTTGCATCATTGAAATCATCATATACACTTGAAGCTTAATGTGAAAGAGCATACCAATTTCTGAGACCAAAAGAAAACTAAGAAGAGTAATGGACGTAATCCATGACAATACTGTAAAGGTAAAATTTCATTTAACTGAATCTATTTTCATCCTTATTGCATGTTTTCCATTAATTAAATTGGATCATTTTGAGTATAGGATTACAAATTGTGGTTGTTTTCTTTGATTCCTTGTATCTCTAATGACTGAATGCCAATTTTTTGATTTACATACATGATCTAGTTTTTCATAGATAAGATAAGACAATCCAATCAGATAAAAATGACACTAATAGGTATGGTTAGCTTGGTTGGAGACCATAAAAGAAGCATATAGGCATGTGGTTGCTACAAAATATGTTGTAGGATAGCCACAAAAAAGACAAGATAGGTCTAGTCAGGTTGCCCCCAAGCTAGATGACAATACATAAAATGTCAAGGAATCCTTTTGGTTTTTTTTGAAAATTAAACATGTATGATAGCCCCCCTTAGAATGATGTGTGCTAAGCAAAGGAGCACATGTCATTCCAAGGAGAAGAGAAAGACAAGAGATGTTTTTGCGTGAGATATATAGCGAGATGTATTCATGGAGTGTTGTCATGCAAGGGACAACACATAGAAACTACAACATCATGAAGTAGAAAATTAAAGATGAATAAATCAAGAGTATAGAAGGATCTGAATATTTAGAGTTAGGACTACGCATAGATATAGATCAATAAGTATATATATATGAACTTTCATCACCCCCTAAATGTATCAAAAAATTAAGAAGAGCACATGAAGACAAATAAAAAATAAAAATTGGGTCAACATGGAAGAGGCCTAAATTTCCCCATGCTTTGCATTATTCCTGTCATGAAAATAAAGATTTGACAACACATAGAAGAATGATGATACAAATGGAAGAATTTTATGATATATTTTCTCTCCTATATCCAAGCAGCTACACGGGTAGCAAGGGTCCTCCATATGAGAGAAAAAACATATATAGACAAGTATGGACGAAGCACAAAAAATAACACAAAAGTAATCTAAATATTTAGAAGAGGGTACCACTCTAATTTGAATCCATGAGTAGGTCATATTGCTCCCAATCTAGATCATTATGCATGGAGGGATAGATGAGGTGATACCCGCTAACTCACCTGCAACAAGGGCTGAGGAAGAAGGCCCCTCAAGGTCTCCATCATTGAGCTCTTGTGAGACTAAAGTCATCGATCTTGCAAAGATCAAGGATAGAGTCGAGATTTCCTCAAATGAATTGAACATGCAATTTTTAGGAGTAGCATGTGGCAAATAAATTGAAGGAGGACAAGACACTTGAGATTTATTGCCATCACTAACTCATTTGACTGCAAAATCTAACGAAATATGTATAATTTGATGTATCGTCGGGTGCTTGTAAAATTTAATGTGTAATTTTCATTTTTTTGAAATTTTATCCCCAACGTTCGTTGAAATTTTGATGAACCTGGGGTTCATTGAAATGTCAACTATCAGTTTCGTCAAAATTTCAACAAACATGAAAAATAGAAATAAATCAAATTGTGGCCGACATAAAGAAAAGTGAGTTCGCTGATTTATTGCGACAGTGTTTTGCTCTACTTGAGACAGTTTGTGGAGAACTAAGGACGATTTTTTTGGGAAAAATCAGAAAAAAAAAATCAAGAAGATATTGTCAGGTTGAGGGTAGTCATTGTCTTTTTGCAGAATTCAGTTGTGAAGTCAAATTTGTAGTTCCAAATTTGAAAATCATATTTTAAAGCAACATATCATCATATTTCATTTTTAGAGGTTTAGGGTTTTGAGAATTTCATATCCAGATTTTGTTGTGTGGAATCACCATAAGATCACAACCAAGGAACATATTCTTGTGACTGTAATTATGTGATCCATAACTCTATTGGCCATGTGGCATAGTTTTGTTATAACAAATACAGGATGCATTCATGTGTGACCCAAGTTTAATGTGGCTATGTTGTGATAGAAATGGAGGCACTCATATAATGTAGTTAATTCAGGTTGTATAATGTAGGTGTCAATCATCATTAGGTGCATTCAAGTTGTCTCAAGTTTAACAGGTTAGGATGTAATTATAGCATGATCAAAGAGTGATTACCTCTTGCTGCAATAAATAACCTATAACTCTGGTTGATATGTAGAGTGGTTGTGTTATATCAATTATGTAGTGCATTCAAGCACAACCCATGTTTAATGGGCTATTCTAGAGAGTGATCAAGATTTTCTAAACCTTATGAATTTTACTTAAAAGTGTATAGCTTAAACTACAAACCAAGTTTGTTACATACTTGAATGCAATCTTGGGTTACTGCAAACTATAATAATGTGATATGCTAATAACCATTATGGAAAGTATTAAAGCAAGACCCATGATATATAGGATACATTTCCTTGATCAGGTTTACATACCTTAATGATCAAACACAAGCTTCCCACAGACTCTAGGCTACAATCCAAGATCATAAAACAACTTTGTCAAGACAACTAATTTTTTGACCCAAGATTTAAGGTTTTTTTTTAATACCAACAAAAACATTGGTAAGAGCACGATTAGAGTACAAACCCTAGGCCTTTGTAGAAACATAAACAATAACTATAGCGGATTATTGAGGTTGCAATACCAAAAATATTGAGACATTGTAAGTAATAACAAAATATTGCAATCTAAAGATTGTAGCCAATAACAAGCACACTATGTAGCTTAGTGACATTTGTAAATGCAATCTACAGTAAGAAGAATGACAGTCACTTGAGATGTGATAGTCAAAAAGAGGCTGAGCAGTGACAAGATAATAAAGCTCAAACCTTGCATAGTAAAGTGGAGATTTTAATAGTGAGTTTCCTTACCCCCTTGTTGACCTTAAGGGTTTTTCAAATGCTTTTGGTAGTGTTAGACAAGGCAAATGAAATCAGGGAATGACTATCCAAATGAAGTAACAATGGTAATGATAGGTTCAATGTTTCTTTTTAGCCATTAATGTATAATGGAGGTAATGGATTACATGTTTGAGCAGTGTTTTGAGACTAATCAAAGATGGGAGAATAGTGAATAATACCTTGTGGACTGTGAAGTAGTGTCAATAAGGTTGAAGGATCTTAAGAACTTCAATACTATGAACAATGAGTCCCCTATAGTAAGTAGACAGTCTATAGGGCATAGTTTGATTTTATAGAAGGATGCTCATGAAAGGAGCCTTCAAGTTATAGTGAGTGAGTTGTTTGAGATTGTAGCTGAGGGTGCAATACCTAGTCTTAAAGGAAGTTAGCAAAGTAGTAAATGTGCAAGAAAATAAAATTGTACACAATAAACAATTCACAATATTATCTTGCATAATGCCTTGAGTTTGAAGACAAAAATATCATTGTATCTTCATGATGAAAGTGGCGACCTTAATGGTCAATCACTGGCAACCAAAACATGTTATTGTGCTTATGGAGGCAACATTTTAAGCAAGGTAGTGAGTGGTGGTTTGGAACAATGGCAGGTATGAAGGACTTGCTTTATATGCATACTATGCAGTCTAGCTTAAGACACCATTCTTAGAAGAGATTGTAGGTGGATTATGGAACTCAAGGGTTACCATGAAAAGGATTAAAGCAAACACTGAGATCTATTTAAAAGCCACATTCATGAAGATATTAAATATGTCACATGCAAAACCCTAGTATCTGGAGTAATGAATACAGTTCCAAAGAGGATAGTGTGTTGGGGCAGATTTAGGAGATCTCCACATTATCTAATTACAAGGAAATACATCATTTATTTATTTAATTAATTAAAAGAAATCATTCTAAACCCTATATAGGATACATTGATACTTCAAAAGTCTCTGAAGGAATTTGAGATTATGTAAATATATATCAAGTAAATACCTAGATTACAAATAGTAGCGGGAACAATGTAAGATTTGTTGAGCAAAGCAAGAATGAGATAAGCAACAATGAATCCTATGCCTCCTTTCACGCACATCTCCTCACTGTTCTCTATCATTCTTTATGGAAACACTTCTCCATTTTGGCGGTCTATGCTTGAAAATAATGTTTTGACGAATATTTTAGAGTATGTTTATTAAAATGAAAACTCCATTATGGTGGGGTACGCCTGAAAATAAGACTTTGACAAAAGTTTTAGGGTATGTTTATTAAAGTTTTAGAGTATTTTGGCGGGCTATATTCTTGATACCTTAAATGATTTATTCAAATAGATTGTGAATAAATAAATGACTAACTATTTAGTCATTTTTATTTGTGTGACTAAATAATTTTTAATCAAAGACCAAACTAGTAATTTATTTACTCATTTATAGCTTAATTGCAAAAAATGAGCAAAATTTAGTCATTTTTAGTTGTTGTGACTAAAAATTTTAGTCACCTAGTCATTTATTTTCCAAATTCTACTAGTGTGTGTTTCCTTGTGCGATTAGGGCTCTCTCAATGTTGAGGGCCCTAGGGATAAGCTCATTATAAGAAGTGACACATTGCATCTTTAACTAAAAGGATAAATCTATATTGACATTAGTAATGATGATTCTGACTTGTTGCTCCTTAGGAATGGGTCACTTGCTCTTACTAGCTTGCTACCTCCATTGTTGTAGGAAGTTTGCAATCAAGTTCAATATTCTGATTTTAGGAGTCTTAACGGTTGGAAATCATAGTAAAATCAGAATTTAATAAGTTTTGGAATTAGCATTTTAAAGTGTTTTTTGGGGTTATTAACTTTAGACTATCTTCTCTTTTGTAGGGGTGGTTGCTGATGAGGGTGCAACCCAAGACTTAGAAAATAACCCACAAACAAGAGAATAATTTTATTATTCAGAAAATGGAGCTTCTTACATGCAGAGGATCTCAAATCCCCAAGTTCTACAACACATGCAAGTTACAGAAAGCTACAGAATCACCCTTTCGCAATATGCGAGCTTGTCCCCAAAAAGTTACCCAAAAATTAGAAACCCGCCCATAAATAGAGCTCCTCTTTAGTTTTGGATGCAAAACAACATTCAAATTTGAGTTTAGGCAGTTTGGCGCCGAAAAATTACAACTTGAAGTTCAAATTTCAAAAAAACATTTGCAATTGTATCTTCTAGAAAGTGCGTTAACTTCCCGGGGCCATAACTTTTGATCCGAGACTCCGATTCGTGAACCGTTTGAACCGTTGGAAAGGTCTCGAAGTCAATAATGCACTTGAAATCACTATGCCAATTTTAGAAAGTTTTAGGGCTGATCCAAGAACTCTAAGTGCCTCAAATCTAACTCAGAAGATTTTTAGGTGCAAATATGAGAAACTAAAACTGCAATATCTTTCAACCTAGGAATATAAAATAAAAACCATAAATTGAGAATTTCATTATGACAAAAAGGGTACCAAAAATATAAAAACATCTAAAAATTGAGAAACTTGAAATTTAACTATTTTTGGGTGATGCAAAATTGCCCTTACACCATTGGATGCTCCTGCATCAGACACCCAGGGTAATTTGAGAAGTGACCTGTCATGTCTCAGATGGTTGAGGAAAACCCAACCGGTCAACCACTGCCTTAAATAGCCAGGATGAATCTTCCATAGGCCTTCCTCTCCATTTCACCAGATATTCTTTATATTGCTTATTTCTGGTACTCCTTCCCACACGACTATCCAAGATTGCTTCAATCTCCTCCCTTTCTGAAGCAGGTGTTGGAATGCCATACTACCCTATTGCTAGTGCTTGCTCCATTCCACCTTCATGATACTCTTTCAAATCTGAAATGTTGAACATAGGGGAAATGTTGATTCCATCAGGCAACTCTACCTCATATGCATTCCCTGAATTATGCTTCTTCACAATCTTACAGGGACCAAATTTCTTCATCTTCAATTTGTTATAGGTTACCACGGGAAACCTTTCTTTCCTCAAGTGGACCATTACTTCATCGCTAGTTTGAAACTTCTTATTCCTCCTTTTCTGATCTGCCTTAGCCTTATATTGCATATTCATATTATTAATGTGTTCTCATACCTTCTCATGTATATTATTGATGTGCTCTGCAAAATCTTCGGCTTCAACACTTATTTTCTTCTCTTGGTCCATCTTCCTCAATTTTGGAGCTATTCTATGGCTACCTCCATACACAATCTGGAGCAGTGATCTACCAGTGCTTCTGTTGATAGAATTGTTGTAAGAAAATTCTTCTTGGGGTAA
>VDFB02058242.1:632323453-632340345 GCA_007258455.2 Sequoia sempervirens | reverse complement strand
GTTGTTTCTGAACACTGAATATAAATGATATACATACACACACACACACACATATGTATGTATGTATGTATGTATGTATATGTATTTTTAAATGTAAATGTAAATGCAATTAATGGATGCTCTCCTAGAACAATAAATGCAACATATCATTAAAGAAATCTATATCTATGTATATAAATGTGTATTTCTAAATGCAAGTGTAAATACAAATAGCATATGGTTTTGTAGTGTTATAGATACAACATATTCATAAATTAATGTAATTGAAATTTAAAGTCTTCAATACATATAATATGAAATTGATCAAACTATTTAACTACATGATAAATAAACGAAAATAGTAAATGCATATGTATGTGTATTTGTAAAATGTAAGTGTAAAATAAATAAGAATAATGAAAATTATAAAAAGAATACAAGGAAAGGTTTAGGAGTTTAGAGGGTGAGAGATAGAGGGTATGAGGGTTTTAAGGGTTTAGAGTTTAAGGGTTAATGGTTTATGGTTTTCCAGGGTTAAAGGTAGAGGGTGTTGGTTTGTTTTTTACACTGTAACTGTGCTGGTCTTCTAATCTACCTATGGGATTGCTAATTCCAATCAAGGGCAGCTTGAAGGACCTAGACCAACTGACAAGGACTTTAAAAAGCTTCCTACACTTTGGGCTCTGCAAGACCCGAGAGGGTGATCTCTTAATGTTTTTACAACCTCTACACCAATATCATAAACAAAATTAACACAACAAATAATCCCATTGAATAGCTCAACACAATAGGATAATATCGAATAAAATTGGTTGTTCAATGATAATATCAACTATGTGGAGCATGAGATAACTACAACACAATCCATAGTAAAAATATAGTCATTAATTTGTAATTTGTGGTAAGCTCTAGGCAAAGAAAATAATTATTGAAATACACAACAGGTATAACTTAGGATCGCTGCCATATATCCATTGTAGGAGTCAGCCAAATTCATAAGACTCCAAAGGTTTATGATAGATTTAATACATAACATATAACTTATAAGATCCCCCATAATATTGTGACACATACCTTATCGCGATGCATTCTCACCCAATACTACTTATCAAATCCTTATATACATAACATATCCGCCTATAATCCCATTCAAGCATTTTAATTAATTCGTTGAATTAAAGCTAAAATAGAATCATACACACCACAACAGTAAGATGAATGAAACAACCCTTAGTTATTTATTCAAAGTTAGATATGATGTACAATGGAGAGACATGAGTTTGAATTTATCATTTCAACTCAAATGCTAGTATCATATACAACACAACCTCATGAATTCAAACCAATTACGTATCAACTCGTAACCTAAATTGTATTTCTCTCTAAAACCATCAAACTTTACAATTTTCTTTGTAACTTCACCTAGACTCTCACTCAAAAATTATCTTAACTTGCTATTCACAGACACTTAGCTTTGAAATCCTTCTTATAGAAAATGAAGGAGCAAACAAGCATCGAGCCGTAGTACACATGTCACCACCAAATGAAGCATCCGGTGATATTCCAAATTTTTTTACAACAACCATCACCTCCTCGAGAATATTCCTGTTCATCATGTCAGCTGAGGAAAATTGAGGCAACAACAAAAAACCAGAAGAAACCCATGCCGAGACCGCCATCAAAGAAAAACTAGAGGTCGTTGTAACCGCAACATCTAATTTACTACTCATTAGTAATTCATTCTTTTATTCCTTATCAATCAAATATTTATTTACCCACCTCTGATATTCTTCATCAGTCGACTAGTCAAAATTAATTACCTCATTCACCTTGGCAGTATAAGGTGTGTATTTTACTGCTACTTGATTTGCATCTCTTTCAAAAGATTCCAAAAATAAGCTGGTACTAATGATTTTATCCATACAGCTCACCAACAAGTCATAATCTAAGTCATCAAAAATTAATTTAATTTGATCATTGATGACCTCACCTGCCTGACCCTGCCACTGCTGGAATGACCTGATTTTCCCCTGCTCATCAATTATATTAGGTAACATTTTGTTACCCCAATCATTAAAATTCTTCACCAACTCCCTAATCTTCCTACTCAAGTCATCTAGTAAGGTCTGAAATTCTTGCAATTATTTTACTAACACATGAGTCGGATTTAATGATTGGGGCCTATTGTTTGTATCAAACCTTGAGTCCTTATACATGACATCTAGATCACTGGCCCTAGGGATCCAATTTTCAATCGATGGTATCACTACCACCTGATCCCTATCAATATTCTTTATTGCATATAATAGCAAAGAATATAAAGAATGTATAGATAGCAATTTATTATCAGCCTTTTCATTCAAATGCCTTAAAATAGTAGTAACAATCTCTTTTTTCTTTGAAAGGGATCCCTCCTCACTTACCCTCAAAGATTCCTATAACTCATCAATTCTTTGCAAGAGTTGCTTCTTTGTAGGATCAACAGAGCACTCTGTTTCTTCATCAATTTCCTCTAAAGAAGGGGTGAAGGAAGGATTCTAATTGGGAGACCTTGGTGTGGAAACAATTGGAGAAGCAAGAGGCACTGACCCTGCTATGGAAGGTAATGTACTGGTCCTTGGAGCACTTGATGTCTCCCCAATCTATCTATACCTGAACCTTTCCACCTCAGTTTGCAACTCAACATTCCTTTGTTGCATCTTGTTGTATTCTTCAATCAAAAGGTTATACTTCTCCATTAGTCTTTTCTTTTCAACCTCCTCCCTTTTAGTAGTATTTTGGGCCAATTTGGCCACATTCATAGTTAAACTAGTGGTCTCAGTGGTTGAGGTCTTTGAATCTCTTTTTATTATTAATCCCCCTATGAAATTTGGATTAATGTATGTAATATTTGGCTTTCTCCCTTGTGGGGCCAATGCCCAAATTACCAAGGTTTCATACTCTTCACTGAAAGCAAAATCTTGAAGTGATGCCTTGAATTCTTCTTCAGATTCTTGCAAGGGATGCTTGAACTTCATAATAACATTAAAGGCCACTACATCTGCAATGTCCCATTTAGGAAAAATCAATACACCAGCCTGACTCACCAATTTTTTTCTTTCCTCAGGAGTGATGTTCTTAAATTCTTCCATTAATTCAACTTTGACTTCCTCGTTATTCTCCTGGTTTGACCTGTCAGGTCTTAGTTCTCTTCTCTCCTTACATTTATTTTGATATTCTTCAAACTTCATCCTCCATACCAATTGCAAGAATACAATAGTCTTTACAAATGCATTGTCATCTAGAAACTCCTTACATGCTTCCATTCTTGCATCTTGTACACTTTTTCCTTTCATATCTAAATCAGATAAAACCAATTCAGCTAGCCTAGGAGGGGAAGACATACCAACATGCATGTCCTAATCAGTAACAATAATTTTATCCATCAAACTCTCCTGTGGTTGATTAGTTCTTTTCCTTTTAGGGCTTGGCTCAGATGGTGGTGATGGGGGACTATCTTGGCGATGATTCTAAATCAATGATCTTAATTGCCCCAAGCACTTTGAATTTTGGACATGGTTGTGAAGGCAAATTCATAATTTGCTTCCCCTTTCTATCCACTTCTTCCTCATCACTGATGCTATCCTTTTTCGTCCTGTAAATGGGCCACTTTCCTATAGGCTGGTATGATGGCCTTGTTTCAAATGGTCTGGCACTTTGTTCTTGTACACCCAAACTCAGCTCTAAGTTTACTTTTTTGGTTCTCAAAGTTCCCATAATCTCTTTGAAGTTCTCCATCAGAAAATCAATTTTCTTATGGTGGGGATTGAACTCCAATAGTGGATCATATTTTAGATCCATTTTGTGCACAATATCTAATAGCTTATCATAAGCTATCCATTTCTCTTTTTTCAACTCTTGCTTATTTAGGTCGAACTCATTTCTGATTAGATCCTCAGGAAAGTTGAACTCATGCACAAACTTGCCAACCTTTATTCTTTGTCTAAAAAGGGTAAAGAAACCCTTAGGATCATGTTGCCATTTTGGACCACATCTCAAATGATAATCCTTAAAGAATTTCTCAAAGTGCACCCAACCTCCTTTTGAAAAGGAAAAATTAGATACCACTCTATAATCAGGGAAAAATGTTTCCTTACCCCTCCCTGTGAGGTTGTCCTCATGGATGCAACCTATCTGCCACATTACTTCTACAAACCCCACTCTTGGTGGCACATTGTATGGTAGTATATGAGGGGCTCCTTGAAAATCATATACCCTCAAAATAGTACTGACTTGGTATGGGATAATGTCACCCCACTTATGGTTGACTTTTAATTCTGGCTTCCTCCCTTTTGGTCTGAGGAAATCATGTAATTCCTCAGGAATCTTAGGTACATTCACCATCAATCTAATCCTCAATCTGGAAGCAAAATAATTATCAAATTGCACATAAATAGTGCTTTCCTTATTACAAGATAAATTTGTAGCCCATATCTGTATTGGCAATCTTTCTCCATCAACTGATTGCCTTAATTCCATCTTCTCAGAGAAGAAGTCAGCATTCTTCAATAAAAATATATGCATCAGCATAGAATACCAAAAGAATTGAGTGTTGGTATCATTTTTTTGTAGCTTTGACAGCCCCTCATGTATCCTCTCAGCCAAGAAAGAAGAAAATTCATATGTGATAGAGAAGTTAGGGTGTTGTATTTGCACCCCCATGAACATGTATGCAATGGGCATCACCGCACCAGGACTGAAACCCAAAATCTGACACAATGAATAAAAAGTGGCTAGGAAATGATTTGCAAAACAATTTAATCTGAAAGGTTCTTGGTCACTAGGGCTAATATGAAATCTTGAACCTCCTACCCTAGCCAAATGAGGTGGAAGCAATTTAGCTCTATTAGAGACTTCAACTTTGCATATTCCTACTTCATTTCCTCAAGGTTGATAGGCACCAAGTCCTCACTTGGTTCACTCAAGTCAAAAATCTATTGAATATAATCTTTATTAATGCTTAACAAAACCTTTCCATCATTATCCCTAATTACCTATGTGACAGGGTCATATCTTGCAGTTACTACCCTAAGTAGGTCTACATTAGGGAAAACATTCGATACCATCAACTTCCCCATATCATATATCCATCCATTTGAAAAAGAGTGAGGAAAATTCCTCTGTCCATACGACAATCTGAACATTTCCAAACCTATGAGAGGAACCCTAGCATTGGCTATGTTGGAAAAATTGTATACTAACCCCTCCCCCAGGATTTTCCCTCGCATCGGAACCAATCCATTCTTTCTATCATTCGTTGACAAGGGAAATTGATCCAGGAAATCATCATACAAGTTTCTTTTTAAATAGTCAATCTGGTCAGAATGTTGCTTGGGTGGTGCCATCTCAAACAAACTAGGGCTTCTTATAACTTCACACTTCAAATAGCTAGGACTAACCAGAGATATGAAATTATAGAACAAAATATTGCAATTTCTCACAATTTAAATAAACTATAGCCCTAAAATGTTTATCAACAAGCCCTATGATAAGTACAACAAATATTTTCCTTAATTCAAGCATAGATTGACCAAGAAACACATAAATTAACTTAGCTCTTTTCGCAAAAATCTCAAATTTTGGCTGTTAGGGTTCACAACCTTGCTCTCGGCTCTGAAACTGCTTCTCAAAATACCTGAATGATTTGTGACACACATAAAGTAGGAGAATTGATTTTATTTTGATCAAATTGTGCCAGTAAATGTCTCATCTGCCATTAAAACTCACTCGTGTGCTGCACAAATGACTCCAACCATATTTGATGCAGATTTAAATTCCAGTCGTCGATCCTTCATTTTGATCAAATCATCGATGGCTACCTTCAAAACAGGCTGACACAATCACCAACATGGCCATAAGGGGCCCACCATACCATACGCTATGAAGGAAGTCCACATGGCAGTTGCCCGCAATATTGCAATCGGTAAAAATCTTGCAACTTCAGATCACGTGATGGCAGGCAACCGTAGATCTTGAGCATCAATGATCTCGTTCCTTCAACATAGTCATCAGCCCTATCATTAACCCTAGAGCAACTTTTACATCAAGATTATAACACATCCATCAATTTGAATCAAGTGCATCTTAAGAGAACTTTAGTAACCCGCCTTTTAATGTATTTAAGGCCGGATTAATGTTCCACGGTATTTCCTTTATTCTTTCGGCTTCATCAAATGAGACATGTGGTGACCACCCATGATATCACGATCGACCAAAGCACTATGGTGGGGCCATTGCAGGATGGCGAGGAATGGCTGAGATCAAATGGTAATTGATTAGCGGTCATGCAATTTCATCCCCCATAAGGACACGTGGCGCTCGCCTGTGATATCACAATCAGTAAAAATTTTGTAGCTTTTGATCACGTGATGGCAAGCAACCATTGATATTTGAAGGCTATTTGATCAATGGTAGTGAAAATTTGATCCCTTCTGCAAAATAAAACATTCATTAAAAAGGACGAGGGGACATCACTAGGCCAACGGTAAACAACGACTAAGTTGTTTTTTAAAAGATGAAACATGGGGCAAATCGAGACTTAGGAAATAAAACCCTATAGAGGAAATAAAGTATTAAAATCAAAGGGACTCGGCCTAGATGAACCGATATAACATAAGTTGTTTTAAAAATCCATCAAAAGTAACAGCAAAATAGAACCTAGCCAAAGCGTGAAATAAACATTAGGGTTTTACATGAAGACAAAGCTAAAACCCCAACCCTTAGAAAACTCGAACACCATGAAAGACCAGAGACATAAGGCAAGGCATGGCTGAAAAACAAGGAGCAAAATACCGAAGTTCCATCAGTGGCTCTAGTTGGGGATGTTCATTCCACTGGAATGAAGCAAGAATCTAGAATCTCAAGTAGAGTAGACCAAGATGCAAAGACGACCAAAAAGGGACTGTTCGGACAAAACAACCCCAACTATGTACAAAATATATACAAAATATACAAACCTAAACTACTGTTCATGGACAAGAATACTTCAAGTGAAGTATAACTTCAAGAACTGTCCATGAACTGGAAGTTCCAGAAGATCTCCTGTCATATCTTGGAGGAAGTACAAATCTTCACTCCACTTACCATTAATAAAAAATGGACCCAACTAGATTGCATCAAATTTCCCATGTTTCCCTTTATCTTCCAGTCTAGCATTCCACATTAAAACCAAATCTCCATCTTTGAAACTCCTTACAGTTGCCCTCTTGTCATACAGATTCTTTACTTGCAACTGCAAATTTTCATTTCTCTTTTGGGCTTCCCTCCTGGTTTCATCTAATTCTATAAGAGCTTCCACTCTCAATTGCATCTCATCATCAATTTCATTATCATACATCTAGACAAACTAATACATTTCCATTAAGTTATTTTGGGGCAACCTGACATTTATCCCATAAACCAAGTCAAATGGGGCACAACCTATTTCCTTCTTCACAGTTACCCTATCTTCCCAAACTGCTAATCTCAGCTTAGAATCCCAAGCCCTTTTATTCTGATCTAGGATTCTTTTAATAATATTCATCAAGATTTTATTGCTTGACTCTACTTGTCCACTTCCCTGTGGGTGGTATGGTGATGAATAAGAAATTTGGATGCCATGCTTCTCACAAAACTCTATGTATTTCTTAGATCTAAAACACATTGCATTATTTGACACAATCCTTTCTGGACATCCAAATCTAGTCAATATGTTGCTCATTAGATCCCTTAATGTGTTTACAACCTCTGCACTAATATCATAAACAACATTAACAATAAAAAATAATCTCATTTGATAGCTCAACATAATAGGATAATATTGAATAGAATTGGCTATTCATTGACATTATCAGCTATTTGGAGCATGCGATAACTACAACACAATCCCAAGATAAAATAGGTCATTGATTTGCAATTTTTAGCAAGCTCTAGGTAAAGACGAACAAATATTGAATCATAAAACTTAGATCAGTGCCATATATCCATTGTGGGAGTCAAATTCATAAGTATTCAAGGGTTTATGACAGATTTAACACATAACATATGTGATCCTTGATAATATTGCATTGCAATCTCATCAATATGTATTCTAACCCAATACTACTTATCAAATCCTTATACAAAACATATCCGCCTATAATCCCATTTAAGCATTTTAATTAATTGCCCTTGTCAACAAATGATAGGAAGAAGGATTGGTTTTGATGCAAGGAAACACCCTAGGGGAGGGATTAGTGTATAATTGTTCCAACATAGCTTGATGGAACACTGGATCTTTGCTCATGCTTGGGAAACCTTTCACCAAAAGATGCCATGAATGCACCTTACCCAAAGTATGCTTTAGGACCTCCATGCATACAAACACAAGGATTTTCATTTATCATTGTAGATGCATAAATTGGTCATATATGATTAATCCTGGCATTTAATTAAATATTTATTATTTAATTAATTTCTCTAAAATTTTCTACATATAATTAAATTTAATTAATTTAATTATATTGTTCATTCAATTTATTCCCCTATAATGATTAAATAGATCAATTTTTATTTAATTATTTCATATTCATATGTCCACTTGATTAATTAAATAAATGCACTTTATTTATTTTAATTAATTATCACTTTGAATTTAATTAAGTCTTTTTTATTTAATTAAATTTAATTATTTCTTTTCAAATCTTTCTTCCAGTTAATTAAATATATTATTTAATTAATTTCATCTACATACCATTTCTTAAAGGTTTAATTAAATATCTTTATTTAATTGAATATCTCCTATATCTCCTCAGAATCATGATTAAATATTCTATTTAATTATGAAATCTTCCATTATTCTTGAAATCTAGGGTAAATATTCTATTTTAAGAGAAACCTCTGTGTCACCCATAAATAAATAATTGAATTCAATAATTCAGTATTTATCTTCTTCAAAATCTTCCTATAATCTCACAAAAAGATGATTTTTAACAAATAATCTTCATCATCTTATCTTACCTCTTTTACAGAAAAAGAAAACAAATCTTGCTTTTTGCTTTCTTCTATTTTTCTTCAGTCTTATCCATTCTCAACTATTTGATCTGCCAGGAATTTTCACAATCATTGATCATATCAACCAATCAAAAGCTTTTGAAAAACTCTATAAATAGCACAGCCAATCCAAGCAAGGGTTACACAACACATATCAAAGTAATTAGAGATTAATTGCATTATAGTATTATAGCATTCTAGTTTTATTATTCATAGCATCATCAATAGTCTTTTACTTTTTAGCAATCATGTCATAGCTTAAGCATTACATGCATTTCATATTCAATCTTGTTCTTTAGGAGGACTGTTCATTGAGCCTAGCACACAATCTGAGAGCCAGCTGGAATCAATGAAAATATTGAAGATAGAGGACGATAGGACAACATTGACGACAAGATACTGAATTTGCAAATCTCTATTGTTTTAAATATTTTGTCTTTGATATAATGTCTTATTGGTGTGATTGATTTATTTGGTTTTACATATTTAACACACCAAAAATCAACCACACATTATTGGTGCCCACTGTGGGGCATTGCCCCTTTTTTAACATCTTGCAGGTTTTCTAATAGGATCTCGCATTTGGGAATTCGGATTTTTGACAAAAAATTTATGTTTTAGCGCATACGACAATTTTTGAAGCGCATCTATAGGTTTTTAAAGCACATCCGTGGCTTCTTTCAATGCTTTTGCAGGTACTCTGGCGCATCCAGGGACCGTTGCGGCGCATCCAGGAACTGTTTTGGTGCATCCATAGAACAGAAGGGCACATATGCTTGAATTAGTTTGTTAAAATTTCTGAAAAACAAAATAAGAAATTTAGCTGCATTCTATTTTAGCGCATTTATGAATTTTCATAGCGCATTTAGGACTTTGTGTAGCGCATTTACTATTTGTTTTGGCACATTTACTTGTTTTTGTGGTGCATACAGGTGACCTTTGGGTGCATGCAAGTTGTAACTAAATAGGTTTCTGAGTCTGACACCTTTCGCAGATAGAACTTTTTTCTGGCTTAAAAGGAACCAATCTAGGATAGTCACAATTGGTTTTAAAAGGAAGCATCCCTATAATAGACATGGATTTAAAATAAAGAAATATAGGATAGTCACCACACACTGATTTTGCGGTTAAAATGAATCCCATGCTTTTTGTGAAGCAACATCTTCACATAGTTTAGATCATTGTGATTTGGGCTTTTAAAAAGAACAGTGTCTATTGTGTTTGTGGCAATAGGTCTATGCTTTCCCCTTAACCGGGTGACCAAAATACCAAACTTTCCTTTTTCATTCATACAATTTTATTGCTTTATTACATCCTGTAGAGGGCCTACTCTTGTGGGAAAAAGTACTCACCCAAGAGGAACGACTCAAGTGGGTTCAAGCCAAAGCCAGGCTATTCTGCCCCACTATAAAATTTAAAGCAGATCAGGTGAAATCCTCTTTTTATGGTAGTGTGTAAGATAACCATCCCCAAAGCCTTTGTTCTAAAGGTTGGGAGGTATCCTGAGGGAGTTTATTATTGCCGCAATGAACGGAAACCCTTACTATGAACCTAGTGTAGTATCTAGCTGAAGTCAATTTATGAACATCATAATAATCACAGTGTAGGGGAGGGAAGAATCTACCCCCAAGATACTCACCATATAACTGCCAAGGACCATTTTCTCAAGGGATCCGGTATCCACTTCCATCACTCTGAGTATGTGCCTAGAAAAGACAAAAACACAGGCGCCCCTTCGGGGGTGACATGGCTGTGTGAGTCAATGCAGTTCTAAGATATGGGTTGTTGATTATTATGGTGACCTACCTGAGTATTAAGAGTGAGTCTGCTTGAACTATCTATCATGTGTAAAACCTGTGAAAACAATTTTTGAATTTTTTTTTTTATCATATACTTGATGTTTAGTAGAGGACTTAAAAACAATTGTTTTCAAGGTGCTTGTTGTGTTTTCAATCACACTAATTTAGATAAAAGATCATCTGAAATGAACATGTCAAAATTTAGCTGAAAACTGTTCTTAATTGTTCAGAAAAATACCTTGGAAAAATTGTTTTAGCGCATCTAGGGTATATTCTGTTACATATAAGGTCTATTCTAGCACATTCACTGGTTAAAACAACGCTTTTAGGGTCTGTTTCAACACATTTGGAGTTTGTTTTAGCGCATAGGCTAAGTATTCTACAAATAGTTTTTAGGTCACTGTCAAAACATTTTCTGAAGCGCATATAGGATATAGAGTAGCACATTTGGGACATATTGAAGCACATTTGACCATTTCTCTAGCGCATATCCCTGTTTCTGAAGCGCATATAGGCAACAGAAAAGCATATTTGTCATTTTTTTCCCAAATCATTGTTTCTGAAAGATCTAAGTTTATAACATTCCCAATCTAGTAGCACATTTTCGCTCATGCTTAGGGATTTGAAATCTACCAAGTTTGTCAAGAAGTCAATTTCTAGTAGAATCAGGAAACCCAAGAAACCTCTAGGCTACAAGAAGATCTTACAGCAAAGGACTTTTTTTATACAAGAGTCAACATGTCTAGCTTCATTATCGCAAATTTCTCCATAGATACCAGGATTTTGTTAGAGGATTTACTGATGAATACTCTGCTGACCCTCTAGATTCACGAGCCTATTTTCAAAGAAGAGCCCTCTCTCAATGACACAATCACAATCAAGCTCTTGATTTCAACTACATACCAGAACCTTCTATTGAATATTTGACACATCCTAGTCAAATACTTCAGTGAGTTGAAATAAAGCCATTTGATATATTAATCATTCTTTGAAAAAAAAGATCAAATCTTACAAGTGCACTTTCCATCACAAACTTCTAATTTCTTGGTTCAACTTCTCTCAACAGGATTATGATATCCTTTATCATTGGAAGCCACAACCCCAAATTAGGAATACATAGTTTTGATCATATCATAAGATTTTCATCTTATCAAATTAAAACATCATCATTGATTGCACTCATCAAACTATGATCTAAGTTTAGGAGAACATCTTGAAATCATATGCCTATTTTTACACAATCACAATACAATAAACTGAAGGAGGATATTCAACAAGAAGATCATACCTCAAAAACACAAAAAGAAGGTGAAAATAGTGATCCCCTTTATAGTGTGAATAAAAATCCCCTTTTTGAGGACAACATGACCGAAGGAGAAAATAATCTATTTACTTTCGACAAAGATATGAGGAAAACTCTTGAGGATAGTGAAGATAAACAAGAGGAAGAACGACACCTTAAAGAAGCCAAACAAGATCCTAAATTTCTCAGAGCAATAGAAAGGATTGTAGCACGCGACAAACAAAAATATTTCCTATTCCTGGCTGACAAAGGAGCCAAATTGCCTCATGATTTTGATACTGATAACATAAAGAGTAAACCTGAGGATACATTATTCTCTAATCTTAGTTCCTTGACTCAATATGTTAAGAAACTAGAAGGAAAATTTAAAGATATGGAAGGGGAGCCACAACAAAGACATATGCTCTTAAGGATATTTTCCCATATCCTTTTGATTGACGACTCAACACGATCCCGTTTCCTAAGCATTGTGAAATTCCTAAGTTTGATCGCTATAACAAGAAATCAGACCCCATTGACCATATTTGAGACTTTCAAAACATGACTTTAGAATTTTATCATGAGGATACATAATACGGTTGTTCCCACAAAGTCTTGGAGGCCAATCTATGGAATGGTTATCAAAAATTACACCACCTGTCAAAAATTTTGAGGAATTGATCAACGAGTTCATCTCTCAATATTCCTATAACATACAACACCAAATCATAATGATTGATCTATGCAAGGCTAAGCAAAAGCCTGGTGAACCATTCATCACATTTCTTCAGAGATGGAGAAGATTGTTCGCTAGGTATCACGTCATGTTCCTGAAAAAGAAAAGATCACTACATTCATAAATAGCTTGGATCAAGAGATGAGTTATCGTCTAAACCTTCATTGTCCTCCCTCTTTTTAGAAGATGATTGAAAATGCAATCACGATTGAAAATGCATTAGTCTAGAGAGGAATAATCAAACTTGATAAAGATAATCCAAGTTCCTCAAATCACCACAATGAAAAATCTAGATTTTGGACTCACAAAAAAAAATGGTGAATGATGGTGTTGTGGATGCACAGAATGTCTTAGCTAAGCCAGTTGTTATTAGTGTTCCACGCAACAACAACTACAACAATGTCAACTCGGTTACAAATCAGGGAAACAACTCCCTACCTCCTCCAAGGAATAACCAAAATCCAACTTTTGTTCCAAATCAGAATAATACCAACAATCAAGGGTATCATGGAAACAACAATAACAATACCTTGGGAAATACATCAAACACGAATCTGCAACGATCTTCATTTTTTTCCAACAAAAGAACTTTTACTTCATTAGGACAATCTCCGGAATCTGCTCTTAAAGACTTAATGGCAAAGAATGTTATTACCCTACCACCTCAACGTAACTTCGAACCTAGTGTGAAGCCACCATCATGGAATGATGCATACTATTGTGAACATCATAGATGTAAAGGCCATCATACAAATATTTTCCAAGCTTTGAAGAACATTATTCAATATTTAATCGACAAAGACATTGTCACAATAGAAGGGAACCAACAATCAAACGAAGACCACCAAGCATTTTGAAATCCTTTTCCCAACTATCAAAAGGGTGAGTCTTCTGGAAATAATGTGAATAATGTTGATGAGCATATAATCAATCATATCTACACTGATGACGAGCAAGTTAATGTTATAAAAGTCAAAGAGAAAATGGAGTATCGTGAAGTTAATGTAACAACAAGGGCATAAGCTAAAGTTGTCCTAAAAGGTGTTCCTTCAAAATCCATTGTGCCATCATCGTCACATAAATATGATTTAATCAATCAACTTGGAAAAACTTCTGCCCAGATATCTATCTTGGAGCTTCTGAAGATTTCCCCGGCACATAAAGAAATTTTAGACAAAGCCCTCATTGAAACAACTGTATTTGATGATCTGAATGTGGATCAATTTCAAGCCATGGTAGGACATTTGTTCTCACCCACATGCCTTTCATTCTTTGAAAAATATGATGTTTTCATGACACATCCCCATAATTCATCATTATACTTAGAAGTCATGGTTCACAACTTTCGTGTCAGACGAGTTCTAATAGATGGAGGTGTTGGTTTAAACATGTGTACCATGAAATTGATTCGAGCTTTAGGATTTTCTGAGGATTCCATTGATCCTAGAAGAAAGATTACCATCAAAGCCTATGATGATGAGGAAAAAGCATCCGAGGGTTTAATCATGCTACCAATCAGAGTGGGACCCATTATCAAAAATACTTTCTGTGAAGTATTAGATCGTGATCTCGCATACAACATCCTGTTGGGTCATCCTTGGATCCATGATATGCAAGTTGTACCATCTACATATCATCAGTGTCTTAAGTTTCCTTATGACAGACAGGAGATCACAATATTGGCCGCTAATTCTCCCAGTCAAATTTGTGCTGCCATCAGAGCTAGTCAAGACACTTTGGTTCCTAACAATTGAGAAGCAACTATTAGCACTTCTCCAAAAGTTGATACAAAAATCAGTAAACTAACCAAAACCTTTGACAAGCAATTACGGTTCAAGGATAATGGAGTAGGAGAATATTCTCTCTATTTTGCTAATCTTCCTATGTCACCTCGGTCACATGGACAACCTTCTATCGTACACCATCATATATCTACAATGTCAACATCAACACAATCAGTGGCAAAACCAATCACAAAATTCAATGGAAAATTTATCAAGGAGAAATTCTCGATGGAAGATCTTGAGGATAGAGAAATGCTAAAATGGCTCTATAGAGAGGAAGATGAAGATGAAACAGTTCTTAATATCAAGTTGCCAACTGATAAATATGGTAAGGGATATTCAATCATGCAAAAGATGGGCTATGAGGGTAATGGTCCTATTGGAAAAAGAAAAGGAGTAGTTGAGCCTATTGATCCTCCAAGACTTGCTACAAAGGATAAAATAGGACTAGGCTATGACACTAGCTTGAAATAAACAACAACCAAACAATTTGATGCTACTATACTCACATTGCAAGAAATTTCTAAACCAAGGGCAGCATGTTTGATAGGAATTCATAATTTCATCGATAATAACTCTAACACAAACTCTAGAGAATACGAATGGGACACCATCCATAATGATGAATTCTAGAGGGATAAACAAGTTGATGTGATACACAAGTATACACCTACTCTAATCAAAGGAGAAGGTTCAGGGACCCAACCACATGAATCAGAACTACAACGCAACTATGATTCTAGTGATACCAAGTCAGATTTAATCGAACAAGACTATCATGAGGACATTACCATCATTGATCTACCTCATATCTCGGATCCTATAGACACCTCTGTTATGACCACCATAGCCGATTTCACGCAACCTAATGACCCACTATTGCTAATACATCACGATCTCATTGACTGGGATCTATCTGAACCTCCCAATATACCTATATTTCCAACCGATGAATCTATCGTAAACTTCCTTTCTACAGATGATGTAAATGATTGTTCCACTAGAAATTTTTGGCATGAGATCCTTATTAAGGAGAGTGTCAAGTTTCCTAGCTGCAAAAGTACAAATAAAAAAGAGAGACCTAATGGTGAAAACCAGAATCTAGCAGTGTTAGATCAAACAAAAGATAAAACAAAGAGTGTATCAGATGGTGAAAACCTTTTTGAGGCACCAGATGATGGGATGCTTTACACTCTCCTAGATCACTATCATGAGTGATCACCTATCTTAATTGAGCCTACAAAATTAGTTAATCTTGAAACTATAGAGAAACTGAGGATTCTATAGTTGGCTACATCAATGATAGATAAAGAAGTACCAGATTTCATGGAATTTCTCAGAGAAAATCAAGTAAATTTTTCCTGGTCTTATGTAGACATGCCAGGTCTTGATCCTGATCTTATAATGCATCACTTGTCCATTAAACTAGGAGTAAAGCCTGTGAAACAAAAACTTAGAAAGATGCATCCTCATGTGGCACTACTAGTTAAAGAAGAACTTAAGAAACTCCTCAATGTAGGATTTATAAGATCAATTGATTATGTAGAATGGATCTCTAACATTGTTCCTATATCTAAACCTAACAAAAGTGTTCGAGTGTGCACATACTTCAGAGATCTTAATAAGGCATGTCCTAAGGATGACTTTCCTCTTCCAAGCATTGATACTTTAGTTGATCTAACAACTGGCCATTCCATGTATTCACTAATAGATGGTTTTTCTAGTTATAACCAAATCAAGATTGCACTTGAAGACCAAGACAAAATAGCATTCACATGTCCCTGGGGAACTTACTATTGGAACGTCATGCCTTTCGGTTTAAATAATGTAGGGGCTACATATCAAAGAGCTATGACTACAATTTTTCATGACATTATGCACACATTCATGGAAGATTATGTCAATGACATACTGGAAAAATCATACACAAGAGAAGGACATCTTGAGATATTATCCAAAATATTTGAAAGGTTGGAAAAGTTCAAAGTTCATCTCAACCCTAAGAAATGTGTTTTCAGAGTCACGTCTGGAAAACTCTTGGGATATATAGTTTTAGCAAAAGTAATTGAAGTAGATCTTGCCAAGGTACAAGCAATCATGGAAATTCCTCCGCCAAGGAATATCAGTCAGTTGAGATCACTACAGGGACGACTTCAATCTATACGAAGATTCATTACACAACTAGCAAATAAATGTCTACCTTTCATGCATCTACTAAATAAGAATGTTCCTTTCAAATGGTATGATAAGTGTGAAATGGCCTT